>CM041778.1:195588926-195952166 GCA_023374045.1 Limonium bicolor | reverse complement strand
AAATCAGATAACTGACAGTAATGTAGTTGTAAAAGAAAAAATAAAATAAAACAAGGATAAACTAAAAAGAACAGAAACAAAACAAAATTTAATAAATAAAAATTAAACTAAGCAACCGTGTCTCCCCGGCAACGGCGCCATTAACTTGTTGGGTAAAAACCTAACGGCAAGTATACCGGTCGATTATAGCAAGTTTTCCTAGAAGTGTCCCTCCAGGTTATCGAATCCAAGGGAGGCAGCGTTTTAGTTTAATTAATATTTAAGAACAAACTAACAAATCGGTTCACTCCAGTGACAAGGGGGTTTTGTTTGTTGAATTACTAAAGTATGAAACAAGAGTGTAAATAAGAGCAAAGGTAATAAATGCAAGACAGTGGGCAAATTAATAGTATTTTTCTTTGATTTAATAAAATGGGAAATTTCGGTTTACTAATCCTCCAAATTCTTCGGTTCCTTTTTCAGTGTTTACCAAAATTCAGATTAAAATCCTAGAACAGGAAATACTCCACGTTCGGTCTCCCGCTCGGTGGAATCTAATTAACAGCTAATAAATTTTAACTCTCGTTACAAATTTACTAAATGCTAACAGCTTTAAGAAAAATCCAGTTTATTGATCAGTTAATATCCTAGAGGAATTACCATCTCTAAATTAACCGGTACTGTTCTAGTTGTCTATTATCTACCGCAGTTCTCACTTATAAGCAGATAAACTAGTAAAATCAAGTAATTGGCCAAATCACAAGATTTATAAAAATAAATAAGGAACAACACTTTAATCTATTTAAAATGGTAAATCACAAAGATAATGGAACCTTGAATTTGGATTACATAGTAAACCGAAATTTATAAAAACTACTCAGCCATGGAAATGAAAATACTGTAAAAATATGTAAACAACATTAAAGAGGAAGAGAAGAAGAAACTCTGATTTAAGACTCTTTAATGGAGTCTCGGTGTGTAACCAGTGCTTTCTTCTGTTCTTTCTCCAGAAAATGGTGGAGTCTCCAGCTGCTTGTGTACTCCAGATTTCTGTGGATGTGTATGGTGTTTAATGAGAATGGTGATATGAATGGAACGTGAGAAATGGAAATGGATGGAGTGAGTGTGGAATGCTCTCCAGAATTGTGTCTAAAATGAGTGAGATTGAGTTCTATTTATAGAACTCATTTGATGAGTACGTAGCAGGAGCAGCTGGTGGTGGACAGTGATGTTGGAATTTGTAAGTGGAATGATAGGTGGTTAACGTGGGTGTTTTTTTTTGCTGGATTTAGGGAGATAATTGGATTAGTGGAAGGATGATTGAAAGTAGCAGTGAAAGGGACAAAAAAATGAGTGTGGAAGACAAAGCTGGAAAGGAGATCGGTGCTGCATGGGCGACAGTTTAATTATGAAGAGAATAATCTCTTTTCTTCACGTTCGCGCGCTACACTGTCGATTTCAGCAGTATGGTCCAGGACTTAAGTTTTGTATGAAGTCCCGACCATAGCATTGAAATGGGTCGAGAGTTGCTCTGCTTTGTGGTCCGGGACTTAAGGTTTGTATAAAGTCCCGGACCATGGTGTAGAAACAGGTCGAGAGCAGCTTCTTGTGTGCTCCGGGACTTAAGTTGTGTATAAGTCCCGGACCATACCTGTATTTAAGCCGAGAGTGGAGTCACTTTGTGGTCCGGGACTTAAGTTATGCAACAAGTCCCGGACCATGTCTGAATTTAGGTCGAGAGGTGACTTTTCTGACTCCATTTAGCTTGTTTGAAAAACTATGGTCTCCAACAATGATATGAACATGTTCTTTTGAGATTAAATACCTGAAAAAGCACATAAAACCATAAAGAAGACAATTGCAACAAGAAACATAAAAATACTCAAAAGACAGGAATTTAGCAGTAAATAGCAACGAATTCGGTATCAAAAGACCATGCCGAAATAGGTAAATTCCTGACTTATCAGATGCCTTATGTAGAGCACAGTAATACCGTCCTCAAGTAAACACACATTCAAACATGAGAATATCCTAGATAAATTCTAGGAATACACTAAGACCTAAAAGGCTTGTAAACACTTGAGAAATTATTCACCATAACACCTAGGGTTGAACCTTAGGCAAGAAGATTAAGAGAACTTAATCATATGGTAAAAGGTTGGTTATTGTGGGAAATCCAAGATGTTCTTGGATGCGCATTGTGATTAAAAATGAAGGGATGACTGTTACATGTCTATTTGATATATTATATTCCAATGGACCAGATTGATCGTTGACAGATGCCTTACCGCTGGGGACGGCTTCGACCTTTGGTAACCCACCATCTAATATGGAATAAGGACGATTCGGATCACTACCACTGGTGACAAGCTACTGCCTTTGGTGACCCGCCATCGAATAGGGGGAAGTAATTTGTGGGACATATGTTGTCTCCTAACACAACAATTGTCAAGAATTAAGAGTCAAGAGAATGAATAAATTAAACAATAGCTAAACATTAGTACGGAACTTCAAATAACTCTCGTAAGGCTGGATAATGAACCATGGGCCTTGAAGACGGATAACGAGAACAGATAGAAAGAAAACTACCCTCGTATCGTTATTATCCGAACTCATTTACTGTATTGGTTATATGGATGAGCTATATGGTGACTTGTGTGTATGTATGCTGGATGAATTGCTGGTTGTTTACATATTTTTTTACAGTTTTGATATATTAAAATAAATGGAATAGCATGAAAATGGAACCGCATGTTAACTCAACCAAATAACTCAAGGGGTCTGAGGGCGCATGACAGTTGCATGATAACATACTCAACAGGGGATGATTCCATACAAACAAACAATATTGCAGGTTCGTAGCTGCATACAACCGACATTGGAGCGTGGGTTTTTGGGCAGTTAGCTGTTAACTATCACTTTTGATTATACCTTTGGATTATGTTTTTGGATACACGGTTAATGTATATGGAAACTATACGGTTTAGATTCCTCATGTATTTTGGTTAAGGTGGTATGTTAAATTAAATTATCTCTTGGTCATCACCATGTTTATTGGATAGTGTATGTAATTTGGATGCTTGTAATGGCGGTACCACCCGGTATTAGTGCGATTGTATTTAAATTTGATGCGATCAGTTTATTTAATTATGCTAAGTACGTGGTTAAGACGGGATTACGAGTTAGGGGTGTTACAGTACTTGCTTGGATTCTTGGTTTTGCTTAAGCACAAGCAAAAAGGTAAGTGTGGAGGTGTTGATGAGTGAATAAATGAGCATGTTTTATAGGTGTATTCATGTGCTTTATCAGTGTTTTATCAACACTCATCAAGCTCATTTCTCCACTTTAGTTAGTTTTTCTCTATTTTTGTGTTTCATTGATACTTTTACATATTATTGCTTAAACATGTGAAAAACCTAGCTAGAAGTAAATTAGACTAAAAGATCAATGTGTGGGCACAAACGGGTCTCAAATCAGAGCTAGAACGAAGAATCTAGGCCCTGTGCAAGACCAGACGTCCGGAACAAGCAATTCCGGGGGCCGCACAGACACTCAACTTATGTACGAACATACAAGGCCAGACACAAGTCCGGACATATAATCTGAAACAGCAAAATTCCACGTTTATAAAGGGGAAAATAAGAGGGGAGAAATGGAGGAGAGCCCTCGAAACTCTTATTTATGCTCTAATGGAGGCTTAACCTCCTTGTACCTTTGGGATAAGGATTTTGCCCAAAAATCCCTAAAAATCCATTGTTAGATCTTGAACTTATCTTGAAGCTTTATTTTAGTTCTTGTCTTCAATGATTGATAACTATTGAGTATTTGTGACGCTTAAACTTGTCACTAATGATTTGGGGATTTGTTTACGGTTTTATCCAATTTGTTATCTATGTGTTGAAAGGTTACTCTAAATTTGTCAATATTAGGGCTTGAGATAGATTCTAGGTTGTCGATTATTCAGGCATTAAGTGGGTTACTATCAACATGAGGGTTTTTGAGATAAAATCCTAAACCGTGGGTGCTAAATCAATGTAATTTATTATTAGTGGTTCTGAGATAGATTTCATTTCAACTTAGGGGGAACTTGTGCTTAATGCTACTTCGTGATAGGGGCGGACCGAAGAGGTTACGTGGGGTCACATGACCCCATGAATTTTGAAAAAAAAATTAATATAGTAAGTTTTATTGTAGTTTTTTATAAAATAGTAGATATTTTATGTCTTGGTGACCCCACAGATGTCATAAAAAATTAACTATAGAAATTTCTATTTATCAGTGACCCCATAATTTTTAATCTCTGGGTACGCCCCTGCTTCATGAGGTTAACCCTAACTGATTGTAAAGGTTAACATTAACTTAGTAAGATTTGGCTTATCTTAGGTTTAGAGAGTCATTATCTGTTTCGCCATATTTAGTTAGATTAAGTGTTCCCATTGTTAAGCCATAAGTTCAAGAGTCGACAATCGGTGGTAACAGGGTAAGGGGTACAAATATACATCTCGAGGTACACCTATCTTAGATTAATTAGTTTAGTTTTATTTCCTTTCTTTACTTTATGTTTATCAAACCAAAAACCCAAAAAACTCAAACAATTTACAATATTATGCGCTTTTGTATATTTATGCACATTTACTAAACTTACAATTAGTTATATAGTTACAAAGTCCCTGTGGATACGACCTGGTTGAGCTACAACGACTAGGTTCACTGCCCATTAGTTAGCGAAATAGTTTAATTACTATTTTGCACTACATCGGGAACCAGACATCGACGGCTTTGAAGAAGACCAGGCTCCAACGACAGTGAGGAGGCACAGATGGTGGGCGTCTACGACCACAGAAGATGGACAACGTCTATGCTTACCCTTTATATTGGCGTGGATGCCGATTGAACAGGCCGATTCAGCCGGTTTTGTCTAGTTTGGGTGAGGTTTTTTTCATTATGACCAATTTTGATTTATTTATGATCAGGTTTAACCTATTTGGGACTAGTTTTGACTTAATTTGACCGGGTTTTACCTAAGACGACTATTTTCAACCAGTTTATACTTCATCTGTTTGATATTTGCTTAACTACGCACTTTCATTACTTACACTGACCATGATCTTAGTTGCGCATTATTTTGTGTTATTAAGGAAGAAAACGATGTTGGCTATGACCACTAACAAGTGACTATTGACATAGTTCATCTATCAACACGAGTCAAATATAAACTGCCAAAGAAGAGACAGTTGTGTTGATGGAGAACAACTTGGAGGCACTCTCAACCTATAACTCCTTCTCATATGTCAAAACACCCTATCACATCCGCTCACCTTCCCTCTCGACCTCTCTCTTTCTCTCAGTATTTTCCCCATCAACTTACCCACCACTAGTCTACTTCTAGTAAATGCTCACTTGCTACCCAGAGGTAACCATTCATTTACCATAAAGGATTTGTATGCACAAATGAATGTAATTAAAATTAACTTATTTAGCTCATTTGGTGTCTACAAAAGACATGGACATTGAGCCGCTAAAAGACTAGCCAAATTATAAGTTGTATAAAAGATCTTACAAATATTACATACTATATATACATTAGGTTGGGACAATTAAGGAAAATTTATCCAACCATTGCCAAAGTGTAGTAGAGATTCACTAGTAGAATGTAGTTTTTTGGTAACAACAAAAAATCGTTACCAAAAATCTAAATCGTTACTAATTTGAGTTATTGTAACGACTTTGTCGTTACATGTCGTTACACGTGATGGCGTAATTAAAGATCAATTTATTTATTGTAACGACTTTTATTCGTTACTAAAAATATATCGTTACTAAAAATATGATTTTGTAATGAATATATCGTTACTGTAGTCTCAATTTTTTTTAAATCTTTAATACTATCTTTGGTAACAAAATACTTGTTACTAATAACAACTATGGTAACGATTTTAAATCGTAACCTGAACCTTTGTAATAAAAAATCTGATTTCTACTAGTGATTGTTTGAATCTCAATCCCTTGTGATGGTTTGTGTGTAATTAAAATTGCCAGATATTTTGTTTATGTGTGGGTAATGTTAGGGTATAGCTAGAAAAACATGAAACACTAATGTTCGTCACGAACATAATTCATTCCTTTCCCATATTGTGAGAGAACGCCGACAGAATACCAACAACATTGTGTTGACTTGCATCACGACAGATGCCAACTATTTGCCAATGAAAGAACAGAATAGCGATTGTACGGGACGGTTGCACCTTATTTGGTGCAGCCACATGCCAGGCTGGAAAGAAAATCTATGTCAGCATTTTTTAAGTATCTTTTAAATTTTGGATTGATGCAACGGGGGTGGGGTAATCTCAAAACATACAAAAGAGCCCTGTATGATTTTCTCAATCAAAAGAACAAATATTATTTTTGCATTGTAACTTTTAAAATATAAGTCCAAATTAAAATTTTTTGCACCATTATTCATCTAAATTCAGCTCTCTTAAAACAAGCAATACATGGGTATATTTTGACAAGTTTAAAAAATTATGTTAGTTACATATTACATATCAACAATATATCAACGACACTTATGATTCACCACATACAGTTAATAATACACCATATAACATTAAGAATACACATAAACCAATAATGATTCAGTATTGTTCAGAAAAATGTTATCTAATTCACCACTTATTAGTTAATGAATCATAATACTATTTCAATGAATCGTAATATCACATTTAAGAATATAACATCATTTTAGTAGATCATCGATAAAAAAAATTAAAACAATGTACAACACAAAAAAATATTTGTACGTAAAAAATAATGATTCATCATATAAGTTTAAAAATACATCATACAACATAATAATACACTACAAAACATAATGATTTTTACCAGTTCCGGAGTTTGTTATACAATTCACCACTTATTAGTGAATGAATCATAGTATCAATTTTAAGAATGTAATATCAAAAAAACTGAATGAATAATATAATGATTATAGCATATCATGGTATACATGTAAAAATAACTTTTTTAAAGTTGTCAAAACATATCCATGACTGGTCTTGTTTTGAAGAGCTTGAATTTAGATGAACAATGATATAATTTTTTTTCATTTTGGACTTATATTTTAAAAACTACAACCAATTAAAGTTAATATAATAAAAAGACAGTCCATCAGCAAAACAGTCACAGCTGCCAAATAGACAAGCACATACAATATTGGACGCGGACTGTCCGTGTCGTGGAATTTGCGATGAAAGAAATGGACGATGAAAACACAGTAAGGCCCCGTTCTCAGGTTAGCTTCTCCACATATAAGACATTGATGTGACATTGATGTGACTCTTGAATTATTACAACCCCCTCACAGATTAAGAATGGAACGCTGCCAATGGTAGCGTCTCGTGATAATCTACATCCAATCGACACTGTGAACGGAGCCTAACTACGTGGGTGGTAAATGGTACACTTATCAAAGAATACCTCGTAAAATTGAAGAGTTTACACCAAACACACGGTAGAACTTAGAATGCATATCGAATGGGCTATTATATGATATGCCTACTTTAAGTCTTCTTTTAACGATCGTATGATGACAGTCTGACATCTTAGCATTTTACTCCTTCCGTTATTAATATCTGTCATTTTAGGATGTGATTCTTGTTCAAAAATATCTGTCATTCAGCTTTTTGACACACTTTTTTCCACTTTTACCTCTACTATTCAATATAAAAGTAATTATTATCTAAATGGAAAAGTAAAAAGTAGGGACACATGCGTCATTGTTCTACTTTTCTTAATAAGTGTGTAGTTTTTCTAAAATGACAGTTATTGTTGAACAGAGGGAATATCTTTTACATATGCCGAATCATGAACAACCACTAATGTACCATAAATGTGCTGGATAATATTGTTGCAAAGTATCGTTGATTATTTCACCTAACACCACGACACACAAAGGTGGAAGGGCCCACCTCTTGTTCAGCAATCTAGCTTTAACACATGTAATTCCATAGTATAAAGTATGACGTCAGCGGTGTATGGGACACCACCCCGGATTTCCGTAGCCCGTACTTCATCTGCACGGAGGGAGACAGAAAAATCAAGTTAACAACTCAACAATCCATCATAGAGAGTCCCTTTTCGATATATGCACACACAAAGAGAAATTATCATCGTCAAATCCCAACAACACCACCTCATCATGGCGGGACCCGTCTAGCCCCAAGGCCCCAACCTGTACCAGCAAATTTAGCTGCTTTGAGAGAAACACAAACCGGTTGAGAAGAACCCGCTCTAGTTTGGTGTAGGGGGGTTTATAACCGGTTAACTGGATATTCGGTGAGTTAAATTTGATAACTGTAACCGGTTCATTTAGAATCGGTTAATCAGAACCGGTTAATCGTCAGTTTGGTGTGGTTTTACCAGTTTCTCTGTTAATTGAATGATGTAGATTTATGTGTTTTTTTCTTATAATTAATAAATAACGTACGGTTTTTACCGGTTTTAGTGCGGTATTATTGTACACTTATTTTGGTAAAATCTAATAATTAAACCATATAGTTTTTATACTTATACTAAAAAAAATCAAAAAATTAATAAATTGAAATACTTACACGGTTTTTCCGGTTAACCGGATTCCTTAAAATCAATAACCGTAACCGGAACCGGGAAATTAAACGGTTCGGTTAACCGAACCAGTAAATCACTTCGGTTAACCGGGTTTTCAGTTTCGGTTACACCGGTTCCGGTTTCGGTTTGGCGGTTCCGGTTTTCCATGAACACCCCTAGTTTGGTGTACCATGCAAAAATATGTTAGCGTGGATGAATGATGTATATTCTAAATTTCTTTAACTTTCTTTTAACATGTATATATAAGATATATATATTATATTATATAGTATATATATATATATATATATATATATATATTATATTCGAGAAATAGTGAATATTATCATTTTCTAGTTTTACCTTTATAAAGTTTTTCAATGTATATTTGTTCATCTTTTGACATTGTTTGTTCATCTCTATATTTATAATATTCCTTTTTGGATGTCTTCTAGTTTTGTTGTATTCTTCGCTCATCCTTTATAAGATACTATATTGAACAACTTTTGAACAAAGGGTTTATAAAAATTGAATAACTAGTATCGTTTATCTAACATGATAATTAAAGGACGATAAAATATTAAAACAAAGTTAAGTTGTATTAACATTGTCTTATTATAATTTTTTTTGAACAACTAATCTCCAAATTGAACATCATAAAATGTAGAAACAATATGTAATAAATACTTAACAAATTGGTTTAAAAAGTTGAACTACTAGCACCGGTTACATGTACACAACTTGATCATTAAAGAATGACAAACCAATCAAAAGATGGTAAGTTGTATTAAAATGTTTTATTATATAATATCCCTATAACGGTAAAAGATTCAAAAAAGTAAGTTTTATTATTATCGTATTATATATAATTTTCTTGAACAATTAGTCTTGATGTGTGAACAACTTTGTTGAGCAACTGGATGCTCGTTTTGTAGCTCAGACAATGTTAATCAGAATGTTCAGAGACAGCTTAGTCGGATCTCGCAACAGCCAGCACAGGAGCATGTAGAATTCCTCCAGAGCCAAAGTTATTCGGACCCAGCGTACCATTTACATGTAGGGACCCCAAGGAGTGAGAACCAGTTCGAGCATATATTTCCTGAAGCTGAGGAAGAGTTCGATGAAGAGGTACTAGCTGTGGTCGATTTCTGAAAAGATTGAAGTTTCTAAAATTGTCTACGAGCCAGTAGATGATTGTCCATTGAGCCTCGCCAACAAGAAGAGGATGTTTACATCCTCGAATCTGAGGAGAAAGCACCACCACTGACTAGTCATCAACCTCACCTCTAGGAGCCTCGTCAAAAGAAGGAGGATTTTACATCCTCGAATTTGAGGAAGAAGAACCATCCGCACCTGGTCTTCTGTTAGAACTATGTTACCGACAATACCTCCTCAAACAACAGGTTTCGTGGAGTATTTATGTTCATATTTTATTGTCGAAGTAACGTTTTGTTTTGATCCAGGTGGTTAGATAATAAGTGCTACCACACCGTTTTCCCGGTGAAACCATTATCCACTTTTATATTTGATCCGGATAACGAAGCGAGAGTCTAGCCAAAGACTATAAAGAATGGCAGCTAACTGGAAGGTAACCCAGTGTCGAGTAGTTTTTTTATATTAGTATTAATTGATTTTTCTTTTTTCTTTTTCTTAGTTTAGTCTTAGTTTTTTTGTCAGAAGTGGCAATGGTGCATGTGTTACTAATGCAACACTTCTAGTGTTATGTGGTAGTTTTTTTAAGTGTGAGGAACGTGTCTGTGACAGCAGCCCCAATCAGCCCACATGTGTGATATTGTCCGCTTTGGCATGCAGGCCGCACGGATTTGTTCCTGGGGTTTCCTAGCCCCAAAATGCGTCACACAAGGAAGAGGTATCCATGCACCTATAAGGCACACTTCGTTCTCCTCTCCAACCGATGTGGGAGGTAAACCTCAAGGGTATTACAGTGTCTCTCCCCTTATTTGAGCTTAAGTGTGAGGAAGGGAACCTTCTCAATCTACAATATCAGGGGAGTTTCAGTTTTTATTTTTAATGATGTGTTCTGCCTATCATCCTATAAATGCTTATTTATTTTATCATTCCATGGTGTCCGAAATGAAATTCTTCATGAGTGTGGCACATTTTGAAAGGTTTATTTCTTGATTTTTATCTTTGAACAATGAGATTATTCCTCTTAAGTGTAAGGAAGTAGAGACATTCCCTAAAAATATGTTAGTTGCACTTAAATGTCGCACTTGTTTTTTAGTGTCTTCTTGTTTTGACAGAATCACTTCTCTGAATGCTTATAAATATCAAATTCTTGGTTGAAATTTTTTATGGAAGTTAGAAATTAAGTCAAGTGACGACCTCAAGAATTCTCTTGCTTAAAGCTGTTTGACTAATCTAATTTGTTTTATTCAAATTAATTCTATTTTCACTAAGATTTGGTGGATTAGCTAATTGTGAAACTGAATTAGTTTAGCTTGGGATTCTACGAATGGTGAGAAAGTTTGGAATGAAAAGGATAAGGCAAGGTACTCTGTTGATAAAAAAATTCCTAACAAAAGCAGGCCTCGTCTATCCGGTCATTAAGTCATAGGGGTGCCTTCACACCTATCTACTTAAGGTCTCGGGATCTAGGATAGTTGACCCAACACCGCTACAGGGATAAAGAGTAAAAGTCTGGGTTACGGAACAACACTGCAATTCACAATAATTCGTTTTTTTGTATATATTTCTTGAAGAAGAAAGTTTTTGCATGCGAAAAAGTTAATTGTAGTTTAACTATCGTTTATGATCGTGAGTACGCGGTGATGAAAGGTATCACGGAATAAGGCGTTACTCCACACCCCTTGTCATCCAAAGGCTAGAGGAAAGAAATGGTGGAAGATCCCAAGCTAACCTATGTTCAGTTTTTATAATCTAACTTCTCCATGATTTTAAGATTACTTTTTTTTCACTGATTGCGAAAACCTACAACCAAAAGCATAATTATTCTTTGGATTGTCACTTTGCTTTCTTTCCGTCTACATTTGTTTGATCCTGAGGTTTGACATTACGGCCTTAGAGATAGTCTTATTCTTTATTTGCCTAAGGATAAACAAAAGCTAAATGTGAGGAAGTTTGCTAAATGCAAAATAGATAGACTTTTAAGAGTTTAATTCACCTATTATACGTATTACTTTGGACAATATTTCTCACTTATCATATATATATTTCTTTAGAATTGTGTGATACATTTTATGCGTCAAATGCAGAAAAAGTTCAGGAAGTACATAGTTTATCTCATGAGGATTACAACACAATAAGCGAGGAGTAAAACGAAATCCAAACGAAGAATCCAGGTCTTGTTGAAGTTGTATATATGCATGTCCGTACAGGTGCTAACATATTCCGGTCTGGCTCAATGTCCGGATCCGAACATGTAATATCGCTTGGACAAGATTATTCATGCTACCACTTGTTCACATTACCACCGCCATTGTCCTTAATGTGAAGAGTAATTAATCATGACAAAGATTATCATTGGTGATCATGACTCACGCAGATTCAATCACTCATGATCGGTCATTTATTATTACTTTCACCGTACTAATATCTTAATTGACGGCTTCATTTTTCGTGCTCTTCAAAACAAGATGCATCATGGATATGTTTTGGTAAACTTAAAATATTATGTTTTTAGAATGAGTATATATTATGTATTTTAAAAGTGAATCTTATTCATTAATAAAATGAATCTTCTTTAATAATAAAATGAACCTTATTCATCAACAAAATGAATCTGACCCCAAACACTCTAAAAACAACCTTAGGAAAGTTAAAAACGTCGAAGACTTTTTTATGGTTTGTAGTGCAGCCCCAAACCACAAACCTTAAAAACCTCTCGAGTCAGTAACGACAATATAAAGTGTAGAACTAATACCAAAAAGATTACCCTACCCCCTAAACACCCTAAAAAACCACCCTAGGAAAGCTAAAAACGTCGAAGACATTTTTAGGGTTTGTAGTGCAGGACCCTAAACCCTAAACCACAAACCCTAAAAACCTGTCGAGTCTGTAACGACGATATAAAATGTAGAACCAATGCCAAAAAGATTACCCTAACCCCCAAACACCCTAAAAACCACCCTAGGAATGTTTAAAACGTCGAAGGTATTTTTAGGGTTTGTAGTGCAGGGTTTAGGGTCTAACGACCCTAAACCACAAACCCTAAAAAAACTGTCGAGTCAGTAACAACAATATAAAGTGTAGAACTAATACCAAAAAGATTACACTAACCCCCAAACACCCTAAAAACCACCCTAGGAATGCTAAAAACGTTGAAGGCGTTTTTAGGGTTTGTGGTTTAGGGTTTAGGGTCGTTAGACCCTAAACCCTGCACTACAAACCCTAAAAATCTTTTGAGTTTGTAACAACAATATAAAGTGTAGAACAAATACCAAAAAGATTACCCTACCCCCCAAACACCCTAGGAATGCTAAAAACGTCAAAGGCGTTTTTAGAGTTTGTAGTGCAGGGTTTAGGGTCTCCTAAACCACAAACCCTAAAAAACTGTCGAGTCGGTGACAACAATATAAAGTGTATAACTAATGCCAAAAAGATTACGCTACCCCCCTCCCCAAACCCCCTAAAAACCACCCTAGGAATGTTAAAAATGGCGAAGGCTTTTTTATGGTTTGTAGTGCAGAGTTTAGGGTCTAACAAGCTCTGATTCACTTTTAACAACCTTTAATTCACTTTTTAACAACCTTTGATTCACTTTTCGCAAACTTAAGATTTACAATGAATCTTAAAACATATGTACATACAAAAAATTAATTTATCAAAACATATTCATGTTTGATCTTATTTTGAAGAGCTCAAATTATGATGAACAATGATATAAAATTTATGTTATTTGGAGTTATATATAATAAGATACAACATTTTAAAGTTTTGCAAAATGATAAAGTAAAGGTGGCACCACCTCGAGGTTCGAAATCGCCATCAAATATACACACATACATCATCGAATTCGAAGATGGACTTGGATAGGATAAAACCCGGACCTGCTACACCATACTCAGAACCCAAGCGTCGTCTTTCCAAAAAGATAAAATAAGTTTTATCAAATCTGATAAAGGATTGCTATATTAAATTGAGTGTTAGGGTTCGACAAGGATACGCCCACGGGAGAGGAGCCTTGCGCCTCCATCTTCATTCTCTTCGATTCAACAGATCGCCCACACCATCATCGTTCACCACAACAGACCACCACCATCGTACCATTTTACCATATTCCACCATTGTCATACCATAGTTTAACTGAAGATCGACGTGAAGACGAAGGCGGAGCGGGGATCCAAAGTCAACTTGCTAATTAGAGTTTTCTCTTCCTTCCTCTTATTTTGTTTAATGTCGTTCTCTGTTATTTTTGTTATTTTTAGAGTCATTCTTAGCGTAGTTAGTCAAGCTCCCAGTATTGAGGTAGCAAAATGGATCTTAATATTTATTTTGTAATCTTTTCACTAATTTAATGTAGTAGTTTAATTCCTGTTCTTCATGCGCTTTAATTCTCTAGCTAATTATTAAAGCAATGTTTGTAGTTTTCTAATCAAAATGCGGCGCTGAGATTAGTTAACAAGACATAGGAAGTTAAACCGGATTAACAACTAGAAGCATGGTTTGCCAGTAGGTTAATCTGTCTCCAATAGGAATTGGTTATATTGCAATTGGTTAGATTTGACTTGGGCATGATTTACGACTTGTTATTTATGCCAGTTATGATTCGTTGTACAAGGACCGGTCAACAGATTAATTAAGATTCCTAAGTTAATTGCAGAATTAGAGAAGCATTTATTAATAGATTTAGAGAGTGAAGATTTGCAGAACAATCCGGGGTGCTTCCTTACCTTTAAAGCTTTAATCTTTATTTATTTACTTAGTTTATTTTGATTATGTTTTTATTATTTTATATTTGTTATTGAGTCAGTATTTTTTTTAAATTAAGAAAACCTCAAAAGGTGACAATTCTCATTTTCTTAGTTTAGTTTAGTTTAGTTTAGTTTCTCGTTAGTTAATACTTTAAATTGTCAATTAATTGAACGAGGTCGCTGAGATCAACAACCCCACTTAATTCACTATTCCGTAAAACGATTGGTACACTGCCTAGGTGTTAGAGATATAATAACATAATTTTTACTGGTACAACTTTTTGAACCACCATATAACTGCTTACAAGTTACAGTGGTTACAACCTGATTAACACCATCCATTACACCTTAGGAAAAAACTAACACTCGGGTATCTAGAAAGCTACAAGTCTTAACTATCTTCCAAGGGATTCACTTCCCTAAAACTCTCTTCATAATGTTAGAAAACCAAATGCTTCAAATGCCATTAATTTGAACCGTATAAATGCTCCCATTAATGCATTTTTTTACGTGAAACTCTTCGTGGATAAGACATTAACTGGAAGACGATACCAATTAACTCCACGAGAGCAACTCAACGGATTTAGCAGTAATACCCCTAAACTCCAAAATTAAGGTAATCGATGTGCACTTTTCCCTCTTTGGTGATGGTGAACTATCCCTAAGATTTAAAAGATGATAAACCTTAATTATATACTCAAATCGATAAACTAATAATTTTTTAATTTAAAGATAAGCTTATTAAGCTTTAATTAAAGAACTATAAAAATATTTATATGAATTTAAAATGGTTATTTGGCCTTAATAAAATATTCAAGTAAATATATATAGAGTTAAATAGGGTTTACTAAACCTTAAACCTATGAAAATAATTTAGAGGAAATGTGAAAAATAAAAGTACAATATAAGGATTTATGATGTTTAGATATGCTATAAAATATAGTGTATTTAAATAGAACATTAAATAATAAAGAGAATGATATAATATATAATATACAAAGATTATAGTAAGTAAGAAAATTGATGTTATAACATGTAAAACATAAAGTTACATTAAATAACAAATTAAAAAGCAAGTTAGTAAAAACATAAAGAATAATAAACTTGTAATACATGTTGATACATTTGGTTATACATTAGCATGATAAAATATAATCTAATACATATATTTACCATTACACTATTAACAACCCTATTCTCTATTTTCAAACAAAACCTAATCCTTAACCCCTTCTCACTCCAAGTTTTATGCCCTAGATCTTGTCATGGTTACTTCTCCCTTTGGTGGGAGCTATACCCTTTTCTAGCGTTGCCTCTTGTCTTCCTCTTATTCGACTCAAATCGAGTCCTCTTAGATGAAGTCTTTGGCTCATCTCATTCTCGTCTTCCCCCTGTCTTGAGCAGTGTAAGTTTTGTTTTTCCAACGCTCTGAACTTAGCGGAATTCATCTTGGGAATGAGGTTCCTAATTTTTTTCATGTGGGAGTGGGGGCTAGGATCTACCCCCTCCCTCCCCCTGGCCACCCTTTTCTTTTTTGTCTCCTCAAATCTACTGTTTTTCTTATACTCGCATTCTCTTATTATCTTCTTCGATCTCACTTCTTTTTTATTATGGCCCCGGTGGATGAAATTGCAGCTAAATGCGAAGAGCTCTCTCCCACGTCTAAGGGAGGTGAAATAACATCACTAGATGATCTGAATGGTGCTGATCATGTCATCCCCTTTAACCGGTGCCTGCTTTGCAAGATTTTTCCCCTAAAGATGTTGATGTTCAAGCCATGAGAGTACCCTTAGCCGGGTTTGGCAGATGGAAGGTGAGCTCAAGATCCATAGCGCTGGTAAAAGCTTCTGCCTCTTTGAGTTTGAAAGGATGGAGCTTGTGCATGCAGTTCTAAACCGTGAACCCTGGTCCTTCGACAACTATCTCCTCATCTTCCAGCACATTGACAAGCTTAAAGCTCTGGTTGATCTTGAGTTTTGCTGGATCTCAACGTGGGTGAGAGTTCATGAAGTCCCTTTCTTTTTTCAGAACCTGGTCTTCGCTTGTCGGTTATGTAGCAGATTTGGAAGCTTCCTTGAGTATAGCGAGCAAGAAGGCCGTATAGCTGGCAATTATATATGGTTTAAAGTGCTTCTAGATGTTCATAAGCTGGTGCTTCGTTGTGTTAAAGTGTCGGATGAAGGATATAAATATGTTATAAGGGTCACTTAGGAAAAGATGCCAACAATTTACTTTAGGTGCGGGTTGTTTCTGCAAGCCACAAAAGATTCCCCGATTCAGTCTGACCCACCCCTGTTGTTTATCCCTACGGCCCTTGGTTAAGTGCCCCGAGTTTCCGCATTGGAAAGAAGACCCTAGTTGAGGATGACAATGAGACATGGAATATAATATGTAGTCTTGAATGCCCTCCCGTTCCATCACGTTTGAGCCCTTCTATGACATTCATGGGTTGTGAGAGTCCTAGTGCTCCATCCGAGGCTTCAGGCACTACCCACCCTAACTTTAATTCTGTCAATTTTCATATCTAGTAGGTTAGCTAAGGGAAGCAAACTAAAGGACTCCCCACTATTGATGAGGGATGATGATCAATCCTGCATGGCAAGCACCAAGCATAATTGCAATCACATCAGTAAGGAAAGTGTTCCCGAGGATGTTGACTCCCCCTTCAAAGCAGGTCATCATGTAAAAAAGGGTAAAAAAAATGTCAATCAAGGAATGATCCCTGCCACGTGGTGGAGCTGGTCCATAATATGGAAACTGCATCTATACCTGCGTCGGATGGATTGGTGGCCAGAGGCGGACGTAGAGGGGGGGGGGGGGGGGCTATGTAATGTTTTAAAGAATAACAGTGTCAAAAAATTTTTAGCCCCCCCTAAACAAAATTCCTGGATACGCCACTGTTGGTGGCAGTCTCTGGGCTCATTGGGGGCTGCCAGAAAAAATGATCTTCGCAAATTATAGTCACCAGGATTGGCATAGCTCTTTGGTGGCTATTGTTCTGTGGGGGTCGTTGTGGCTATGTTGGCTTGGGTTAAGCTCTGACATTTTATTAGCAATAAGTTAAGTGGGCCAGTCCTTTTAATTTTCACATAATTGTAGTCTTAATAGTTCACCTTCTTAAAGAAAAGGCTTTTCCCTGCTAGTGTTATCAACAATTTGATCTTGACAATGAGCTTGTAAGGTTGTGGATCCTTACGATCAGCCAAAATTATTTTAAGCTTTAGGTACCATTCGAGTATTCACGGGTGGGTTGTACTCCCCTGTTAATGTCAGCTAGCTCATCCCGAGTAGGGGTGAGCATTTGGATTGGATAATTTGGATTTATCCAAAATCCAAATTAACCGATTTTTTTTGGATTTTTAATCGAATTTTAAAATCGAATTTAAAATTTCGGTTATTCGAATATCCGAATTATAATTCGGTTTGGATTTCGGTTTTAACCCTATAAAATTCGGTTAACCGAATTATCCAAACTTTTTTTAAAGAAAAATCCCTAAATCTTTCCTTAATAGTTAATACTCTTTAAACATGACAAACAAAACGTCAAAATTCAAAACCCTATCTCGCATTGCTCAAATCCTTCAATTATATAATGGCATACTATTATTTTTTCGAAAAATTAGTTTTATATAACTGGTTGTTTTGGAACATCGTTCATCGCTGCTCACCCCTAGTTTGATGTAACTAGTCTAATGTTTGAGTGAGTTCTTTCTGATCTATTGTGATGAATTGGCAACTAGGGAATTCATAATTTTCTAGCAGCTTATGGTTATTACTACTGCTGATGATGAATAATATGAAACAAAAAAATGTGTTTGGTTTTTTTTTAAAAAAATCGGTTAACTGAAATCCAATTTATAAAATCGGTTTTCGTTTTTTTTTTAAATTTCGGTTAATTGAAATCCGAACTGAAGAAAATTTTGGATTTTAGTTCGGTTTTCGGTTTTCAACTTTAAAAAAATTAGGATTTTGGATAATTTGGATTTCGGTTAATTTGGTTTTGATCAAAATTTGGATAATTCGGTTAAAAACCGAATTAACCGAAATCCAATTTGTTTTTTACAATTTGGATTTCGGTTAACCGAATTATCCAAATGCTCACCCCTAATCCCGAGGTTGACTATAACAACTATGTAATGTTGCATTATTAATATTATGCCGGTATGTTTTGAGAAACTCGTCTCATTCTGGAAGAAACATAGCTCTACGGGTGAGCATTCAGTTTGAATATTTTGGATTTATTCAAAAAATGAATTATTCGAATTCTATTTTGGATTTTAACTGAAATTTCTAACTGAATTTAAAATTTTGGTTAACCAAATTATACAAATTACCATTTGGTTTGGATTTCGGTTTTGAATTTGCCTAATTCGGTTAACCGATTTATCCAAATAATTTTTTTAAAAATATCTTTTCTAATTTTACTCTTTAGTGACAAATAATCAAAGATAAACATTAATTTAGGTTGGTTGAAATTCAAACTAGCTAAAATTTGAATTTAAGTAAGTTTTCGGTATTTCACTTTAAAATTTGTGGATCTAACAATTAATTTGATTTTGGTCATAATTTAAGTAATTCGGTTTTTAATTTGGATTTCGGTTAACCAGCGCATCAGATTTAACCGGGGACTGCTGTACCTCGTACGCCAGATTGAGGAGCAAAGATGTATATGCTCTATGCTCTCTTCAATCACTGGAACCGCAGCGTCTTCCACGCCAGATTGAGGACGGGGCTGAAAACAGTCCTTCTGTAACCGGTCATATGCTCCAACTTATTTTCTTCCCTCTGTCAAATATAACAATCTTTTGTCCCACCTCGTGAAGCAGACAATAGGCATTATAGGCAGTAGCGTAGTCATACTGTTTCCTCATTCCAAAAGCCAGGTTGGAGTATAAGCTTTGGAGTGGGTTTTGTCTATAGCAGTGATGGTGTATCCCATTGTTGCAAGCTATGGTAGGCTGATAATGGTGGTACTATTCTAAGAAAAACTTGAGACCCAAAATGGAATAAAACTAGAACTAAATTATGAGTTTGTTCGTTTTACTGCTGTTATAGACGTCTGTTACTCTGTTCCAGCAGTTCATAGTTACACTATTATGCTCATTTTGCTTCAACTTCTAGTGCTAGTAAAAACCACAATATGGGTAGTTTACTTCTGCATTGTTTGGGGCAACAATACATCCTATTTTAGGTTTTGCTCTGGCAACTGATTAAGTGGAAAATTTGGCATCGATAGAGTATTAGTATGAACTGAAGTTCAAACTGGAAATCTGCACAACCTTCTGATATACACTGTTACTTCTGAGAATATAAGGACAGTTATCTATAGATTTTTGCTTGGATTTCTAGCCCTGTTAACATGTTACTTTTAGCCTTAGATATTGTACACCATAAACTCAATTTGCCCCTAATTTTCGCTGCTGTAAATAACTCAAGTTTCAGCGATTCATCAGTGCCAAATAAAGCTTCATTTGCTTCATATTTCACCTCTGTTTCAAGCTTGAACTGGTTCTGGTTAGCAGTCTATTAGACATGAAAAATGCTCAATCTTGCTTCAGCATTTACCTCTGTTTAAAGCAACCATATAAGCATGATGGAATCTGTTGCTGTTTGGCTTTTAAGCCTTATTTTGGTTATGTTATTGAGCGGAGAATAATGTGTGGTTACAAGCTCTACTAGCTTCCAATATTTGCCGCTTTAATAGTGAATTATTTCAGCGGTCTAAGCTTCTGAATTATGCTCACTTCTGCCTCTAATTTTGCTACTAAACATGCCATATCCTAGGCAGTTTATTTCTGCATTGGTTGAGCTGTTTAACAGGCTGCTTTAAGCTCTCATTTTGGACTGTCTTAGGTGTTAAATGAGGCAGAATTAAAATGCTTAATACTTGATTTATCAACCTGAAACTATGCTGTTGCTTATAGTCACTTTTGGAATGTCGATTGCACTACCTTGCATTGTTCCTTTTGTCAATAAAGTGTGCAGTATATGAACTGTTAATTTAAGCAAAATTGCATCTGTTTTTGCACTTTTTATGAGAAGTGCTATCTGCCGAGATCTTGACAGTTCCTTACTCATGGTACAGCTTGAATATAAACTGAGATGCACTATTACATACTTGTTTTGGACTATAAATTCTAACCTGTTACACTGTTCTGAATGGCAGAGTAATTGAGCCCAAATGAGTTGTTTAAATGATCTAAACTCAGCTGTTTTCACACTTCTAAGATGTGATTCCCTTGGTTGAAACCTTTGACTATTTTTCCAGCTCTTTTGTCATGGTTATGACAATTTGAAATCGCTCTTAGACTTGCATTTTTGCTCGTCTATGCTTCTGAATTACTGCTGCCTCTGTTACACTAAATCTAGATAGGATAGTTCTTCTCTGTGACGTTGGTGAAAGTTTTCAATTGCTTTTGTAATGTCTTTATACCACTGTTACAGATTTGGACAGTTTTTGATAGCGCCTTATTGAATCTAATTATGTTTACATAGTTTAACAGTTTAGCCTTACTCTAGGTTGCTACTGTAATGCTCCAGTTATATGTTAGACAATCATCAGAAGAGAAAAGAATGCCACTGTTGTGTTGAACTTAATTGCCCAGGATAGAGAGGTAAGTTTGAATTGTTGAAGAGATTAATTTATTCAACATTATACAAGCCTATTTGTAGAGTTTCCTCATCTAGAGCTTCTACGTAGTCAAAATAAGGGTCTAACTACTACAACACGTTTAGACTACAATTTCAGCAATGGCAACTGGACGGTGGGACGGTGCCTAATTTGAGTTGGTGAAGTTGGTGTTGATTTTCTTCAACATGTTTGCTGTTATTAAACTGCTCGAACCCATGCATACTTCTGTTTTTACAGCATAGGCAGTTTAGCTTCTTTGTCCTTGCTTCTAATTTGTTTTGAAATGCTTTATAATGCTGTATGAATTACACTAGACACGAGGGATAAAATGTCCATAGACAGCCTGAAAGGGGGTCATCCCTGCAGAAACATGAAAATTCGTGTTGTACCAATATTCGGCCCAATGTAGCCACCTTCCCCACTGCTTGGGTTGCTCCGAAGCAAAACAACGTAAGTAAGTTCCTACACAACGATTTTCCACCTCCGTTTGTCTGTCCATTTTGGATGGTAAGAACTGCTCATTTTGGGTTTTGTGCCCTGCGCATCAAAGAACTCTTGCCAGAAACAACTTAGAAACACCGGATCTTTGTCACTGATAATCGAACGGGGCACCCCGTGTAAGTGGACCACCTCTCGAGCAAACAATTCTGCCACTGTTTTGGCAGTGTAAGGATGTCGCAGGCCTAGGAAATGTCCTTGCTTATTCAATCGGTCAACCACCACAAAAATACAATCAATCCCATGGGAGTGAGGCAAACCACTCACAAAATCAAGAGAAATATCTTCCCATATAGCTGTAGGAAAAGGAAGAGGCTGCAAAAGTCCCATCGGTGATAGTGCCTCATACTTGTGCTTCTGGTAGATTAGACAAGCAGCCATAAAGCGCTGCTCATCCTTCATCATACCTGACTAGTATAGGCTTGCAGCAAGACGGCGGAAAGTCCGATAAGCACTTGAATGCCCCCTTAGGCGTGGAGTGAAACTTTTCTAACAATTTGGGAATCCAGGGGGATGTGGGACTAACAACTAGACTCCCCTTCCAAAATAGATTTCCCTAAATGAGCTGATCAGGAGGCTTGCTCGAAGGATCTTCATGTAAGTCCAAAAATATCTACTTATATACCGGAGCAGCCTGTGTTTCCTTGATCAAATTTTCCGCTTCAGGCCAGCAAGGAATGGATAAAGCGCTTAACTCCGCATCTTCCCCCATCCCGGATAGGCCATCAACCAATGTTCTTAGGATCACAATCCTAGCGTGGGATCATAAGTGACCCCTAGGATCGGATCGTGGGATCGTTTGATCCTACAAATAGTGAGTTAATATTGTTAAAAATATATGTATATATGTTACAAAACAACTTCTATTTAAAGCATAAAGTTTAATTTGAGTAAGAAAATATAGCATTATTGAATTATAAAATAATAAATTAAGACCAGAACAATGACAATACATAATATTGTCCATAAAAAAGATAAAATGAAATGAGATAGGTTAAACATGAATCAAATCACAAACTTCATAATTTTTATGTGCGTCTTTATTTCTTTCATCACCCTCCCAATGAAGATTATGAGCTACAAGTTTTTAATTTACAAAATTAGGGTTTTCACATCTATGTCATTCAAAAGAGTAAAGTAAGCAATGACACACAAAGTCAAAATAAGTTCTAATAGCTTATTGTTTCAATTATAAACCAAAAAAAATGATAAGAGTAATCAATAATATTTTATAAATTTGTATTGGTACTTCTAAGTTATTTTTTTTCATTTTTTACTCCAAAGTTTTATAACTTTGAATTTGCCAACCATTACAATATTAAATAAAATGTTAAATGTTATATATTCTATGAACATCTAGGTACATTTTGTAATCTTTCATGATGAAGAGTAACTAGAAGTGACATTCTAATCTTAATTCTTATTCGTTCAATGACCTCAAATAAATCCATATAAAAGTTTTTTTTAATAACATCCAGTTGCAATGTTCAAAGTCATGATCTTTTGTGGATTATGAAAGTTTTTCTAAAATTTTGATAACTTTTTGTTTCTTTAGATTTTGTTAAAATGTAATTCACATTGATATGAAAAAAATAAACAAAAAATTAAATTGGGATCGATAAGATCGTAGAATCGTACTATGGATCTAGAGTGTGGAATCGTAAGATCGTGCGATGGAATCATGATCCTTTGATGATCCTACATGGTTCCGAACGTACCTGTAATCTGTTTCGTAACTATGAATTTGGATCATAAGATCGTAGAATCGTGGAATTGAATCGCGATTCTATGAACATTGTGTTGGCCATCTTATTATGTTTCCCAACCTTATATTCCACCGTAAAATCATATCCTAGTAGTTTCGCCAACCAGTTATGCTGAGCAGGAGTAGTAATAGGTTGTTGTAGCAGATGTCGCAAACGACTATGATCTGTCCTCACAGTAAACTGACATCCTACCAAGTAAGAGCGCCAATGTTGTATTGCTAAGACTAAGGCCATTAATTCCTTCTCGTAGGTAGACTTGGATAAGGCTCACCCCTGCAACCCTTTGCTGAAATAAGCCAAAGGTTTGCCCATCTGTATCAATACAGCCCCCAAGCCAACCCCAGAAGCGTCACACTCTAACACAAATGGCTGATCAAAATCGGGCTGAACCAAGACAAGTACAGTCACAACTTCTTGTTGCAACTGTTCGAACGCTTCCTGAGCTTCAGGTGTAACACCCCACTCGGTAATCACGTAATAATCCCTCACGTAGCATAATTAAACACGTCTCACAGCGGAGATATAACGGTACATAATCTCACACGGGTGTCACATGCCTTCGCTCACCCATGCGAGTAATGAAACAAAACGAAATACAACAACTAAACAACGCCAATAAATAAAACTCCGCAGTGATAACAAGATACCACCTATACAACAGACTAAATCCAAAAGATATATCAACGACAAGTGAGCGTCTAACCGTTCCTGAATATATACAACACCATCATAAAGTAAACTATCGTCTAGCATAATACAGTAAGAAGTCTCATGCGGTAATAAAAAACAAAAGCCCTAACTACCCAGGTCCCACACTCCGGCTTCGACGATAATCAGCAACCTGCAAAATACCGTGGAGGCTCAGCTATAAACACTGAGTATGCTAGGTTTGAACCCTAGTGGTCACTTAAGTCATTATTAACCATCTTTACATTAGATTCGTTTCATGCTTTACTGGTTTACAATTTATACTAAATACTGTAAGACATAATCAAACACACATCATTCACTACAATGTACACTCTTCAAATACACAACAACATATAATAAAGTCGAATGCGATAAAATGCGCAGTCGCTTATAATGGTCGATTATAACAACCGACCTCCTAGACCCTTACATATCATTGTATTTTAATTAACACTGTCGGGTGTCAAGTTAGGACAACCCGAGATAACTCACATGGATGGTAGTCCCACGTACACACAAAGGTGCTCATAATGCCAAGGATCAGTAGATCCCGGGACTTTCACTTAGCCTTTTTAAAGGCGTCCGTAAATGGCCGGAGCCTGGTACCAACAATAGTACACTCCGCCTGACGATCTATGTAGGTTCATCATGATTTCAGAAGAGTAGACCCGATCCGGGTGTTAACTCTAGTGATCACTATGCGCAACCAGTAGCCAATGACTAACTGGGTTTATATATCAACACACTCATTCACTCTCCAATACTTGATTAATTTAATCAGTTACCTAAAGTATAGTCTTAGGTCTAAAGAATTTATTTATTACTTAGCTGCCCTGTGGGTCTTACGCATACCTAGAAGTAATCTAGATCGTATTCATGTTCGAGATCCATGCTATAGAGACCGACATTGTCGTATCTCGTACCTAAGTGTTTTACTTAGGTTATTATATATAACTATAATACTAAGAGTATTATATTAAGTAACAACAGTTACATCACATTGCTCGTATATGTATGTTTATATAAGTCGATCTATAGTCGACGTAGTATTAGCCCGATGGGCATTCGTGCACAATAATATAATGTGAGAAAACAAGCAGATATCACACAACGTTTCATGCATACGTATATATCACAAGCACTGTCTAAAACACATCAAAAATATCTGAGCCCGAGGAAGTCCTCAGGACAACTCAGATCAAACCGTTCACATACCGTACACCTCATACCAAGGATGCGCAAAATCCTAAGCTCGTCAGGCGCCTCTGTCTGACGTACGATCTAAAAATATTAATAACGCTGAACTCAATCCACATGACTAATTAACTCAGTATTTCCGAATAACGCTACTAATCCCGACATTTCATCCCCGGATTTCAACAGTTAATTAGTTAAGGTATCGTTATGTAAAACTCATTACTCGTAGTAATTACTAACGTCCAGGTTTTAACTAAATGGGTCGGTTTATATAAAACGTCTTAGTTTGTAGCGTTTTCGAATGTTAGGACTTATTCCTTTATATCCCATAATATTTATAAGTATACAATATACATTTGTATTTATACTCATGTATATAAGTAACTAATTCAGTTACATATATGAACCCATGTTTATAATCTATAGTTGAATGAATGCATGCAGCGTTAGTTCATGTTATATATCATTTCACTATTCTTTATCATACATTGTATTATACAACTCATTAATCATTGTAACAAGTTATACTGAAATACCCCAAACTTAAATATGCTAATAAATTAAGTAATTATGTTATTTCAAGGCTAATTAAGTCCTTAAGAACATTGGTGAAGAAAGATAAACCAAAAGAAATAAGAAACACATATCGCGCAAATCGTAAAAACGCGTACTTAATTATTTTAGGAGGTATATAACCTCGAATAGGATCCGAGAGGGATTCCTAAGGCTTAATTAAGCCGAAATAGTATGCGAGAACAATTCCCGATGAAAACGGTCCAAATAATGGGTTAAAAACGCTAACGGAGTCTTAAAGCGTGTTTTTCGAGAAAACTGAAAATGTGACTTTAAACAGTTAAATGACCCTGTAAAAATTATAGTTGATCATACAACTATAATTAAACATTAACGGGAGCTTAAGAACCATTAAAATTAAAGAAACAAAAAAACAGTCCGGAAAACGGGCCCGAATTAGTGAATAGTGTAAAAACGAGGAACTTATGGGGTGTAAATTGTAATAAGAGTAGAATGCTCTCTAAATTGTAAAATAAAATCTGATTCTCTTATTCACTTGACACCCACATTTTTTCCCCTCTCCTATACACATATACACTACTTTATTTACAAAGGTACAAAAAGCATAAAGTAAGACATAAAGCAACTTACTTTATTTCCCTCTCTCACATTTCTCTTTCCTCTTTTCTTCTCTTCTTACGATTTTCTTCCCCACCAGCACATTCTCTCTGCTCACTCCCTTCTTCAATGACGATTTGTTAAACCCCCAACCAGCTCCATTTTGTTCTTCCTTGTTCCACCATCAAACAAGCTCCAAATTGAAAAATAAATACACCAAATTACTCCCCTCACCTTGGAGATTAATTTCCACCCTTCAAAACCTCCAAAAGCTGATTTTGAATTCCATGGGTGTAGCTCATTCTTGAAGGAAGAACCTCCATTGTTGAACCAAACCACTCCTTGAGGTACTAAGGTAAGAAAGAAGCAAGAAAGACCATCTTTTATTCACTTTCTTTCATACCGATTTCTACAGATTTTTAAGCTCCATTTTCCCTCCTTGTTCTAGCTTGTTTAATCTTCAAATAAGTGTTGGAGCTTGCTTATTTACATTACCAAACGCTCCATCTTGAAGTAAAAGGTAATTCCCCTCATTTCAATATCTAAATACCCTCTTGTTCTAGGGTTATTTTAAGAGCTTGACTAATCCCTTAATATTCATTGTTATTCATTTGGCATGGTCCTTAGCTTAGCACTATAACCCTATTGGAACCGGTAGTTGAACAAGAAGGAAGGAAGAAAGTAAAAGTCTTGAAAAACTTAAGGTAAACAACTTGCCTAAGTGCAGTTTGATGTTTTAGAAGTTGTGATTGTGTTGGTGCAAAAACAGAGTGCCTTGTGTGTATATTATGTAGTGCAGGTGTTGCTTTGTATGTTGGAAATTCAGTGTTTAGTTTATGTTATTTAAGGGCTTAAGAGCCAAGCTATTTAAGGTAATGCAACTTGAGGTTTTGTTGTGAAAGTGATGAGTTTAATGTGTGTATTTAGTGACAAGAATGAACTTGGTTGTTGAATCACCTTGGGTGAGATGAATGACATATGTGAGTATGTTAGAATTGTAGGGAAATTATGGCGAATTTTCTGTAGAAAATAAGTGTGTTAATGATGTTTTGAGTGAGAATGACCTTGGGTTAAACTAGGTGTGTTTAGAGAGCAATTTGGTAAAATACTCACCTTAGAGTTAGATTAGAAGTGAGTTATGTTATGGGATAAAGCTTGGAGTTAAAACGGTGATAGTGGCTCACCAATAATGCATTAGTTGGGAACCAAGTAGGAGGATGAGAGTGTGAGCAAAAAAATCTGTAATAATAGAACTTGGGAAGACTAAGTCATAAGTGTTAGAAATAAGAGAGGAGATTTGTGAAATAAACTCAAGGTGGAGTGACAAGTTTAGTCAATGGATTAAGGAGATTTGAAGTGTGTTTAGGGTGCTAAAACATGTTAGGAAACATGTGGAAAGACTAGGAAAGAAATGGGCATGAAACAAGGTTGGAAAACTGATTAAACTGTCAAATTTAGCAGTTCAGGAGCTTGGTCCAGGACCTAGGTCCAGTACAAGGTCCCGGACCACATGATAAAACATGCCGAGAGTAGAGAAATGGTCTGGTCCGGGACTATACTCCTGTACAAGGACCCGGACCAAGGCTAGAAAACAGCCGAGACTTATGAAACAGTGTGGTCCGGGACTTAAGATCCGGATCATGTCCCGAACCAACACGGAAATGTGATAAAGTGAGCTTAAATGATGGGGGATTGAATGGTAATGGTATTATAAGGTTGTTAGGGCTTGATTAATGACATTTAAAGGTCATTAGAAGTATGACAAGTGTAAGTTTAAGTGTGAAAGTGCAAAAGTCTAATGTGAAGTTAAGGATTATGAGTTAATGTTAATGACAACATTAGGAACCTTTAAGGTATAAGTGTTAAGTAATGAGAAACCTTGGGATAAGGTGAGTGAAACTTAAGAGGTTAATGAAATGTAAGAAACAACGAGAAACCGTCGTGGGGAGTGATGAGTAGTCAGAGTTAATAAAGAAATTAACCGTTCGACTGAATGATTATAGTAGCGTGAACTAGTCGGAATGGCAGCCGAGACTAAGAGATCTTCATGTTAGTCTAGCCATCGTCAAGGTGACAGGTATGATTTTCTTGCCACCCGTTTGCTACTGGACTACACCGGGTTGTGTGTTGTGTGTTTTTCTGAGTGTTTATGACCTTATAAGAGTAAACATGAAATGAGTTTACAGTTAATGTTTATGTGGCGTGATTGTTCCGGTACCGTCTAATAGGGGTGTCAAAATCGGGTTTCGGGTCGGGTTGAGCTTAACCCGAACCCGACCCGAAAATAGTTTTGGTCAACCCGAACCCGACCCAAACCCGGAACGGGTTGTACTTCTTTAACCCGGACCCGGAGCGGGTTGACCCGAACCCGACCCGTTTTTTCAAAAATTTATTTTATTTTTTAAATTTTGGATTATTTAATAAAAAATATAATACTATAATATTAATTAATTATTATGTACAATATATAATCATATGTTATCGATTAAATGTTATTTTAGTCATAAATTAATCATTAAATACTAATTAAGTCATTAAATATAACATATTTTCTATTTTTAATTAATTTTTTTTTGGGTTACGGGTTAGCGGTTCAACCCGAACCCGAAGCGGGTTTCAATGACCCAACCCGAACCCGACCCGAAAATCATTTCGGGTCAAAAATCTCAACCCGAACCCGGCTTTTTACGGGTCGGTTTCGGGTGGGTTTCGGGTTCGGGTCAAGATTGACATCCTACCGTCTAACCTCTAATATGTGCTATCCCCATTAGTTAACCAACGTTAGGATCACGTAAGAGAACGGTATTCGGTTTTAACGTCCCAACTTATGGAAATGTTTTAATTACGGCTATTCATGTGCCATGTGTGGATTGTTATGTGTGGATATCAATGTTACCTCCCTTGTGTGTTTAACCAAGTTTGTAACACCATATGGTGTCGTAATGTGATAAGTTCCATAAGGGAACCTCTAACTAATATATATAATTGGGGGGGGGGGGTGAGGAATCCGGGAGTCCCGGTCGCACGCGTTTGTTTGGGAGTTGATATCTACATCTGATTCAACTCCCTCTCTGTTCGGTTGTCTTCCTTCTCGGAATTCAATCTCCCACAAGCCAATAGCTGGCTCTCCTACCTTGATTATTATTCGGGTTAGGGGGATTTGTGTATAGTGTGACCGGGTCTATATTATGACCGGCACATCTAGTAAAGTAATTATGTACGATGTGTTCGGATCTATATTATATCCGACACATCTTAAGTAAAATGTACGTTCTCTAAGAAGAACGGTGTTGTGTTATGTAATGGGCCTAATATGAGAATGAAGATATTCTCTAGGCTCAATTAAGTTGATTAACCCTTATGCCGGACCGAGTCCTCATGTGACTCGCTCCTATGTTATGTTGTGTGTATGATAACGGGTAAAGTATGATAATATGTTCGGGTAAGTTAATCAATGAAATTATCCCCACGTCTTTATTGTAGGAAATAATTAAGCGTAGTCCGATGAAACAGATGGTGAAGACTAATAATTATGAGACTTCATTAAGGGAAAAATCCCAAGAGCCAAAGTACTTCGTAACGTAATCTAACAATATGGATGTGTTGACGGTAGTGGTTGTGTTACCCATATGTATGTTGTTATGTTGATTGTTTTGTTGTTATGTGTTGAGTATCGTTATGATTATGCAAAGAACACTGCTATGTAATGTATATTGATTGTTAAAACGAATCCCATGTTCATTATGAAAATTAGCAGCGTGCAGCCCGTTAGCCAACGGGTTACACGTTAATCATACCAGTTATAGGTTGTTGAGCCCTTCGGGGCACCCGTTTTATTTCAAGATGAGGATCAAAGAAGCGGAGTCGCTTAGCTATGGAGTAGACAGAATTCTTTTGGTTAATTTTGGATAGTGAACCCGAGATGCGCATGTGCACTCGTGGTTGTATAATGTTGATGAAACTAGATAAGAATTGTGACTTTTGTACTTTAACACTCGGTATAGTATGATTTGGGAAGTATGTTGGTAAATTGTAACTCATGCTCGGTAATCTATGTCCATCAGACCGATACATCTTGTATGAATTAGCCTTGTTAGCCACGTGGGTGGCTAACGGCGTGTAACACCGCCCCCTTTTGGTTAATATTTAAGTTATGTTATCCGATGCGATTATGGGTTAAGTGTAGAGTTTGTAGTTGGGGTGTTACAAAAAGTGGTATCAAAGCGAAGTATCGCTCTGATGACTGGAAATACCAAGCTTAGGAAGTACCGAGTTAGGAGTTTAAGACCTTGGTTTAAGGGTTAAGTGATAGCGTGAGAAGTACACTAGCTAGGAATTTCCAGTGTGCGCTGGATACCTACAACATCCTTCCCGCCCTCCACAACCCCCGTTTTATAACTCGGGAAAGAACGCCAGAGAGACGGGAAGCCCTCGCATCCTCGGGAAAACCCGATCTGGCTGTTGTAAAGTATTACTACAAGAACAAGAACCAGTCATACGGTAGACTTCGAGAACTGGGAATCCCGGAGACGGTTCCCGTTTAAAACAACATTAACTGCACTTAATAGCGGCGAAATGAAGAATCCCATCTACAGGAAAATGTAATTTTCGGCAACCTAGGTCGACATGCCTCACAGTCGAGGGAACCCAGCCAGCAAGAAGGAAGTGCTACTACGCAAAGAAGCGGAAGATGGAGAAGTAACAAAAAACTGAGGCAAATGTCTACGGGACCACAATTGTTAAATAATACCACCAACGGTATACTAACTGACTAAGGAAATAGTCAAGGTTGGATAACTCCAAACCTACAACGCCAAAGAGGCTGTAATACCCGATTATCATAGTTTAGACAACTATGTGAGTATTTATGAAACATACTTCAATAGAACTACAACGTAGTACCTAAACAAGAGTCAAATCTCGGTAACCACGGTAAATGTGTGGGGACGAGCAATCAGGAAAAACACAGAGCTAAATGAATAGGGGCCTCTAAGAATGGAGGGTCACCCTAGTTAACGACTACCATGTCAAGACCAATGAGAGTCGCTCGGAAGATTTGTTATCAATACTATAAGATCAAAGGAAGAGCCAACAAGACTACCGAATACGGTAATGGTAAAAGTAGTACCGCAACCAGTACGTGTTGAAACCGATAGCTAGCCAGCATGGCGCACTTGCCATGGTAAGTGCTGTTAACGGGGCTATTCGGGAGAATTTTAATGACTATGAATTACTCAGTAGAGTACCCTGATGATGAATGAAGTAATTACGGAATCATGAATCCCAGTACTTAAAGAGTAAACCTTGGGAGGGCCTAACGGCCTAACCATTGTATTCAAGCACATACCAGTCAGCGAGAAGCTAGACTTGGTCAAGGCGTGAAGACATTTTAAATACCATGAAGAGTTTTCTTTTAAGCCCAACCTTTCTTCTAAACTTAGATTTATTTCAAACCCTTTTTCAACCCCAAATTTTCTTCCAAACCCATATGTATTTCAAATCTTCTTTTAAGCTTAAAATTCTCTCAAACTTCAGATTTTCTTTGGAACCAAAACCGGAAGGCCTACACCTGCCTCAGAGCCACACAGTAGGTAAATTATACCCAGTTCATTTTCGAACAACCTTAGAAAAATCCTACAACCCGAGGGAACGGATCGAGTCCGTACTGAATACAGTAGTTAAATTTTCCCTTGATTAAATTCGGGAGGCACCAAACATGCATTACTATCGGATGATATAAGAGGAGTTGACAACAGAATACTCCACATAGGCGTGTGTCGGACACTATGAGTGTATAAAAACGAAATGTGGGACGACCATACTCCGAAGGAGCTTGCGGGCCCGACAGACTTATTTATAAGTTAGTCAGGTAAGTAGTAATGTATCAGTAGGATGCCCCACATATGTATACGAGTAGAGTACGGAACACGGGAAGTAGTCAACTCTATACTATGGTCAGTAGTGCAAACTCAGGCCAGAGCAACCGATTACCGCAAACAATTGAAGTAAAGAACTCAGTTAAGCTAACAATCTAAAGGAATTAAAGAACTCATTCAAAAAAGGGAATAAGGGTCAGGAAGTGCGAGGAACACTAATTGTTAAGGATAGACATCAGATATGTCTCAAGATCGCGAGGATGAATACCCAGCCTAAGTACAGTAAGGTAGAAGCCTAACATGAATACGTCAATGTTCAACGGAAGGGATAAAAATCCAGAACAACCACCGAGGTTACTGGGAAATATCGATCTTCACTGAAGAGGATAGTAAACCCAACCAAGAACGCAAGTAAGGAAGCGTCAATAGTCTACCCGAAACGGGAGATACTATAATTCTAAACAAGACAATTCAAATAAGGTACCGTAAGGCGGCATAATTAACTAAATATACCCGTAAGTACACACCAGAAGAAACAACATGACTTGACAATACCCGGGAACAATCTTTGGAAGGGTGACTGAGTCAACAACATTTGAATGATATACCGTGATAAAAACACGTGAGTTGAAACAAATACTCGGTTTAAACATCGAACGGTAACACTCTTGACAGTAGGTACCCTAAATTGCCAAAAGAGCAACCAAATTGTACCTAACGGGCCTCCCATGAAGGGAAGCGTGATGCAACGACCTTGTCATGGAGCCCAGAATTACCTCCAAACCATGTGATGGTGCACCGAGAAGTAAAATTTGTGTGAACAACCTACAATGAGCAGAGCACGAGGCAATGAGGTTTATGAGCCGTAAACTAATCGCGCTATGTAAATTTCAATGATTACAAGACCTAAATAAACTCATAAGGAGTGTTGCCGGTAAGGGCACCAGTAAGAGAAGAGTGTGTGTTATACCAGTGAATAGAGCGGAGAACGAACCACTACCTTAAGAGTGGGGATACCTCTCAATATTGTGAGACCGCTGAAGCGGTGGTTATGTGAACTTGTTGAAAAGTTGAAGTTTGATCATGTTGTTATTGCCAAGAATAATTTGAATAACAGTAGTACGAAAAATGAAGTTTTTATAGCAATTGTGGAAGAGTAGTCGGTTTAGTCTGCGTATAATGCGAGACATAGATTGAACAATGCTCAAGGAACATAAAGACTTGGAGAATAGTGTATTCAGTAATCAGCCAAGTAAATGACGAAACATAGTATAATGGTGGAAATACATGAGCGGAAGCTAGTAACAGCTGTTGCCATGTAAATCAACGCTGTATAACTAATAAGAACTTGGGACGCATCAAGCGACCATTATGTACAAATGATATAGAGAACAACAGAATTATGAGTTAGACTCAACGAAGACGGAAGGTAAGTGATAGTAAGTTGACTGGGCAGTAAATTCAGTAGCCTATACCGTGTGACGAAGGAATCTCATGAACACGGAAATGTTCATTCCTATTGCAATTGCATGCGGAACTGGAAGTGTATCCTTAGAGGATCGGTTTGATAACAGAAACAATAAGCATTGGGACATGAATACCCGATTGCTAAGTAACCAACCCGTACCGGAGACGGAAGTCGTGCAGACACACAACGCAAGGTCGATTAAGCAAAAAGCTAGAAACAAAACCGTGCGGCCTCGGGCCATAGAGACACGGAGAGCGTTAGACATACCAACAATCATAACAAAGAATGATTTCCACCGCAATGAGAGCGGATGAGACTTATAAGCGTTATAAGGACCGATGCATAGAAGATGCGAGGTCATACTAATAAAAGAGTACTTATAATAAGCATGATTCAAGCGAAGTGATCAGAAGTCAGTGACTATAGAAGCACTGAATACCAAATACCGGTATAGAATATATGTGAGAGCAACAGGGGAAGCACTAAATACTATGTAGTAGCTCGACCTCAACCGACAATAAGTCGGAAGTACCAAGTGAATAATCATGAAGATATACAACAATATATATAATGAATTACCAGAAAACTGGATAGAAAATCTATAACTCATTGGATTCTCATACGGTAAGAGATACCATGCGTCGATTGAGAAACCATTATTCCCAAAATAAAAAGGAATAAACCGGAGTTGTACAGTACACTAAGAATAACGACAAGAGCAAACTACGCTCTTAAGTTATAGGGTCGCGCAACAGAAGCTAGTGGGCCTATAATCCAAAGGTTAATATAACTAGTGATTTCAAACGAATAGCTAACTGTAAATACCTTGAAGCCTCTCAGGCTAGAAGGTCATGAGTTAAACAAACTCCAATGAGAATTCGTGGTTCAGGGACTAAACCGTAAAAATGGTTAAGATCCTCTAACCAGAACGCATTGTATAATAGACCGCATGGAAGCTAAAACACTCCGTGACGGCTGAATATCCTGAACCAATGTTCAGTGATAGATTACTTGGACGCAATCCCTTTTAAGGGGGTAGAGCGAAAAACCGCTTAGTGTATGTTTACGTACCGAGCACGTAAACTACGGTGTACAGTAACACAAGGAAATATTTGTAATGTTTGATGTGTATGTTATATAAACATGTGTAGTCACTCGTAAGTTTAATTATGGTCATTGCGCACAAGTGATGCGAATACCATTCATGTAAAGGTATCTACCCCGTTAACCCTGGGGTGAGAATACAAGTGTAAAGGAGTAGAGAAACTCCTGGGGAAATAAAACCCCGATTGTATATGTTTATTTGAGGAAGTGTAAGGGAGTAGAGAAACTCTCGGGGGGAACTAAAACCCTGATAGCGCATGTTTATTTAAGACCAAATGTAGTGTTGCAACGTATAAATCAGTATGAAATTGATGAACAAGAGTTGATTTGAGGAGAATTGAAAATAAATGATGGACTAAGTTCCATCCTTTGTAGATGTATTGTTTTGTAATCATGACTAGGATGTTAAAAGAATAGAAAATGGAAATGATTGAGCTAGTTGATGGTGTGATTATGACTAGAAAGATTAAAAAGATAGAAAAGGGTAAATGTTTGAATTAGTTGCTGGTTGAAATTGAAGTGGGAAGTGAAACTTGATTGGCGCGCGATCAAGGGAAACTGAATACAAATTGGGGTGGAAGGATAGTTCAACACTGATGCTGATCACATCAGGGTTGGATGACTCTAGAAGCTCTCTATAAGTGGTCACAAATAATCACGCTAAAAATAAGAGGCAGTTAGCATAAATTGGACTTGGAGTTGTATTGCGCTTTCAAAAAGGATTTTCAATTGGTATTTTCAAATAAAGGAATTTGCGTTTTACTTAACCTCGTAAATAGTATTTTGTATTACTTGCTCACGAGCTGAGGACGTATGAGCCTTCGTCTTCGGACCGGTGACATGAGAAGTATATGTTAAAATGTATGTGATTGTTTTGAATCTTCCAAAGGACCGGGGACCAGGAAGTGTCCATCGCGGACGGTACCTGCGGGATCACAGTATATGTATTCGACATGGGACTCGAGGACTGTGATGTCCTATAACCTCTAGACCGAGCCCATGGAGAGATGTAAAAGGTATTTTCAATTGCTATACATGCTAAGACATGTTGTGTGGTATGTGTAATAAACATTATCCAGACCTATGAGTCTGAAGGCTGTTATGTTATCCAGACCTCAAGCTCTGAAGGTTTATACCAGGTGTATGTTGGTAATGTGAGATTTATGTTGTAAAAGTAATCCCTGTGTTCTAATTAAGTGATGCATGGGAATTGCGGAACTTTGAGGACAAAGTTCTTTTAAGGGGGGTAGATTGAAATACCCCAAACTTAAATATGTTAATAAATTGTGTAATTATGTTATTTCAAGGATAATTAAGTCCTTAACAACTTTGGTGAAGAAAGAGAAACCAAAAGAAATAAGAAAACGCTTAAAACGTAAAAACGCGTACTTAATTATTTTAGGACGTATATAACCTCGAATAGGATCCGAGAGGGATTCCCGAAGAAAACAGATCCAAATAATGGGTTAAAACGCTAACCGAGTCTTAAAGCGTGTTTTTCGAGAAAACCCAAAAATGTGACTTTAAACAGTTAAATGACCACGTAAAAATTATAGTTGATCATACAACTATAATTAAACATAAATGGGAGCTTAAGAACCATTAAAATTAAAGAACAAAAAAACAATCTGGAAAACGGGTCCGAATTAGTGAATAGTGTAAAAATTGGGAACTTACGGGGTGTAAATTGTAATAAGAGTAAAATGCTCTCTAAATTGTAAAATAAAATATGATTCTCTTATTATCTTGACACCCACACGTTTTTCCCCTCTCCTATACAATTATACACTACTTTATTTACAAAGTTACAAAAAGCATAAAGTAAGACATAAAGCAACTTAATTTATTTCCCTCTCTCACATTTCTCTTTCCTCTATTCTTCTCTTCTTACGATTTTCTTCCCCACAGCACATTCTCTCTGCTCACTCCCTTCTTCAATGATGATTTGTTAAACCCCCAACCAGCTCCATTTTGTTCTTCCTTGTTCCATCATCAAACAAGCTCCAAATTGAAAAATAAATACACCAAATTACTCCCCTAACCTTGGAGATTAATTTCCACCCTTCAAAACCTCCAAAAGCTGATTTTGAATTCCATGGGTGTAGCTCATTCTTGAAGGAAGAACCTCCATTGTTGAACCAAACCACTCCTTGAGGTACTAAGGTAAGAAAGAAGCAAGAAAGACCATCTTTTCTTCACTTTCTTTCATACCGATTTCTACAAAATTTTAAGCTCCATTTTCCCTCATTGTTATAGCTTGTTTAATCTTCAAATAAGTGCTGGAGCTTTCTTATTTACATTACCAAACGCTTCATCTTGAAGTAAAAGGCAATTCCCCTCATTTCAATATCAAAATACCCTCTTGTTCTAGGGTTATTTGAAGAGCTTGACTAATCCCTTAATACTCATTGTTATTCATTTGGCATGGTCCTTAGCTTAGCACTATAACCCCATTGGAACCGGTGGTTGAACAAGAAGGAAGGAAGAAAGTAAAAGTCTTGAAAAACTTAAGGTAAACAACTTGCCTAAGTGCAGTGTGATGTTATAGAAGTTGTGATTGTGTTGGTGCAAAAACAGAGTGCCTTGTGTGTTTATTGTGCAGTGCAGGTGTTGCTTTATATGTTGAAAATTCAGTGTTTAGTTGATGTTATTTAAGGGCCTAAGAGCCAAGCTATTTAAGGTTAATGCAACTTGAGGTCTTGTTGTGAAAGTGATGAGTTTAATGTGTGTATTTAGTGACTAGAATGAACTTGGTTGTTGAATCACCTTGGGTGAGATGAATGACATATGTGAATATGTTAGGATTTTAGGGAAATTATGGCGAATTTTCTATTGAAAATAAGTGTGTTAATGGTGTTTTGAGTGAGAATGACCTTGGGTTAAACTAGGTGTGTTTAGAGAGCAATTTGGTAAAATACTCACCTTAGAGTTAGATTAGATGTGAGTTATGTTGTGGGCTAAAGCTTGGAGTGAAAACGGTGATAGTGGCTCACCAATAATACATTAGTTGGGAACCAAGTAAGAGGATGAGAGTGTGAGCAAAAAAAAATCTATAACAATAGAACTTGGGAAGGCTAAGTCATAAGTGTTAGAAATAAGAGAGGAGATTTGTGAAATAAACAAGGTAGAGTGACAAGTTTAGTCAATGGATTAAGGAGATTTGAAGTATGGTTAGGGTGCTAAAACATGTTAGGAAACATGTGGAAAGACTAGGAAAGAAATGGGCATGAAACAAGGTTGGAAAAACTGATTAAAACTGTCAAATTTAGCAGTTCAGGAGCTTGGTCCGGGACCTAGGTCCAGTACAAGGTCCCGGACCACATGATAAAACATGCTGAGAGTAGAGAAATGGTCTGGTCCGGGACTATACTCCTGTACAAGGACCCGGACCAAGGCTAGAAAACAGCCTAGACTTATGAAACAGTGTGGTCCGGGACTTAAGATCCAGATCATGTCCCGAACCAACACAGAAATGTGATAAAATGAGCTTAAATGATGGGGGATTGAATGGTAATGGTATTATAAGGTTGTTAGGGCTTGATTAATAACATTTAAAGGTCATTAGATGTATGACAAGTGTAAGTTTAAGTGTGAAAGTGCAAAAGTCTAATGTGAAGTTAAGCATTATGAGTTAATGTTAATGACAACATTAGGAACCTTTAAGCACAAGTGTTAAGTAATGAGAAACCTTGGGATAAGGTGAGTGAAACTTAAGAGGTTAATGAAACGTAAGAAACCACGAGAAACCGTCGTGGGTAGTGATGAGTAGTCAGAGTTAATAAAGAAATTAACCGTTAGACTCAATGATTATAGTAGCGTGAACTAGTCGGATTGGCAGCCGGGACTAAGAGATTTTCATGTTAGTCTAGCCATCGTCAAGGTGATAGGTATGATTTTCTTGCCACCCGTTTGCTACCGGACTACACCGGATTGTGTGTTCTGTGTTTTTCTGAGTGTTTATGACCTTATAAGAGTAAAGCATGAAATGAGTTTACAGTTAATGTTTATGTGGCGTGATTGTTCCGGTACCGTCTAACCTCTAATACGTGCTAACCCCATTAGTTAACCAACGTTAGGATCACGTAAGAGAATGGTATTCTGTTTTAACATCCCAACTTACGGGAACATTTTAATTACAGCTATTCGTGTGCCATGTGTGGATTATTATGTGTGGATATCAATGTTACCTCCCTTGTGTGTTTAACCAAGTTTGTAACACCATATAGTGTCGTAATGTGATAAGTTCCATAAGGGAACCTCTAACTAATATATATAATTGGGGGGGGGGGGGTGAGGAATCCGGGAGTCCCGGTCGTGCGCGTTTGTTTGGGAGTGATATCTACATCTGATTGAACTCCCTCTCTGTTCGGTTGTCTTCCTTCTCGGAATTCAATCTCCCACGAGCCAATAGCTGCCTATCCTACCTTGATTATTATTCGGGGTTAGGGGGATTTGTGTATGGTGTGACCGGGTCTATACTATGACCGGCACATCTAGTAAAGTAATTATGTACGATGTGCTCGGATCTTTATTATATCCGACATATCTTAAGTAAAATGTATGTTCTCTAAGAAAAACGGTGTTGTGTTATGTAATGGGCCCGACATGAGAATGAAGATGTTCTCTAGGCTCAATTAAGTTGATTAACCCTTATGCCGGACCGAGTCCTCACGTGACTCGCTCCTATTGTTGGGAAAATTACAAACATAGTAATTAAACCTAGCTAAAATGGGCAAGTGCACCCAATTCGTTGCAATAAAACAAGTGTCGTATCCACAAGGAAATTGGTTTCTAAATCCCAAGCTTCGGTATATTAGTTAAGTGCGAATAAACCGTAAAAATGGGGTTTAGCCGAAGGCAAGCTTGGTTTTTGTCAATTGAAATGCAATAAAACAGTAAAATGTTTGTGTATGGAATGGATGAGAAGAGTACCCTAGGATAGTGGGAATCACCTAATTCACTCAAAGAATCTCAAAACCATAACTTATCAACTCATTGTCTATTAGAGCTCAATTCATGAATCCCCAAATCATGGAAAAATCCAATTCTCACCTAAATAGTTAAACCCCTTGATTAAAGGAAGTTTAAGTCACTAAGTAGCATTAAGTAAACACTCTTAATCAATAGCCCCAATAATTTACTCCCAAAATCATGAGAGCAAAAGTTAGGGTTTATCCCCCTTTTGGTCTAGCTCCAAACTCAAACTCAAATATTGAATGAAACCACCATAAATGCAATAACAGATCAATTTAGAGCATTAATTGATATTGAAGGGAATAAAACAAGAGTAATAAATGAGTTAGGTTTCTAGCATTCAGTGAGCAAAATGGGTTTAAACCCTTATCCTAGGATTCAAACGGAACTACTCAGCCATAACTAAAGGAAAGAGGAAGGAGAAGGGAGAAATAGCCATTAGAGGAGATTCCAAGCTTCAATGGAGGTAGAAATCTACACTTTCTTCTTCCTCATTTCTTCTCTTCTTTTCTCCTCTTCTTCTCTCTCTTATTTTCGACACTCTCTATCTTATTTTAGGCTGGAGTCGTGTGTATTGGAAAATGGGGAAGGAAGCCCCAAAATGGAGCCTTTTAAAAGAAGTTTATGGGCAAAAATTCGTCCGACCGACCTTGCAAGGTCGGTCTCGGGGTCGGTTGGACTCTCTCAGAACAAGGCACATGACGGGTTTTTAAGCTCGACCGACCTTGGACAAGGTCGGTCCCAAGGTCGGTCAATTCCTGTGTGTTTGGGACGGCTTGGGCAGAGTCGGACCGACCTTGACAAGGTCGGTCCCAAGGTCGGTCGGGCCCAGGATGTCCTTCTTTTGTGCCGGAATTCTCCCGATGCTTCCCGTTGGCTTGGCATCCTTCTCGAGGTGCTCGAACATTGATGCATTCTCAGATTAAGCTCTCAAAATGTACTCATATGAGTATTTACCTATTTGAATATGTCAAAAGTATAAGATCACTAATAATCACAAAAATACTCCATAAAGTGGTGAAATAAGTCATGCACCGAATAAAATGACGGTGAATAAAGACCTTGAGAAAGCACTATTTCACCACTTATCAACTCCCCCACACTTATCTATTTGCTTGTCCTCAAGAAAAATTAGCTAAGGACCCACAAAAGAAGGAACATTTAAAGCAAGCAAGTGTTTAGATGAATTCTTGAATTATGTGAGCAAAATTTGTGAAAAACCTCAAGAGGATTGCAACCAACCTTCTCATGGTGACATGGGTGTGCTTAGGGCAAATGAAAATATAGAGTTTCGGGGTATGATCTAGAGTGCTTCGAGTTCTTACAGATTATGGAACTTTGAGAACTTTTACCATGGCCAACTTCTCTCAAGAATGGGCATTGAGGAAAAACAAAAGGGAAAATAGAGATTTGCATTTGATTCACTTTTGCAACAAGAGATGAGGAGAGATAATCTGGCATTTTGCCTTGCTTCAATGAACACTCAACTCTCATTTGTTGGTTACCTATGGTGTCTCTTAAGTTCCTTTTTAACATTTTTCACAAGGAAGCACCCCTTAGCAATCCCTAGATGAGAAGGTAGAAAGAACCCCTAAGCAATAAAAATTCACCAAGATATGGATTTATGATTGCACCGCACATAAGTGCTCCTCAAGAGAGAACTTTTGAAAAAAAAATAGGTGGAAAATTCCAAGAATTCATGGAAAAACTTGCTTACTATAAATATAACTCCTACATGGAAGCTATAGATATATATGAGAAAATTGAGGAGTGCACCAAAAAGAAAAGGTCATTTCCCCCACACTTGAATGGGACAATGTCCTCATTGTTCAAAGAAAAGCTCATGGAAAAACAAACAGAAGACCTTTTCGCTGCACGAGGCATGGAGCAAGCAAAAAGTGTATTGCATTGTATAAATGTGAAAAGGTTAGAGAACTGGTACTCCCCTGATAAAGATGAGTTGGTGGCGGGGTTCCCCCACACTTGCTAGTGTGCATAGTCATGGAAACGCTAGCTCCGACAGGAAGAGTCGAAGATCCTAGGAAAAATTGACAAGAGTTTCTCTTGAATTTCTCCTAACTCACTTTGGGGTGTTCTTGAGTTCAGTTGATATATCTACAATGCAAAGCCACAAAGAAACTAGGCGCATAATGGATTCCGGAGAATTCGCAAAAATGCCATAGTTAGATAACCAAAAGGGGACTCATAAATAAGTCCCATAGCAGAGTATTCAAAAAGGTTCTTAAAACACCATAGTGCAGAAGGTAAGTACGACAATGCGAAAGTAAAGGAAGTTTAAAGTACTAACATAAAAAACATCTAAACGAAATGTAACAGTTTGAAAGAGAATCACAGGATAGATGAAACAAGCAGAAAAACAATGGCAGGGCATCCTGGGATCATAAGATGGCTACTGGGGAGGAGCACCACCACGCGCCGCCTGCTCGCAAAGGAGCTGCATGTGGGCGTCCATCTGGCGCTGGTGCTCCATCATGAGGTGCCGGTGCTCTGCCATCTGTCGCTCGAACGCCTCAAGCTGCTCCGGGGTCATAGTGTCGGTCGGTAGTGGAGGAGGCAGGGCGAGGAATGGGCCGGGCACAACACTAGAAGTGGAGGCACCGGAAGAAGAGGGTGCACCCCTGCTCTGCCTATCCTCAGCGGTCGCCTTGTGCCGCCCGTCGTCATCGCAAAAAAAGCCCATCTTCCGTATAGTAGTGTCGGAGATAGGGTCTATAGGTAGGCTGACTACCTCATCCTCTCTGGGCCGCACTCCACAGCGTGCTAACTGCCTCTGCAAAAAGTGAGGTAAACCCAGGTGATGGGTATCCTTCTTCGCAATGATGTGGCAGAGTTGGTCGAAGATAAGAGCGGAGAGGGAGAGCGGCTTCTCCGGGTCCGGGGCGACCAAATGATCCATGAGGTAGTAGTCCTTGGAGTTTAGATATTTGCTGTCGCGAGACACGACGTTATGGTGTAATATCATGAGCATGACCCTCTTCAGCGGATCGCTCACCATGTTCAGAGTCATAGTGACCCTAACGTCCGTCCCGGCTTGGTTTTTTCGACGTGTCTGGACCGGGAGGTCGGCGAGGTAGCGGTGGCAGCTGGCGATCAGATCTCCGGGGTGGATGATTGAGGAGTGGTCGAGGTCATCACGAGGGAGCAGAAAGAATTTGTGGGCATGCCACCTCCGGATGGCGATGGCCCGATCACTGAAAACAGAGGTGATCTCCTCCGGCTGCCTGCTTACTGCCGCATTAGCATAGAACTCTTTGATTAAGCGGGGGTGGTATTGACCACCCATGGTGAGCACGCAGCTCCAGTCTAGATATTCGAAGTACGACCGGAGCTCTAGGTCCTCTATGAGAGCTGGATCCACGGTCCGCTCCCGAACAATCTCCCGCCGTTTGGGGGATGTGAACCAGCGTCGTGCCTCTTCATTGATGAAGATGCCATCAAGGAGGCCATTGGGGTGGCCTAGCTCTTGGTTGGGAGCGGCCGGGTTCCTCCGGGTGCGGCGTTGTCGGTTGGCCATTGTTCTGCAAAATAAAGAAAAAGAAAAGGAAACGCAAAACAGAAAAAGGGAAATAGCAACCAAAGAAATATTAGAGAATAATTAGGATGACAATAAGGAAGTGGCAAAACATGAAGCATGGAGCACATTAAAGATCAAAAGGAACGACATTTGTTTGGAAAAAATTTGCTAGAGTCCCCCCTGTTTTTCTATCCTTCCCCGGTTCTAAGAACCTCCACATTTTCACCCAAAATAGTGTCATGTTCAGCTCTCTCGGCACACCACTGATTAAACAACCCAAAATGTGATTGAGCTCACCAAAATTCACCAAATTTCATAATTTATGCCCCAACCCATGTAATCGCATAATTGCGCGGCATTAGAAATGTTAAGATCAACAATTGACAACAATTAAACAGCATTCCTAGCAGCACTCTCACACCCATAGCACAATTAAAAAGACAAGGATAAAGCAATTTAGGCCCTTAATGATAAGAATCACCAAGTATACGAAAAATCAACCAATTCTCACTCTTTCAACACACATTTCCATACAAACCCTAGAATCACTATCTATGAGCACTCTAAATTGCCAAGTTCACAAAAATACAAAAATTGCAGGAAAAGGTTCTGTTTGGTTCGCATGAATGTGAACCCTAAATGCAATTGGCATAAAAAATTACCAAATTGACAAATTAGTAGGGGAATGACATACCTTAGCGATTTGTAGAAGTAGTTAAGAAAGAAATTGGACAATTTGGGCATAAAAACGATTTTTGGGGGCGAATTGAGGAGGGTTAGGGATTTGGGTGGGACTGGTGCGGCTGGAGCAGGGTGGCGACGCAACTTTCGGATGCGGGAGGGCGGAGGCGGCGCCGGAGGTGGCTTGCGGGGTGGCGGTCGAGCAGGGTGGGGCGTGCGCAAGAGGGAGCAGTGGGGAGATGTGTGAGAATTGGGGCTGCGGTCGAGAGGTTGGGGACGAACAGACAGGAAAAGAAAGAGGGAGACTGAAAGATATTGAAACGCATCGTTTCACTTTTAGTTTTTTCAAATGTTTTGACCCGACCGACCTTGCAAGTCCGGTCGCAAGGTCGGTCCAAGTCAGAATGTTTTAGTTTTGAAATTTTTAACCCGACCGACCTTGCAATTCCGGTCGCAAGGTCGGTCAAAGTCAGAATGTTTGGGTTTTGTGAAAATTAGACCAACCGACCTTGCAAGTCCGGTCGCAAGGTCGGTCCAAGTCAGTAGCTTGACGATTTGGATATTTTGGGCCCGACCGACCTTGCAAGTTCGGTCCTATGGTCGGTCGAGACTAGAATATCCCCAAAATATTTGTTTTCTTGCCCACAACACTTATCATCATCCACAAACAGATTCAACACGCAGAAATAACCAGAACATACAATAAATAAAGCATAAAACAAGCAACTAACTAACATAACTTAAATGAGAAAATAATGCAAGGTAACGGTACAAATAGTCCGGGTTGCCTCCCGGAGAGCTGCCCTTCTTTTTAAGGTCTTTGGCTAGACCATAGTGAAGGTTAGAAGGAACCTGGAGGGTCTCTTAAGTAAAGAGCCGAGCTTCAACCTTTTGAATGTCCCGTCCATGATAATGCTTTAGACGGGAACCGTTGACCATGAAAGTTTCCCCCTTGACATTCTTCAGCTCAAAAGCTCCATAAGGGGTGACCCTTGTGACAGTGAAAGGGCCAGCCCAATGAGACTTTAACTTCCCGGGAAATAACTTCAACCTCGAGTTGTAGAGGAGAACCCGGTCACCTTCGTGAAACTCCCGCTTCACAATCATCTTATCATGCCATTTCTTGGCCTTTTCTTTGTAGATGCGGTTATTTTCGTAGGCTTCCTTCCGAATCTCTTCTAACTCGGTCAATTGGAACCGTCTCTTGTCACCGGCGCTCTTGAGGTCATAGTTGAGGGCCTTCACCGCCCAATATGACTTATGCGCTAATTCACCGAATAGTGACAGACCTTCCTATAGACGAGTCGGAACGGGGACATACCGATTGGAGTTTTGTAGGCAGTCCGATATGCCCACAATGCATCATCGAGCTTCATTGACCAATCTTTCCTTGAGGAGTTGACTGTCTTTTGGAGAATCCATTTGAGCTCTCTGTTGGTGACCTCAGCTTGGCCATTACATTGTGGGTGATAAGGAAGGGCAACCTTGTGTCTCACTCCATATTTGTTCATCAGCGCTTCAAATTGTTTGTTACAGAAATGAGATCTGCCATCACTCAATATGGCTTTCGGTACCCCAAACCGGGTGAAAATATTTTTCTTCATAAACTTGATCACAACTTTGGCGTCATTAGTCGGGGTTGCAATTTCTTCAACCCACTTGGTCACATATTCGACCGCCACAAGAATAAACAAGTTAGAGCAAGAAGATGGGAAGGGGCCCATGAAATCGATACCCCACAAAAATGGCTCGACCTCTATCATTATGTTGAGAGGCATCTCATGCTTGCGTGAAGTGTTCCCGAGCCTCTGACATTGGTCACATGAGGCAACGAACGAGTGGTAATCCTTATGAAGGGTTTTCTAGAAAAACCTGGCTTGAAGAACCTTGGCCGCTGTTCGTGCCGGACCGTGGTGTCCACCGGCTTCACTAGAGTGACAGTGAATCAAAATTTCCTTCGCTTCACTCATGGGCACACATCTCCGGATCACCCCATCAGCACAAACTTTGAAAAGAAAAGGGTCCTCCCAGAAATAGCTCTTAACGTCGGAGAAGAATTTCTTTCTTTACTGATATGTCATCTCTGGTGGGACCACCCCCTTGCCAAATAATTCACAAAGTCCGCATACCAAGGGTCACCGGTCTCTGTAATCATGAAGATGCTCTCGTTGGGGAAGAATTCATTGATTGGTACACCATCATCAGGGGCCTCCATTCGAGATAGATGGTCATCTACTACGTTTTGCACACCCGGTTTGTCCCGGATCTCTATCTCGAATTCTTGAAGGAGAAGAATCCATCGGAGAAGTCTCAGCTTTGCATCACCTTTGTTAAACAAGTATTTCAGCGCTGAGTGGTCGGTGTGCACTACAACCTTGCTGCCCAAGAGATAGGATCGGAATTTGTCGAGGGTGAAAACCACTGCTAACAGCTCCTTCTCGGTGGTGGCGTAATTCTTTTGGGCATCATCGAGAGTTCTACTAGCGTAGTAGATACTCCTCAATATCTTTTCCTTCTTCTGACAAAGGACCGCCCCCACCGCATAGTCACTGGCGTCGCACATGATCTCAAACGGTAAACTCCAATCGGGGGATACCACAATAGGCGCAGATATAAGGCACTGTTTGAGGGTGTTGAAGGCATTAAGGCACTCCTCGGTGAATTCAAATTTTACATCCTTGGTCAAGAGGTCGCAGAGAGGCTTTGAGATTTTAGAGAAGTCTTTTATGAACCTTCTGTAGAAACCGGCATGACCCAGGAAGCTTCGAATGTCTTTCACTGATGTTGGAGGAGGTAGCTTTTCAATCACTTCAATTTTAGCCTTGTCAACTTCAATACCCTTTGAAGTGATCTTGTGCCCCAAGACAATTCCTTCTCTCACCATAAAATGACACTTCTCCCAATTTAGCACAAGGTTTGTCTCTTCACACCGGATCAAGATAGCCTCGAGGTTGTCCAAGCAAGTGTCGAAAGAGGTGCCGAAGACGGAGAAGTCGTCCATAAAGACCTCAATGCTTTTTTCTAGGAAGTCGGAGAAGATCGCCATCATGCATCTCTGAAATGTGGCCGGGGCGTTGCAAAGCCTGAAAGGCATCCGGGTGTAGGCAAACGTCCCATACGGGCATGTAAATGTCGTCTTCTCCCGATCCTCAGGAGCTATAGGATTTGGAGATACCCCGAATATCCATCCAAGAAGCAGTAATAGTCTTGCCCCGCCAACCTCTCGAGCATTTGATCAATGTATGGGAGAGGGAAGTGGTCTTTTCTGGTGGCGGTGTTCAGCTTCTGGTAGTCGATGCAGACTCTCCAACCATTGGTAGTCCTCTGAGACACCAGCTCACCCTTTTCGTTTGGGACGACGGTAACGCCTCCTTTATTTGGGACCACTTGCACGGGGCTTACCCATTTGCTGTCGGAGATAGCATAGATAATCCCCGCATCTAAGAGTTTAAGAACTTCCTTCTTGACAACCTCCTTCATATTGGGATTTAATCTTCTCTCAGGTTGGACCAACGGCTTGTAGTCATCTTCCATGAATATCCGGTGGGCGCAGAAATGCGGGCTGATCCCTTTGATGTCGGCTATAGTCAACCCGATAGCCCGTTTATGGTTTCGAAGCACCCTCATCAGACTTTCCTCTTGTGCACCTGTCAAGGAAGAAGAAATAATAACAGGTAGAACACACGGATCAGTTAAATAAGCATATTTGAGATGAGAGGGTAGATGTTTCATCTCCACAGTGGGAGGCTTCTCAACCGAGGGCAACGGCTTCTGAGCAGCTCGTTCCAATGGTTCGGGTGGCGGATAGCGTGGTCTATGGCCATAAAAGCTGCTGTTCAACTCAGCCACCATTTCAATCATTTCTGGATGAAACTCCTGTTCAAAACAAGCCTCAAACAAAGCTAATTCAAGGGCATCAGATTTAACAGAAGAGAGAGAGAGAGAGAGAGAGAGAGAGATCCTGCACAAAACTGCTATGACATCTATAGCAAAAACAGCCTCAGCCTGTGAGGGGGCCATTCACTTACCTTAGACATGTCAAATCTAATTTCATCATGAAGTCGCAGAATTATTTTGCCTTTCTCCACATCTATAAGGGCCCCTAGCAGTTCTCATGAAAGGTCTACCAAAAATTAGTGGCACTCTAGTGTCTTCCATATCTATCACAATGAAGTCAGGGGAAAAACAAATGTTCCAACAGTCACTACCAAGTCTTCTACTTTTCCCTTAGGGATAACCAAAGATTATCCGCTAATGTAATTGAATGGGAGTGGGAGTGCATTTACCAATTCCAAGCTTATTAAAAGTTGAGAGAGACAAGATTATACTAGCACCTAAATCACATAACCCACTACCACTACAATTTCACCGATAAAGCAAAGGAAACGATAGGCAACCGGGGTCTCAAAGCTTTGGAGGTAGATTCTTTGTAGAAACGCGCTGAAACTTCTTCGGTGAGGTGAACGGTTTCCGCTTCCTCCAGTGATCTCTTGTTTGCTATGATGTCCTTCATGAACTTAGCATAAATCGGCATCTGTTTCAAAGCATCAGAAAAAGGAATGTTAATGTTAATTTCTTGAAAATGCTTAGAAACTTCCAAATTGTTCATCCAAATTTTTCTTTTTGAGTCTATTGGGAAAAGGAAGAGGGGGAAGATGTTTTGCAGAGTAGTAGAAGTAGAGGTTCAGGAGACTCCTTCTCCTTGGAAACTTCCTTAGGTGGGAAGGTGGCTCCTCAACAATCTCTTGCTCTTCTTCTTGAGCTTCATCTTCTTGGGACTCCATGTCCTCTTGTGAGCATGATGGATCAAGAGTCTCCCACTTATGTTACCGCTTTTGCTTGCTCTCTTGGATTGGGCTTGGCTTGACTTGGAAGAACACCCGGTTGTCTTTGAGCAAGTTGTTGGGAGATGCTTTCAAGTTGAGCTTCAACCCTTTTGTTGGTGGCTTCTTGACTTGCTTTAAAAGCATCCAAATCAGCCGCTTTAGTGTGCACAACTGAGACAAGATTCTTCATCATGTCTCTTAGCTCGGCATTGGCATCCGTTGACGGAGGAGGAGGTTGTTGATGTTGTTGATGATGTTGTTAAAATCCCGGAGGTGCTCCTTGTGGTCGGTAACCCATTTGTGGGTTGGACATTTGAGACGACCCTTGTGACCGGTATCCCGTGGGATTGTTGGAAGCATTGCTTGATCCCCCTTGGGTTTGGTCATTACTTCTCCATGAGAAGTTTGGATGGTTCCTCCATGGGACGTTTTGTTGGTTGTAGTTGTATCCGGGGCGGTTGCCTACAAAGTTTACATCCTCATATGGATCGGCATAAACTTTGCCTTCGCAAAAGTGGGTCTCGTGAGGACCCGCACAAATTGCACACCCCTCTTGGATTGAAGTAGAAGCAGATGGAGAGGGTGATGATGAAGAAGCTATAGACTTTGTTGTTTCCTTTTGAGCTATAGCTACTTCTCCACCATCTTGGTGAGTGAAGATAGTTGAGTGGAAAGATGGTCGGTGGGTTCGACATGTAGGAGACCCGCTGCTCTTGGTGCTCTCCCTTTGGCTTAGACCATTGCCTTCTGTTACTAGTCATCACCTCTAGGAGTTCCATCCCTCTTGAGGTGACTTAGTCATAAAGCTTCCTCCAGCTGAGGAGTTCACAAGTAGTCTATTCGAGTCGTCGAGACCGTTGAAAAATGATAGACATAGTGATTGATCATCCAAACCGTGGTGGGAACAATTCATCAACATGTCCTTGAATCTATCCCATGCATCGTATAGCGTCTCTCCCGGCTCTTGGCAAAAGGTATTAATCTCTCCAATTAATTGCCTCGTTCTACTTGTGGGGTAATACTTGGCAAGAAATTTTTGAGCCATTTGTGCCCAAGTATGGATTGATTTTGACGGTAAGCTCCTATACCATTTTGATGCAGCGTCGGACAGTGAGTGAGGGAAGAGCTGCAGGCGTATCCTCTCATTAACGCTTCCAGCTTTACCAAATGAGTTGCAAAAGTCGAGGAAGAGACTTAGGTGGTTGGGAGCTTCATCGGGATTTGCTCCGCTGAATTTTCCTAAGTCCCGGACAGCAGTGATGTAGTGGGTCTTGAATACCCATTGTCCGGCCTCTTGAGGCGTCAACTCCGGTAGGACTATGGCCGAAGGTCTCCCTTCGGTGTCCGGCTGGTTGTAGTCTTTGAGAGCCATTTGTTGTGGGTTCCCGTTATCTTCTATCCCCGGTTGTTCTAGGTCAGCCATGATTGAAATTTTCAAAGTTCGGAAGGCTCTCAACAATGAACGCTCAAGCTCGGGTCTCGGACTAACAAGTGGAGATCCTTTGGCTCGAGTGTTTGGCATACACCGAGAAAACAGAAGGTACCTAAACCACACCAACACCAAATGCTCTTAAGTAGAAGGAAATGTAAGAATATAGACAAACAACTAAAAACACAAATACCAAAAATAAAATAAACAAGATAAAAGAACTAAATGCACAAGAACTAAAGTACCAAACCTAGGGAAATTGAATAATCAATTTCCCCGACAACGGCGCCAAAAACTTGTTGGGAAAATTACAAACATAGTAATTAAACCTAGCTAAAATGGGCAAGTGCACCCAATTCGTTGCAATAAAACAAGTGTCGTATCCACAAGGAAATTGGTTTCTAAATCCCAAGCTTCGGTATATTAGTTAAGTGCGAATAAACAGTAAAAAGGGGTTTAGCCGGAGGCAAGCTTGGTTGTTTGTCAATTGAAATGCAATAAAACAATAAAATGTTTATGTATGGAATGGATGGGAGAGTACCCTAGGATAGTGGGAATCACCTAATTCACTCAAAGAACTTCAAAACCATAACTCATCACTCATGCCTATTAGAGTAACTCATGAATCCCCAAATCATGGAAATCCAATTCTTACCTAAATTAAACCCCTTAATTAAAGGAGTTAAGTCATAATAGCATTAAGCAAGCACTCTTAATCAATAGCCCTAATTCACTCCCAAAATCAAGAAAGCAAAAGTTAGGGTTTATCCCCCTTTTGGTCTAGCTCCAAACTCAACTCAAATATTGAATGAAACCACCATAAATGCAATAAGAGATCAATTTAGAGCATTAATTGATATTGAAGGGAATAAAACAAGAGTATAAATGAGTTAGGTTTCTAGTATTCAATGAGCAAAATGGGTTCAAACCCTCATCCTAGGATACTAATGGAACTACTTAGCCATAACTAAAGGAAAGAGGAAGAAGAAGGGAGAAATAGCCATTAGAGGAGCTTCCAAGCTTCAATGGAGGTAGAAATCTTCACTTTCTTCTCCTCCTTCTTCTTTTCTTTTCTCCTTTTCTCTCCTTATTTTTGCCACTCTCTCTTATTTTAGGCTAGAGTCGTATATTGGATAATGGGGAAGGAAGCCCCAAAATGTAGCCTTTTAAAAGAAGTTTCTGGGCAAACATTCCATCCGACCGACCTTGCAAGGTCGGTCTCGGGGTCGGTCGGACTCTCTCAGAACAAGGCACGTGACGGATTTTTAAGCTCGACCAACCTTGGACAAGGTCGGTCCCAAGGTCGGTCGATTCCAGTGTGTTTGGGACGGCTTGGGCAGAGTCGGACCGACCTTGACAAGGTCGGTCCCAAGGTCGGTCGGGGCCAGGAAGTCCTTCTTTTGTGACGGAATTCTCCCGATGCTTCCCGTTGGCTTGGCATCCTTCTCGAGGTGCTCGAACATTGATACATTCTCAGATTAAGCTCTAAAAAATGAACTCATATGAGTATTTACCTATTTGAATATGTCAAAAGTAAAAGATCACTAATAATCACAAAAATACTCCATAAAGTGGTGAAATAAGTCATGCACCGAATAAAATGACGGTGAATAAAGACCTTGAGAAAGCACTATTTCACCACTTATCACCTATGTTATGTTATGTGTATGATAATGGGTAAAGTATGATAATATGTTCGGGTAAGTTAATCAATGAAATTAACCCCACGTCTTTATTGTGGGAAATAATTAAGCGTTGTCCAACGAAACAGATGGTGAAGACTAATAATTATGAGACTTCATTAAGGGAAAAATCCCAAGGGCCAAAGTACTTCGTAATGTAATCTAACAATATGGATGTGTTGATGGTAGTGGTTGTGTTACCCATATGTATGTTGTTATGTTGATTGTTTTGTTGTTATATGTTGAGTCTCGTTATGATTATGCAAAGAACACTGCTATGTAATGTATATTGATTGTTAAAACGAATCCCGTGTTCATTATGAGAATTATCAGTGTGCGGCTCGTTAGCCAACGGGTTGCACGTTAATCATACCAGCCATAGGTTGCTGAGCCCTTCGGGGCACCCCGTTTTATTTCAGGATGAGGGTTGAAGAAGCGGAGTCACTTGGCTATGGAGTAGACATAATTATTTTGGTTAATTTTGGATAGTGAACCCGAGATGCGCCTGTGCATACTCGTTGTTGTATAATGTTGATGAAACTAGATAAGAATTGTGACTTTTGTACTTTAACACTCGGTATAGTATGATTTGGGAAGTATGTTGGTAAATTGTAACTCATGCTCGGTAATCTATGTCCATCAGACCGATACATCTTGTATGAATTAGCCTTGTTAGCCACGTGGGTGGCTAACGGCGTGTAACACCGCCCCCTTTTGGTTAATATTTAAGTTATGTTATCCGCTGCGATTATTGGTTAAGTGTAGAGTTTGTAGTTGGGGTGTTACATATACTTAGATTCAAAACTTAATAACTTGTAGTTTATAAACTATACTTATGTAATAACATTTGTCATTTAATATTACATGGTTTCCAACCATAATATATACTTATTTCATATGTATATATGGCTTGCGCATTATATATATATATGTTTCATGAAATACAAAATCCTTATATTATGTGTTACATTTTTATCATCTTATGTAAGATAATTATTATCATTAGTTGCATTATATTATACAACTTATATTAAGAACTTATCTTAATATTATGTAACACATGTATTATATCATTATAACTCTTAAGGTTTATTTAATACTAACCTTAGTTTATAAATCCCATTTACTCATTAATTGTCACATTGTTTCATGCGAATATCATTTCTTATACTAGCTTCATTTTATCACATTAATACTATATAATAGTTATAGTATTTATTTCGTTGTATACTATATTCTAAAAATTCATTTTCTAACATCCACAACCCATATATTTTATAAATTATGTTCTGACCACACAATATTATACAATGTTACATTTATACCATTATATCATATAATATGATCTTTTTATCTCATTAAATATTATAACCTATAGTTTTAGAAAACTATATTAATTGCAGAGAAGGCACTTATGTTATAATTCTAATCTCATCAACTCCTCATATTTTTCTTTTATTACTAATAAACTACACATTTTATACAATGTTATACATATCATATCTTATAACATTTTAACTTTATAATAAATATAATCTATTATTATAGGTATTAAATTTCTAAACAAACCCTAGGGTCTGCTCTGATTTTATTTCCAGTAAACTAAGTTTCTATATTTACACTTTCACCACATATCTTATAATATGTTACATATACATATATTATTACATATTAATATTTGTAACATGTATAACCTATAGTCTTAGGTATTATAAATGCGAACAAACCCCATGCCTGTTCTAATTCCATTTTCAGCCCGGTTTTCTTTCCTTAATTTCAAATTGACCACAATTTATATTATATACTTTCTAATGTCATTAAAACTATATATTATACACTTTTCTTAATAAAACCTTTTATATCATCCCCAAAATTACCAAACCTTACCTAGATGTTATAAAGTGTTATATTATCTATTCTAACCCAAAACTTCGGTAATTCCCATTCTTACCCCATAGGTTTTGTAAAGTCCATATTTAACTTATAATATTACTCAAAGATCATAACTTAATTATTCATGTCATTAAATTTGGTCAAGGCTCCTAACATGGTCTATATTGACCCATAGACTACCGGTTTGACCACAAGTTATAGTAATTATGGTTTTGACACTAACTTTCCAGAAATTACATTTTAGCCCCCAAATTTTATAAAACTTTATAAAATTCATTTAATAAGCTTTTAATGCCTAATTTTCGGCTATAATTTGTATTTAGCCTTCAAATTTTATTTTAATTACTAAATTGCCCTAGAATGATTACGGTAATATTTATTATTACCTTAAACTTAGTTTAAACTTAATATAACATAAAATCAAATGGCCTAAAGTGTATGGCCTTATTACAACATTAACATATTATAAAAATTATACTTATATTATTTTCTATAACATTAAGTCATTTAAATGATAAGTAATCTAGCCGAAATGTTAATTAACATTTTAATATATAGTTAAGTCTTATAAAACCTTAATAGTCCACGACTTTTATTCATTTGTAACAAAATGACATAAAAACCTTATAATATGTAAGATTAGTATACTTACTTGATTTCTAAGCAAATAAACCAGCCAAAGCTCTCCAACAGCTCACGGCTACATTTATACACATGCTTAATTTTGTAACACCCCCAACACTGGCCTAGGAGTTAGGGGTGTTACACACCGCGTATTGTTGGAATAAAAGTGTGTTACTTCTACCACTTAGGCAGTGTACCTATCGTTTTACGGAATAGTGGAATTGTGGGTTGTCGTACTCTTGGGGACCTCGCTGTGGATAACTGATAGTGTAGTAAATTGACTGAGAATTCTATTAAATAGATTTTATCTTTTTTTGGGAAATGATTAGCAGCTAACTCATAAGACAATAATAAAAACAATTAATCAAAACAGAAAAGAAATAGAAATTATAAATCTTTTTGTGTTTTTAAGAAGTATCCCGGGTTGTTCTGCTCACCTATTTTTATCCAATTATATCAATATAACTTTCCCACTTTAGCAATAAACTCAAGAATCTTAATTAGTTTATTGACCGTTCCCTGTGCAATAAACCCTGATTAATTTAAACAACAAGCGCAATCCTTGCTCAAGTTATTAATAAATTAATCGCATTATTAACAATTCCTATTGGAGACTGGTTAACCTATAGGCAAAAACTCGCTTTCTAGTCGTTAACCCGTTTTGACTTCCTGTGTCTAGAACCTTGTCTCAGCACTTCATTTTAACAAAGAACTACAAATATCACTTTAATAATTGTACAAGAAGATTAAAGCGCATTAAGGACAAGAATCAAAATACTGCTTAGATAAATTATACTGGAAAGCTTACATAAAACAATTATATAAAACAGGCTCGCTTCCAACCCGGGAAGCTAAGTTTATTACTCAGACATAATTATACAGTAAAACATAACATAAGAAATAAGATAGTCGGAACCAAAAAAAGAACGAACGATCGGCCATTCGACTCCTTCGTTGGTTCTCTGGAAACTAACAGCGTAAGGCTAATTAACAAAGAACAATGAACTCTAATGGAAGATAATGAAATTTGGATTCAGGAAGGGACGACTGAAGAAGATTGAAGGAGCATGGGTTTTATAGAAGAAAGGAAGAGGAAGAAGACAGGCTGCGACAACACGTGAGAGATTTAAGGAATGGAATGAGGCGGCGCCTGATATTGCTGATAGTAGATAGATGTGTTTGCAGGCTATGAGCCTCGATTTTAAACCCTACCCTATGTGGATTAAGTTGATTAGGATCTAATCGGGTTTTAGGTCCACTTATAACCTAAGATTAATAACTATGTCATATAACAATAATTATTAAAACCTAAGCTAGCTCACTGGAACCTATTATGAGTCGCCACCTAATTTTAACCTAGAATAAATCAGGAAAGGTAGAGTTCGGGTTCGGGGGCTTGGTATTCGACTTATTTAGGGTTCAATTACTTTCATTATCCTTCCTAGGTCGTTTTTCCTCTACTTAGTTTATTTACGGCTTATTACGAGTCGTTTTAACCTAAGTGCACGAGCTTCTGTTTTTTTTGTGTTTTTTAGCATTTTTTGACAGAAAATTAAAGTGAAATTGAAAGATACCTAAACTAGGGTTTCAGAGGCGGAATTAGGTCGAATTTTGCCTACGTCCGTAGCCACGGACCCCATGTCCGAGACCACGGACCCTAGTTAACCTAATTATACAGAGGAGTCGAAATTAAAGGAAAACAAAAAATCGCGAAGTCCGTGGCCATGGACAGGCTGTCCGTGGGCCCGGACATTATTAGAAAACCTAAATTTTGAATTTTTTTAAATCCCGCCGCCGTTCGTGGGTGTCCGGGCTTACGGACAGGGAGTCCGGGACCCCGGACATGACGTCCGTGGGTGCGGACCGCCCTCGGACGGCGGCTTTGAGGCTGTTCCCGAAAGTGTTTTTGGCTCAAATTTTATGGGTGTGTAGCCTGAAAGATGTACAAGACGTTAGTGATTGAAAGTTTTCAATTTGAATTCGAATTAAGCACGAAACTTGGTAAACAAGTTATTGGCCAGAAGCTTGAACAAACAGCAATACAGAAGCGTAGAAGGGTTAGTTTGAGCCCAAATTTTGAGGCAAGACAGATAATACCATAGAGAATTAGGGAAGTGGAGTTTCTACCTATTTTACCTTCGGATTCACAACGATTCTTCACACCGGGATTCGTCGGGTGCTCCGTTGATGGCATACCCGAAAGGTTTTCGAACCAAGCTTCTGGTTGTTGGTTGTTCTTGCTGTTCTTCACGTTTTGGAGGTGGTTTGGTTGATGTTTGATGATTGATGATGTTGTGAGAGTTGAAAAATATGTTTTGGTGTTGATTTTGGTGAGATTTCGGTGTTTGATTGTGGCTTTGGAGTTCAAAAACGTGGAGAGAGAGAGACGGCTGCCTTCTTTGAGAGTCTAGGGTTCTTGAGGTTATGAGATTCTGATTTTATCCAAAAACCTATCCCCTTATATAGACTTTCTTAAAGATAAAGAAAATCTAGTAAAAGTAAGATTATTTGGTATTTTAATTAAAAGACTTCCCAAAGGAATTTTGCTGTGAAATTTTAACCACATGTCAAGGATGGACATTATGAATTTTCTGAGGTGGAACCGAATTTTTAAGTGTTGGAATATTTTTAAATTGAATTTCCCGTCATATTCAGTCAGAAATTGCTAGAAAATTATTGGAAATTCGAAAAATCAAAATTCCAATGCCATTATGCTTAAAATGCCATCCTATATCATGGGTTAAAATATCAAAGCATTTCAAGCTGATTTGGGCGTCCTTTGGGGAGAGAGAGAGAAAGCCTATAGGAGGTCTTAGGAGCCTTAAAAATTATGAAAACGCCCCTGACAATGACGAAGCTGCTCCTCATGCCATGGAACACGCCAATCGGGCCGGAATCTCTCACTACTTGATTGAAATATCCCCAAAACCTCATAGACCTTAACCAGGGGGGTCAAAATTTTGGGTATAACAGATTGCCCCCCGTCAACTGGACTTTGTAACGGATGTGAAAAGTCTGGTTGATGCTTGAGTGAAGCCCCAAAATTTTGGACTCCACTGAGTCCTCCATGTTTGTGCGAAACCGTGTTGACTGCGTCCAGCTATTCGGAGGTGCTGACTACCTAAGCAACAAAACGCTGTCGAGCTATTCTAAGGCGCTGACTACCTATAATTGAAAATGTGTCAAGCTATTCTAAGGCGCTGACTACCTAGGTGACGAAAACGAAATAATGTCAAGCAGTTCTAAGGCGTCGACTACCTATATTACATGAAATAATGCAATGTCAAGCGATTCTAAGGCGTTGACTACCTAGGATGTGAGAACTGGGTGGTATGCAAATGCAAGAATGCTGAAATGCCAACGATGCTAACGATGCTGATGCTGATGATGCTGATGATGCTCGGATGCTTCTGGGGACCGAAACCCGTGCTAATGCTCCTGGCTGGACCCAATGTGGACTTATTGCCATCGCCCCCCAAGCCGGTGTGCAGGGATAACTCCTGGTAAAAACCCTGGGGACTTATTGCCTTCGCCCACCATTCGTTGATCCCGAAAATAAGTTGACATCACAAAAGGAGGATTTATTGCCATCACCTCGCCCGCCAGGTCTTGTGACGCGCCTGGATAATGCAACTAGGTCTTACGACGAGCCTATATGAATGAGATGAATGCAATGTGTTTGATGAGAGTGGGTAAGCTAAAGGGTAACGCTAGGTCTTACTACGAGCCTAAGGGAATGCAGCTAGGTCTTATGACGAGCCTAAAGGATGGTTCTAGGTCTTATGACGAGCCTAAAGGATGGTTCTAGGTCTTATGACGAGCCTAAGGGAATGCAACTAGGTCTTACTACGAGCCTAAGGATGGATCTAGGTCTTATGACGAGCCTAAGGGAATGCAACTAGGTCTTACTACGAGCCTAAGGATGGATCTAGGTCTTATGACGAGCCTAAGGATGGATCTAGGTCTTATGACGAGCCTAAGGATGGATCTAGGTCTTATGACGAGCCTAAGGGAATGCGACTAGGTCTTACTACGAGCCTAAGGATGGATCTAGGTCTTATGACGAGCCTAAAGGAAGAATCCAGTTGAAAGTGAGTAAAATGTATGATGGGTCTAAATGGATGTAGAAGAATTAGGGTTTATGTCTGGAGATGGTAGGGCTCAAGATGGGCCTACGGATGTTTGGGTGTGAAGGTAGGGCTTAGGACGGGCCTGTGGGAATTTGATGTGGAGGAAGGGCTTAGGACGGGCCTGTGAATGTTTGGATGGTTTGAACCTTCGGGTTTTGGACTTTCGGGCCTCAATCGGTGTCGTTGTTGCAATTGTTGGAACCAACAATTGCCCCCAGTATTCTTTCTTAAGGCAATATGAGTTTTCTTAGGATTTGTGGCAATCGATCGTTCCGATCGATTGCCCCCAGTATTTTCTTTGATTAATTGCACAAAAACAAGTCTCATTCTTACAAGGTCAGGGTTTATCTTAATGTGGTGCTTTCTATCCTACACTCAAAGTGTTTAACGTTTGCAGTCGTGCTCTCCTTTTGGGTCAAGACATCTCAACCATTGAATTTGACATTTGTTCGATTTACGCGTTCAACCTGTTACTTTCACGTGAGTGGATACACAACTACTAAGTCGGAAGTCTTTTAAGCTTATAACGTGGCTACGGGGTGTGATGAATGACAACAGGACAATGGAGGAATGTTTAGGATATGTGGAGCTATAAGGGTGACCAAAGCTGCAACTTGCACCGTCTCTCGGATTTGCCTTCTTTGTCTTGAAGTCGGCTGGCTACTTCGTGATGACTTCGCTTATGAGCTTGGAACTCTGGATTTTTGAGTTATTCCTTGCACCTTTTCTCCTTCTTCCAATTTTGGATTTCTTCAAGGCTTTTCGGGTTTGCCTTTCTTTGAATCTCTTTCCCTTCGGGGTTCTTGTGTTTCCCGGTTTTGAACTTTGAGAGCTGTTTTTGATGTTAGCTCATTTGGATCCTGTGTCACTTTGAGACCATTTGCGGATCGTTTCGTCATGCTGGTAGCAGTCTTGCTTCTTTGGACTTGTGAAGTTGTTGTTCGGAAGTCGGGCTCCTTGCTTCCTTTGGTCACCAGGTCGGTTATTCATCATTGGCTGGCCTATTTTGTGGAGTTTGTAGTGTGGTAAAAGAGGATGTATACGAAGAGCTCAACGGGGGTGCCTAGGGTTAATGTCAGGGTTCATAAGCTTTTGGCCGTGTGGTGCTGTACCTAGGTGCTTCGTCATCCCTAATAGTTGTGTATCCGTTCTTTGTTACTCTTCATAGGTTTAAGCGTAAATTTACAAATTATCTCCTTCGATCAGAGTCATTCCGTTTGCTTACCTTAGAACGTGATCTCTCTGGAGTCATGTAAAAACGACTCGCTCGTTCGCTCTTGGTTTTTACCGCTCAAGGCACTCTCACGAAGTGTACACTCAGAGACTTGTTTGCACATTTAAACAAAAGAAATAAACATTATCGTTCCTTAACTCAGATTGCCCCCAGTATTGTTTTGGGGTCTTTTGACAAGCCTTTTGAATACCTAGGTTATTTGTTGGAGGTGGCTATATGTGTGGTGGTACATGGCGATGAAGTCTTGTTGTTTTGGTGGAGTGATGTAGTGATGAAAGTAAAACATGGCAGTGGGATGCTTTCAGTGTACGGCGAAATTTTCCATTGAGAGGTGATGAGTGGTGGAAGCCAACAAGGTGGTGAGATATTCCTTGCACAAGAATGAGTTTCATGTGGAGAGGGGAGTGTGGTGAGACACATGGGATGTATGTGATGAAGGTAGTGGATGTGGGTGAAATGACGTGATGACTTATTTATTTTTTTGGTGTTCTAGTTTTGTGAATAAATGCACAAAAAATAATGAAAATGGAACTATGCTCTAATTCATGAATGGAAAGACAACATCAAAAATTGTAATCTTAAGAAAACTACCTAAAATGATAAAGGAAGCTAGCTACCATAAAAGTTGGGAGAACGACTGGAAAGAAAACTACCAAATCGAGAAAACTTCTAAAATAGTGATGTTGGGCTGTCTGATGCCAACATACTGAAGACTCGAGCTCTGGACCGTCGGGACGCCATTGAGATGACCGTGATTGTCTTCCTTCTGAACTTCGAATAGGCCTCATAAAATGTTTGAACTAGGAATGCCTATGGGTCATGTAGAAGGAACTCGGGCCTGAATCTTTTCCAAGCTACGAGTGCAGTGCATGAGCTAGAGTGACTCCTAGGATAGAACAGATTTGCGGGCCTGAATACCCTTAATCTAGAAGTGAAGCAAACGGGCTGAAGAAGGCCACACAAACCGTGAATGGGCCACTGGGCCGAGAGGGAAAGCCTTGAAGTCTGAGATTCGTTTGGTGTTCCTGTCGGGCCTTGACACTAGAAACTGATATGAATGAGTTATGTAATCTATCTTGGATTCAAATGTTTTGTGCTATGGGCCAAACTTATAGATTGAGAGCGAAGCTTATGGGCCAAAACTATGAATTGGTCTACGGGCCCCAAATAGAATGAGTTATGAGTGTGGTATTTGGGCCAGAATGATTGGAACAAAACCCTAGGTTGGAATTTGGACTGAAACCTGAATGAGTGTATTGATTGAACCTGAAAGATGATGCCTAGATCTAGGATTTTGGGCTAAAGCCCAAGTGAAGAGTTTTCCTATACTAGAATAGGCCCTAGGTCGGAAGAATTTCAGTGGAAGGCTTGGTTGGTTTACATATCTCATGGATTACTTTTAGGTGGACTTTTATGGGCCTAGAACTAAATGGATAAACCAAATTGGGCTGAAAAAGAAACCTCCTAAGTCTAAACTTTTGGGCCGAAGCCCACATAACTCACATGTTGAACCAAACAGAGCCTTTAGGCTGCAAACAAATACAACTGACAATTCGGGTTGGGCTAGGTTGATGTAGGAGAAATTCCTATCAGTTTCTAGGCTGGGTAGTGGGCCGATCACACAAGCAAACAAGGCCCACACAGATTCAACATGTCCTCACTAGATGTTTAAATCAAACCAGGTATGGATCGATCCGGAGAGGTGCTTGGGGCATGGGCCCAGGTCACCACAAAGGAATAGGGCTTGCACGCTATTCTCTTGGGCTTCCCCACTCTTTTCACATCACCTGAAGGTGTGCGTCTACGGTCGGGTCTTTGACTGACCAAACAATGGGCTAGGTAAGGGCACTGCCGGGAAAACGCTTGGGGCTAAGGCCTGGGTATTAAGGGGATGTGGTTAGACGGCATCCTCCTCTTTTCCCCGCTTATTCACATCACCTAAAAGGTGTGAGTCCCTGACAGGGGACCCTCAAACGGGTCCCGGGTGAAATTGGTTTGTGTGGACCTCGCTCTCATATGATGCGAAGGTGTAACACCCCTAATACGCACATGATACTAAATGAAATCGCAGCGAATAAAACAACTAAAACCAGTAACTAACGCTTCGGGTGCTACAACGCCGTCAACCACCTACGTGGTTGACAAGGCAGAACAATACACTTGTACCGTCTGATGATCAGACTCCCGAGCAATAAACAAACCCATAATTACATCATATACAATACCGAGTGTTTACATATACAACCTTCACTGTTAAACATCACTGTAATTGTCACAACCAAATCCAACAACGCCACGGAGCACAGGCGCATCCCGGGCCAACATCCCAAAAGTATACAAAAGTAAACTGCACCCTAGGATCTAGAGCCACCTCCGCTTCTTCGATCCTCATCCTGTAGTATAGAAATATGGATCCCCCGAGGGGGTCAGCAACCCTTGGCTGTATGGCTAACGCGCAGCCCATCGGCTACCGGATACGCAGCTACTTGTCATTATAACATGGCATTCAAGATAACATATCATAACATAACAAGGAGCATGGCTCAATGGTGCATAGCTCAACAACACACACACAGTGGATTTTCACTCCACGATAACAAACCACAGGGTCAAATACATAAGAGCCTAGAGAGTGATTCACTCTCATGTCAAGCTCGTTAACAACACTCATTACCGTTCTGTTAGACAACGAGTAACTTAAGTCACAGATGGTTCGGATTTAGTGACCCGAACACACACACAACACAGGTTCCCACTAAACTGATCATAATAGTCAGAATGGTAAGCTTTGGCAGAAGCTAGCGGAGATCGAACGCCAAATTAAGGTGAACAATCTTACAACATAAGAGTCGAATCTGATTCAGATATCTACTCTTAATTACATGCATGACCGGACACCGGAATCTCACTTCCCAGTTAACACTTGTTAGAAGTTCATAGGGAACTTAACAACCAACACCCAATAGTGGTAATCATGTTAGACACACACAAGGGGAAATGAGTCACAACAACACATCACAATAATATGAACAAACTGTAAACTCATTACATGTTTAAAACTTATAACTTGTAAACACAGAAAAACATACAACCCACACAACCGGTGTAAACCGCTAGACAACAGACTGCAGAAAACCATACCTTGGTCCTTGCCTCGACTGATTTCCACCTTGCGAGAATCCTAAACACATAGTAATGTCGTCGTTAATTATTTATTTAACTCCAAGCTTACTAAGTATTAACATGATTGATGACATGTTTTAATGCCTATCTTACCCTAGGTTACCTTCATTATACACCCTAGGGTTGACTACATAAGTCACATTCTTTTCTGTTTTTTTTTTTTTTTTTTACAAGTTTTGGTCCGACCGACTTGCCGACGACTTGTCCATGTCCGGTCGATTCCAGAGAGTTTCTCCCCTTCGAAATTCAGCCGACCGGACTTGTCAGGTCCGGTCCCAGTCCGTCGATTCCAGTAACTCAATCCGTACAAAATTTTCCACTCCGGACTTGTAAGTCCGGTCCTACGTCCGGTCCATTCAGAAACATTTTCCCTCTCACAAACAAGCCCGACCGGTCTTGTAGGTCCGGTCCCCCAAGTCCGGTCGATTCCAGAAACATTTCTCGGTAGTGTAACAGGGCCCGACCGGGCTTGCAAGTCCGGTCGCAAGTCCGGTCTGCCCCAAATCCTTATTTTCCTTTTCACATTCAACTCCAAACTTCTCCCCATATAACCTAGTACCCCCTAACCTCATTTGGGCCTTCAACACAACTTAATCCATCCTTAAAACACTCACAAACTCTTTTTTTTCTAATTCCTTAAACTTTACTTATTTCTTCACAAAATTCCTAACACTTACAACATTTTACATAGGTTCTAAATGGTGTTTCTCTCCTATGATAACTACTATCCCAAAATGTTTTCTCCTTATCTTAACACCATCTCTTAAGCATTATTTCTCACACCAACTCCTTATGCACTCTTGAAGTTCTTTTTCCGAGTTCACATTCCTCCTTATCTACCAAAGTTGCCTAACTCTTTACTAAGTCCCAAATGACTTTGGTACATACTAAGATCTCAAGCTCATGCCTAAGTCCTATTACATCCAAATCACCTTAATGCATGTTTCTTACACAAGAACAACACTTAACCATTTTAAATACTCCTTAACTTATCAAACTCATTTTAACACTTAGAACTTCACATTTGTTACCCAAATTTTGACATAGGTTCTCCTAGAACATTACTAACCCAAACACATTGTTTTTACCAACAACAACCAAGAACACTAAAAATCCATCAAGTACTTATTATACACAAACTTCACTTACAAAGCACTACATCACAATATAGTGCACAATTTAAATTGCATGGCACTTAGGCCCTTAAATGACATGGCTCTTAGGCCCTTAAAATGCACAAATCATAAACACTGAATTTCCACAATATATTTGCCTTTAACCTGCAAATACACTCAACACACACATATGCCTTTTACTAAGCTCTTGGGAACACTTTACTAAGTCATTCACCATTGGCTCTTTAGGTAGTTTAATAAGCATTTATGAGCACATTTCTCCTAAGGTATTAAAATAACATTAGGTTAGTAGATTTATCTTTTGCAAAAAACTTCTTTCTTGTTTCCTTTAGAAACCAATAGAGTGCTTGATTCTTGACAAGCTCTAAACAATATACAAACATTGAAATGAGTATTCAAGCTATAAGCCATCTCATTGTAAACCCTAGTTTTACATTGTTTCAAAAACATTAATGTATTGTTTTACCTTGCTCTTTGAAGAGATTTGAATATCTAGCAAGAGAGGACTCCACCTAGTCCATGAAGAGTTGGAATGAAGCTAGAACAAAGTCACATAAAAAGCTCCTTCAATACATATTTTCGGACATGACAAAAACAAGGAGGAAAGGAAGTTTTATTTGAGATTCCTTACCTAGAATCCAAGGAGAGTAATAATATGTAGTCAAACAGCTCAAGCTCCTTCAATGGAGAAACTCCATGGCACCGAAATGGTTGTCTTGAAGTTTGGAGAGATAGAAATGAAGAGCTTGAGGAGAGGAAGAGATTGGTGGTGTTTGTTTTTGATTTGGACAAGTGAGCAAGGTTTTACAAGAGGTCAAAGCTTGTGTTTTAATGGTGGTAGTGGTACTATCGTGAGAGAACAAGAAAGAAGAAAAAGAAGAGGGTGGGAAACCGTGTGAGCATGGAAAGGAAATGAGAGAATGAGATAGAATTTACTTTATGAAGATATTTATACTTATAAAGTAAAAAGGGTACTTAGTAGTTTATTATTTTGTTAACAAGCTACTAACAAAGTGGTGTGTCACCAACCTTAAAAACCGGCCCCAAATAGTAGTAGGAGGGTAATATAGTCTTTGTTTGTCAATTTAAATACTTATACAAACATATGTTACAAATAGCTTATAAAAGTTACTATTCATAAAACAAGGCACATAGAAGTGAAATTTTTGATTTCCCACTAATATAGACACCCAATGTGATATTATATAGTACACATATATATTTAAGAGTAATGATGGACATCTAGCCATTCAAAACTCATTTACAAGACAATTTTTCAAAAATGTGCTTTAAGACTCCTTAAAGCACATTTTGTGTTTAAACTTGTTTTCAAGCTTGGTTTTCTTTGGTAATTGATTAAATATGTTATAGTGTAAATGAGGTCTTGGTAAGTTCATTAGGTCTTAACCAAGTTTATCCCAAGCTTAGAGCACATTTTGGCTCTTATTGACTTTAAAGCACATTTTGTGTTTTCCTTTTGTTTAAATTTGTTTTCTAATGCTTCTAAGACTCTTTTTAGTCTTAATACACCATATTTAAGTGTTTAAACAATATATAAGGTTGGGGTATTTCAATCTACCCCCTTAAAAGAACTTTGTCCTCAAAGTTCATACTTCCTCATATCCTAAATATTAGAACACAGGAACACTTATAAACAATACTTCCATATTACTAACAACACCACTTACATAACATTGACTCCAGGTCCATACACATAACGTAACATTGGACACAAGGTCCATACAACATAACATAACATTGGACACAAGGTCCATACAACATAACGTAACATTGGACACAAGGTCCTACAACATAACATAACATTGGACACAAGGTCCATACAACATTATCCACATCATTCAGACACAACGGTCTGTAACATAACAACATAACATAGACGATGTATTCAAATACACGCGTACACATAACCGAAACGGCTCTACCCCCCTTAAAAAGGGGTACGCCCCGTACCCTATACACATAAGTACTAAGAAGTAAACAATGACGGGTACTTCGCCTTCATCTTGTCTTCCAGCTCCCAAGTGGCCTCCTCAACGTCCTGGTTAGACCAAAGAACTTTCACCAGTCTCACGGACTTATGGCGAGTGTCTCGAGTCTTAGCGTCCAGAATCCGTACCGGAGTCTCCACTGATCGCATGGTCGGCTCTAAGGTTAGCCTTTCAGGCTGAAGCACATGAGACGGATGAGACATATATTTCTTCAACTGGGACACATGAAATACATCATGTACCTTGCCCAGCTCGGCGGGTAGGTCTAATCTATAGGCTACCGGGCCGATCCGCTCCGTCACAACATAAGGCCCCACATACTTTGGGCTCAACTTGCCCTTCTGGCCAAAACGAAACACTCCCTTCATGGGGGACACTCTCAAAAATACCTGATCGCCCACGGCGAACTCCAGGTCACGTCGGCGCACATCTGCGTACGACTTCTGCCTATCCTGAGCTGCTTTCATATTAGCCCTGATCTGGCGAACTTCTGCCTGAACTTGCTCAAGATACTCTGGTCCTATAATGACCGTCTCACTCGACTCATCCCAGCACAACGGCGTGCGGCATGGTCTACCGTACAATGCCTGGAAGGGAGACATCTTGATCGAAGCATGATAACTGTTGTTGTAACTAAACTCGATCAGATGTAACTTATCAATCCAGCTGGTCTGAAAGTCAAGTGCACAAGCACGTAGCATATCCTCAAGTGTCTGAATGGTGCGCTCACTCTGACCATCGGTCTGTGGGTGAAACGCTGTACTTAATTTCAATTCAGTACCCAATGCCTCTCGTGTAGACTTCCAATATCTGGATAGGAATCTGGTATCTCTATCAGATACAATCGTTTTCGGTACACCATGGTGTCTTACAATTTCCTTATCAAACAGTTCTGCCAATCTTGCCACTTTCCAAGTGTCCTTCATCGGAATGAATCGGGCCACTTTGGTCAGTCGGTCAACTATCACCCATATCATATTCAGACCTCCCCTTGTAGGCGGAAGCCCTACTACAAAGTCCATGGAGATATCATGGAACTTCCACTCAGGCACTGGCATTGGCTGTACCATACCACCAGGCCGTCGGTGCTCAAACTTGACCTTCTGGCAAGTGAGACACCTCAATACATAATCACTAACATCTTTTTTCATTCCAGTCCACCAAAAATACCTTTTGATACCTTTATACATCTTTGAAGCTCCGGGGTGAATCGAAGTAGTAGAACAATGGGATTCACTCAGTATGCGCTCTTTCAACTCAGCGCTACCCCTAGGTATACACAAGCGGCCATTTAGCCTAATCAGTCATCATCATGGAGTCTGAAGTCGTACTTCGACCCTCGAATGTGCCGTCATAAGCTTCTGCCGGATCTCCAGCATGTACTGATCCGTTCATCTGAGCACTCCGCACCTCTTCAACCAAGCCGGTATAAGAGACTAGCGAATGGAGAGAGTGTGCTCGGCGACTCAGCGCGTCAGCTACCACATTTGCCTTACCCTCTTTGTATTGCAGATTAATAATTAGTCATTCAGAAAACTCGACCCACCATTTCTTTGCCTCAGTTCAACTCTTTCTGAGTGAACAAGTACTTTAAGCTTTTATGATCAGAATAGATTGTCACGCTTACCCCATACAAAAATGTCGCCATATCTTCAATGGAAGACAATGGCAACCCAATTCTAGTCGTGGGTAGGGTAGTTCTCCTCATGCTTCTTCAGCTGACGGGAGGCGTAAGCTACGACCTTCCGTGCTGCATCAATACACAACCCATACCTCTGCTGATGCGTCGCAGTAGACCTCAAAACCATCTGGACCGTCTGGTATAGTCAGGACTGGTGCAGATGTCAGAGCATCCTTGAGACTCGCGAAAAGAACTCTCACAGTCAAACTGTCCACTCGAATGGTGCATCCTTCTTCATCAAGGAAGTCATCGGCTTCGAGATACTGGAGAAGTCCTTACAAACCTCTATATAACCTGCCAGACCGAGGAAGCTCCTGATATCAGTGACTGTCTTCGGCCTAGGCCGGTGCGCACTGCATCTATCTTTGCCGGATCAACAGCGATCCCGGCATCAGAAATCACATGTCCAAGGAAAGATACTTGGTTCAGCCAAAATTCACATTTCGAAAATTTTGCATACAACTGGTTTCTCCTCAAAGTTTGTAACACATCCCTCAGGTGGCTTTCGTGCTCACCTCTAGATTTAGAATACACAAGAATGTCATCGATGAAGACTACCACTGACTTGTCCAACTGATCTTGGAACAAGCGGTTCATTAAGTCCATGAACTGGCTGGTGCATTCGATAAGCCAAATGGCATAACTGTGAACTCATAATGCCCATACCTCGTTCTGAAAGCTGTCTTCTCGATATCACTGTCACGGATGGCAATCTGATGGTATCCGGAACGTAAGTCTATCTTGGAGAATACTGATGCACCCCTCAGCTGATCAAATAGATCGTCGATGCGTGGTAAAGGGTAACGGTTTTCACCGTAACAGCATTCAGCTCCCGATAATCAATACACAGGCGGAGGCTACCGTCCTTCTTCTTCACGAAGAGGACCGGCGCTCCCCATGGTGAAACACTAGGGCGGATAAAGCCCTTGTCGAGTAGGTCTCTCAGCTGCTCCTTGAGCTCTGTCATCTCTGCTGGAGCCATACGATAAGGTGCTTTCGCAATGGGTCCAGTGCCCGGAACTAAGTCGATCTCAAACCAACCTCTCGTGCTGGCGGCATGCCCGGCAGTTCCATAGGAAATACATCAGGAAACTCCGACACTACCGGCACATCTGGGCTAAACTCAGGATCTCTCTCTATGTCCTGGACATAGCAGAGGTATACATCACTCCCTCGTCGTAACTCACGATACATGGCCATGGCGGTGATGATCTGAGTCGAAGGCTCCCTGGGCCTCTGGCGGTATGATATGGTAACCCCAGATGGACTCCGAAGAAGAAGGTCGATGCTCGGCACACAGGATTCTGCCCTTGTACCGCTCCAACCAGTTCATCCGACAATCACATCAAGCCTAGTCCGTCGAACTCTATCAGGTCGATCGGGAACTCTTCACCTCTGATTCGCACAATGACATCTCGGTGGTAGCGGGTACACCTGATCCGCTCTTTTGATGGAGAGTGACCAAGAAGTCTGGCATCTCCTCTCCATCTAACCCCAGCCTCTTCGCAAAAGATAGCGAAACGAATGTGTGCGAGGCTCCAGAGTCGAACAGGATCGATGCATCCACGCCATTCACTGGAAAGGTACCGGTGAGGATTGTGCCGCTCTTGCCGGCTTCTCTCATGCAGACACTCAATGTACCTCCCGTTCCGAGTGCACAGCCTAATTCATTGGCAACTATAAGTACTGGGTAACAACACGCACTAAAAAAAAGGACATATAGCAACAGATATTTTAGTAACGGTCTATATTTCTGTTACTATAAATATGGACGGAGACACCTAACAAAACACTTTCCTCTTAAAAAAAAAAAAACTGTCGCTAAAACAAGTACTCCCGCACCTTCTGTTCACTTCTTCCATTTTTTTACTCTAAAAAAAATCCAGTCGCTAAAAGAACAAGAAGTCCGGCGCGACTTCCTGTTCACCTCCTTCCCATTTTTTTCATCTGCGCGCGCGTACTCTCTTCTTCCCTCCCAAACTCTTCTCTGGCTAACTAATTTTTTCTTTGCTCTGTGTTTCGCTCCAACATTGCTTACAATTACTTACTTGTGTGTTTACCTATATTCACTGTCTCAAGATTGGGATTAGGGCGCCAGTCATCTTCTCAGTTACAGGTTCTTCACTTCTGTCGAACCATTCTACTACTCTTAATTTCTTAAATCTCTAATTACTCTTCTTATTTTACTTCCTCGGTACTAATTCTCGCTATTTGCATGCTCAAGACACCAATGAATGGAGCTGCACCGGTGAATATGGTCGACATGCTTTCTGTTGTTTCTTGCCGTGCTAGCTACTACCGGTGTGTTTATCAGTTTAGCAGCAGATTCATTCTTTCCATCTCAATCTGGTTGCCTTTGTTTTTTTTATGAAAATAATCAGATTGCTCTTTGTTATTTACCTATAGTAGGAATTTCACGCAGCTTACTCGCCGATTCACACTCCTTCTCCGTTCTTCAACTATGCGGCTGGGCGGTGACTTTTGAAGAATAGAACTCCTGCCAGATTTCCCCCTCTCCTAAACAAACCTTTGATTCAGGTACCATTGTGTTCAAATTAACATGACCGGTTAGACTTTTGGGGTTTTGATTTTTTACTTATGCTATTCTATTTCGGTAAATTAAATCCTCTATCTTCTAAACTTGAAGAGAGATGATGCCCTATTTGGTTTAATGTCAGTATTTATCGTGCTGAGAAGTTGTAGCAAATACTCAGTGCTTGTCAAAAGTTATGTTCCAGTCTTTCATGACTAGTTGCAAACCAAACATGAAATAATCCAATATATAAGTTGTAAAGAGATCATCATGATCATTTCTCTGCTGACATAACTTCATGTCATCAATATTTTTCAACAAGAATAGAGATAATAGATCTTTATATGTCTCAAAGATGCTTCTGGATGAAAGCTTTATGTATTGTAATGCTGTTTAGATAGCTGTAAAAATATATCTCTACCATCAGGTTCTTTTCTTTTAAGATGTTGTCAGTTCTGAAACATTAGATTTTCTCTTAAATACTATATATTTTTTTTTCTGTATTGGAATTTATTTTGTGTAGTAGCAAGGCTGTCACTTGCCTGGCATTATGCTCTGATGGAGTGTCTCTAGTTTCTGGATCTGAGGATAGTTTGATTCGCATTTGGAATATCCAGAGCCACAGTGTTATTAACTTATTCGAAGGTTCAACATGCCAAAGGTACCATATAGCACATTCACTGGACTAAGTTTTATGCTCTTTATAGAAATAAATTTTGGCTGTATATGCAGAATCATCTCATTCATATTTCTATAAAATGTATGGAATACTTTTCAATGGAGAGGGTCTTCATAAATCTCATGCTCTGTATGATGCTTGTGCTGGTTGGACTGAATCATTTATGTATTAATTTTGACTCGTAAAACATTTCTTTCTGTTATGCTACGGGTTTCTGATTTTAGCGCCTGTTGGTTATGTTTATAGAGTTTTTGAATTCTAAATTTACATAGGACAGTTAGTTTTGGTGCTTTAGGTTTCATAATTAAATGTGTAAAAATTTAAATCACTGATGCGTCTTCCCTGTTTTTTTAGTGCTTCAATTATTATTTGGTCCTGAAGGTTTAGGTTAGACGTGTACATTTTCATATTGCATTTATGGAGACTATTCCACAATATTCATCTACGTTTGGCAGGTCCTGTGAACAATATTCTTGTTCCTCTCCTCCCTGTGGGATTTATGAAGTCACAAGCTTCTCTGGGCAGACGGCATGCGTCAAAGCTTGTACCTCTTGAAAAATATGCAGGGTCAACAAATGACGACAAGGGAACAAAGGTTTTTATTGGTGGCCAAGCCAATTTTTTTGAGCCTATGGTTGGATCATACATTAGTGTGGATGTGATGAAAGAGCAAATCAAGCAAATTCAGGTGTGGAATCGATCACTTTTGTTTTTGTCTTTGTTATTTTGATCTTACTATGCCAACCTTAGTTGTATTGTGTTTCTCTTTCATTTCAGCAACAAGGGTCTGTTGCAGCCACTGCAATGGATGTTAAGCGGCTAAAGGCAGATCAAAAGAAAGCAATGGAGGATGTTGGAAAATGGAAGAAAAACTTTAAGAGCTTACAAATGTGTGTGGATGAGATTTTGAAGGATCATCAACTCAAGTAAAGAGCAAGTGTTGCACTTTTACACAATAGCTGAAATGAATCTCCAGAGATTTGTTTATTTAATTTCAATGAAATTTTGGTCTGTCACTCTTTGATCTGTTGATTTTCGCACCAATAACTTGCTAGTAATCCCTAGCCTATCGTGTTGTTTAAAAAATATAATAATAAAAAAAATCCCTAGCCTATCGTCAGCATATTCTCATTTTCACTTGGTCTTTCATGCAAGTATCTTAAATCGATCATACTATTATGATGAGAAAAAACTTTTGAGTACGATTTAGGCAAGCTTCACAGTTAACTTTAGATCTGAGCTCAGCTTACCTTGTGGAAGTATACATCTATGGATAAGATGGCTGAACTTACTGAAGATACATCTAACAGGAGAATATGTTACACCAGAGGCTGCTGAAATAGCGGTATTAAAATTCTTTCAACTATATATCAATGTTTCAGGTTGATAAACATGTACTAATTACATTGTATAATGTGTACAGGAAGCAATGAAAGACAGATTTGGCATCTAGTAGTACACATCCTAATGGTGATAAGATACCTTGGAAAGAAGATGTTTATGCTAAGCATAAAGGACCTGAGAAAAAGGGTCATGTTAGAAGCATGGGAAAGATGTTTGTAAATGGTGCAGAATCTTCACAGCAAAGCAATGGTGACACTCGGAAGGAAATCGATGGACTGTATAAGGTCATTTTTTCCTTAGCCGATGCTATCAAAGAATTCAACCCGAGATTCAACTTAGATAATATGATAGAAGAGGCTCGGGTAAATCAGGTATGCTTCTAAATGTGTGCTATATTGTTTGGTTTGTGTTGCTTTCTTCTGTAAAGGATCTATAATGGAATTAGTATATATGCTATCTGCTGGTTTTCAAACAGCTGAATGTGGAACTTTCTTTGTGAAAAACTATCACATTTGCTAGTATCTTTCTGAGATTGGTAAGGTGGTGAATGTATTTATGTGTTTGAACAAGCAAGTGTTGGACAATGGTGTTGAATAAGATATTTACATGTCAAATCTGTATGAAAGCAAAAGATAGTTTGTTTTGTTTTTAAAATGAGCATTTTACATGCTGAGTTGGAAAACCAATGTAAAGGAATACTGTACATGCAATATATGTGCTTGCTGTTTGCCATTTTTCCAGCAGTTTAATGTGTGGCTTATGTGGTAGGATAGGTTGATATGCAAACTTCTATTGTTTTTGTTCTTATACTGTGACAGACATGTGCTGTATGTGCTTGCTGTTTGCCATTTTTCCAGCAGTTTACAAGGTTATGTGATGCAACATGTATCATTATGATGTCAACAACATGATCCTGTATGTGTAGCTTATGTGGTAGGATAGGTTGATGTAAACTTCTGTTGTTTTTCTTCCATTGTGACAAACATGTGCTGATTGCATTGTTTCTAAAAGGCTTCTACTGGTGCAAGTGGTACTGAAAAATAGCCTTTGATTTGGGAAAATATTAAGAGCGGTATGTGTAAATATCTATATATACTTAATTCAGTGTGTTATGACTTCAATCATGTTTACATGTGTACTTACTCTAATTTAATCTTATATTCACTCTTTCAGGTAAATGAAGAAGTTGAACTTAGGAGCTTTTGAGTTGTTTACTACCATAGATGTTCTTAGTGAAGTAGTTATAGATTTTTGGAAGAAAGTGGGTACACATTTTAAGTACAAGCTGGTTGTGTCTTTTTATTTTTCCTAGTAGTGTTGAATATATGTAAGTGATTATATAAGACTTTGTAACTACTTTATACATATTAATGATATAAGTTTGTTTGAAGTAATAGTACATTGCTCATCCAAGTTTATCAATGTTGTACATGAGTAAATGTGTATTATACATGGTATAATGAGGATACAGGTTATATATGTAGTGGCTACAACAATTGTAGTCACCAATGAATGTTTACCAATGGAGATTTCTGTTGCAGAAGGGTTAAATGTACAACAGTCTATACCAACGGAATTTTTTGTTGCAAATGGCCTATACCAACGGAATCCTCTGATGCTAAAGTAGCATGCCGACCAAATCTAGAAAGGTATGTACCAACGGATATATCTGTTGCTACAGACTTTAAGGCTGCTGCAACGGATGATTTTTCGTTAGTATAGACTTATAGCAACAGTAGGTATAGCAACGGAAAATTGTCCGTTGCAGCAGCCCAAACTACCCTATTCCAACGGATTTTCGACTTTCAGCAACGGATTTTGCCCGTTGGTAAAGGGCAATTTTTTTGTAGTGACGGTTGATATACTTCAATAACTCCTTTTATTCATTAACACCTCCTTTTACAACATTGTTGGTTTACATGGTTGATATAACTTAACAATACATAACTCCCTTAACATATACTGGCTAAACACATTACAAAGTATACAAGGTTTAGAACTGTCTGAAGGTCAAATTCAAACGTCCGGGTTCATGTGTGTGGCATTGATCACTGCCGACGGTGCGGTATTCAGTTTGATCTTCCTGATGCATGATATAGATCCTTGATGCCACCCATGATTAGTAATCTCCTGACTTCAACACTAAACTTCTTGCGAGATCAGCACGCTTTGCTCGCCATAACAAATACTGCGGTATCACCAATGGACCAAGACACCACGGTACTCCCTTACTTAGAGACGGGGTGACTCGTCCTTATCTGGTGTAAGCCTAACGTCCACCTTTCTGGTAGAAGTTCACAATACACAAATCTGCTTCTACATTTGGAATTGAATCCGTTTCAACTTGTTGAGCAATTCCCACGGCGTGATTAACGACCGCACGGAACTCCTGGTATACTTGGTACCGTGCTCCATCTTCAGCTCGCACTTCCTGATATGACTTGGTGTAAGGGTTCCAGTCCTTACCCATGCACATCATCTTCAATGCATTCTGATCCATTCGGATATTCAGGTGTGTAGAACCTCCAGGTTTAGCTCCAAGTTCGTCGCATCGTCTGATGATATGGACTGTGCTTCCGGTGTCAGGTATCCACTTAAAAGTATCATACCTGATGGATAACCTGACATTGCTCCATTGGAAAGTCGGTGATGTTGATGGTGGTCTCTTCAGGGTTTGGTGGGGTGGGATTAGATAACTATATTGAAGGTTCCTTTCAGTTTAGAATTATCTAATAGGTGTCTTTCACACTATACTAACTCCTTACTCACATGATAATACACTTGAACTCACAACACACATAAGCATGAAATGCGGTATGCAATCACTTATTACATTCAACAGTTTAGGCGGTACCTGGTCTAGAAGAGGGCCCTGGCGCCTCAGACCGGTCCACCACATTCAGGGTGGCCTTGCTAGGTCCCGACCCTTTCCCCTTCGGGAATCGGTGGCCTTGATCAGTGGGGTGGCTGGTTAGCCGTCTTCGGGCCATCAATAGCGCTGTGGCCTTACCTTCCACTGCCTTGGGCTTGTGACTTGCTGTTGGGGTTCGGTAACACTCATGGGTCACGGTGGCCCCACTTCTCGCAGTATCGACACTGCACCTCATTTCCCTTGCAGTCTTGCCGGATGGTCTCCATGCACCACTTACAGTAATAGTGGCGCTCCGGTCCAGAGCCCGTGCTAGTGCTAACACAATACACACTCAGTACTTGTTCAACTTATCAACATAACATAATTATTACACATGATTAAACCCATTACCCTTGGTGGGTAAGAGCGTAGGGGCTTCGCCGCGTAAGCATATGTGAGCTTCAGTGGCTCTCAGCTGTGGTGGTGGTTTGGGCTTGGCCCTTGTCACCCTGGTGCTGACTCTTCTGGGGCTAGGAATAAGGTTTCTTTTCTTCTTTCCTCCCCCATACCCCTGCGAACTCTGGCCCTCGCTCGTGGCCTTGCGCTTGTGCGCATTCTCCTCGTCCCTCAGACAGACGGTGATCTCCACCTTAGCAGCGGCATGATAGCACTCCTGTATTTAGGATGATCAGTCATGCCCCGCAATACATACTCACAAACTCACATTAATACCCACTTGTAAACTATACGTATTCACATCACTCTTTACTTAAATTACCTGCAAGGTAGTATACTCAGCTGGCCCCATCCCATAGCGAAGACGGTGGCTGAGACCGTTGTAGAAACGGTTTACCAGCACCCGGTTCGAGTATCCCAGGTCCGGTAACAGGTGGACAAGGCCGGTGAAGGCTGTGTAGTACTCGTCAACCGACACCTTGTCCCCCTGCCTCAGACTATCCAGCTCGAGGCGCTTGGCCTCCTGAACGTGCACGGGGTAGTATTTGGCTCGCAGCAGAGCCGTGTACTCCCTCCAACCGAACTGAGGATCCGCCATCCGGTCCTCTCTCACTAGCTTCCACCAGTTCTGTGCCGAACCCTTCAGGTAGTAAGCGGCAAGACGGACCTTAGCCTCTGCGGGCACAGCCAAGGTCTCGTAGGCGGTCTCCAACTCGGAGATGTACGCCTCCAGCTTACGTGGGTCGGTCTCCCCATGAAATGAAGGGGGTCTCAGATCTGCCAATGCCTTGACCCAGTTGGTCTCTCGTGGCGGTGGCGGTGGTGGCTGAACTCCGGGCATCTGCCCCTGCTGGATCGCAGCTACAAGCTGGGGTACCATCTGGGCCACAGCGGCTGCTACAGCCTCAGCCATAACCTGAGCCGTAGTGTTCTCGCCCTGGTCACCCCCAGTACTAGTACCACTTCCGCGGCCTCTACCGCGTGGTCTACCTGACATCTGTATTCACATGAGTATTCATTAGCAATATGCTTACACACTTATCGGTCCAACGATCATAACGCTTCCCGACAATAAGGTATTTCCACACTTAGTTAGTGGTTAACCTTCCGATAACTGATCACTTAGGTAGCTGTAGTTAGGTTTCCTAACTCGGTATATTCCTAAGCTCGGTATTCTAGTCATCAGAGCGATACTTCGCTCTGATACCACTTTTTGTAACACCCCTAATACGCACATGATACTAAATGTAATCGCAGCGGAATAAAACAACTAAACAGTAACTAACGCTTCGGTGCTACAACGCCGTCAACCACCTACGTGGTTGACAAGGCAGAACAATACACTTGTACCGGTCTGATGATCAGACTTCGAGCAATAAAACTAAACCATAATTACATCATATACAATACCGAGTGTTTACATATACAACCTTCACTGTTAAACATCACTGTAAATTGTCACAACCAAATCCAACAACGCCACGGGAGCACAGGCGCATCCCGGGCCAACATCCCAAAAGTATACAAAAGTAAACCTGCACCCTAGGATCTAGAGCCACTCCGCTTCTTCGATCCTCATCCTGCAGTATAAGAAATATGGATCCCCCGAGGGGGTCAGCAACCCTTGGCTGGTATGGCTAACGCGCAGCCCATCGGCTACCGGGATACGCGCAGCTACTTGTCATTATAACATGGCATTCAATTATATACATATCATAACAAACAAGGAGCATGGCATCAATGGTGCATAGCTCAACAACACACACAGTGGATTTTCACTCCACGATAACAAACCACAAGGGTCAAATAACATAAGAGCCTAGAGAGTGATTCACTCTCATGTCAAGCTCGTTAAACACACTCATTACCGTTCTGTTAGACGAACGAGTAACTTAAGTCACAGATGGTTCGGATTTAGTGACCCGAACACACCACACAAACACAGGTTCCCACTAAACTGATCATAAGTCAGAATAGGTAAGCTTTGGAAGAAGCTAGCGGGAGATCGAACGCCAAATTAAGGTGAACAATCTTAACAACATAAGAGTCGAATCTGATTCAGATATCTACTCTTAACTTACATGCATGACCGGACAACCGGATTCCTCACTTCCCAGTTAACACTTGTTAGAAGTTCATAGTGGAACTTAACAACCAACACACAATAGGTGGTAAGTCATGTTAGACACACACAAGGGGAAATGAGTCACAACAACACATCACAATAATATGAACAACTGTAAACTCATTACATGTTTAAATCTTATAACATTGTAAACACACAGAAAAACATACAACACACAACCGGTGTAAACCGCTAGACAACAGACTGCAAGAAAACCATACCTTGGTCCTTGCCTCGACTGATTTCCACCTTGCGAGAATCCTAAACACATTAGTAATGTCGGTTATTATTTATTTAACTCCAAGCTTACTAAGTATTTAACATGATTGTATGACATGTTTTTAATGCCTATCTTACCCTAGGTTACCTTCATTATACACCCTAGGGTGACTACATAAGTCACATTCTTTTCTGTTTTTTTTTTTTTTTTTTACAAGTTTTGGTCCGACCGGACTTGCCGACCGGACTTGTCCATGTCCGGTCGATTCCAGAGAGTTTCTCCCCTTCGGAAATTCAGCCCGAGGACTTGTCAGGTCCGGTCCCATGTCCGGTCGATTCCAGTAACTCAATCCGTACAAAATTTTCCATCCGACCGGACTTGTAAGTCCGGTCCTACGTCCGGTCCATTCCAGAAACATTTTCCCTCTCACAAAACAAGCCCGACCGGTCTTGTAGGTCCGGTCCCCCAAGTCCGGTCGATTCCAGAAACATTTCTCGGTAGTGTAACAGGGCCCGACCGGGCTTGCAAGTCCGGTCGCAAGTCCGGTCTGCCCCAAATCCTTATTTTCCTTTTCACATTCAACTCCAAACTTCTCATATAACCTAGTACCCCCTAACCTCATTTGGGCACTTCAAACACAACTTAATCCATCCTTAAAACACTCACAACTCTTTTTTTTCTAATTCCTTAAACCTTTACTTATTTCTTCACAATCCTAACACTTACAACATTTTACACTAGGTTTCTAAATGGTGTTTCTCTCCTATATAACTACTATCCCAAAATGTTTTTCTCCTTATCTTAACACCATCTCTTAAGCATTATTTCTCACAACCAACTCCTTATGTCACTCTTGAAGTTCTTTTTCCGAGTTCACACTCCTCCTTATCTACCAAGTTTGCCTAACTCTTACTAAGTCCCAAAATGACTTTGGTACATACTAAGATCTCAAGCTCATGCCTAAGTCCTTATTACATCCTAATCACCTTAATGCATGTTTCTTACACAAGAACAACACTTAACCATTTTAAATACTCCTTAACTTATCAAACTTTTTAACACTTAGAACTTCACATTTGTTACCCAAATTTTGACATAGGTTCTCCTAGAACATTACTAACCACAAAACACATTGTTTTTACCAACAAACAACCAAGAACACTAAAAATCCATCAAGTACTTATATACACAAACTTCACTTACAAAGCACTACATCACAATATAGTGCCAATTTAAATTGCATGGCACTTAGGCCCTTAAATGACATGGCTCTTAGGCCCTTAAAATGCACAAATCATAAACACTGAATTTCCACAATATATTTGCCTTTAACCTGCAAATACACTCAAAACACATATCCTTTTACTAAGCTCTTGGGAACACTTTACTAAGTCATTCACCATTGGCTCTTTAGGTAGTTTAATAAGCATTTATGAGCACATTTCTCCTAAGGTATTAAAATAACATTAGGTTAGTAGATTTACCTCTTTTGCAAAATAACTTCTTTCTTGTTTCCTTTAGAAAACCAATAGAGTGCTTGATTCTTTGACAAGCTCTAAACAATATACAAACATTGAAATGAGGTATTCAAGCAATAAGCTCCATCTCATTGTAAACCCTAGTTTTACATTGTTTCAAAACATTAATGTAGTTGTTTACCTTGCTCTTTGAAGAGAGTTTGAATATCTAGCAAGAGAGGACTCCACCTAGTCCATGAAGAGTTGGAATGAAGCTAGAACAAAGTCACATAAAAAGCTCCTTCAATACATTATTTTCGGACATGACAAAACAAGGAGGAAAGGAAGTTTTTATTTGAGATTCCTTACCTAGAATCCAAGGAGAGTATAATATGTAGTCAAACAAGCTCAAGCTCCTTCAATGGAGAAACTCCATGGCACCGAAATGGTTGTCTTGAAGTTTGGAGAAGATAGAATGAAGAGCTTGAGGAGAGGAAGAGATTGGTGGTGTTTGTTTTTGATTTGGACAAGTGAGCAAGGTTTTACAAGAGGTCAAAGCTTGTGTTTTAATGGTGGTAGTGGTTCTATCGTGAGAGAACAAAGAAGAAAGGAGAAGAGAGGTGGGAAACCGTGTGAGCATGGAAAGGAAATGAGAGAATGAGATATAGAATTTACTTTATGAAGATATTTATATTATAAAGTAAAAAGGGTACTTAAGTAGTTTACTTATTTTGTTAACAAGCTAACAAAGGTGGTGTGTCACAACCTTAAAAACCGGCCCAAATAGTAGTAGGAGGGTAATATAGTCTTTGTTTGTCAATTTAAATACTTATACAAACATATGTTACAAATAGCTTATAAAAGTTACTATTCATAAAACAAGGCACATAGAAGTGAAATTTTTGATTTCCCACTAATATAGACACCCAAATGTGATATTATATGTACACATATATATTTAAGAGTAATGATGGACTAGCCATTCAAAACTCATTTACAAGACAATTTTTCAAAAATGTGCTTTAAGACTCCTTAAAGCACATTTTGTGTTTAAACTTGTTTTCAAGCTTGGTTTTCTTTGGTAATTGATTAAATATGTTCATTAGTGTATAAATGAGGTCTTGGTAAGTTCATTAGGTCTTAACCAAGTTATCCCAAGCTTAGAGCACATTTTGGCTCTTATTGACTTTAAAGCACATTTTGTGTTTTCCTTTTGTTTAAATTTGTTTTCTAATGCTTCTAAGACTCTTTTTAGTTAATACACCATATTTAAGTGTTTAAACAATATATTAAGGTTTGGGTATTTCAGAAGGTGTAGAAAATTAAAGTGCGCACGAAAGTAAACAAACAGAGTAATAAAGCCATAAATAAATATTTTCGAGTTAAGCCTTCTTTCTTAAAATTAAACAAGTTAAAATTAAGAAGTAGTCCCCAGCAGAGTCGCCAGTCTGTGAGCCTCGATTTTAAACCCTACCCTATGTGGATTAAGTTGATTAGGATCTAATCGGGTTTTAGGTCACTTATAACCTAAGATTAATAACTATTCATATAACAATAATTATTAAAACCTAAGCTAGCTCACTGGAACCTATTATGAGTCGCCACCTAATTTTAACCTAGAATAAATCAGGAAAGGTAGAGTTCGGGTTCGGGGGCTTGGTATTCGACTTATTTAGGGTTCAATTACTTTCATTACCCTTCCTAGGTCGTTTTTCCTCTACTTGGTTTATTTACGGCTTATTACGAGTCGTTTTAACCTAAGTGCGCGAGCTTCTGTTTTTTGTGTGTTTTTAGCTTTTTGACAGAAAATAAGTGAAATGAAAGATACCTAAACTAGGGGTTTCAGAGGCGGAATTAGGTCGAATTTTGCCTACGTCCGTAGCCACGGACGCCATGTCCGAGACCACGGACCCCAGTTAACCTAATTATACAGAGGAGTCAAAATTAAAGGAAACAAAAAATCGCGAAGTCCGTGGCCACGGACAGGCTGTCCGTGGGCCCGGACATATTAGAAAAACCTAAATTTTGAATTTTTTTAAATCCCGCCGCCGTCCGTGGGCGTCCGGGCTTACAGACCGGGAGTCCGGGACCCCGGACATGACGTCCGTGGGTGCGGACCGCCCTCGGACGGCGGCTTTGAGGCTGTTCCCGAAAGTGTTTTTGGCTCAAATTATGGGGCGTAGCCTGAAAGATGTACAAGACGTTAGTGATTGAAAGTTTTCAATTTGAATTCGAATTAAGCACGAAACTTGGTAAACAAGTATTGGACAGAAGCTTGAACAAACAACAATACAGAAGCGTAGAAGGGTTAGTTTGAGCCCAAATTTTGAGGCAAGACAGATAATACCATAGAGAATTAGGGAGAGTGGAGTTTCTACCTGTTTTACCTTTGGATTCACAACGATTCTTAACACCGGGATTCGTCGGGTGCTCCGTTGATGGCAGACCCGAAAGGTTTTCGAACCAAGCTTCTGGTTGTTGGTTGTTCTTGCTGTTCTTCACGTTTTGGAGGTGGTTGGTTGATGTTTGATGATTGATGATGTTGTGAGAGTTGAAAAATATGTTTTGGTGTTGATTTTGGTGAGATTTCGGTGTTTGATTGTGGCTTTGGAGTTCAAAAACGGAGAGAGAGAGAGACGGCTGCCTTCTTTGAGAGTCTAGGGTTCTTGAGGTTATGAGATTCTGATTTTACCCAACAACCTATCCCCTTATATAGACTTTCTTAAAGATAAAGAAAATCTAGTAAAAGTAAGATTCTTTGGTATTTTAATTAAAGACTTCCCAAGGAATTTTGTTGTGAAATTTTAACCACATGTCAAGGATGGACATATGAATTTTCTGAGGTGGAACCGAATTTTTTAAATGTTGGAATATTTTTTAAATTGAATTTCCCGTCAGATTCAGTCAGAATTGCTAGAAAATATTGGAAATTCGAAAAATCAAAATTCCAATGCCATTATGCTAAAATGCCTCCTCTATCATGGGTTAAAATATCAAAGCATTTCAAGCGATTGGGCGTCCTTTGGAGGAGAGAGAAAGCCAATAGGAGGTCTTAAGAGCCTTAAAAATTACGAAAAACGCCCCTGACAATGACGAAGCTGCTCCCATGCCATGGAACACGCCAATCGGGTCGGAATCTCTCACTACTTGATTGAAATATCCCCCAAAATCATAGACCTTAACCAGGGGGGTCAAAATTTTGGGTATAACACAGGCACCACAATAAAATTGGGGAAGACGGTCGGGGCGTCAATTAATTGGATCTGGATCTGGGCATTTACACGCGTCCGCATTTGTGTCCGTGTTTATTTCCGGACCTCTCACAATGTCCTTAGTCTTGTCGTGTTTATTTTCGCGGACAGGCCACGGTATATCTCTGTCCGGCCTTTGTCCGGCCATTTTCCTCGGACGTCACACGGTCTCTCTTCTCTTGTCCGTGTCTTGTCTGGCCTTAAAAGGCCGGACGTCTCTAACCTGTCCGCCCTCTATCCGGGTTATTTTCCCCAGACGTCACACGACTTCTTCTTCTTGTCCGGCCTTTCTTATGCGGACATGGCACGGACGTGACACAGCCTCGCGTGCATGTCGTGTGACTTTTTAAATCCCTTTTGGATATATGTATTTATATGGCTTTTTCCCTACATTTAACACATATAATAATAATACATCAGTTTATATCACAACATAATTATAGGATAAACCCAAGATAAGTGAGAAACATTACTTAAAATGCTACAATTTATAAGGTGAAAACCTTAATAAGTCTATATGTTTTGCACTTATCAAACTTCCTCACACTTGGCTTTTGCTTGTCCTCAAGCAAAATAAGGAATGTAACTATCTCTAAGCCGTAGTATAAAACAAGATTAAATAAGTGTAGAAGGGATTTTAGACAAAGTGACAATTGAAAAAATAATTCTGCTCCGAGAAGTAGGTTTTTGCAAACAGTGAAGAAGAGCAATTTAATAAAAGCATAGAAAAACTAGATTGCAGAAAACAAGCTAGATTAACGGGGATTTTCCTCCAATTTCAATTCTCTAACCCGGGATGACAAGAGGTGTAAGTAATGCCTTATTCCGCAGTACCTTTCAACACCACGTACTCATGTTTATAAATAAAAATTGCAATTTATTACTTTCATTCATTCTTTTTTGAATGCAGAAATGTATATACTAAACAAACTTCTTTTTTTTTATTGCATTATTTTTCTGTACCCCAGACTTTTCTCTCTATCCTTGTAGCGGTGTTGGGTCTTCTATCCCAGATCACGAGACCTTAGGTAGATAGGTGTTAAGGCACCGGAGAACTTAATAACCGGATAGACGAGGCCTGTTTTTGGTTTAGAAAAATTTATAAACAGCGGAGTACCTTGTCTTTTTTCTTTCCTAACTTTCCAATCATTTCCAAAATCCCAAACTAAGCTAAATTGGTTTTTACAATTAGCAGATCTATCGTATTTTGAGTGAAAAATAGAGTATTTTGATTAAAAATAATTTATACAAACTCCTTTAAATAAAATGATGCTTTCAGTTGTCACTTGGCTTAATTTCAAACAATTCTATAATTATTTTATCTCATTTTTAAAATGTTGGCAATTAGAGTAGCAAAAAGCGAGTGTGGCATTAACGAACAACTGGCATATTTTCAGGGAACGGTCTCTACTACTTGTTGGAATAAAAGTGGGTTACTTCTACCACTTAGGCAGTGTACCTATCGTTTTGCAGAATAGTGGAATTGTGGGTTGTCGTACTCTTGGGGACCTCGCTGTGGATAACTGATAGTGTAGTAAATTGACTGAGAATTCTATTAAACAGATTTTATCTTTTTTGGGAAATGATTAACAGCTAACTCATAAGACAATAATAAAAACAATTAATCAAAACAGAAAAGAAATAGAAATTATAAATCTTTTGTTTTTTAAGAAGTATCCGGGTTATTCTGCTCACCTGTTTTTATCCAATTATATCAAATAACTTTCCCACTTTAGCAATAAACTCAAGAATCTTAATTAGTTATTGACCGTTCCTGTGCAATAAACCCTGATTAATTTAAACAACAAGCGCAATCCTTGCTCAAGTTATCAATAAATTAATCGCATTATTAACAATCCTATTGGGATGGTAACCTATAGGAGAAAACTCGCTTTCTAGTCGTTAACCCGTTTTGACTTCCTGTGTCTAGAACCTTGTCTCAACACTGCATTTTAACAAAGAACTACAAATATCACTTTAATAATTGTACAAGAAGATTAAAGCGCATTAAGGACAAGAATCAAAATACTGCTTAGATAAATTATACTGGAAAGCTTACATAAAACAATTATATAAAAACAGGCGCTTCCAACCCGGGAAGCTAGTTTATTTACTCAGACTATTATACAGTAAAACATAACATAAGAAATAAGATAGTCGGAACCAACAAAGAAGAGCGAACGATTGGCCATTCGACTCCTTCGTTGGTTCTCTGGAAACTAACAGTGTAAGGCTAATTAACAAAGAACAATGAACTCTAATGGAAGATAATGAAATTTGGATTTAGGAAGGGACGACTGAAGAAGATTGAAGGAGCGTGGGTTTTATAGAAGAAAGGAAGAGGAAGAAGACAGGCTGCGACAACGCGTGAGAGATTTAAGGAATGGAATGAGGTGGCGCCTGATATTGCTGATAGTAGATAGATGTGTGTGCAGGAGCCACAATAAAACTGGGGAAGACGGTCGGGGCGTCAATTAATTGGATCTGGATCTGGTCATTTACACGCGTCCGCATTTGTATCCGTGTTTATTTCCCCGGACCTCTCACACATTGTCCTTAGTCTTGTCCGTGTTTATTTCCGCGGACAGGCCACGGTTATATCTCTGTCCGGCCTTTGTCCGGCCTTTTTTCCTCGGACGTCACACGGTCTCTTCTTCTCTTGTCCGTGTCTTGTCCGGCCTTAAAAGGCCGGACGTCTCTAACCTGTCCGCCCTCTATCCGGGTTATTTTCCACGGACGTCACACGACTTCTCTTCTTCTCTTGTCCGGCCTTTCTTATGCAGAGATGGCACGGACGTGACACAGCCTCGCGTGCATGTCGTGTGACTTTTTAAATCCCTTTTGGATATATGTATTTATATGGCTTTTTCTCTACTTTTAACACATATAATAAATCAGTGTATATCACAACATAATTATAGGAAAAACCCAAGATAAGTGAGAAACATTACTTAAAATGCTGTAATTTATAAGGTGATTAAACCTTAATAAGTTTATATGTTTTGCACTTATCACGTATTATTACTTAATAACGAAAGGCTCTAACTATCGTATGCAAATAAGAAGAGTAAAGGCCCAAAACGAATACTTATATAAAAAGTATAGCGTAACAAAATGTAACAGGGTATTCTTAGACCCGAATACAAAACAGAAGTCAAAGAGTAATTGTCAAACATTACTCAGGCCCGTAGGCTACAAAGGCAAAACATAATGTCTCAAAGAACTGAATAAATATAAACAGAACTCCAGAAGCTGAACAGGTGATCCTCGCTGATCAATCTGCAATGTTAGTAAGAGTAGGGGAGTGAGCATCCAACTATGCCCAGTAGATGACCAACATCATCAACCAGCATGCTCAAAACATTTAATAAAATGTTAACAAATCAGAAGAAGACAGAGGAAACCACATTCCAAATCAGAAAGCAGAAGCAGAAGTCCAATCACCATAGGACTAAACAAAGTTCAAAGCAGACAGAGTCAGAAACAGAAGGGGACCCTAGTTAACCACAACATACAGACAGAACGGATAAAATCCGTGAACAGAACGAGAAAACAACACTCGTGAACAGAAACAGGTGGGAACCTGGAACAGCGGGACGAGCACCGTGAAACAGAAGGACGTCCTCTACGCAGCGCGCTACGAGATAGCTAAACCAGCCATCCACGGTTCAGATACAGATATAACTAGGTCCCAAAACAGAAGCTTAAATACAGTTAAGCATATGTGCTCCAGTGGCACCACAAAGCATATTGAATGCTTGGAAATCAGAAGGGGAATCCAACCCCGCAAACGGAAGTCAAAACGGAGCTCAAACGAGCAAGATAAGGCGTAAACAGTGCCATGTCCAAACTTGTGTCCGAATGTCGAAGATCGGACGCAAGTCGAGACTCAAAAGCCAAACTCAGACAAATGTCCGAACATGTGTCCGAACGTCGAAGTTCGGACCCAAGTCGAACTTAAAACAGAGGCAGAGACAGATGGGTGTCCGAACATCAAAGCTCGGACGGATGTTCGGACACTTTGGAAATCAGATACGCAGTAAAGTCCGAACATGTGTCCGAACATCAAAGTTCGGACGCATGTCGAAGCAAAATCAGAGAAGTCCTTGAGGGTGTCCGAACGTCGAAGTTCGGACACATGTCGAACCAAAATCAGAAGAAGCAGCAGAGGGTGTCTGAACTTCTGTCCGGACTTACAAGTTCGGACACAGTTTGAGACTTGCAAGTCGGGTTCGTCCTCGCACCCCGTCCAAACATCAAAGCTTGGATGGAAGTTCGGACACGGCATAAACTTCAGAAAATCAAACGCAAACATGGTCTGTCCAAACTTCAAAGTTCGGACAGACGTTCGGACAAGTCGGAAAATGCAGTCTACAGAATCGTTTTGCACACAAATCAGAGGCTCAAACACATCCAAATCAGAAGCAATTTGTAGAAAACAACCTTGGGGGTTTGTAACCAGCAAAACATCAATAAAACGAACAGATTCTCAAGTACAACGCAGAGGTAATTCACAAACTAAATCCCAGAATCTGAAAATCCCCAAGGCTGAACACACTAGCCGAATCCGAAAGCCACCTACCGCGATTAACAGCAGACAAAATCCCAATCTGAGTAGCAGAGTCTAGCCAACGAAGATACTGAAACGCACACCAAACACACAATCCCAATTCTTTGAATAACATACAAACGCAGGAAAATTCCTATTCAGAAAACAAAGAAGTCTCACAATCCAGAAACTGCCATGACAACGGATTCTCAATCCTTACCTGGATTCGACCACGAAATCGCAGAGGACACCAACCGAAGCAGAATTCGACAAGGGGACAGACAATTACTGATTCCTAATTAGATTGCAGAGGGCGGATTAGGACAAGGGAAAATCCCAAATTTCAGAATCGAAGAAGAATAAACTGACGTAGTTACCTTAATCTGAACCGGAATTCGCAGAGGAGCAACCTACAACAGAGACTCAAATAGCAGAACTTCAATCAGCAGAACTCTGGCACTAGGAAGAACGTAACTCTTGAGAGAGAGAAGAGAAGAGAGGAGAGGAGCGTCTGAGGGTTTTCAAAACTGAACGGGAGTAGAAGCGTGAATGAGAACGTGATTAGGAAGTGGAGGAAATACTGATTCAGGGAATTTAATAAATCAGCCTTTACCTTAAATTAGAAGGAGCGGAAAGGACTAACTCGTCCTCCTCTTCAATTCCAAGGACATTAATGTCCTGAATTCACCATAAGTTAATATAAGTCAAAGATGTAACGAAATAAAATCTGCATCGGACTTTGGGTTATAACAAATTTAGTCTTTGAACACTAAATCATATATAAACTTGACTAGTACAATATTAAGGAGGTAACTAGCTTACTTTGACAAGTTGTAGTTAAGCTTGATTTCTACAAAAATTGGGCAGAATGTTCCCAATGTTCCAAGAGGTTTCTGCCAACATTTACTCCAGGAAAAAGGGCATGTGTTATTCTTGTGACATTAACAACTAATTAAGGCATAATCTAAGCTTAAATGTCAGGATTTTTACCTTGAGATGGTGGACTTATAAGGGGTTGTTCATGCCTGAAACGTTGAGGCAAAACAAGGTGTTAAAACACCATTCCAGGCAAGGCAAGAAACTGGTAATGACAGGGTAAAGAAGGATAGGGTTTCACCTTGTAAAAATGACTTCTAATGCGATTTTTGCACCAAATGAACCAGCACTTCATGGAGTTGGTGTCTCCACTGAATAATCATATAAAGAGGAAGAAAATAAGCTTGGGAAGTCATGGAACCAGACCAGAAATGAAGAGGAGGAAGATAAGCTAGATTAAAGCATGATTTTATACCTTATGTGTTACTTAGACTTGCTTCCCTTCTCCTTTGTATTTCAACCAAAAACCCCTCAACTTCAAGCACCAACTCAGACTACAAGGCTGGATGGAAATGAGAATGGATGAGATCAATGGAAAGAAGAAGAAAGGAGGAAGAGAATGGTTATAGCCATGTCATAAAACCTTATCTAGATCAAGATGTGTTGATCATGGAAGTTGGCTTCTTCCCTTGTTATGGAGGCAGAAAAGAGAGGGTTTGGAATTGATTTCTCGGCTGGGAGGAAGGTAATGTGAGGAAAGAGAATTAGTTTAGCTTATAAGGTAAGATAAGCTTACTTTATGGAATAGTTAATGATGAGTCATAGAATATATTTTGAAGTTGCTTAAGGATAAGGAAGACCCCTTAAGTTCCGGCAATGGATGGTCAAATTCAATGGCTTGATCTTGACCACTGACTAGATTAGGTAATTAAGTGTTATTTTTGCACTATTTGAGTACTATTCACAATTCAATGCACATATTTCTAATTTTTTTGAAAAACTTTGAGTTATACATTCTAATGTGATACATTCATGTTAGTATATTTAAGGGTTTTCAAGGCCCTAAAACCAATCAAAACTCATTTTGAAGACAATCTCACAAAAATGTGCTTTAAGGAGTTTTAGAGCACATTTTGTGTTCCAAGGTGTTTTTGAGCTTGGTTTTCTTTTATGATGGTTTTATTATGTTCATTCATGAGTTATAATGCTTAGGAATTAATTTGGATCCTAAGGAGTTCATTTGGGCATATATTTGCCCTAAATGGTCAAATGGTGTAAATTTGCTTTATGTTGACCATTGTTATTTTAAATTGGTTTTTTAAGGCATTTATAGGCCTTAATTTATTTGATTAAATGTTTAATCAATGTGTAATTAGTTAGGGGTGTTTCAGTCTACCCCCCTAAGACTTCGACCCGAAGTCGTCTTTCTCGAATAGTTTATAATAACTACCCGAATAACCCATAATGTACATCTATATGATGTAACATTCACACATAATGTGTTGTGCTTATACAGCATACAGCCCTCAATTGTGGCGTAAATTCAAGTATATGGGTGTAGGCGATCCATCAACACCGTCATTTTCTATCAGTTCTACAAACCCTGACAACCCCCCGAGGTGTCCACATCATTCACATTCCACGTTCCACAGTTCCATAGCTATGATTCATTCAGTATCTAAATGATACTAGATGCAATTAATTCATAAGGAAACATAATATATATATCACAAGTATCTTAAATAGATACTACATTCATGAAGGTATACTTGTCATCAAACAAGTATCTCATCGGATACGTACATACATACATACACAAGTGCGCAATGCGCATACACGCAAACAAAACGAGTATGCCCCGCACACTAATATACAAAACCTAGTGCACACAAGTGCACAGCCAAGAGGCTCTACCCCCCTTAAAAAGGGTTACGCCCCTGTACCCCACAAGTATACACAGACGCTACTCGAAGAGCGCTGGATACTTGGCTCTCATGGCGTCCTCCAACTCCCATGTGGCCTCTTCGACCTCGTGGTTCGACCAAAGGACTTTGACCATGTGGATGGTCTTGTTCCTGGTCTCCCACGTCTTCGTGTCGAGAATGCGGAGTGGAGTCTCATCGTATCTGAGAGTTAGGTTGAGCTCTAAGTGTTGTGGCTCCAAAACATGCGAAGGGTGAGGCATGTACTTCTTCTGCTGAGAAATGTGGAATACATCATGCACTCTCCCGAGCTCAGCAGGTAAGTCTAACCTGTAAGCTAACGGGCCCACTCGCTTCGTAATGCGGTACGGACCAACATACTTCGGGCTCAGCTTGCCCTTCTGTCCAAACCGGAAAATGCCCTTCATAGGTGACACTCTGAGGAAGACTCAGTCGTCGACTGTGAACTCGAGATCTCTCCGTCAGACGTCTGCATATGACTTCTGTCTATCCTGGGCGATCTTCATGTTTCTACAGATCTGTAAGACATCCTCCTTTACCTGCTCAAGGTACTCGGGTCCAAGGAATGTGTTCTCGTTGGCCTCGTCCCAGCAGAGAGGTGTCCTACATGGTCTACCATACAACGCCTGGAAAGGTGGCATATGAATCAACGCATGATAGCTGTTGTTGTAGGCAAACTCAATCAGGTGTAACCGGTCAATCCAGCTCTCCTGGAAATCTAAGGCACATGCTCGGAGCATGTCTTCTAACTTCTGAATGGTTCTCTCACTCTGACCATCCGTCTGTGGGTGAAAGGCAGTACTTAGCTTCAGCTTCATACCCAATGCCTCCTGAACTTGCCCCCAAAACCATGATAGGAATCGAGGGTCTCTATCTGACATAATCGTCTTCGGCACTCCATGGTGTCTGATAATCTCTCTCTGGAAAAGATCCGCTAGCTTGGGAACTTTCCAGGTGTCCTTGATAGGAATAAATTTCGCCACGTTCATTAGTCTGTCGACGATCACCCAAATGGTGTTCGAACCTCCCTTAGTCGGTGGAAGGCCGACAATGAAATCCATGGATAGATCCTCGAACTTCCAGTACGGAATGGGCATAGGCTGCACCAAACCTCCTGGTCTTCTGTGCTTGAACTTGACTTTCTGACAAGTCAAGCAGCGGGTGACAAACTCTGCTACATCCTTCTTCATACCACTCCACCAAAAGTGAGTCTTCAGGTCTTTGTACATCTTTAATGATCCCGGGTGGATGGACAAGGAAGAGAAATGAGCTTCATTGAGTATCTTCTCTTTCAATTATGGGCTGGACTCTGGGATGCACAATCTGTCATTCAATCTGATAAGTCCGTCATCACTGAGTCTGAAATCATACTTCTGCCCCTCGAATGTGCCGTCAACTAACTGCTGCCTGATGGTCTGTATGTACTGGTCGCTCTCTTGAGCACAACGTACTTCTTCGACAAGGCTACTGGTCGCTAACATGGCATGTAAGGAGTGAGCTCTCCGGCTGAGGGCATCGGCTACTACATTCGCCTTCCCCTCCTTATACTTCAGGTCGATGTCGTAGTCCTTCAAGAACTCGACCCATCGCCACTGCCTCATATTCAGATCCTTTAGTGTAAAGAGATGCTGAAGGCTCTTATGGTCGGAGTAGATCGTCACGGTGACTCCGTACAAGTAATGTCGCCATATCTTCAGTGCAAAAACAACTGCTCCCAACTCCAAATCATGTGTCGGGTAGTTCTCCTCATGTTTCTTCAGCTTTCGAGAGGCGTAAGCGACGACCTTCCCATGCTGCATGAGTACACACCCTAGACCTGTACCTGAGGCATCGCAGTACACTTCGAACCCGTCGGCCCTTCAGGAATGGTGAGTATGGGAGCCGACATCAGAAGGTCCTTCAATGTTTGGAAGGAACGCTCACAATCATCAGTCCAAACAAACTGAGCGTCCTTCTTCATCAAGTTCGTCATGGGCTTGGCTACCTTGGAGATGTCCTGAACGAACCGCCTGTAGTAACCCGCCAAACCCAAGAAACTACGGATGTCTATCACTGTCTTAGGCCTTGGAGAAGTCTAAATGACATCACGGTAAACTCATAGTGATCGTAACGAGTCCGGAAAGCCGTCTTCTCGATGTCACCCTCTACAATACGGATCTGATGGTAGCCTGATCTAAGGTCGATCTTCGAGAACATTGAAGCTCCTCTCAACTGATCAAATAGGTCGTTGATGCGTGGGAGAGGATACTTGTTCTTTACTAAAACGGCATTTAACTCTCGATAATCGATGCAGAGTCGCATGCTCCCATCTTTCTTCTTGACAAACAATACCGGCGCTCCCCATGGAGACACGCTCGGTCTGATAAACCCTTTGTCCAGTAGGTCCTCTAACTGAACCTTTAATTCCCTCTTCTCGGCTGGAGCCATCCGGTTGGGTGCCTTAGCAATAGGCCCCGTTCCCGGCATAAGGTCGATGGTGAACTCCATCCCTCGCACTGGCGGCATGCCCGAAAACTCCTCAGGAAACAGATCAGGGAAGTCGGATACTATGGGTATATCCAACTCCATATGCTCCTCCTTTATCGTGTCGTGGACGTAACACATATAGGCGGTATGGCCCTTCCTCACCTCTTTCATCAAAGTCAAGGCTGACACTATCTTGATGGTGGGCTCCTTCGGCACACTACGGTAGGAAATGGCTTTGCCCCCGGGCTCTTGAGTAACAGTCGGTGCTCGGCACAATGTAGCCAGCCCTTGTGTCTTTGTAGCCAATCCATGCCGATGTTGACGTCGAAGCCCAACCCCTTGAACTCTATCAAGTCGATAGGGAAAGTCTCGTCCCGTATAATGATCTGTAGGTCAGTGTAGCGTCCCGTGCATCGCACTCTCTCTCTGGATGGTAAGGTGACTGAGAAGTCTGAGAGGTGCTCTGGGGTCAATCTCAGCTTCTTTGCGAAAGAAAAGGAGACGCATGAGTGAGATGCCCCTGAGTCAAATAAGACTGATGTATCGGTGCCATTGACAGGAAAGGTACCTGTTGTTTTTTTGGTTTAAATCAACATCATGTTTATAAGGATTATATGGATTAATTCGATTTGTTACGAGTCTTACCCGTAATGACATTGCCAATCTTAGTGGTCTGTGCCATAAGAACATTGAGGGTTCCTCCCTTCTCGGATTCATGGTCTGGGTTAAAGAGTCGTATAAGAATACGATGGAAACAAGTGTGTAAAAGAACTCCAAAAACTCCACTTTTATTCATTCACCAAAGTGTTACATTATGCTTGCATACATAGCTAGTAGCTTACAACATTACATCAAAATTCTCTAAACGTCAAATTTAAACGTCCCGGTCTGATGTGGGTAACATTTACTAGAGTTGGTGGTACGGTATTCAACTTAACTTGCTTGATCCCGTGGTATACTAACCTCGAGTCTCCACCGAATACCAATACATCTCCGGACTTGAGGACTAGCTTGCTAGATAAATCCATTATCTTCTGATCACCATAGAGAAATTTTGCTTCATCTCCAATGGTGAACGACACAACGGGAATACCCTTGGTGATGGACTCATATGTTTCATCCCGGTCCTGGTGTGATCCCAGTCGCCCACCTTTTTCATAGAAGTTCACGATGCATACGTCGGCATCAATGCCGGGTACTGGTTTGTCTTCAAGCTGCTGCGCGGTCTTCACCACCTTCCCTGCTAAGGTCTTGAATCTCTCGAGTATCCTAAGTACTCTCAGCCCCATCTAATTTCCTCACTTCTTGGTATATCTTAGTCTGCGGGTCCCAATCCTTACCTAGCCACATCATGTGCGGCTTCATCTTAGATCCGCTCGTAAAACCCAGAAAGTAAAGCCCACCTAGTTCTCTACCCAAGGCTCTACACTTTTCTATGATGTCGGCTTGCTCGTCGAGGGTCAATAATTCCCTAAGGAGAATCATACCCGGTTGGATGACTTGGCTCTTCTCTTCTGGATGCTCCCGTCTTTCGTCTACGGGTATTGGTGATCTTGGTCTTGGAGGTAGGGGGTAACAGATATCGTAACTACCTAAGATATGGAAGTTCTCCTAAGGTAAGTTACGTACTAAATCCGGTTCTTAAATTTCATAGATCTTGCTGAAAAGCATTTAACACACAACATGGTTTCAAAGCGATAGTAGTCGGGTATTAGGATTACTTGTAGCGTGTTGGGCCCCCGCCTCAGCGCCCGAGGCTCCCACGGAATTCAAGGCGCCACGTCCCTGATCAACTCCTTTCCCCTTCTAGTAGCGCGTGTCAGAAGACGTTTGGCCTCCTTGGCCGCCCCGCGGTGCTCCAGATCCTCCAGCTGAGGTTTTCTGAGTGGTCTTTGGTGGCTAATAGTTTCGGCTGTCGGGGTTCGAGTAGCACTCGAAGTCGCGATGCCCCAACTTCTTGCAATAGCGGCTTTCAGCTTTGTTGCCACTACAGTCAACTCCTGGGTGGTCTCTCCCACAGCGGTTACAGTAGTAATGGCGCTGGGGCTGTCCGGTGCCTGATTGCAACCATAACTTAAGTTAATATAAAGAGATATACATGGTAAGTTTAATGAACTAATTTGCGAGGAGGGTATTCTCACCCTTGGTAGGTGCTGATCTCAGTGGCTGGGCATCGATGAGCGGGCCTGTCAACCTCGGAACGGGATCCTTCCCCTTGGAGCCCTGCTGACTTTACTGCCCTTGCTGCCCCTGCTCCCCTTTCTTCTTGAAGAAGCCTCTGTTAAACAGTTTTGGGGTCAGCAATAACAATAATTAAGTAATGGATAACAATTTACAAATGTAATGAGTTCCTTACTTTCACTTCTTCGAGCCCTCGCCTCGTTTCACTTCCTGTCCTCAGACTCTCTCTCGGGCTTCTTCCTCTTCTTCTGCCCTAGAGTCTCATCCTGAGTGTAACACCCCAACCCGAAATCTAATAACCTGAACGGCGATCGTTCCCAATAAAACTTAAACTGCAACGGAATAAATTACAATAATCGAGCGGTATTACAATGCCGTTAGCCACCCTTGTGACTAACAAGGCTAACTCCAAATACAAATCTCAAAAGTAACGGTCTGAATACGAATACAATCCGAGATACTAGGAATCAAACTCAAAGGTACAATAATTAAGTAAAATAAATAGCTAGTAATAAACTCCCATAGCTTGATCTACCCCACCTACACTCGGTGTGGTAATCTCTGCAACTTCAGGTACCTGAAAAGTGGGGGTGCCCCCAAAGGGGCTCAGCAAACAACGCTGGTATGGAAAACGTGCAGCCTATCGGCTACTGGGCCACACCAACTACTTTGTCGAATACATGCAGTTCATTTTTGTAAAGCTGTAAAGAAGCATAACATGATAATAACAAGTATCCATACAAGGACAATAATGTCACATGGAACAACACTTCAGAAGGTCAAGTTAGATGAACTGTAATCATTTGATAATAGTCGGGTCCACACAATGGGACTCACAGGTGTATAAGAGTATGTCAATATAGTGAAGGTATAGTGACCTTGTTAAATAGAAAGGTGGGTAATAATTCCCTCAGAAGATAACGTAGTTAACTCCTGTACTTAAAATGGTGGGTATCGTACCCTCGAGAGAAGTGAAGTCTTCCTCTTAACTTGAAATGTTCCAGTACGGTCCCGGTGAGTGGACAAAGTGCGCACCCAAAACTCCCGTCGCGACGTAAATTGAATAGGAGACGACCTGAGTCAGGTACAACTCCTGTGGCATGCATGGCCAGATCCAACTAGGCTACTCGTTCTCGTAGTATAGAATTGTTAGGTGTCACACAAGGACGTTAATCAAGAACACAATGTGTATTGTCAGTTATCACGTTTAGGATAATGACGTATGTTATAAAGTGAAGTTAGTGAGAAGCTTGAGTACAAGTTCTCGGTATAATCAAACGCAGGTATTTAATCCACTGGTAATGTAGTGTTGTATGCGTGGGACATACACGTTGTAATTAGTATCATTCACACACATAAAATAACATAACAGTGCACAAGAGTAATACAACATTTTACATTAATTATCTTGGTTGTTATTTCAAACAACAGATAGCACACAAGCCGATGTAATCTGGTAGCAAACAGGTTGCAAGAATCCCATACCGTTCACCGTAGATTACAGTTGAAATACCCCGTAATTAAAAACAGTGATTAATTAGGATAATTATATTTCTAAAGGCTTAATTACACTTAAATAAATACGAGGGAACAAATCCCGAAGAAAACGGACCTTTAAAATGGGTTAAAAGCATAAACGAACCTTAAAGCGTGTTTTTCGAGGAAACCAGGAAAACGTGACTTTAAGAGGGTCAAATAGACTCGTAACAATTTTGGTCAACTAAATAGTCACTAACAAATATTAGTGGAGCTTTAGAACCAATAAAATTAATTAAACGAGAAAACTCCGGAAAACGGGTACCGGTTAGTGAAAACTGTAACAACCGGTAAGTTGTGGGGTAAGAATGCAAATAAACAAACTTAGTGTGTCCACTTTTGCAAATAAAAAGCAAATTCGATTGTGTGTGTGTAGGGGGGGGGGGGCGGCCAGCTCACTCTCTCACACTCTCTTTATTTCTCTCTTATTAGCTAAAAGACAAGCCTAATAAGTAAAGCAAAAGCAAAAAAAAATAAAACTCTCTCTCCTCACAACTCCTCCCTCACTCACGTTTTTCCCCTCCCTTCTATTCTCTCTATTTCTCCTTCTTCTACCTTTCGACAGCCATGGAGAATTAGAGGAACTCACACAACTCCCTCCTTCTCTCCTCTTGTTAACCCATTAATCTTGCTCCAAAAATTACAAAATTAGTACCATTGGAATCCCCTTGCAAAGGAGAACATATCCCTCCTTTCAAAAATCCAAAAACTCCATTTTCGATTTTATGGAGTGTTCTCCATTTGATGATTCAAGTCCACCATTAGAAGCACCTTCACCTCCTCTTCATCTTGAGGTAAAAAGAATTTCGAAAATCCATCATTCCTAGCTCTCATTAGCATTTTAAGAATTTTCAGTTTTGAACTCTTGGTTCCTTGTTGTTCCAGCCGATTTTGGCTCTTTTGTTGGGCTAGGAATCTTGTTCTCTTGCTGGTCAAGAACTTCATCCATTCATTGGAAGGTAATACTCTTTCCTAAACCCTAAAACATTAAATTCTAGGGTTAGTGCAAAAATGAATGTAAATGGTAATGTGTATGGGTATGGTGGTTGTAGTATTGTGCATTGTGTGAGGAAGAACAAAGAAGAAGGAAAGAAGGAAGGAAGGGGAAAGGAAAGAAAGAAAAACTAACAAAACAAGGTAAATACCCTTACCTTGAATTAGTCTTGTATATTGTGTTGTAACAGTTTTTGTGTATCAAAAACAAGTAATGTGTATGGTAATGAGTAATGAGTATGTAGTAATGTATTGGAGAAGAGAATGTAACAGTTTTGAAGTTTTTAAATGAAGTTTAAAAGCTTGGGAAAAACCATGGGTAGTATGTGTATGTGTGCAGGAATTTTATTGTGGTTGTAGTAGTATTGAAATGTGAGTATAATGTATTGAGTGAACAGGTTGTGAGAATATGACTATGTGAGCTGAAATAATGTGTGGAGAATGTTAGAAATATAGGGGAGACCATGTCAAATTTTGTGCAGAAATGAGAAGACTTAAGTTGTTTAAGAAGAGGAAGTATTTGGAGAGTTTAAAGGGAATGTTTGGTAGCTTGTAACAGATTTTAGTATGAGTTGTAAATGGGATGGAGCTAGGTTGAGAGTAATGTATTTAAGATGCTAAGAGTATCATTAGTTGAGGGAGTATTGGAGTGTAAGAGTTGAGGTGAAAATCTGTAGCATAGGAAGGAAAACAAAAATCTGTAGCATTAGTGTGAAGAAGACTAGTATAAGTGTTGAAATGAAATGAGGAAAAATGTGTAAGGGAATGTAAGGTTTGAGTAGTAAGTTTGGTAGATGGATTAAGGTGATTTAGAACATCTAAATGAGTGGTAAACATGTAGGAAAGTATTGGTAAAGATTGGGGAAACAATGGGTAAAGAAAACACCCAAAAACAGAATTTAAAACTGAAGTACTGGGCCGGACCGACCTTAGGACCGAACTTGCAAGGTCGGTCGAGCCCAGATTCACAAGACGGGAAACCTTCTGGAATCGACCGACCTTGCGACCGGACTTGCAAGTTCGGTCGGACCAGAAAATTCTCCCGTCTGAAACCTTCTGGAATGGACCGAACTTGCGACCGGACTTGCAAGTTCGGTCGGCCAGAAAAATTCCGCAGATGAAAGCTTCTGGAATGGACCGAACTTGCGACCGGACTTGCAAGTTCGGTCGGCCAGAAAAATTTCGGTAATGCAAGCTACTGGAATGGACCGACCTTGCGACCGGACTTGCAAGGTCGGTCGGCTAAAATTTTCAAATACGAAACCTACTGAATGGACCGACCTTGGGACCGGACTTGCAAGGTCGGTCGGCCCTGGAATTTTACACGACGTAGTCTACTGGAATGGACCGGACTTGCAAGGTCAGTCGCAAGTCCGGTCGAGTAAAAAAAATGTTTTAACTATATGGTTATAGTAATCATATATACATATATATATGCCTATATACACATATGCATATATATGTAGTAACACACCATTAATGAAGTAGTAATGGTAAGAAAGTAAGTAAATAAGTAAGGAAGCAAGCTTAAGAAGTAATAAGGAAAAGAAGGGTTTTATAACCAAGTAAGAAAGTAATGAAGTAGTAAGTATACATTGAAAGTATCAATGAAGAGTAAGTAGATCAATAATAGATCATTGATCATACTACTTCATGTATGTATAGGAATCCCATAGTTGAGCTCCAAAGGAACCGGTAGTACCCTACGACGGTGAACGGTATGATTTCTTCATGCCCTGTATCCTAACTTGGTTACCCCGATTTGTGTGCTTATGTGATCACCAATAAGATAAATGCACGAATCGGACTTATATTGCACTTAATTGTGTTTGAACTATATTGTTCTTGTTTTATGCTCTTGAACATTTAGTTTGTATAATTCATGAAATGTATGAATGGAAATGAAGTGTATGTGTAAGTATGAGTACTTGCGTATTGTATGTATGTATGGGAAGTAAGTATGGACTTCTACTAATTCCTAACCATCTAACTCCTAACATGAGTAATGAGTAAAATGGAATGAGTAGAAGCCTGATATAGTTTCGGCCACGCGTGAGGATAAGGAGACACAAGAGGTTGGATCCGAATCCTGGCTATAATCTTTTCCATGGACCAAATCCCTTGAATGGGTAGCATCCTGGATTAGTGGGCCACCCTAAAGCCCGGTGGTGGGATGTAGTAATCCCTGCCCGGAGGTCATACCGACTTAACTGGAAGTAAAGTATGTAAGAAGTAAGTATTGTATTTGTATTGGTCTTGACTATTGTAAGTCATTGACCCGGAGTAAAAGTATTGAACACCCGATTAACCCGGGTGTGTAATGAGGCTAACAAGACCTTTGCATGTATTGGAGAATTGTATCTCCGTGATGCGGTGAGTATGGTAAGTATGAATGGGTGACTTGTATTGTACTTCTTGCATGTATTGTATGTATGTATGCTTGGTGAAATGAATGTATTGTATTGTACTGTATAAAGCATGTATGTATGTATGAATGAAACGAACCGCATGTACTCGACCAAATAATTGGCGTACCCTCGCTAGTACGCGGGGTATGCGGTTATCATATGCAGCGTAAGCTGACCCCCTAGGGGGAATGTTTTTACTCCACAGGTACCCGCGAGGCGTGACGGAAGGGTAAGGACGGAATGTGATACTTTTTGGTAGACAGTAGGATAGAAATGGTGTACTGAGTTGTACACGGCTAAGGCCTTTTTGTGTAGCCGGTGTACCATGTGGTACACCTTTTTGGATAATGAATGCATGATTGGATAGTAAGGAGAGAATGTGTAAACTCTTAATTTTTGGGAAGTAGCACTGGATTGTAATTCGCATAACTTGGATACTCGGTAATCAAATGTAAGTAAGTAATCGGTATTGTAAAGTAAGTAGTATGTATGCATTTTATTCTAATCATCAGACCGATACGGTAAGTAGCAGTAGCCTTGTTAACCTTGGATGGTTAACGGCGTTGTATCACCCGCCGGGAGTAGGTAAGTATTCCGCTGCGAGTAAGGCAATTATGGGAATGATTAGAGGATAATGAAAGGATTAGCGGTTGAGGTGTTACAACAGTTGAATATATCCTGGTCAACGTCTGGTCAAGTATTGTCCTATATTAGGATTAACTGAGAGGGTTAATTTATGTTACCCTTGTATAATAATTTTATTGGATCATTCAACAATTGTATTTATTATTTCATGTGAGGTTTATTTCTTCATACTTAGATAGTTTCTTTAACCTCTTAGCCTCATTGATAATTAAGGTGTTTACATATGTTCCAATTTATATAGTCTTAATGAATAGCTTATATTGTGTGGTAATTTCTTTTAATTACCTTATGATTTAATGTATAACTTATTTTGTTATTCCTTCTTGATTTATTTATAAATCCTTTAATGTACATATATGTATATATTTATTCATGTACTATTTATGTTATATGTTTTTAATTGTCTAGATGACATAATAACTTTATAATTTCTCAACTATATTTATATGCCATACATGGACATAATATTCTTATAGTTTTTATTATTCCCCTGTTTAACCATAAATAATATTTATTGGTTACCTTTAAATTCCTTATAACTATATAAGCCATGGTTTTAATTCCATAATCCCTTTAATCAAAATTCTTTTTCTAATTCCTCCAAATATCCATATAGGACCTATATTTATTTAAATCTAAATTCTTACCCTTATATTTCGGTTATTCACAAAACAATCATAATAAATCATGAACTTTACATTTAAACTCTAATCTCATTATATTATATAGTTTTAACTCCTTATTTAATTATATTACAAAACCACCATTAATATTTTGGTATATAACTTTTGAATATTATAACTTTCGAAAATTACAACTTAGCCCCTCAAACTTTCGGCTTTAACATATTCTTTCCCATAATTACAATTTAACCTCAAAATCTTATAACCTTTACATAATGTCTTATAAACTATAGTTTTAATTTTAATCCCCCTTAATTGCCGAATGTACATATATGATTCCTTAAATTACAAATCTAACCCAAAGTAATTCGGATTTGCCATAAACTTTCCATTATTTACATTTTCACCCCAAAACTTTATAATAGTTACTTAATAACTTATAAATTATAGTTTAATTATTCAATTCCTCTAAATTTCGGAAGTGTACTTTATAATTCTCCTAATTATGGTTTTGCCCCTTAGTAAACTCCAACTTTTCATAATAAGTTTTGTAAATTACAAAATAGGCCCAAACTTTATAAATTGTTATTTTAACACTTGTTTAAATTATCTAAAATTCATAAACATAATTCCTAACCTCATATTATATCATAATTACTCCAAAGAAGCCTTTTACTCTCGGCTTTTATTGTATGTACTCCAATCTTTCCAAAATTTACAATTTAGCCACATAACTTAATTAATTAGCCATTTAAGCACTAGTAAAATATTTTAACTCACCAAACTTTATAATATAAGTTTATACACATATGTAGCTCATTAAAACCTATTCTTCACCAAAACAATTCGGCCATAATTTATAGGATACCATATAGTATATAAAAGTAGATTTATAAGTCATAATAATTGTACATAAATACATATGAGTCATATACCTCATGTAAAAATTATTGTAATGTCTTAGATTGATTCTTAGCTCAAAATAGAGCATATTTATCCTTGACAATTCGGTATGAACAAACATTTATCCTAGGTAGATTTTGTGACACAAAAATGTGTCTTAAGGAAATAAATTTACCATGTATGTTATAAGCTATATTTTTGGCATAAGTTACCATGTAGTTTCGGTTTTAGATACCCTAGGAGGTTTTCATAATTTTTGTATAATTTTTAGAAGCTTAACCAGGCTTAAAACATAGAGATTGGCTTAGTAAACTTACTTCTTAATAAAGGATGGTTAAGTGATTGAACTCTTCTTGAATCCCCAAGCTTTCTCCAAAGGAATTTGATGCTCCACTTTAGTTTTTAATGCAAGAGGTGAAGGAGTTTAGGAGTTAGATCTTTAACAAAGATCTTAAGTAGATTTGTAAGTAGTTTTCCAAGGATTTACCTTATGTTTTTCTTCTTAGAATTTCGGCACACCTAAAATGAATGGAGAATAAACTTTCCTTCATGAAAATGAAGAAGAAAAGAGCCTTAGAAGAAGTAGAATTCGGTTACACATAAAAATGTGCTTTAAGGATTTTCAAGCATGAAAAATACCTTAAGGTAACCTTGAGATGCTCCTTGGATTAATGTTGATTTAGACAACCTCCTTGGAGTATAGGTTGATGCCGAAACCTTGTAGTAGTGCTAGGAAGAGTTTTGCTTCAAGGCTTGATAAGAAATGCTAGGAAATTACCTTAGAGATGAAGATAGAAGTTAAATCTCCATTAATGGACTTAAGAGCTTCAAAGGAAGAAGATGAAAGGAGAAGAGAGGATACTTACCAACCGGTTGCAAGGGAGGAAGGAAATGAGGTTGCAACCGTATAACTTAGGCTAGAATGGAAGGAATTTTGATTTGTTTATTTTGGACCCATAATTGGCATGTTAGGTCATGTCTTTGTTTATTGTTTTTCTTTAGCTTATTAGGCTACAAAATCCCTAAATTAAGGCACCCATTCGGCCATGTTACAAGACAAGGCAAGGTGGAAGAAATTATGGAAGCTAAAGGACAAGGTAAGTTAGGTAAGGTTTTATTCTCTTAATTTTTCAATGTTTAAACTTGTCTTCTTCTTCCCTTGTAGGTAGACGATTTCTAGGGCTAATTGGAGCTCTTCAATCGGCAGCCAAGAGCTTTAGACAAGCATGGGATGTCACTTGGATTTAACAAATCAAAAAGGTAGAAACTAGATCTACTTTTTGCTTTAATTATTTTTGCTTTTGTCAAGCTAACATGGCCTTGTTTTCTTGCAGGATTTCTACAGCATGGAGGTCAAATGAGACTTATATTCTTATCTTTAAGTATTATAGCACATGGGAAGGTGAGTCACCATGTTCTATGCCTTTTATAAGTTTTAAATGTAAATTTTGTACTACTTTTTAGGTAGAAAATCGGCCCCTATAGAGCTCCTTGTTTGAAACTGCCTTTAGTTGATTTAGAGGGTCAATTCATCCCCATTTAAGATTCATAATTCGTGGCATGTCAAAACTACAAGGCAATTGCGTAAAACACGTTTTAGTGACACCCGAAGGTGCGTTTTTGTGCTCTAAGGATATTTTGGAAAATAAGTTGTCTCTAGGAGTTCCAAGTGTTTATAAACATTTCTTATAGTAAATAATGATATATTAAGGTGTTACATTGAGTTATATGGGGTTACATCAACTCATGACATAATTCCCGGGCCATCGGGACACTCCCGGGGCAAAAAGGAGTGTTAAGGAAATTCCCCGAGGATTTTGTTGAATTTTGAGAAAATAGCTCGTGGGTTCTCTTTAGAATGATTATTAATGATGTTAGGAACTCTAACAATGAATTATATAGGAGTTCGTGCCGCCTCGGCACCTCTCTGGGCTTTTCGTGCTTTAAGGGGCGTGCGTGAGCACTCCCGAGCGTTTTATGTTTTTGACTAAATATAGCCTAGGGACTATGTTTGTATAGTCATATAATGAGGGTATGACCATTTGGTTTGAGTTTTAGAAGGTCATACAAGGTCATGCTTAATCGCATGTTTCTAAGGCGTTTTAGCGTTTATGGTGAAACGACTATTTTTACGTAACGTTTTCATGCATGTATTTGCATGCATACGTGAAATGGTTTATATTTGGATTATTTTCCATTAAATAATGGTTTTATAATATTAATTAGATTTGGGGTATTTCACTGAGTCTGGAGTATCAGCTCCGTCCTCGGGGCAGCATCATAACACTCTTGAAATTACATAGGTAAGTCTTCACACATTCTCCGGATAATTAAACAAGTATGGCATTTATGGTATTGACGGTATTCACATTTATATCTAGATAGTCGTGTAGAGTGTAGCACCCATGGCTACCTGGATGTGAAATAACAGTCCTCCCCGGAACTTCTCGACCTTAACGGTCTCGGAGTAGTCGACTCCGGGGATGAAGTCTAGAAGACCGATGAAACGAGCATAATACTCATCCACCGACAAACCTCCCTGGGACAACGTCTCAAACTCCCGGCGCTTCTTCTGCTTGAGGTGCGCGGGGTAGTACTTCCCTCGTAGGATCTCAACAAAAGTAGCCCATGAAAAATCGGGTGTGGCTAGGTGCTGATCCTTCACTAGCCTCCGCCATGTACTAGCTGCATCCTTTAGTGGAACGTAGCAATTGTGACCCTCTAGTCGACTGGCACTAGAAAGGCCTCGAAGGCCTTCTCGTGCTCTACTATATATCGCTCTAAGACAACGGGGTCCGGCTCCTCTGAATACGTCGGTGGTCGAGTCTCGGACACCACCTTCAGCCAGTTCACCTCTCGGGGATGAGGTGGGTGGGTATTGCTCCTCCAAGCTGAGTAAGAATGGCGGCAACTGCCTCTACAACTCCTAGGGTAACGGGGTCACCACCGCCCCCTATGCCAGCCCCACGGCCTCTAGCACGGTTCGACGTCTGTAGTGTAAATTGTCGTATCATAACTCGGTAAATATACCGTAAAACATATAATGGATATTGATTGCCATCAAGGCTAACAGATATACGTGTGTTACGTTTTCTAAACATAAGTTCACTTAAACGAGTCGTCTCGCACCTCACAGACGTATCCCGTGTTTCCCAAATCCTAGGCTCACTGTCTTAATCCTAGTATCTCATCATCAGAGCGGTACTCTGCTCTGATACCACTATTTGTAACACCCTACTCGGTAATCACGTAATAATCCCTCACTTAGCATAATTAAACACGTCTCACAGCGGAGGATATAATGGTACATAATCTCACATGGGTGTCACATGCCATCGCTCGCCCATGCGAGTAATGAAGCAAAACGAAATACAGCAACTAAACAACGCCAATAAATAAAACTCCGCAGTGATAACGATATACCACCTATACAACAGACTAAATCCAACAGACATATCAACGACAAGTGAGCGTCTAACGGTTCCCGAATATATACAACACCATCATAAAGTAAACTATCGTCTAGCATAATATAGTAAGAAGTCTCGTGCGGTAATAACAACAAAAGCCCTAACTACCCGGGTCCCGCACTTCGGCTTGATGATAATCAGCAACCTGCAAAATGCCGTGGAGGCTCAATGATGAACGCTGAGTATGTTAGGTTTGGACCCTAGTGGTCACTTAAGTCATTATTAACCGTCTTTGCATTAGATACGTTTCATGCTTTATCGGTTTACTATTTATACTGAATACTGTAAAACATAATCAAACACACATCATTCACTACAATGCTCACTCATCAAATACACAACAACAGATAATAAAGTCGAATGCGATAAAACGCGCAGTCGCTTATAATGATCGATTATAACAACCAGCCTCCCAGGCCCTTACATATCATTGTATTTTAATTAACACTGTCGGGTGTCAAGTTAGGACAACCCGAGATAACTCACATGGACGGTAGTCCCACGTATACACAAAGATGCTCATAATGCCAAGGATCAGTAGATCCCGGGACTTTCACTTTGTCTTTTTAAAGGCGTCCTTAAATGGCCAGAGCCTGGTACCAACAGTAGTACACTCTGCCTGATAATCTATGTAGGTTCATCATGATTTCAGAAGAGTAGACCCGATCCAGGTGTTAACTCTAGTGATCACTATGCGCAACCAGTATAGCCAATGACTAACTGGGTTTATATATCAACACACTCATTCACTCTCCAATACTTGATTAATTTAATCGGTTACCTAAAGTATAGTCTTAGGTCTGGAGAATTCATTTATTACTTAGCTGCCCTGTGGGTCTTACGCATACCTAGAAGTAATCTAGGTCATATTCATGTCCGAGATCCATGCTATAGAGACCGACATTGTCGTATCTCGTACCTAAGTGTTTTACTTAGGTTATTATATAAAATTATAAAACTATGAGTATTATATTAAGTAACAACAGTCACATCACATTGCTCATATATGTATGTTTATATAAGCCGATCTATAGTTGACGTAGTATTAGCCCGATGGGCATTCGCACACAATAATATAATGCGAGAAAACAAGCAGATATCACACAATGTTTCATGCATACGTATATATCACAAGCACTGTCTAAAACACATCAAGAATATCTGAGCCCGAGGAAGCCCTCTGTAACACCCCAACCGCTAATCCGTCCATTATCCTCTAATCAGTCCCATACTTACCCTTCTCGCAGCGGAATACTTACATACTCCCGGCGGGTGATACAACGTCGTTAACCCTCCAAGGTTAACAAGGCTACTACTACTTACCGTTTCGGTCTGATGATTAGAATGAAATACATACATACTACTTACTTTACAATACCAAATACTTAGCTTACATTTGATTACCGAGTCTACCGAATATATGAATTACATTCCAATACTACTTCCCAAAAATGAAGAGTTTATACATCCTCTCCTTACTATCCAATCAAGAACTCAATATCCAAAAGGGTGTACCACATGGTACACCGGCTACTCAAAAGGGCCTTAGCCGTGTACAACTCAGTACACCATCTAATCCTACTACTACTCCAAAAAGAATCACATCTTGACCTTACTTTACCTTCACGCCTCGCGGGTACCTGTGGAGTAAAAACATTCCCCCTAGGGGGTCAGCTTACGCTGCATATGATAACCGCATACCCCGCGTACTAGCGAGGGTACGCCAACTATTTGGTCGAGTACATGCGGTTCGTTTCATTCATACATACATACATGCTTTATACAATACAATACATTGCATTCATTTCACCAAGCATACATACATACAATACATACAAGGAATACAATACAAGTCATTCATTCATACTTACCATACTCACCGCATCACGGAGATACAATTCTCCAATACATACAAAGGTCTTGTTAGCCTTATTACACACCGGGTTAATCGGGTGTTCAATACTTTACTCCGGGTCAATGACTTACAATAGTCAAGACCAATACAAATACAATACTTACTTCTTACATACTTTACTTCCAGTTAAGTCGGTATGACCTCCGGGCAGGGATTACTACATCCCACCACCGGGCTTTAGGGTGGCCCACTAATCCAGGATGCTACCCATTCAAGGGATTTGGTCCAAGGAAAAGATTATAGCCAGGATTCGGATTCAACCTCTTGTGTCTCCTTATCCTCACGCGTGGCCGAAACTATATCGGGCTTCTACTCATTCCATTATACTCATTACTCATGTTAGGAGTTAGATGGTTAGGAATTAGTAGAAGTCCATGCTTACTTCCCATACATACATACAATACGCAAGTACTCATACTTACACATACGCTTCATTTCCATTCATACATTTCATGAATTATACAAACTAAATGTTCAAGAGCATAAAACAAGAACAATATAGTCCAAACACAATTAAGTGCAATATAAGTCCGATTCGTGCATTTATCTTATTGGTGATCACATAAGCACACAAATCGGGGTAACCAAGTTAGGATACAGGGCATGAAGTAATCATACCGTTCACCGTCGATACGTACTACCGGTTCCTTCGGAGATCAACTATTTGATTCCTATACATACATGAAGTAGTATGATCAATGATCTATTATTGATCTAACTTACTCCTTCATTGATACTTTCAACGTATACTTACTACTTCTTTTACATTCATACTTGGTTATAAAACCATTCCTTTCTTTACTACTTCATAAACTTGCTTTCTTACAAACTTACTTACTTTATTACCATTATCACTTCATTAATGGTGTATTACTACATATATATGCATATAGGTATATAGGCATATATATATGTATATATGATTACTATAATCATATAATTAAACATTTTTTTTTTGACTCGACCGGACTTGCGACCGACCTTGCAAGTCCGGTCCATTCCAGTAGACTACATCGGGTGAAATTCCAGGGCCGACCGACCTTGCAAGTCCGGTCCCAAGGTCGGTCCATTCCAGTAAGTTTCGTCTTCGAAAATTTTAGCCCGACCGACCTTGCAAGTCCGGTCGCAAGGTCGGTCCATTCCAGTAGCTTACTTGACGGAAATTTTTTGAGTCGACCGACCTTGCAAGTCCGGTCGCAAGGTCGGTCCATTCCAGTAGCTTACTTGACGGAAAATTTTTGAGTCGACCGACCTTGCAAGTCCAGTCGCAAGGTCGGTCCATTCCAGTAGGTTTCCCGTCTTGTAAATCTGGCTCGACCGACCTTGCAAGTTCGGTCCTAGGTCGGTCCGGCCCAGTTTTTCAGTTTTAAAATCTGTTTTCAATTGCATTCTTTACCCATTGCTTCCCCAATCTTTACCTATGCTTCCCCACATGATTTAGCACTAATTTAACACTCTAAATCACCTTAGTTCATCCATTAAACCTACTCAATCCTTACACAACTTACACTCATTTTTCATCATTCTTCTCTCAACACCTACACTAGCCCTTACTCTTCTAATGCTACAGATTTTAACTTCCTCTTTATGCTACAGATTTTCACTCATCTCTATCCTTATTACTCCTCAACTAATGCTACCCTTAGCATCTCAATTTCATTACTCACATCCTAGTTCCATTCCCTTAACTACTCTTTTCCAAATCTGTTACAAGCTACTAAACATCCCTTTTAAACTCTCCAAATACTTCCTCTTCTTAAACAACTTAAGTCCTCTCATTCCTACACAAAATTTGACATGGTTCCCCTATATTTCTAACATTCTCCACACACTATTTCAGCTCACAAGTTCACATTCTCACAACCTGTTTACACAATACATTATACACAATTCCACTACTACAACACATAAAATTCCTGCACATATACACATACTACCCAATGTTTTCCCAAGTTTTAAACTTCATTTAAAACTTCAAAACTGTTACATTATCATTCTCAATACACTACCACATTACTACTACTTATTACTCAATTCCATTACTCATTTCTACTCAAAAACTGTTACAATACACATACAAACTAACCAAGGTAAGAGCATTACCTTGTTTTCTAGTTTTTCTTTCTTTCTTTCCTTCTCTTCCTTTTTTCTTTGTTCTCGGTCCCAATGGGTTCCCACACACAAAGTGCTACAGCACATAATACATACACATACCATTTAGCATTCATTTTACTCTAACCCTAGAATTTAATGTTTTAGGGTTTAGACAAGGGTATTACCTTTCAATGATGGATGGAGTTCTTGACTAGCAAGAGAACAATATTCCTAGCCCAAGGAAGAGCCAAAATCGGCTGAAGCAACAAGGAGAAAGTTCAAAAACTGAAAATTCTTAAAATGCTAATGAGAGCTAGAATGATGGATTTTCGAATTCTTTTTACCTCAAGATGATAAGGAGGTGAAGGTGCTTCTAATGGTGGCTTGAATCTCAAATGGTGAACACCCATAAAACGAAAATGGAGCTTTTGGATTTTTGAAAGGAGAAATGTTCTCCTTTGCAAGGGGATTCAATGGTAATTTTTGTGAGTTTGGAGAAGGTTTGAGCACTCAAAGAGGAGAGAAGGAGAAGTTGTGGAGCTCTTCTTTCTCCATGGCTGTCGCAGGTGAAGAGAAGAAGAGAGAAATAGAGAAAGAGAGAGGGTGCGTGAGTGAGGGTGAGGGGAGTGAGGAGAGAGACTCTTTTTTTCTTTTGCTTTATTATTAGTTTGTCTTTTAGTAATAAGAACATTAAGTGAGTGAGGAGGGGAGAAATCGGCCCACACCCACACACACACAGTTTTAACTTTTTATTTGCAAAGTGGACACACTAACTTTGTTTATTTGCATTCTACCCCACAACTTACCGGTTGTTACAGTTTTCACTAACCGGTACCCGTTTTCCGGAATTTTCTCGTTTAATTAATTTTATTGGTTCTAAAGCTTCACTAATATTTATTAGTGACTATTTAGTTGACCAAAATTGTTACGAGTCTATTTGACCCGCTTAAAGTCACGTTTTCCCGGTTTCCTCGAAAAACGCGCTTTAAGGTTCGTTTATGCTTTTAACCCATTTTAAAGGTCCGTTTTCTTCGGGATTTGTTCCCTCGTATTTATTTAGTGTAATTAAGCTTTAAAAAATAATTAGCCTAATTAATCACTGTTTTTAATTACGGGGTATTTCAATCTACCCCCCTTAAGAAACTTTGCCCTCAAAGTTGCTCAAGGTTACAGTTTACCATTTCTACTCATTTGGCAAGCCAATTGCCACAATACATTCTACTACCACCTTACAAGGTGTTCACAATTCTTACACTACCAGCATACGCAATTCAGATACCATGCCACATACTTAGTTCAAATACCATACGCAATACTCAATCCATACACAATACTTCATTCAAATACCATACACAATGCTCCATCCAATTCATACATTCCACAATACATTCGCAATACTTCACAATGTCATTCGTGTCATATACCGTACACACAATGCATTACTCATTACATACATACCATACCATACACATACTACTACATACCGAATACTACTAGCACTACTTTGTGCCAATACAATACAATTAGCACTACATGTGCCAACCAAAATACAATTACAATACATACATACTACGCAATGCTAACCCGAAGCAATGCAAAAGCAAAAAGGCTCTACCCCCCTTAAAAGGGGTACGCCCCGTACCCTCCGTGCTATACGGATACTAGACATCTAGTCTACAAATAATTCGGGTACTTCGCCTTCATGGCGTCCTCTAATTCCCAAGTCGCTTCCTCGACATCGTGGTTAGACCACAAGACCTTCACCATTCGTACAGATTTATGGCGAGTGTCTCTTGTCTTGTATCAAGGATTCGCAGTGGAGTCTCGACATATCTCATCGTCGGCTCTAGGGATAGATGTTCGGGTTCTAATACATGAGAGGGATCGGCTATGTATTTCTTGAGTTGTGATACATGAAAGACATCATGAACACGCCCCAATTCTTCAGGCAATGCTAGCCTATAAGCTACGGCTCCAATCCTCTCGGTAATGGTATACGGGCCTACAAATTTCGGGCTCTTGCCCTTTGGCCAAATCGAAAGACACCCTTCATAGGTGAGACACGCAAGAACACTTGGTCGCCCACGGCGAACTCAAGGTCGCGTCGTCGCACATCCGCATAGGATTTCTGTCTATCTTGGGCTGCTTCATATTGCTCGGATTTGTTGTACCTCAGCTTGTACTTGTTCCAAATACTCCGGTCCTATGATGACCGCTTCGCTTGACTCATCCCAACACAACGGGGTACGGCAAGGTCTACCATACAAAGCTTGGAATGGCGACATCTTAATCGAAGCATGGTAGCTATTGTTATACGAAAACTCGATAAGATGAAGCTTCTCAATCCAGCTCCCCTGGAAGTCTAAGGCACATGCCCTTAGCATATCCTCTAGTGTTTGGATGGTCCTTTCTGTCTGACCGTCGGTCTGTGGATGGAAGGCGGTGCTAAGCTTCAACTCAGTACCAAGCGCTTCCCGTGTCGCTCTCCAGTATCTCGAAAGAAATCTGGTGTCGCGGTCAGATACAATGGTTTTTGGGACTCCGTGGTGTCGGATGATCTCCTTGTCGAATAGCTCTGCGAGCTTCGCCACCTTCCAGGTGTCCTTCATCGGTATGAATCGGGCAACCTTGGTGAGGCGATCGACTACTACCCAGATCATGTTGAGTCCTCCCCTAGCAGGTGGGAGTCCAACAACAAAATCCATGGAGATGTCGTGGAATTTCCACTCCGGAATGGGCATGGATTGCACCATTCCTCCCGGTCTTCGGTGCTCGAACTTCACCTTCTGGCATGTGAGACACCTCAGAACATACTCAGTCACGTCTGATTTCATTCCTGACCACCAGAAGTACCTCTTCATGTCTTTGTACATTTTAGAGGCTCCCGGATGGACATGCAATGTCGAACAATGTGACTCTCGCAGAATGCGATCCCTTAGCTCAGCATTGCTTCGGGGGACGCATAATCTGCCATTCAAACGGATCAGACCATCTTCATGCAGTTTGAAGTCGTACTTTCGGCGCTCGAAGGTACCATCTGTGATTTTCTGTCTGATCTCTGTGAAGTAAGGGTCGCTCAACTGAGCGTCTCGCACCTCGTCAACCAAGCTAGAAGAAGCGAGTAGCGAATGGAGCGAGTGTGCTCGACGACTCAGGGCGTCGGCTACTACGTTTGCCTTCCCTTCTTTATACTGGAGGTTGATGTCGTAATCCGAGAGGAACTCCATCCACCTCCTCTGCCTTAGGTTCAATTCTTTCTGGGTGAATACGTACTGTAAACTTTTGTGGTCGGAGTAGATGGTGATGCTTACCCCATAGAGATAGTGTCGCCATATCTTCAAGGCGAAGACAATGGCTCCTAACTCTAGATCATGTGTCGGGTAATTCTCCTCATGCTTTTTCAGCTGGCGAGAAGCATAGGCTACTACCTTGCCATGCTGCATGAGTACGCATCCCATGCCCTTGCCCGATGCATCACAATACACCTCAAATCCCTCTGTGCCCTCTGGAAGTGTGAGAATTGGCGCTGAGGTCAATGAGTCTTTTAATTTCTGGAAGGATACTCGCACTCCTTTGTCCATACAAAGGGTGCATCTTTCTTCATCAATGACGTCATGGGCTTAGCGACTTTTGAGAAGTCCTTTACAAACCTCCGGTAATAACCGGCTAAACCAAGAAAGCTCCGGATGTCGGTAACAGTCTTAGGTCTAGGCCATGATCGCACTGCTTCGATTTTGGATGGATCTACTGAAATGCCCGCGCTCGAGATGACATGACCGAGGAATGATACCTGATCTAGCCAAAACTCGCATTTGGAGAACTTCGCATACAGCTGGTTCTCGCGCAGTGTCTCAAGTACTCTTCTCAAATGGTTTTCATGTCTTCTGGTGACTTCGAATACACAAGAATGTCGTCAATGAAACTACTACTGAAGTGTCCAGCTGATCACTGAATAACCGATTCATTAGGTCCATGAATTTGGCTGGTGCATTAGACAAACCGAATGGCATCACCGTGAATTCGTAGTGGCCATATCTTGTTCGGAATGCTGTTTTCTGAATGTCTTGCTCTTTGATAGCAATTTGGTGGTAACCGGATCGGAGATCAATCTTAGAAAAGACGGATGCTCCCTTCAACTGATCGAACAGGTCGTCGATGCGTGGCAATGGATACTTGTTCTTTACAGTGACCGCATTCAATTCGCGGTAGTCGATGCAGAGGCGGAGACTACCGTCCTTCTTCTTCACGAAGAGGACCGGTGCTCCCCAGGGTGATACGCTCGGGCGTATAAACCCTTTGTCGAGAAGATCATGTAGTTGTTCTTTGAGTTCTGCCATTTCTGCCGGTGCCATACGGTATGGTGCCCTAGCAATGGGACCAGTACCCGGTACAAGGTCGATTTCAAATTCTACCGCCCTCTGTGGTGGCATACCAGGTAGCTCTTTCGGAAATACATCAGGGAATTCTGAGACTACTGCTACCTCGTCACTGAACTCTGGATCTCTCTCCAGGTCTTGCACGTGACATAAATACACTTCATGTCCTTTTCTGAGCTCCCGATACATTGCCATGGCGGAGATGACTGTAGTTGAAGGCTCTCTCGGTCTCTGGCGGTATGAAACAGTGACCCCAGATGGACTCTTGAGCAGCAATCGGTGCTCGGCGCATAGGATTCTCCCCTTGTGCCGCTCCAACCAGTTCATTCCAATTATTAAGTCGAATCCCAATCCGTTGAATTCAATGAAGGAAATGGGAAACGCTTCACCTTTGATTTGAATGGTGGCTGATTTGTAATACTTGGTACACTGTACCCGCTCCTTCGATGGGAGAGTAACCAAGAAGTTCGGTAGCTCATCCGCATCTAGCCCCAACTTCTTCGCAAGAGATGGCGATATGAAGGTGTGAGAGGCGCCGGAGTCGAATAATACTGAGGCTTCGATGCCGTTTACTGGGAAGTTCCCGTTAGAATGGTGCCGCTCTTGCCGGCTTGTTCTTCGGTGAGGATGCTCAGGTTACCTTCGGTACCGAGTCCACAACCTATTGATTTATGAGATTATAAGTAAAGATGGTGGAACGCAAGTGGAATTTAATAACCAACACTGCTTTTTTTGAATAACCAACCATCATACATACTGTGTCTCTAATACACGTTACTACTGGATTACATGCTACTACAAGATTAATACTTTCTAAAGGTAAGGTTCAGGCGTCCTGGTATCATGTGTGTGGCATTGATTATTGCCGGTGGTGCCGTATTCAACTTGATCTTCTGGATCCCGTGATACAGCAACCTTGATTTTCCACCCATGATTAGAACATCTCCTGATCTCAATACCAATTTTTCTGCGAGGTCCACACGCTTCCGCTCGCTATACAAAAATACGGCGTCATCACCAATGGACCAAGACACTACGGGCACTCCTAGTTCAAGAGATTCCGCTGTCTCGTCCTTGTCTTGGTGTAAGCCAAGTCGTCCTTCTTTCTCATAGAAGTTGACGATACATAGATCTGCTTCAAGTGCAGGGATTGGTTCATCTTCATACTGTTGTGCAATTTCTACAGCTTGTGTGACAAGCGTTTGGAATTCTGGGGGTATTGCTGGAGGTGTTGCTCCGTCTCCTGCTCGCGTTGTTTGGTATGTCTTGGTATAAGGGTTCCAGTCCTTTCCCAAGCACATCATTTTCAGCTTCATTGTAGCTCCACCGGGGAATTCGGGTGTATAAAATCCTCCTGGACCCGTTCCTAACTCGTTGCATCGTCGGATGATTGAAATTTGTGCTTCGGGTGTCAGGTATCCTTTTAATAAGATCATACCTGGGCGGATGACCTGACACTGTTCGTTGAAGTGGTGATTGGCGATGTCGGTCTCTTCATGAGGTGAGTTTGAAGGTATTGGGTAACAGATATGGAATTTCCCTAAGGTGGTAAATTCATCTAGAATGAGTTCTAGGCTTACTAATTCATTTCATGCTCAATACATACTTCCATGTTACTTACTCATGCTCAATTTCATACTTCAAGTACTTACGCATTCATGCTTTCATTCATACAATTACTTTAATACTTAGTCATGCTCTTCAAGGATTAAAGGTTACAGTGGTTACCTGGGCCGGACTTAGTCCCGGTCCCATCACGGTCTATGATGTGTAAGGCCGGCTGCCTCTGCGGTGCGCCCTTCTGCGGACCTCTGTCCCTGCGGTGTGCTGGGCATGAGCATCGCCAGATGCAACCTCCTTGCCCTCACGCTGCTTGTAGCCCTGGTAGTTGCCCTTGGGCTTAGAGTTCTCCGGGCATGCATTGGCACGGTGGCCCGGTTTCTGACAAGTGAAGCAGCGGATCTCCCTTCCTTGGCAATCTGTGCCGGGATGATCCTTGTTGCAGTTACGGCAGATGTAGCTGCGGCCATCAGATTGGTTCTTTCCTTGGCCAAATCCAGAACCTATAGCTTCCAAGTTAGCAAGGTTCGGTATACTTACAATACTCTATATACATACAATTCACAAGTGTACTAATTCGGTTTCGGTTTCTTACCCCTGTAGGGCTGAGACCTCAGTGGCTTCGCTGCCACTGGTGCGGTGTAGGCAATCTGTAATGGCTCAGTGCCTTGCCCTTCTCAGCATGGGCACCGCCGTCTCCGGATGTTCTTCTGATGGGAATGCTTCCCTTCCTTTTCTTCCAAGGTTTGGATTGGTTTTGATCATCGGAGGGGTTACCTTGCCGCTCACCTTGCGCTTCAGCGCTTGCTCCTCATCTCTTAGCTGGCAGGTGATCTCAACTCGAGATGCAGCGTGGTAACACTCCTGAATTACTTAGGCATTAGGTTACATTTACATACGGGAATACTAATTCACATTACTCATGGCTTTTTAAGGGTTCAACTTGTTTACCTGAAGGGAGGTAAACCGTGTGAAGCCCATGCCATACCGGAGTCGATGGCTCAATCCGCCGTAGAAGCGGTCGACCAAGACTTGGCCGGTATACCCAAGGTCGGGTAGAAGTCGGAGAAGAGAGGTGAAGGTGCGGTAATATTCATCAACCGTCATCTTCTCGGTCATTTTTAGTGCATCGAGCTCAAGCCTTTTCTTGGTCTTGACATGCTCGGGGTAGTACTTAGATCGGAGGAGAGAGGTGAATGCTTCCCATCCGAAAGCAGGGTCAGCTATGTGCTCGGCCTTAACGAGCTTCCACCAGTCCATAGCCGCGTCTTTGAGGTAGTACGCAGCTATCCTCACTCGAACTCCAGCGGGAGTCTCAAGTGTCTCGAAGGCCGTCTCCATCTCGGAGAGGTAGGCCTCGAGCTTGGCGGGGTCGCTCTCGCCTCTAAAGCATGGAGGTCGAAGGTCGGCGACAGCTTTTACCCAATTCGTTTCTCGGGGATGAGGTGGGTCGGGCTGCTGCTGCTGCTGCTTGTGTTTGCTGTTTTTGTACAGCCGTGATTACATCCGGTAGCATCTGTGCTACCGTGGCGGCGACGATTTCGGCTATCGTCTGCGCGCTTGGTCCTTCGTTGCCCCCTCCTCTGGGACGACCTGGACCACGTCCTGACATCTGAACAAGTGTGGATTACATTAGATGTCGTGATACTATGACCTCATGGTCTTCATTCAAACAATGGTATCGTCTTTGCAGACGTTAGTGGTATCCGTTATTGCTAACGGTAGTTCCTAGTTAGGTTTCTAAATATCCGTCTTAAGACGGTTGAAATCCTAACTCGGTAATCACTACTCTTAAGATTCTAATCATCAGAGCGATACTTCGCTCTGATACCACTTTTTGTAACACCCCAACCGCTAATCCTTCCATTATCCTCTAATCAATCCCATACTTACCCTTCTCGCAGCGGAATACTTACTTACTCCTCCCGGCGGGTGATACAACGCCGTTAACCCTCCAAGGTTAACAAGGCTACTACTACTTACCGTTTCGGTCTGATGATTAGAATGAATACATACATACTACTTACTTTACAATACCAAATACTTACTTACATTTGATTACCGAGTATACCAATATATGAATTACATTCCATACTACTTCCCAAAAATGAAGAGTTTACATCCTCTCCTTACTATCCAATCAAGAATTCATATCCAAAAGGTGTACCACATGGTACACCGGCTACTCAAAAGGCCTTAGCCGTGTACAACTCAGTACACCATCAATCCTACTACTACTCCAAAAAGAATCACATCTTGACCTTACTTACCTTCACGCCTCGCGGGTACCTGTGGAGTAAAAACATTCCCCCTAGGGGGTCAGCTTACGCTGCATATGATAACCGCATACCCCGCGTACTAGCGAGGGTACGCCAACTATTTGGTCGAGTACATGCGGTTCGTTTCATTCATACATACATACATGCTTTATACAATACAATACATTCATTCATTTCACCAAGCATACATACATACAATACATACAAGGAATACAATACAAGTCATTCATTCATACTTACCATACTCACCGCATCACGGAGATACAATTCTCCAATACATACAAAGGTCTTGTTAGCCTTATTACACACCCGGGTTAATCGGGTGTTCAATACTTTTACTCCGGGTCAATGACTTACAATAGTCAAGACCAATACAAATACAATACTTACTTCTTACATACTTTACTTCCAGTTAAGTCGGTATGACCTCCGGGCAGGGATTACTACATCCCACCACCGGGCTTTAGGGTGGCCCACTAATCCAGGATGCTACCCATTCAAGGGATTTGGTCCAAGGAAAAGATTATAGCCAGGATTCGGATCCAACCTCTTGTGTTCCTTATCCTCACGCGTGGCCGAAACTATATCGGGCTTCTACTCATTCCATTTACTCATTACTCATGTTAGGAGTTAGATGGTTAGGAATTAGTAGAAGTCCATACTTACTTCCATACATACATACAATACCAAGTACTCATACTTACACATACACTTCATTTCCATTCATACATTTCATGAATTATACAAACTAAATGTTCAAGAGCATAAACAAGAACAATATAGTTCAAACACAATTAAGTGCAATATAAGTCCGATTCGTGCATTTATCTTTGGTGATCACATAAGCACACAAATCGGGGTAACCAAGTTAGGATACAGGGCATGAAAATCATACCGTTCACCGTCGAATACGTACTACCGGTTCCTTTGGAGATCAACTATTTGATTCCTATACATACATGAAGTAGTATGATCAATGATCTATTATTGATCTAACTTACTCCTTCATTGATACTTTCAATGTATACTTACTACTTCTTTACATTCATACTTGGTTATAAAACCATTCTTTCTTTACTACATAAACTTGCTTTCTTACAAACTTACTTACTTTCTTACCATTATTACTTCATTAATGGTGTATTACTACATATATATGCTATAGGTATATAGGCATATATATGTATATATGATTACTATAATCATATAATTAAAACATTTTTTTTTGACTCGACCGGACTTGCGACCGACCTTGCAAGTCCGGTCCATTCCAGTAGACTACATCGGGTGAAATTCCAGGGCCGACCGACCTTGCAAGTCCGGTCCCAAGGTCGGTCCATTCCAGTAAGTTTCGTCTTTGAAAATTTTAGCCCGACCGACCTTGCAAGTCCGGTCGCAAGGTCGGTCCATTCCAGTAGCTTATTACGAAATTTTTCTGGCCGACCGAACTTGCAAGTCCGGTCGCAAGTTCGGTCCATTCCAGTAAGGTTACTGACGGAAATTTTTGGTCGACCGACTTGCAAGTCCGGTCGCAAGGTCGGTCGATTCCAGAGGTTTCCCGTCTTGTAAATCTGGGCTCGACCGACCTTGCAAGTTCGGTCCTAAGGTCGGTCCGGCCCAGTTTTCAGTTTTAAAATCTGTTTTCAATTGCATTCTTTACCCATTGCTTCCCCAATCTTTACCTATCTTCCCCACATGATTTAGCACTAATTTAACACTCTAAATCACCTTAGTTCATCCATTAAACTTACTACTCAATCCTTACACAACTTACACTCATTTTCATCATTCTTCTCTCAACACCTACACTAGCCCTTACTCTTCTAATGCTACAGATTTTTAACTTCCTCTTTATGCTACAGATTTTCACTCAATCTTCTATCCTATTACTCTCTCAACTAATGCTACCCTTAGCATCTCAATTCATTACTCACATCCTAGTTCCATTCCTTAACTCTCTTTCCAAATGTTCACTAACTAAACATCCCTTTTAAACTCTCCAAATACTTCCTCTTCTTAAACAACTTAAGTCCTCTCATTCCTACACAAAATTTGACATGGTTCCCCTATATTTCTAACATTCTCCACACACTATTTCAGCTCACAAGTTCACATTCTCACAACCTGTTTACACAATACATTATACACATTCAACACTACTACAACAATAAATTCCTGCACATATACACATACTACCCAATGGTTTTCCCAAGCTTTTAAACTTCATTTAAAACTTCAAAACTGTTACATTATCATTCTCAATACACTACCATTCTACTACTTATTACTCAATTCCATTACTCATTTTACTACTCCAAAAACTGCTACAATACACAATACAACTAGCTCAAGGTAAGAGCTTTACCTTGTTTTGCTAGTTTTCTTTTCTTTCTTTTCCTTCTCTTCCTTTTTTCTTTGTTCTCGGTCCCAATGGGTTCCCACACAAAGTGCTACAGCACATAATACATACACCATACCATTTAGCATTCATTTTTACTCTAACCCTAGAATTTAATGTTTTAGGGTTTAGACAAGGGTATTACCTTTCAATGGATGGATGGAGTTCTTGACTAGCAAGAGAACAATATTCCTAGCCCAAGGAAGAGCCAAAATCGGCTGAAGCAACAAGGGAGAAAGCATTCAAAACTGAAAATTCTTAAAATGCTAATGAGAGCTAGAATGATGGATTTTCGAATTCTTTTTACCTCAAGATAAGAGGTGAAGGTGCTTCTAATGGTGGCTTGAATCTTCAAATGGAAACACCCACAAAACGAAAGTGGAGCTTTTGGGTTTTTGAAAGGATGAAAATGTTCTCCTTTGCAGGGGATTCCAATGGTATAATTTTTTTGAGTTTGGAGAAGGTTTGAGCTCAAAGAGAGGAGAGAGGGAAGTTGAGAGAGCTCCTTCCTTTCTCCATGGCTGTCGCAGGTGCAAGAGGAAGAAGAGAGAAAATAGAGAAAGAGAGAGAGGGATGCGTGAGTGAGGGTGAGGGGTGAGAGAGAGACTCCTTTTTTTTTTTTTGCTTTAGTTAATAGGTTTGTCTTTTAATAATAAGACACATTAAGTGAGTGAGGAGGGAGAAATCGGATCCCACACCACACACCCACAGCTTTTAACTTTTTATTTGCAAAGTGGACACACTAACTTTGTTTATTTGCATTCTCACCCCACAACTTACCGGTTGTTACAGTTTTCACTAACCGGTACCCGTTTTCCGGAATTTTCTCGTTTAATTAATTTTATTGGTTCTAAAGCTTCACTAATATTTATTAGTGACTATTTAGTTGACCAAAATTGTTACGAGTCTATTTGACCCGCTTAAAGTCCGTTTTCCCCGGTTTCCTCGAAAAACGCGCTTTAAGGTTCGTTTATGCTTTTAACCCATTTTAAAGGTCCGTTTTCTTCGGGATTTGTTCCCTCGTATTTATTTAAGTGTAATTAAGCCTTTAAAAAATAATTAGCCTAATTAATCACTGTTTTTAATTACGGGGTATTTCACCCTCAGGACAACTCAGATCAAACCATCTACATACCGTACACCTCATACCAAGGATGCGCAAAATCCTTAGCTCGTCGGGCGCCTCTGTCTGACGTACGATCTAAAAATATTAATAACGCTAGAAGTCAATCCACATGACTAATTAACTCGGTATTTCCGAATAACGCTAGTAATCCCGACATTTCATCCCCGGATTTCAACAGTTAATTAGTTAAGGCATCATTATCTAGAACTCATTACTCGTAGTAATTACTAACGTCCGGGTTTTAACTGAATGGGTCAGTTTGTATAAAACGACTTAGTTTGTAGCGTTTTCGAATGTTAGGACTTATTCCTTTATATCCCATAATATTTATAAGTATACAATATACATTTGTATTTATACTCATGTATATAAGTAACTAATTCGGTTACATATATGAACCCATGTTTATAATCTATAGTTGCACGAATGCATGCAACGTTATTTCATGTTATATATCATTTCACTATTCTTTATCATCCATTGTATTATACAACTCATTAATCATTGTAACAAGTTATACTTAGATTCAAAACTTAATAACTTTATAGTTTATAAGCTATACCAATGTAATAACATTTGTCATTTAATATTACATGGTTTCCACCATATTATATACTTATTTCATATGTATATGGCTTGCGCATATTATATATATATATATATGTTTCATGAATTATAAAATCCTTATATAATATGTTACATTTTTATCATCTTATGTAAGATGATTATTATCATTAGTTGCATTATGTTATACAACATATATTAAGAACTTATCTTAATATTATGTAACACTTGTATTATATCATTATAACTCTTAAGGTTTATTTAATTCTAACCTTAGTTTATAAATCCCATTTACTTATTAATTGTCACATTGTTTCATGCGAATATCATTTCTTATACTAGCTTCATTTTATCACATTAATACTATATAATAGTTATAGTATTTATTTCATTGTAGACTATAATCTAAAAATTCATTTTCAAACATCCACAGCCCATATATTTTATAAATTATGTTTTGACCACACAATATTATACAATGTCACATTTATACCATTATATCATATAATATGATATTTTTATCTCATTAAATGTTATAACATATAGTTTTAGAAAACTATATTAATTGCCGAGAAGGCACTTATGTTATAATTCTAATCTCATCAACTCCTCATATTTTTCTTTTATTACAAATATACCACACATTTTATACAATGTTATACATATCATATCTTATAACATTTTAACTTTCTAATAAATATAACCTATGATTATAGGTATTAAAATTTCCGAACAGGCCCTAGGGTCAGTTCTGAAATTATTTCCAGCACACTAAGTTTCTATATTTACACTTTCACCACATATATTATAATATGTTAAATATAGCATATATTATATCATATTAATATTTGTAACATGTATAACCTATAGTTTTAGGTATTATAAATGCGAATAGACCCCATGCTTGTTCTAATTCCTTTTTCAGCCCGGTTTTCTTTACTTAATTACAAATTGATCACAATTTATATTATATACTTTCTAATGTCATTAAAACTATATATTATACACTTTTCTTAATAAAACCTTTTATATCATCCCAAAAATTACCAAACTTTACCAAGATGTTATAAAGTGTTATATTAACTATTCTAACCCACAACTTTCAGTAATTCCCATTCTTACCCCATAGGTTTTGTAAATTCCATATTTAACTTATAATATTACTATAAGATCATAACTTAATTATTTATGTCATTAAATTTGGTCAAGGCTCCTAACATGGTTAATCTTGACCCATAGACTACCGGTTTGACCATAAGTTACAGTAATTACGGTTTTCACCCTAACTTTCTAGAAATTACATTTTAGCCCCCAAATTTTATTAAACTTTATAAAATTCATTTAATAAGCTTTTAATGCCTAGTTTTCGGCTATAATTTGTATTAAGCCTCCAAATTTTATTTTAATTACTAACTAACCCCATAATGATTACGGTAATATTTATTATTACTTTAAACTTAGTTTAAACTTAATATAACATAAAATTAAATGGCCTAAAGTGTATGACCTTATTACAACATTAACATATAATAGAAATTATACTTATATTATTTTCTATGACATTATAGTCATTTACATGCTAAGTAAGCTAGCCAAAATGTTAATTAACATTTTAATATATAGTTAAGTCTTATAAAACCTTAATAGACCACGGCTTTTATTAATTTGTAACAAAATGGCATAAAGACCTTATAATATGTAAGATTAGTATACTTACTTGATTTTTAAGCAAATAAACCAGCCAAAGCTCTCCAATAGCTCATGGCTACATTTATACACATGCTTAATTTAGTTTTTGAACACTAAATCATATATAAACTTGACTAGTACATTATTAAAGAGGTAATTAGCTTACTTTGACAAGTTGTAGTTAAGCTTGATTTCTACAAAAAATGGGCAGAATGTTCCCAATGTTCCAAGAGGTTTCTGCCAACATTTATGCAAGGAAAAAGGGCATGTGTTAGCCTTGTGACATTAACAACTAATTAAGGCATAATCTAAGCTTAAATGTCATGATTTTTATCTTGAGATGGTGGACTTATACGGGGTTGTTCACGCCTGAAACTTTGAGGCAAAACAAGGTGTTAAAACACCATTCCAAGCAAGGCATGAAACCGGTAATGACAAGGTAAAGAAGGATAGGGTTTTACCTTGTAAAAATGACTACTAATGCAATTTTTGGCACCAAATGAACCAGCACTTCATGGATTTGGTGTCTCCACTGAATAAGGATATAAAGAGGAAGAAAATAAGCTTGGGAAGTCATGGAACTAGACCGAAAATGAAGAGGAGGAAGATCAGCTAGTTTAAAGCATGATTTTTTTACCTTATGTGTTACTTAGACTTGCTTCCCTTCTCCTTTGTATTTTAACCGAAAAACCCCTCAACTTCAAGTACCAACTCGAACTACAAGGCTAGATAGAAATGAGAATGGATGAGATCAATGCAAAGAAGAAGAAATGAGGAAGAGAATGGTTATAACCATGTCATAAAACCTTACCTAGATCAAGATGTGTTGATCATGGAAGTTGGCTTCTTCTCTCGGTTATGACGGCGGAAAAGAGAGGGTTTGGAATTGCTTTCTCAGCTGGGAGGAAGGAGAGGAAAGAGAATTCGTTTAGCTTATAAGGTAAGATAAGCTTACTTTATGGAATAGTTAATGATGAGTCATAGAAGATATTTTGAAGTTGCTTAAGGATAAGGAAGACCCCTTAAGTGGCCGGAAATGGATGGTCAAGGTCAAGGGCTTGGTCTTGACCATTGACTAGATTAGGTAATTAAGTGTTATTTTTGCACTATTTGAGTACTATATATTCACAATTCAATGCACATATTTTTGATTTTTGTTTTTGAAAAACTTTGAATTAGACATTCTAATGTGATAAATTATGTCACATTAGTATATTTAAGGGTATTCAAGGCCCTAAAACCAATCAAAACTCATTTTGAAGACAATCTCACAAACATGTGCTTTAAGGAGTTTTAGAGCACATTTTGTGTTCCGAGGTGTTTTTGAGCTTGGTTTTCTTTGATAACCGATCGAAGTCTTGGCCACTGCAAGATGTTGGTCACCTTAGAGGGATCCATAGACACACACTCAGCTGAAATGATATGACCTAGATAATCCACCGATGAAATACCCAAGTTTATGAGGAAACCCTAAAGTCCCGGAAACGTTAGAAACCCTAATTCCCGGAAGTCCCGGAAATGCTGGAAAGCCTAGTTCTTGAAATTCCTGGAAAATCATGGAAATGACCTTAAAAACTTTAGGAAAGCCTTGGAAACTTAATAAGCCCCTAGGAAACCCTAATAACCAGAGATGGAAAGCCTTAGAAAATCATACAAGACCCAGTAAAATTCTAGTAGCCGGAAATGCCTCCATAGCTAGTTTTACTTCATCATAATCACTTTTATCCTTAGAAAAAACCTTAAACTTCTTGGTAAGCACGAGGTAGAGACTTAGTTGAGGTAAGCACGAGGTGGCGACCTAGTAAGTAGAAAGCATGAGGTGGTAACCTAGTTAACCTAAGCATGAGGTGTCAAGAAGCACGAGGTGTCGGGAAGCATGATGTGTCACGGAATGATTGGTTTAATGATGTCCACACAAGCTAGCAAGTAAGTAGGGAGGTGAAGCAAGCTAGTAGGAGGTGTCATGAGGTCATTAGCTAGATTTTAAGTCAAAGTAAAACAACATGTTCTTTATTTGCTCTTAAAACACCTTAATTCCTTTTATACCCTTAATTGGAGCCTTAAATGAGTTACAAGCTGAAGTGTATTCACTTCCATTTACACTTACACACTAGTTAAACATGTTACCACACACATCACAGCAAGGAGGCGACAAAAACCAGCCAAACCAAGCCTTAAGGATTTTGGCCACCTTAATATCATTATTACATGTCATGATTTGTTTTCAGCCTGTGATGACTAACCCCCTTGCCGACCTACCCTTGCCATCATCACCACTTATGTGTCATCTTTAAACTCAGCCAAATTCATAAACAATAGGAGAAGGATGGGTGTTAAGTGAGGCGACATCCTTATAATGCTTTCCTTTGTCTTAAGACTTCTCCTCCTTTGTCTATAAGCGCTAGGCCACAACCAGGCACTTCAACACACAAAAATCATCTTCTCCTACCCCAGTAAACACATAGAAACTCGAATTAGAAGGTATAGCAAGCCAGCCTCTCAAGAACACCAAAATAGAAGTCAAAGTACCTTGCCAGTGCAGAAGCTGTGTAATAGTGAGGGAATTTGGAGGTTTTTGTAGTCGAATATTTGGGAGTTCTTGGGGTCCCCATTTATCTATTTGAAGTACCTAAATTGTGGTGAAAATAAATGGCAAGAAGAAGACAAGATTGTGCTACACCATTCTTTCCTCATGTGTCAATTCTGGCGACACTTTCTGTTTGTGCTATATTCGGCAGCTTATGCTGCGTATATATTCTAACTCTTTTCATGGTGTGAAAGTAGACTATGCAATGGTGATTTTGATATATAATAGGCCCCGATAAGTTTTGGGAAGCTGGGTGAACAAACCTTGAATTCTTGATGTTGATTTTTGTGATTTTTGTACTTTAACTTGGAGCTAGCTTAGTGAAATTTTCTTGAACAACTTCTATGGGTTTTTGGCTAGAAATGATGAGTACTTATCCCTTTAAAATATTCCGGTTTGTGGGTAATCTCTCCAGTTGAGTTTTATGTGTTAAAGGTAAGACAAGACCTAAAAACGTGCTTTAAGACCTTTCTGGTCTCCATTCAAGTTATGAAGAGGTTTTCGAAGGCTTCCTGCTTTGATTTCGTGACTAAATACTTATAAGATGTTTATATTGAAGTGGTTAAAAGGTGGGCCAAATTTATATAGAGGTAAGACCTTAAACAGGGAGTTGTTTTTAAGGTATTTTCAAGGTGTTTATTATGTGCTTTAACTTGGTTTTTGTTGGGTTAATGTGGCTATGTGCTTTGATTCTTATTGGTATGTTGTGTGGATGTGTTATTAAGGGTGAGGACATGGTTGGACTACTTATTCACTTGTTATTCACTTTGGAATCTGGTTACTGATAAGTGGTGAAATTATATATTTATAAGGTCTTTATTTACCTTTATTTCGTGCAACTATTGACTTATTTCACCACTTCATAGAGCATTTCGTTAATATAGTTGAACTCATGTAGTTTTAATTTTAATTTAGGTAAAAGCTCACTTGAGCAATGGTTTTTGGGAGACTCTCAAGACTTTGGAGCTGAGCTTTAATGCCCCGAGGAGTGTGCAAGACGAGGGGCCAAACGAGTCATTTCGGTGCAGAAAAAGCCTTTCTGGTGTGGCCGCCCCAGGGGCGGTCCGCCGATTTCGGAACACGGTAATTGCCTCTGTGTGGACCGCCCCTGTGGACCGCCCCTGTGGGGCGGTCCCGACGGAAATTGCCCAGAACAATCGTTTTAAAACGGGAAAAAAGAAGGGGTTTGAGTATTTTCTTTGCATTTTACACTTCCACACACAAGAGAAGAGAAAGAACGTGAAGAAGGAGAAAGAAGAGGAGAAAGAAGAGGAAGAAGAGAAGAAGGAAGAACTCACCTTCTCCAAAGCTTCCAAGCTTCAACAATGGCTTCTTCTACTCTTTTCTAGTTTTTCTTTCCTCTATGCTTGAGTAGTACTCCATTGTGCTTTGGGATGGGTCTTTGAACCCAAACCCTAGATTTTGCTTGTGAATCTTGATTATGCCTTAATATAGTTGTTTCTCTCTCAATTATCATCCAATGTTCTCAAATTGATCTCTTGAGTGCATTTGTGGTGAACCCCATCTACAATTTGGTTTTGAGTTAGGGTTTGTGACCAAATTGAGAGATAACTCTTAATTTATGCTCCTAGGATTAGTGAGTATATTTTGGAGCTTTGTTCTAGAACTTGCTTATTGCTACTTAGTGAGTTTAGTCCTATTGATTTTGAAGGCTAAAATTAACTAAGTAAGAATTAACTCATCTTTGGTTTAGAGAGTTATTATTGTTCTAAAAGACAACTATGGCATAAGAAGAGTTGCTAGCATATCTAGGTAGTTTGGGGGATTGCCAAATTCCCAAAGTACTTTTCCATCCAATCCATTAAACTTTCATTTTAGTTTATTTGTTGTTCTTGCAATTACTCAACCAACACAATCAAGCTTGCCGCCGGCTAAACCACAATTTACTGTTTTCTTTGCAATTACTATAAGTACCGAGACTAGGAAGTTAGGACCAATTTCCTTGTGGATACGACACTTGTTGTACTACACCGATTAGGTGCACTTGCCTTTTCCTTGCATTTATTTGTATACATTGTTATATAGTTTTTGCACAACAATTTTTTGGCGCCGTTGCCGGGGAGATTGATTCCATCAATTTCCCTAGTTCTGGTATTTTTAGTTTTTGTTTTTGTTTGAAGTTTAGTGTTCTGTTTTCTTTGATTGTGTTTTCGTTTTTGTTGTTTTATCCTATCCTTGTTTATATTTTCTATTACTAAGTTGTAGTGCTGGTTTTTCTTGTGATTGCTTAGGTACCTTGTGTTTCCTCTGTGTATGCCAAACACTCGGTCTAGTAGCTCCCCGCTTGCTAGTCCGAGATCCGAACTTGAGCGCACTCTGAGAAGACGCATAAGAGATTTCAACATGGCGGATCTAGAACAACCAGAAATCAAGAATAATGGGCAGCAGAAACACCGAGCCCTCTCTGATTACCACCAGCCGGATACCGAAGGGAGGCCTTGGCTATAGTCCTCCCAGTGTTGACACCGGAGGAAGCGAGACAATGGGTTTTCAAGACTCATTTCATTACCGCAGTCCGGGACTTAGGAAAATTCAGTGGAGCAAATCCAGATACGCTCCGAACCACCTAAGTCTCTTCCTTGATTTTTGCAATTCCTTCGGGAAAGACGGTAAGGTAAAGGATAGAATACGGTTGCAGCTTTTCCCCCATTCCTTATCCGACTCCGCATCAAGATGGTTTAGAAGCTTACCGCCCCAATCAATCCAAACATGGGTACAAATGGCTCAAAAGTTCCTTGCTAAATACTACCCGACTAGTAGGACGAGGCAACTGATTGGAGAGATTAATACATTCTACCACGAGCCCGGAGAAACCTTGTACGATGCATGGGACCGGTTCAAGGATATGTTAATGAATTGCTCCCACCATGGGTTGGATGATCAATCGTTATGCCTATCTTTCTTTAATGGGCTTGGCGATGCGAACCGTTTGCTTGTGAATTCATCCTCGGGAGGTAGCTTCATGACCAAGTCCCCTGAAGAAGGAATGCACTTCTTGAGACAATGACTAGCAACACGAGGCAATGGGCCAGAAATAAGGGAAGAACTCCAAGAGCGGCCGGTCTACTTCATGTCGAACCAGCCGATCATCTTTCCGCCCAAATATCCTCACTCACAAAGATGGTGGAGAAGCTTGCTACATCCCAAAAAGAGAATGCAAAATCTATAGCTTCATCATCTTCCACTTCAGCCACAGAGGGGTGTGCTATATGTGCGGGTCCCCATGAGACCCATTTTTGTGAAGGAAGAAGTTACATCTAGGGACAAGAAGATGTCAAGTTTGTTAGCAACCGCCCCAACTACAACTATAACAACAACAATGCCCCATGGAGAAATCATCCTAATTTCTCATGGAGGAACAACGATTCCACCCAAGGAGGACCGAGTAATATTTCCAACAACTCGATGGGTTATAAACCTCAAGGGCCACACCAAGCGAACAATTCTCAAATGGGGTATAGACCTCAAGGTGGCCCGCCGGGATTTAGACCACAACAACAACAACAACTACAACAACCACAACAATAACAACAACCATCCTCCTCTTCTGATGGTAACTTGGCTAGAATGGAAGCCATGATGCAAAACATGCAAAATATTACGATGAACTTCATGACTACCGCCCAAACTAAGTTCACCGAGCAGGAGGCCTTCAATGCCAACCAGATGACAGTTAATCAGGGCCTTAAAACTCAAATTGATCAAATCTCAGAACAACTTGCTCAGAGACAGCCTGGCACTCTCCCAAGTCAACCGAATCCTAATCCAAGAGAACAAGCTAAGGCGGTTACTTTGAGAAGTGGTAGGCCCCTAGAAGATCCCTCTCCCCAAAATGAAGTTGATGACCAAGAGAAGCAAAATCAAGAGGAAGACCGAGAGATACCTGAGGAAGTTCAAACTCCACAGATAAATATTTCCAAGGAGAAGAAGTCTCCTGAATTACCTCTCTCTCCCTCTCTTGCTAAACATCTCCCTCCACTTCCTTTCCCGAATAGGCTCAAAGAAAAGAATTTAGATGAGCAATTTGGGAAGTTTTTAAGTATTTTTAAGAAATTGACAATTAACATTTCTTTTGCTGATGCTTTGAAACAGATGCCCATCTATGCAAAGTTCATGAAAGACATTCTCACAAACAAGAGATCTTTGCTAGAATCTGAAACGGTGCATCTCACTGAAGAAATTTCAGCGGTCCTACTAAGGCACCCTCCTCCAAAGCTGGGAGACCCTGGTTTGCCTATCATCCCTTGTTCTATTGGGTATTTTAATTGCGGAAGTGGTCTATGTGATTTAGGAGCTAGTATAAATCTCATGCCACTTTCAATTTTTAATAAACTTGGGATTGGTGAGTGCACACCTACTACTGTGCAATTGCAACTTGCTAACAGGTCTCTAGTGTTTCTGAAAGGAAAAATTGAGGATTTGGTAGTGACTGTGGGAACCTTTGTTTTCCCCGCTGATTTCATAGTGATTGACATGGAAGAAGATGTCAAGGTCCCTTTGATTTTGGGCCGTCCATTTTTAAGAACTGCCAGGACCTTGATAGATGTGGAAAAAGGGAAGATTATTTTGCGTCTTCATGATGAAAAGCTTGAGTTTGACATGTCTAAGATAGTGAAAAGACCCGCGCATGCGGAAGCTATTTTTGCATTGGATGTTGTTGACTCCATTTTGCAAAATAATCCACCCCCTCATTCTAATTATGATGCTCTGAGTTTTGCTTTGCTTGAGTCTGATGATGAACAGGAGATGGATCCGGAGGTGAATGAAATGGTAGCTTTGGATAGAGCTCCAAGATACTTCAGAACGCATTACCCACCACCGGAACCACTAGAGAGAAGCGAGCAAAGAATACCTCCTTCAGTAGAGAAGCCTCCCACCGTGGAGATGAAACTTCTACCTTCTCATTTAAAATATGTTTATCTGACTGAACCTTGTGATCTACCTGTCATTATCTCCTCCTCCCTCACAGGTGAACAAGAGGATAGTTTGTTGAAGGTGCTTCGAAACCACAAGGGGGCAATTGATTGGTCAATCTCCGATATAAAGGGTATCAATCCCCATTTCTACACTCATCGAATCTTCATGGAGGATAACTACAAGCCACTTGTTCAACCTCAAAGGCGGCTCAACCCGATTATGAAGGATGTAGTTAAAAAAGAGGTCCTAAAGCTACTTGACTCCGGGATCATCTACTCCATATCGGATAGTCCATGGGTGAGCCCGACCCAGGTGGTACCAAAGAAAGGAAGAATCACGGTGGTGTCGAATGAAAAGGGAGAGCTGATTCCCCAAAGAACAACAACCGGTTGGAGAGTGTGCATCGACTACCGGAAGTTGAACACGGCTACGAGAAAAGATCACTTCCCCTTGCCCTTCATCGACCAAATGCTAGAGAGGCTAGCCGGGCAAGACTTTTATTGCTTTCTTGATAGCTACTCGGGGTACTTCCAAATCCCCATAGCCCCTGAAGATCAAGAGAAGACCACCTTCACATGCCCTTATGGAACGTTCGCATATAGAAGAATGCCCTTCGGGTTATGCAACGCTCCCGCAACGCTCCCGCAACGTTCCAAAGGTGTATGACGGCCATCTTCTCCAACTTTATCAAAAAAAGCATGGAAGTTTTCATGGACGATTTCTCGGTCTTTGGGCTCAACTTCGACTCTTGCCTAGAGAATTTAGATGCCATTCTCTCCCGATGTGAGAAAACCAATCTAGTACTAAATTGGGAGAAATGCCATTTCATGGTGAGAGAAGGGATCGTCCTCGGGCACCAGATCTCCTCCAATGGGATTGAAGTTGACCGGGCCAAGGTCGAAGTCATCGAGAAGCTACCACCACCCACTTCAGTTAGAGACATTAGAAGCTTTCTTGGCCATGCCAGGTTCTACAGAAGGTTCATCAAGGACTTTTCCAAAATCTCCAAACCTCTGTGTGACCTTTTAGCTAAAGAGGCAAAATTTGATTTCAATGAAGACTGTCTGAAATCTTTCAACACTCTCAAGGAGTGCCTCATCTCACCCCCGATAGTTGTGTCACCAGATTGGAGCCTTCCATTTGAAATAATGTGTGATGTAAGCGACTATGCATTGGGGGCAGCCCTATGTCAAAAAAGGGAGAAGATTCTAAGAACTATCTACTATGCGAGCAAGACACTCAACGATGCTCAGAAAAACTATTCCACAACCGAGAAGGAGCTCCTAGCGGTTGTCTTTGCATTAGATAAGTTCCGCTCTTACCTCTTGGGCAGTAAGGTGATTGTGCATACAGACCACTCCACCTTAAAATATTTGTTTGCTAAGGAGGACGCCAAGCTGAGGTTGTTGAGATGGATTTTGTTGCTGCAAGAGTTTGAGATCGAAATCCGAGATAAACCGGGTGTGCAGAATGTGGTGGCTGACCACCTCTCCCGCATGGAAGTGCCCGATGAAGGTGTACCCATCAATGAGTTCTTTCCGGATGAGACTGTTTTCGCAATCAAGGAAGCTGATGATCCTTGGTATGCTGATCTTGCAAACTACTTGGCAAGAGGAGTAGTGCCCCATAACTTAACCTACCAGCAGAGGAAGAAATTCTTCGCTGACTCGAAGCACTACTTCTGGGATGATCCTCACCTCTTCAAGACTTGTGCTGATGGGGTGATAAGGAGATGCGTGCCCCTGAATGAAGTGAAAGATATTCTCACCCATTGCCACTCTCTTGAAGTGGGAGGGCATCATGGGCCGGCAAGGACAGCAGCAAAAGTTCTACAAGCAGGTTTCTTCTGGAAAACCTTACACAAAGATTGCCATGGCTTTGTTGCTTCCTGTGACCGCTGTCAAATGATGGGCAACATCTCCCGTAAACACGAAATGCCTCTTAATGTGATGCTAGAGGTTGAACCATTTGACCTGTGGGGAATAGACTTCATGGGACCCTTCCCTTCCTCCTGCTCAAATCTCTTTATCCTGGTAGCTGTGGACTACGTGACCAAGTGGGTGGAAGCCGTTGCCTCTCCCACAAATGATGCTAAGGTGGTGACCAAGTTCCAAAGAAAGAATATCTTCACAAGGTTTGGAGTGCCTAGAGCAATCCTTAGTGACGGGGGTTCTCACTTCTGCAACAAGCAATTCGAAGCTTTGATGGAGAAGTATGGAGTGAGACATAAGGTCGCTCTACCTTACCACCCCCAAACTAATGGACAAGCCGAGGTCACCAATAGAGAGCTGAAATGGATCTTGCAGAAAACGGTAAATTCTTCAAGAAAGGATTGGTCTTTAAAGCTCGATGATGCACTATGGGCGTACCGAACAGCTTACAAGACTCCCATTGGTATGTCCCCTTACCGTCTTGTCTACGGGAAAGCTTGTCACCTACCGGTTGAACTTGCACATAAATCATATTGGGCTGTCAAAGCGCTCAATTACGACCTCAAGAGTGCTGGAGAAAAGAGAAAGTTTCAGCTAATAGAGTTAGAAGAGATCCGGGAAGAAGCCTATGAGAACAACCGGATCTACAAGGAGAAGACAAAGAGATGGCACGATAAATTGATCCTCAAGAGAGAATTCCATGAGGGAGATCGAGTCTTACTCTACAACTCTCGTTTAAAGCTATTCCCAGGTAAGCTCAAATCTCATTGGGCCGGGCCTTTCTCTATCACTAAGGTGACTCCGTATGGTGTTGTGGAGTTAAGCAACACAAAAGGTGGAACCTTCATGGTAAATGGTTCGAGGCTCAAGCATTACGTGGGAGGTGACATTAAACGGGTAGAAGCTCGTCCTATCTTCCTTCGGGAACCAGGTTTCATCTAAACCTTACTATGGTCTAGCCAAAGACCTTAAAAAGAAAGGCGGCTTTTCGGGAGGCAACCCGGATTTCTTTCTTTACCCGTTTAAGTGTTTTTACTTGTTAGTCTTTATTATTGCTTTTGCTTGTGTTTTTGGTGCTTATGTTTGGTTTTTACTGCTGTTTTGTGATTTTGGGACTTGGAGTGTGAAAGTGGATGAATTGGGGTGCAAGAAAAATGAAAATTTGGGTCTCTGACGCGGACCGCCCATATGGACCACCCCTGAGGGGCGGTCCCTTTGCTAATTTTGAAAATATGGTCTCTGTCGTGGACCGCCCTTGAGGACCGCCCCTGAGGGGCGGTCCCATCGCTAATTTTGGAAAAAAATTCGCTCTCTGTCGTGGACCGCCCATACGGACCGCCCCCGTGGGGCGGTCCACTCGAATTTTTTTAAAAAAATGCTCTCTGACTAGGATCGCCCTTGAGGACCGCCCCACTCAAAAATTTGGAAAAAAAATAGCAACAACGCTGTGTTTTATCTCTTCTTTCTTCCCTTCTCTCTTTCTTCTTTTCCTTCCGCCATTCTTCCTCACCCGACTCCCTCGTTCTCCTCCCCTTCGATTTCACTCGCGCACCCAGCAGCCCCCGCCCAGGCTACTGCGCCACCAGACTTTCCTCGCTCCAACGCTGGCCACCGCCCCACCTCGCCGCCGCACTGCTCTGACGTCTGCGCACCGCATCGCCCCGCGCCAGCCAGCACCGACACCACACCCCCTCTCTCAAATCTGCAACCCTAAACCCCCAAATCGAATTCCAATTCGGTTTTAGCCCCAAATCTGTCACATTTCTACTTATTTTCCACATCCAAACACTTAGGTATGTGATTCTAACTCTATATTGTCAAAATTTTAAATTTTTTATGCAAGTTACACTTTGGGCTAAATTTAGGTCGAACCAAACGGGGCCTTAGGTGGGAAATTATGATTTTTGCAAATTTGTGGATTTGGATTGTGTTGTATAATTATTTAGGGAATTTGTGTGGGTTTGGAGATTGACAATGTTGCAAATTGGTGGTTTTAGCATGCTTTTGGTCTTAATGCTTTAAATTTAATATTGCTTTGTTTAGCATTATTTGCTAAAAAAAAAATAATACATGTTATGACTTTGTTGGCCTAGTTGGGTACTGCGTGAGCTAAATTAAAATTCTATGCCTAGGGTATTGCACTAATGTTGCAAATTGGAGTGGCCATATATGTGAACATGGGTAAAGTGTGGTTTTGCTTCGTAATTTTGAACCATATTGGATGCTTTGGGTTATTGTTGTGTTTCAATACTTGACTGCCAACCTTTTGGTTGTTTTGTGGAGGTTCTTAGAACCGGGAAACCATAGAAAAACGGGGGATATCATGCCGAAATTTCTGTGAATTATTGTGTTGTTTTTGATTCGTTCTCTTTCACATGCACTTCATGAATATGCTTACACACAACCTTTGCATTTTTCTTTTCCTTATTGATCTTTAACTCTCCTTTGTTGTTTTGTATTTTGTTTTTCTTTCCTTCTTTTCCTTTTCTTGTCTTTGGTTTCAGACAATGCAGCCAGTCGACAGAGCCACCTTCCGCCGCACCCGATTGATTGACAGCCTCTTCATCACCGAAGAAGCCAAGAATTGGTACCATATGGGCCCCGGTGGGAGTTCATCCAGGAGCGGGACGTGGACCCGTCCATAGTCGAGGACCTTGACCTCCGGTCCCTTTTCGATTTTTTCGGATGGAGTGATTCTTGACTATGGGTGGGGGGTTTTGCCCTGACCTCGTCCGCCAGTTTTATGCCAATGCGGCTCGGGAGGGCGTTTCGAAGCTGGTCTCCTATGTCGGAGGTCGGCGGATAGAGATCAAACAGGCGCTCTTCATCGAGGCCTTGGACATCCCTCCGGAGGACTACGAGAGCGAGAGCTACCTCCCAGACACCTACCTCCAGAGTCACCGCCGCCACTTCCTAGACACCCTCCCGACCACGCGCCGAAAGAAGAATCAGTCGGGCACTGTCTCCTGGGTCACCATGACCCCGAATATGGTCCAGGATGCCGCTCAGCGCGTCATACTTGCTCTCATCCGGTATAACATTCTACCAAGGGACAGTAAGGATATCAACGACATGGACTGCTTCCTTCTAAACAGCCTCACTTCCCCGAATCCGGACCGGCCATTCTCTATCTCCGCGCAGATGTTCTACCACCTCTACCACATGGTCGAGAAGCGGGATACCTAGCATCTCAGCTACCCTCACTTTCTCCACACTCAGTTCCTTAAGTGCGGAGTCGACGTCGGAGCGGCGGTCCTTCAGCCTCCCATGGCTCCCATCGACCATGCTGCCCTCCAGCGGATGGGGTTTCGCCGTGATCCAGGAGGTTGGGAGAAGCTACGGCCCGCTGGCAACGCCGAGTCCTCCTCCAGCTCTTCTACTTCCTCTACTGCCGCTGTCCCGCTACTAGCTCTACCACCTCCCACGGTTTCCCGGGAGGAGTTCGAGGCCCACCAGCGACGCGTGGAGGAGCTGGCAGCCCAGTATGAGGAGCTGCGCCGCATGATCGAGCGAGGTGGACCACCGGCCCAGTAGTTTGTTCAGGGATTTGGCAGCCTGGAGGCTCATGTTTTGAAACTTGTTCTGTATTGCTGAAGATTGTTGTTGTTATTGACTTTTATCTTTTCTTTCACTATGCTTTACCGTACTCTATCTCTACTCTCGCTTCAGTTATAACTTTGTGAACCAGTTTATTGTAGGACTCACTTATGAGTCCCCTTTTGATTTCTAACAATGGGCTTTAAGCGTATTCCTCAGAATCATGTTGCACCTAGTTTATTTTTATCTCTGCTTTGTAGCTTCTTACACAATGCATGTAAGCACCCTTCAACACTGAATAGGACACATGCAAGAGGAACTCTTGCACAATTTTCCTAGGTCTCGCGCTTCAACGACCCCGGACACTCTCTAGTGTGGGGGAACCCTTTGCCCAATACACGTCTTATCAGGGGAGTACTAGTTCGCTAAATTATTACACAATTCTTTACAACTCTATGTACTATATGTTTCGGGCATCGAAAAGGTCTTTTATTTATTTTTTGGGTTTCGCTTTGACAAATGAGGACATTGTCCTACTCAAGTGTGGGGGAAACGACCTTTTCTTTTTGATGCTTCTTTATCTCCTTATACATGTCTATTGCTGCCATGAAGAAGTTCCATTTGTATTAAGCAAGTCTTTCCATGAATGCTTAGAACTTTCCACCAAATTTTTCAAATTTTCTCTCTTGAGGAGCAATTAATTGCGGTGTTTCCATAAATCCCTTTCTTGGTGAATTTTTATTGCTTAGGGGTCCTTTCTAATCTTCTCATCTAGGGATTGCTAAGGGGTGTTTCCTAGTGGAAATTTTTAAAAGGACTTGAGAGGCACCATCGGTAACCAACAAATGAGAGTTGAGTGTTCTGTGGAGCCAAAGGCACAATTCCAAATTATTTCTTCTCATCTCTTGTTGCAAAAGAAAAATCAAATGCAAATCTCTATTTTTCCTTTTGTTTTTCCTCAATGCCCATTCTTGAGAGAAGTTGGCCACGGTAAAAGTTCTCCAAGTCCAAAGATCTTTAAGCACTTGGAAACACTCTAGATCATACCCCGAAGCTCTATATTTTTATTTACCCTAAGCACACCCATGTCACCATGAGAAGGTTGGTTGCACTCCTCTTGAGATTTTTCACAATTTTGCTCACCAAAGTTCAAGAATTCATCTAAATACTTGCTTGTTATAAATGTTCCTTCTTGCTATGGGTTCCTAGCAAATTTTGCTTGAGGACAAGCAAATAGATAAGTATGGGGGAGTTGATAAGTGGTGAAATTATATATTTATAAGGTCTTTATTTACCTTTATTTCGTGCAACTATTGACTTATTTCACCACTTGATAGAGCATTTCGTTAATATAGTTGAACTCATGCAGTTTTAATTTTAATTTAGGTAAAAGCTCACTTGAGCAATGGTTTTTGGGAGACTCTCAAGACTTTGGAGCTGAGCTTTAATGCCCCGAGGAGTGTGTCAAAGACGAGGGGCCAAATGAGTCAATTTTGGTGCAGAAAAAGCCTTTTTGGTGTGGACCGCCCCTGTGGGGCGGTCCAGCCGATTTCGGAACACGGGAATTGCCTCTGGTGTGGACCGCCCCTGTGGGGCGGTCCCGACGGAAATTTGCCCAGAACAATCGTTTTAAAACGGGAAAAAAGAAGGGGTTTGAGTCATTTTCTTTGCATTTTACACTTCCACACACACAAGAGAAGAGAAAGAACGTGAAGAAGGAGAAAGAAGAGGAGAAAGAAGAGGAAGAAGAGAAGAGGAAGAACTCACCTTCTCCAAAGCTTCCAAGCTTCAACAATGGCTTCTTCTTACTCTTTTCTAGTTTTTCTTTCCTCTATGCTTGAGTAGTACTCCATTGTGCTTTGGGATGGGTTTGAACCCAACCTAGATTTTGCTTGTGAATCTTGATGATGCCTTAATATGTGTTTTCTCTCTCAATATCATTCAATGTTCTCCAATTGATCTCTTGAGTGCATTTATGGTGAACCCCTCTACAATTGGTTTTGAGTTAGGGTTTGTGACCAATTGAGAGAGAACTCTTAATTTATGCTCCTAGGATTAGTGAGTATATTTTGGAGCTTTGTTCTAGAACTTGCTTATTGCTACTTAGTGAGTTTAGTCCTAATTGATTTTGAAGGCTAAAATTAACTAAGTAAGAATTAACTCATCTTTGGTTTAGAGAGTTATTATTATTGTTCTAAAAGACAACTATGGCATAAGAAGAGTTGCTAGCATATCCAGGTAGTTTGGGGGATTGCCAAATTCCCAAAGTACTTTTTCCATCCAATCCATTAAACTTTCATTTTTAGTTTATTTGTTGTTCTTGCAATTACTCAACCAACACAATAAAGCTTGCCGCCGGCTAAACCCCAATTTACTGTTTTCTTTGCAATTACTAAGTACCGAGACTAGGAAGTTAGGACCAATTTCCTTGTGGATACGACACTTGTTGTACTACACGGATTAGGTGCACTTGCCTTTTCCTTGCATTTATTTATATACTTTGTTATATAGTTTTTGCACAACAGTTACATAAGTTTAGGAGCCGTCGGAGGCCAGACACTGATTTTTCCCACTACCAATGAATTGTAGGCAAGCCATCATGATCTACTCTATAGTCTGATGATCTATAGGGGGTGTGCGCACTTAAGAACATGGGGTGAGGTGGAAATAATTGTCCAACGGGCCGAGGGTCTTAGTGCCCTTTGTCGAAAAAGCGGTGTGCCTGAGAATTGGTGGAAGGACTAAAATGGATTAAAAATTGTGGTGGTAACTTCTTGATTGTTTTATATCTTGTATCTTGGTAAGGTTGTGGTGTGGTTACTTGTGTGTTATTATGTTTTCTTAAGTATTTTCATAAAGATAAAATGTATCTGACATGTGGTGGCAAGAATTACTCAGCGTTGCTGATTTTGGCGTTATGCCCTATGGTATTTTCTCTATAATTGTGTGACTGACCACAGGTACAGGAACAGATGGTGTTTCTCCCTAGTCACGAAGTTGCACAAGAGTGTGGAGCTAGATGGAATTAGAGACTGAAGGTAGAAACGATGTAGTATTTCAATTAAGTGTGGTTGTAATAGGTTTAAACACTTTTGTATAAGCTAGTAATGATGGTGTAGGTTAATACCTAGTTTTGAAAGATGTTAGTCGATGTTAGTGGGTAAGGTTATGGTTGGGTTTTTTAATATATATATATATATATATAAAAAGTTTAAGAATTTAACTTAATTTGGTATAGTGGTGGTAATAAGCCCCACCATCCACAGTGAGTGTGGTGTGGCGGTAGCACCCCGACTAGTTTTGTAAGTCTTCTGCTGTGTAATATGATAAATTGAAATAAAAGAAAAATATTAAAGCTGCAAAATGGGGTTACAGCCAACTTCTTGGCAAACAAAGTAACAAACATTTTTTTCTGTTAGCATAAAACTTAGCAGATGCGAAAGTAGAAAGAACTATTTGAGATGTTACATGCAGGCTGGCCAAGAGTTGTTGTATATCAGTATATCATCAAAGAAAACCAATACAAACTGGTGCAAGTATGGACGAAACAGGTCATTCATAGCCAACTGAAAGGTGGATGGGGCATTAGTAAGACCAAAAGGCATAATTAAAAACTCATAACGGCTAGAATGTGTTTCAAAAATAGTCTTACAAATATCCTCCTTAGAGACCCTGATGATACTCGGACCTGATATCGATTTTGGAATAAAACTCACCACCCCGTAACTCTTCCAACAACTCTAGAACGACTGGAATCGGATAGCAGTTTGGAATTATAGCCTTGTTCAAAGCTCTGTAATCCACACAAAGCCTCAAGCTTCCATCTTTTTCTTTTGACCAGCAACACTGGACTAGAGAAAGGACTGGTGATGGCCTGTATAATTCCATCGGATACCATCTCAACAACCAATCGCCCGATCTCATCTTTCTGGATGTGGCTATAACGATACGGTCGCACATTAATTCCACTCATGCCAGGCATCAAAGGAATATGGCGATCAACTGCTCACTCAGGTGGAAGCTCCGAGGGAACCGAAAATATCTTATCGTATTTGGTCAATAGATTGTGCAACTCCAACTGCAAAATATCACTACTATCCTTGACCTTCTTTTCCCCGACTAATGCCCATAAAATCACAGCTTGTTCCGCTTGCTGTTGGAGCACCAGCCTCTGTACAAAATGAGTAAAGATGGCAGATTATTAAAGAACTATCTTCCATCAAGAGAATTTGCTTCCCCTTCCAATCAAAACTCATAGTCAGCTTAGACCATTTAGAAATCACATCTCCTAGTGTTCGCAGACAAGCCAAGCCCAACACGATGTCCACACGCCCAAGGGGAATTCGATAATGGTCCAACACCATGGTCACATATCCAAAATCAACCTCCAGACCTTGATAAACTCGACTTGACAACTTCCTACTATTATTACCCAATCGTACACCAAACTGTGGGGTCAGCAGCCACCCAAGTTGCAAATCGATGACCAAGTGGCTAGCCACAAAGTTATGATAAGCTCCATTGTCGATCATAAGAATTATTTCCCTTTCTCCCACTTGACCACACAGCTTCATAGTTTCGGGATGATCAAGCCCTTCTATAGAAAACAAGGGTAAATCCAACATTAATAGACTAGCAGATGTAGAATTCTGCTTTACCAACAAAGTCTCGCCTTCAAGGAACCTTTGAGAATAAAATGTTCAGGAGTCAATTCTTCATCCTTGGCTAGAATCAGAGTCCGTAGACCGCAGTTTGGACATTGATGAGTGGAAGAATATGACTGCTTACATTTGAAACATAAGCCCCGCGCTCGAAGGTCAGCATACTCTTGGTAGGTACTTGGCCGAGCGGTCTTGGTTATACGACCAGAGAAGGGACGAGAAATGGATAAACCCGTCACCGACTAAGTGGGTGTCAATGATGCAGAATTGTCAATGGATTGATTTCTTGGATTGGATCGAGATCCCGCTAAAACTGCTGGGGTTAAGGTACCACCGGTCAAAACTGTAGGCGAAGCCTAATACGCACTGGATTGCGGCCCACTGAAAGAAGAACCAGAAGTTTGACATGACGCGGGTGCGGTCTGATCTCCCAGTCCAAATCGGGGCTCTTCCTTATCGTTCCCCTTACTCCAGGTCCCCGGCGCATCGAGTTCCCTCTTGATTTCTCTTGCCAAATTCATTGTCTGGTAGATATCATAATTTTCATGGGATCGAATATGAATCCTTATTTCCTCTCTTATACCATTCAGAAAACACCCTATGTAATGTGTCTCTGGAAGAGTGGCCACACACGAGGATTGGGCTATAAATTTGTCAATATAAGAGGATACCGAGTTCCACAGTCTCACCGCCGCAAGCGCTTCGTACGGATTGACAGAAATTTGTGAAGCAAAACGTTGTAGCAGCTTCGCCTTCAACTCCTCCCAGGAGATCAACGGCTTCCGTTGCAGCAACCATCGGCTCCAATGTAATATTGTCGGGCCGTCCATACACAGAATCACCCACTTAATTTTCATCGGATCAGTAGTGTTCTGAATCGAGAAGTACTGCTCCGCCTTTGCCAGCCAGGACAGCGGATCGTCGACATTAAAACTCGGAAGCTCCACCTTCTGCGTAGAGATGAAGATCGATTGCCCCCAATCGTATCTTCACCGCCACCGGCGCCATTGTTAGCACCAGAGGAAGAAGACTGTGGACTCTGTTGCACAGCCAGAGCTGTGATAAGTTGTTCAATTCGTTCCAACAGAGACCGAAATTGGTCGAACTGTAGTCACAACTCAGCATTCGATCTTCGCCTCTCTCCACATTTCTCTCTAACGCCACAATTCTAGCTTCCATTCTCGTGTTGGTCACGCCCGCTCCTCCACACACCACTCCAATTTGTTTCAGTAAGAATGAAGGGAGAGAAAGAGACTAACTAAGAAAGTAGAACCTGAATCTTTATTCAACCACCCCGAGGGGCCCTCTCAGTGAGAGTCCGCAACTAACTACCCGTAGGCAAGTCACTAACAATTTCCTAACCACTTCCTGCCTAATCCTCCTTAATCCCCCTTTATTTATACTTCCTACTTTATTAAAACCCCTCTACTACAGCTGGCACCATCCAGCATGGCTACTTCACCTTACGTGAATAAGCCACCCAATTCCCGCTAGTAATATTGTACTCTTAACAGATTTGGACAGTTTTTGATAGCGCCTTATTGAATCTAATTATGTTTACATAGTTTAACAGTTTAGCCTTATTCTACATTGCTACTATAATGCTCCAGATATATGTTAGACCATCACCAGAAGAGAAAAGAATGCCACTTGTTGTATAAAACTGCTCGAACCCTTGCATCCTTCTGTTTTTACAGCATAGGTAGTTTAGCTTCTTTCCTCATTTCTAATCTGTTTTGAAATGCTTTATAATGTTGTATGAACTAGACTAGACACGAGGGATAAAATTCCATTAAACTTGAAATTTGAAAATGTGTTACGACATGCTTTACTTGCTCATCTTTTTAGTTTTAAGTTCTAGTTTTAGTTTTTATTCCTCGAGTGCTTTAGGGGAGGCAGTGAAGGAAGTGCGCGGTGTTTGTGAAAACCAGGGGTGCTCCCTGTTTATCGATAATATCTCCAGAGAAGTTGACAAGCGTGCGATACGGTGGTTTCTTCGGATGGATTCAATATTGAGCATATTTACATTTGAGGAAACGGCGGCCTAACAACCGCCTGGTTTTTGCGCTTGTGCGGATGACCAGCTCTTCCCATGTTTCGAAAGCAGTGGGAAAGGTTCATGGCAAGGTTTTCATGGGTCACAAGCTCTACGCACGTCAAGCCAAATATGAGGTGAAGGGGTCTTCAGTCGCGGTCAGGAGCATGGCGACGCAGACCAAACCTGCAGCCCAGACTTCCCCTCCTGTTCCTGATAAACCGATGCAGGCTTCTAGCGGTGGTACTGATTTGGGCGGTCCTGGTGGCGCGGGGGTTTTGTCTCCCGCTGGTGGTGGCGGCGCGTGCTTGGAGGGGGGTGGTGAGCATGGCTCTGGCCCGGGGAGTCGTGATGGCCTCCAACAACAATTTCAATTCAGATGCTGTTGCCACTTGAGCGGCTCCCTACTCGAGGAAACAGCGCCATGTTCCAAGGAGGATAAAGCAAAATCAAAAGTGGATGTCGGCGATTTTAATGGAGAATATCCGATGGGTGGTTTGGCTAATGGTCTCTGGAGCGGTGTGCCTTTTTCTTGGTGGTACCCAGTTGTTGGTTATTGGGTAGGATACTCATCGCTTGGCTTTGACCAGCCCGGATGGTGGGGCCACCCACAAGGATGGGGTTTATGGCCATTTTATTCCAGTGCAGGTTACTACCAAGCTGCATGTACGCAACAGCCACCCCCTCCCACGCCTCCCAATGTCCAGAACCCAAATGATGGTGTCAATAGGAACCAGTGCCAGGGGACAACGGGGACTGGTGATCGGGTGCCAGTTTCAATTCGCCAGCCACTTAGTGTAAAGGGTTCGGGCCCCGATCCAGTTATGATGGATATTGTGAATAAATCGAAATGAGGGATGGAGGAAGATGCTCAATGTTTCGATAAGCTTAGCAATGGCGTGGACGTGATCGGTCTTGGACATAATGGTAACGGGTCTAGTGATCTTGGGCTTCGGCCCGGGTCAGAGTCTGGTGGTCCTCAGGCACAAGTGTTGGAGGAAGACCTGGAGGATGTTGGTCTTACGAGCCTCTTCGAGGAGCCGGAGTTTCCCCCTGGGTTCGAGCCTGCTGGACCCTCTAAGCAAGAAGATGACCCCGATGATGATCCTGAGGCAGTTGTTAAAGAGGAAGCAAGACAAGCTCTCATCTTTGCCAAGCTGCTCGGATGCACCGTCCCTAACGAGAAGCTTACCCTTTCCAATTATGAAGCGATCATTCGAGAGCAGAGAACGAGCTATCGCCGGAGAGGTCACGTTGAGAGTGAAGAGTCAAAAGAGGAGTCTGATAGATGCTCTAGGAGTACAGCTAACGATAAGGGGAAGAGAGTTCGGAAGACTGGGCCCCTAGGTTTTAGTAAGTTTTCACGAGTCAGTAAGGCGGCCATGCGGGGCAAGAAGAAGGCTAAATAGTTTTAAGGGTCCCTCTTAGCCAGTAAGATTAGTAGGGCTAGAAAGGTATGGTAGATTTTATGTTGGTTCTCCTATCATTTTGTTTTGCCCTTATGGCAATTGGGCCAAGTGCCCCTAACTCTCAAAACTAGGCGAGAAAGGCACTATGCCATAGTATTGCCATTGTAACTGGATTTTCCAGCAATTATAAAAAAAAAAGAAGTTTAGATAGTTGTAGTTCTTGCATTTGAATTGCCTTACATTGTTATAACATGTTTAAACTTTAGATTAAGTGTAAACTAAAAATTACTCTGGACTAATTCCAATAAACTGGTACAAGAGATGGGGCCCAATTGAGGAGTTCTTGACTAGGAAATTAATTAATTATTATCCCTTCTTTGCACTTTAGGATGTGGTTAAGTAAAACCGTGGTTTAAAACTCAATGTAATGAGGTTATAAACCACGGTTTATTAAAAAACCATAGTTTTTAGGACGCTTTATACCACAGTTCTAGTCGTAACCGTCGTATATAATGCAATATATACCACGGTCCTGTCAGCGAACTATCGTATAAAATCGGTGAGACCGCGTCAGAAAGCGGTCTTAAACGACGGTTGTAAAAAACCGTGGTATATAGTCTCGATTTTAAACGACAGTTTTAAACCGTGGTTTATAGTTATTTTCTATATGCAACGCGAGTATATACCACGGTTTCTAACCGTGGTATATAGGCAAAATAACCGTGGTTAAAAATATTTTTCTACACTAGTGTTTGTTTAGAACATTATATGATGCGTATGTCAGGTATGATATTGTGTGATTTCCGTGCCCCGAGGGATACCTTGGTTTGTGTATTTGTTTGATTGAATGAAAAGAAGATATGTGTGTTTATTCAACATTATTATTATTCATGCTTGTATGCTTGGTCAAGTACTTGAAGGACATGTACTTATAATCATATATATATATAAGTACTAACTATATATTACATATATAGTATGAACAAATTTTAGGGAATATACTATTCTCAAAAGATAAGATAAACTATTGGAGAAAAATATCAATTAAACAAATTACTCAATTACATTTTTGAGTAATAATGAGAAAAACAATTATAAGATGGCTAGTTACTATCAAATTGGTCCTTCGTTAAATGAAATACCTAAGTACATTCATTTAGAAAGTGATGGAAAGACCATTATTAAATGGCAAGTTATTATCAGATTAAATATCTGTTGTATAAACTATCTAAGTATATATTAGGTAGTTAACAATGAGATTATTATTGAATTGTGGGCTATTATTGCTATACCAATTGTGAGATTTCTAAGCTTGACACACACGTATATTTGAATGGATGACTGTTATAGGGCCACTCCTATAAAAAAACATGTTCGATTGGAACATTGGCAGGTCACCTTGTATGGTGTGGGAAAGGATCCAGGCGGTATGTGTCATCATACTATTATCAAAAGCATGGATTATGTTCAGATATGATTATATATTATGATTTATGAATATCCAACGACTATATGGAACGTTGGGAGGTCACCCTATATCGTGCAAGAGAAGATCCCGACAGGATGTGTCATCCTCTTAATATTAGAACATGGAATGCATCCTAGTATAATAACATTTTAATGTTATGGGTAGTATAAGACAGGATTTAAATATCCCCATTATATACTGTTGGGATAAAACTACACTATAATTAATATAGAATTATAACAAACTATTAGGCAAGTGTACCTATTCGTAGTAGTGAAACAAGTGTCGTATCCACAAGGAGATTGTTCAATTATCCTAGTTTAGGTAGTTAAAAGAAAACTGTAAAAGGGGTTTAGCCGGAGGCAAGCTTGATTTGTTGTTGGATTATTAGAAATATAAAAACAGTAAAAACAGTTGTGAATTAAGTGGATGGTAAATGTGCTAAGGAAGGTGACATCGCCCAATTATAACTCAGATAATAATTATAATCCTAGTTTGCTCTTATTTGTCTGTTAAGAATTTAATCTTGTGGCCTTTCTAAATCATAGATAAGGACAGCTCTTAATTAATTCATTAAACTTCTTACAATCAGAAAAAGTCTAAAATCATTAATTAGCTTTAAGTGAGAATTCTTTTATAACAGCGATGGATTTTATCTGCTAATCAAGGAGATAATATCTAACGTTTGTCTCTCTTTGTGGTCTATTCTCTAATTTTACAAAATCATTGAAATTAGAGAAACCGTAAATGAGTAAAAATGATCAGTTCTTAAACATTTAATAATAGAGAGAGACAAAACAAATATTTATAAGCAAACTCGGTATTATAAATACGCTGAGTTATTTTGGGTTAAACACCCATCCTAAGCACAATTATGAGATTACTCAGACATTGACAGAAATAAAACAGAGTAGAGACTGAATATTCATTACTCAGGAACTGCCTGCGAATAACGGGTCTGCACTCGCCTGCCTCTTTTCTCTCTTTGTAATTTACTGCTTCTGTTTGAGTACGTACGTGAATGAGGTGAAATGGTAAAAATAAATAAAAGATGGAGAAGTGTGGTGATACGGGAGGAATTAAATGGAAGAGAATGGAGTGTGGAGCTGTTTGTGATTTCTTCAGCCTCTGGTCGTACGTTCTGTTTTTGTTGCAGTATTGGTGTTGGGTTTATATAGAGAATTGGAAGAGGCATCCGTACGTAAAAATTGATTGAGCATTGATTGCTCTCATTGATTGTAGAGGGGACAGAGAGCTGTACGCGTGAGAGATTTATGGTAGGCGATGCTGGAGTAGATAGATAAGGCGAGTTGCAGACGACGGCGCGAAGAAGAACTGAAGAACTGGTCGCGACTTGAATTAATCGCGCCTGAAGAACCGCCCGGTATTAGGCGGTCTTCTCCCTTCTTGTCCGCCTCGCGGTTACATTAGAGTTGTCCGCCTCTTAAGTGGCGGTCATCTCTGTCTCAACCGCCTCGCGGTTGCGTCTGAGTAGTCCGCCTCTTAAGTGGCGGTACTCTCTATCTCAACCGCCTCGCGGTTGCATGTGAGAGGTCCGCTAGTTAATAGGCGGTCGTGCCCTTTTGTGCAAGCGATATTATATATATTATACATATATATATAACAATCTTCAACCGGCTCTACATTCTTCGTTATAAGTCCGTTTTCTGAGCCGTTTGCGTCTATGCGTTTGTCTCTTTATCTACTTTACTCCCAGCTTGGTTTTCCTCATGTTAAACCAATAAATTTGTGAGATAAACAATAAAACATAAACTAGAGGAAAACTAACCGAAGTGGAGAAATGAGCAAGAAAAGTGCTAATATTATATATGAAATACACCTATAAATCATGCTCATTTGGACACTTATCACACCCCCACACTTACCTTTTGCTTGTCCTCAAGCAAAACCATGTACCCAAACAAGTAGGGAAATGCTCAATATTAACAAATACTATTATGAAGGGTAGGATAAAGAAGTCAATAGTACATGATCTTAAACTTTTTAGAGGAGTGTGATCCATCACCTACTGGTGGCATAGGTGTACTCAGGGCAAAAATAAAAATAAGAGTTTCGGGGTATGATCCGGAGTACTTCAATGCTTCTTGATTTAAGGTGACTTTGAGAACTTTTACCATGGCCAACTTCTCTCAAGAATGGGCATTGAGGAGAAACAAAAGGAAAATAGATTTATGCATTTGTTTCACTTTTGCATAAGAGATGAGAAGATAATATGTAGGCATCAAGCCTTTGTATTTAAGAACACTCAACTCTCTTTGTTGGTTACCAATGGTGTCTCACAAGTCCCTTATTTATTTTATTTTTTCCTTTTTGACAGAGAAGCACCCCTTAGCAATCCCTAAGAAAGAAGACAGAAAGAACCCCTGAGTAATAAAAATCCAACCATTTCAGATCATTTGGTCATACCGCATAAAAATGCTCCTCAAAAGTAATCAAAATTTTAAAATTTTTGTACATTTTTGTACCATTTGTCCCACAATTCATAACAATATTTATTCCTAAAGAGAACAACCCACATATACAGGGTCCACAATATTGAATTCGAACAAACGCAAGATAAGCAGAGAGATTAAGCATTTAAGCACAAAATGTCACCGAAAAGGGCACACTCCCCCACACTTAATTTGAACAATGTCCTCATTGTTCACTAGAAAAACAAGGGAAAGTTTCAGAAGGCCTTTTCGGTAAGTAGATAAAATAGAGAGAACACGAAGCTCACGAATATTCATTTAAGCATATAAACGCTCCTCTGCAGATTTTATTTAAATAAAGCAAGTAAAGAAACTGGTACTCCCCTGATTTTATTTGTGCTAGCGTGTATTTGACTTCCCCCACACTTGAGCTTCAGCCTCAAGTAGCATAGCTTGGTTGCGGTGTAGACATGAAATTGCACCTGCATAAGACACTAGAAGCAACCATACTATAAACGGGGTTAAAAGTTAGCAAAAATAAAATTAAAGGGAATCTGAAAATTAAAACAGCATAAAAGCATATAAAAGATAAGTTCGTCCGGGTTGCCTCCCGGAAAGCTGCCCTTCTTTAACGTCTTTGGCTAGACGCTTTGGAGAGTACTCAAATCTGAGTATCATGTAGGTTGATTGTACGAGCATCAACTGTCTCGAGATTACCACCCTGGTAATGCTTTAGTCTAGATCCATTAACCATGAAAGTGTGTTTTTTAGAATCCACCAACTCAACGGATCCATACGGGGTGACCTTGGAGACAGTAAATGGTCCAGCCCAATAGGATTTAAGTTTACCAGGAAACAACTTCAACCTGGAGTTGTATAACAGAACCAAATCTCCCTCATGAAATTCCCGCTTAAGGATCATCTTGTCATGCCACTTCTTGGCTTGTCTCTGATTTCAATCTCAAATTCCTGTAGTAGGAGTATCCACCGGAGGAGTCGGGGTTTGGCATCTTCTTTGGCAAATAGATACCTCAGAGCGGAGTGATCAGTATGAATTATTACTTTGCTTCCCAAGAGATATGATCGGAATTTATCCAGAGCAAAGACTACTGCTAGAAGTTCCTTCTCAGTAGTTGAATAATTCTTCTGAGCGTCGTTGAGGGTTCTACTTGCATAGTAGATGGTTCTCAAGATCTTCTCCTTCTTTTGGCATAAAGCGGCACCCACGGCATAGTCGCTGGCATCGCACATAATTTCAAACGGAAGGCTCCAATCTGGTGATATCACAATGGGGGCAGAGATGAGGCATTTTTTAGTGTTGAAGGCTTGTAGGCATCTGTCAGTAAAGTCGAACTTGACGTCTTTAGCTAGGAGTTCACATAGAGGTTTTGAAATTTTGGAGAAATCCTTGATAAACCTTCTATAGAACCCAGCATGGCCAAGGAAACTCCTGATGTCTTTTACCTCACTTCTTCAGGGGCTTACTCTGTCAAAACAGTTTTCCAGGTTGATTTTCTTGCATCTCTGTCTTCTACACAACCAAATGCCTCCACATCCAAGTTAGGTAAAGCTTGTAAGGTTTTGTGGTCAACTGAGCTTCCCTCCCGTATCAAGCTAGTGGGCTGGAAAATTCTAATGGGTATTCTTCCTACAAAAATTGTCATACATACTCACTTGAAGAATTCCCTGAAGTGCGACTGTAAAGTTTGTGGGGAACCAGAAACAATGATCCATGCTCTACTTGCCTGTTCTGTGTGCATCAATATTGGTTCATGATGAAAATTCAGATGCCTAAACTACAAAGTGATCAAGCTTTTATAGATTGGTACTATAGCATGTGTTTACATCAGCCAAAACCGTTACTTTAGGCAACGACAACTCTCCTATGGCTTCTCTGGTCTGCACGTTGCCAGTTCAATTTTGGGCATACATAGTCTTACGCACAAGGTTGGTGTCAAGCTAACCTCTTTTTAGCCCGTGCAACGACTTTTGTAACTTCCTCATTCACTAGACTACTCCGCCACCGGGATGTGCATCCTCACCAGACTTGGCTCGAACTTTGGATTGATGCCAGTGTTGATCAACAGTCACGCATGGGTTACGCTTATGTTGGCCGTGTTAACCAAGTTACTTTGCATGTAGGGATGCATGGTATGATGGGGCATTTCACGAGTACTGATGCAGAGGCCATGGGGCTTGAGACCACTATTCACGCTGCGGTGCCCCTGGGCTATCGCCATGTTCGGGTGCTCATGGATTGCAAGACTTTAATTGACTACCTTTCAACAGGAGTGTCCTCTTCTCTCATGCCTTCAACCTTACATATTCTCAATAGACTATACACTTACATCACAAGTTTCGACCAAATTTGTTGGTTTTACGTCCCTAGGACTAAAAATCTGTCAGCTCATTCACTAGCAAACCTGTTGGAGTAAAAGTGTGTTAAACTTCTACCACTTAGGCAGTGTACCTAATCGTTTTGCGGAATAGTGGAATTGTGGGGTGTCGAACTCTTGGGGACCTTGCTGTGGTTTAACTGATAGTGCAATTTAATTGAGAATTCTAATTAGACTACTGAACAGAAACTTATCATTTTTTGAGAGAAATTGTGGTTTAGAACTTAGTGCAAACAAAACAGTAAAAAGAACAATTAATTAAAACAGATTAATAATAGCAGTTATGAAACTCTTTTGTTTTTAAGGAAGCACCCCGGGTTGTTCTGCTCACCTATTTTACTCAATTATATTATTGTAGACTTCCCCACTTTAGCAATAAACTCAAGAATCTTAATTAGTTTATTGACCGTTTCCTGTCTAATAAACCCTGATTAACTTAAAAACAAGCGCAAATCTTGATCGTTATTAATAAATAATCGTATATTAATAATTCCTATTGGAGACTGGTTAACCTATAGGCGAAAACTCACTTCTAGTCGCTAACCTGTTTTGACTTCTCTTGTCTAGAATCTTGTCTCAGCACTGCATTTTGACAAGAAACTACAAAATCACTTAATAAATGGCCTAAATATTACAGCGCATTAAGAGGAGAATCAAAATATTGCTTGAACAGATTATATTAGAAAGTCTACGTAACACAGTTTAGTAAAATAAGCTTGCTTCTCAACCCGGAGCTAAGGTTTTTACTCAGACATAATTATACAAACAAACGTCGTAAGCACGACAGCCATTAAAACAAAGTACAGTTAGAGAAAAGAAAGAGCTCTCTGCATTCGTACGCACTGTACGAAATTTTGTGGAAGAAGGTGTTTGGGAGAGAATGTGAGAGTAACAGAGAGTTACTTCGGGCAATTGTGCGTAGGTTTTCTGATGAAGTGGTAGTGTTTATATAGAGGAGAGGAAGAAGAAGAAAACAGAAGAAGAGCTGGAGCATGCGTGCTAGTGGATTAACAAGATAAGGGAGGTAGATGGATGGGGGCTGCAGAACGCGTGAAGACTATCGGCTGCCCCTTATCTTGTTGTCTGTAGGCGCCGCAACGAAGAAGAGAAGGAGAAAACTGTTCGCGCGTCGAATTTAGTCACGTCCGCCTTGTTGTCCGCATCCACGCGGACGTCTCTGTCGTCCTCGCCTCCGTCCGCCTTGTTGTCCGCCCAGATTCACGCGGACGCCTCTGATGTCCGCGCCTCTGTCCGCCTGAACTCACGCGGACACAATTCACGTCTGCGCCTATGCTCTGTCCGCCCTTCTGTTCGCCCAGGCTCACGCGGACGTCTCTATGGTGTCCTCGCCTCCGTCCGCCTAAACTCACGTGGACAGAATGAATATGTTTTCTATTTTCACGCGATCTTCAACCGGCTCCAGATTCTTCGTTATAAGTCCGTTTTACTCGCTGTTTGTTGCGTTGGAAAGCTTGTGAGATAAACTATTTGATTCCAACACTTTTTCCTGTATTTGATACATAAAATCTATCAGTCCATATCAAGACAAAATCTTAGGAAAAACATACGATAAGTGAGAAATATATCCTGAAAGTGAGTAGTATAGGGTAAATTAAACCCTTAAATGTCTATGTATTTCTCACTTATCAAACTCCCCCATACTTATCTTTTGCTTGTCCTCAAGCAAATCTTTCTGACATAATGTTTAAACAAGTTAAACAGACAATAATCAAGTAAGGAGAGCACAGAAGAGGTAATTGCCAATCTTTTCAGATTTTAAAAGGGTACTAATAACATTAATTTTATTAGATATATTTCTCTATTTCTGAGAATAACTCTGTAGTCCTACAAAAGAAAGAGAAGTAATACCATGAGAATTCTGCTTTTAACCCTGAGCCAATCCACCATTTTCTTTCACAATTCCTTGAACGACAAGGGGCATGAAGTAAAATCTTATTCCATTATACCTTTCAATGCCACATACTCATGATCCATAATGACGATTTTTTTATTTTAGTACCGAATGCATAGATACTTCAATTTTGAAGTTCATTTTTCTTTCACCTCAGACTTTTCTCTCCACCCTTGTAGCGGTTTTGGGTCTACTATCCCAGATACCGAGTACCTTAGGTAGCCGGGTGATGAAGCACCCCTAAGAACTTAATAACCGAGTGGACGAGGCCTGTTTAGGATCAGAATATGCCTGTTTGGATCAGAGGAGTACCTTGCCTTGTTCTTTTTCCACCATTTCATTCCAATTCAAATCCAGGCTCAAAATCAAAACAAAATTCAAATGATAATTTCCTCAGAATTTTTTTGAGTAAGGAGCAGAGTGTTTTTTTTTTGTGTACCCTTTAAACCTGTTAATACCAGCATTACTCCCTCTATGGCTCCTTCTTTGATTATTAATCACTTAACAAATTTAAACACAGTGTCGAAAAAGAAAACTTAAGAGCAAGCTTTTGATTATTATCTCTCCCCCACACTTGAACCAAAGCAATGCCCTCATTGCATAGAAAGAATTAAAATAACAGGGCATGCAAACTACCTGGGTAATGATCAAAAAGCATGGTAATAAGAGATATTTAAATTTAAAGAGCAAGGTATGGATAGTGTACTCCCTAGTGTTTGGCAGAGTATGTAGCTCCCCCACACTTGAGTTCAGCTGTAATGTGCAAGTGTACCTGAATAATATTCTAAACAGCCAGAAGAACTCAAGTTAATTCTCCTCGTTTCTCTTCTTTCTTTTTCACTCTCTTTTTTTTGCATAAATAAAATACAGAATATAAACACAATACAGATTAAAAAGATAGATAGTAGGGTGCCTCCTACCAAGCTGCCCATCTTTAAGGTCTTTGGCTAGACCGTACCTCAGTGATTTAAGTTGTAACTGGTTCTTTGAGAAAAAGCGCAGAAGCTTCTTCGTTGTCTAACGTGTTTCCCATATATAACTTGATACGAGCTCCATTGACTTTAAATGATCCTCCTTTCTTATCTTCCAATTCTACCGCTCCATAAGTAGAGGTGGATATTATTTTAAATGGTCCAGACCAGAAGGATTTTAACTTACCTGGGAAGAACTTTAGTCTGGAATTATAAAGGAGGACATAATCTCCCACTTTGAAGTCTCGCTTGGCAATCATCTTATCGTGCCAACGCTTGGTCTTCTCCTTATAAATCACTGCATTTTCATATGAGTTGTACCTTAGTTCTTCCAGTTCTGTCAACTGGAACTTTCTTTTTTCACCGGCTTGTTGTAGATCGAAGTTCAACACCTTTAGAGCCCAATAAGATTTATGCTCTAATTCCACAGGCAGGTGACATGCCTTCCCAAAAACTAGTTTAGGGAGACACGCCGATAGGTGTTTTGAAGGCGGTACGGTACGCCCAGAGTGCATCATCCAATTTAATGGACCAATCCTTTCGAGAAGAGCTCACCGTCTTCTGTAGAATCCATTTTAGCTCTCTATTTGTTATCTCTGCCTGACCATTCGTTTGAGGATGGTATGGTAGAGCAACCTTATGTCGGACTCCATATTTTTTCAGGAGAGCATCAAATTGGCGATTGCAGAAGTGAGATCCTCCATCGCTGATGATTGCTCTTGGAACACCGAATCGAGAGAAAATGTATTTCTTGATGAACTTCATCACAACTTTACCATCATTAGTAGAGCAAGCAAGGGCTTCCGCCCATTTAGAAACATAATCGACTGCTACTAAGATGTATAAATTTCCAAATGAATTTGGGAAGGGTCCCATAAAATCAATCCCCCAAACATCAAACAATTCGACTTCTAGCATATTGTTCAAGGGTAGTTCATTACGGCGAGAAATATTACCTTGCCTTTGACACCGATCGCAAGTAGATACAAAGGCATGACAGTCCTTGTGAAGGGTGTTCCAATAGAAACCGGATTCAAGTACCTTTGCAGCTGTACGGGTTGCACCGTGATGTCCGCCGGTTTCTCTAGAATGGCAATGGAGAAGAATATTTCTGATCTGTCTCTGGGACACATCTTCTGATAATACCATCTGCACAGATTTTGAAAAGAAATGGATCATCCCATAAATAATGTTTGACAATAGAAAAGAACCTTTTTCTCTGCTGATAAGTCATATCAGCTGGGATGATCTTTGTAGCCAGATAATTTGCAATATCGGCAAACCAAGGGTCTCTTGCCGTTTGAATTGTGAAAACTGCCTCGTCCGGGAAAAATTCATTGATGGGTCTCTCGTCCTCTGGTCCCTCCATTCTTGATAAGTGGTCAGCCACGACATTCTGGATACCTCTCTTATCCCTTATCTCGATGTCGAATTCTTGTAAGAGAAGTATCCATCTTATCAATCTTGGTTTTGCATCTGCTTTGGCAAATAAATACTTGAGGGCAGAATGATCAGTATGAATAATGACCTTACTACCCAATAAATATGAACGGAATTTATCCAAAGCGAAAACGACTGCCAGTAATTCTTTTTCGGTGGTGGCATAATTTTTCTGAGCATCATTTAAAGTGCGGCTTGCATAATAAATTACTCTCAGAACCTTATCCAATTTCTGGCATAAACAGCACCCACCGCATAATCACTGGCGTCACACATAATTTCAAAAGGTTGTGACCAGTCGGGTGATACAACAATAGGAGCAGAGACAAGTTTTTCTTTCAACAAATTAAAAGCTGCTAAACATTCATCAGAAAAATGAAATTTAGCATCTTTTGTCAGTAAAGTGCAGAGAGGCTTAGAAATCTTGGAAAAGTTTTTAATGAATCGTCTGTAAAAACCAGCATGTCCAAGAAAACTTCGGATACCTCTGACAGTAGTAGGAGGGGAAGTTTTTCTATTACCTCAATTTTAGCGCGGTCCACCTCAATACCTTTGGAAGACACGTTATGTCCTAGCACGATCCCTTCTCGAACCATGAAGTGACATTTTCCCAGTTCAGGACTAGATTTGTGTCTTCACACCTGGCCAAAATAAGATCAAGATTCTCCAGGCAAGTATCAAATGTCGAACCAAAGACAGAGAAGTCATCCATAAAGACTTCTATACATTTTTCAATGTAATCAGAGAAAAGCCATCATGCACCGTTGAAAAGTAGCTGGTGCATTACATAATCCAAACGGCATTCTTTTATAAGCGTATGTTCCATAAGGACAGGTAAAAGTAGTTTTATCCTGATCTTCTGGAGCAATTGGGATCTGAAAGTATCCTGAATAGCCATCTAGAAAACAATAATAGTCCTGACCTGCTAACCTTTCCAGCATTTGGTCAATAAAAGGTAAGGGAAGTGATCCTTACGTGTGGCAGTATTCAATTTCCTGTAGTCTATACAGACTCTCCAACCGGTAGTAGTGCGTTGAGGAATCAACTCACCTTTCTCGTTGGGAACTACAGTTATTCCGCCCTTTTTGGGTACCACCTGCACCGGGCTCACCCACTTGCTATCTGAAATTGGATAAATTATTCCAGCGTCAAGTAGTTTTATTACCTCTTTCTTGACCACCTCTTTAAGAGTGGGGTTGAGACGCCTCTGTGGTTGTGCTAAAGCCCTGAAATCATCTTCCATGTAAATTCGATGAGAGCACAGAGATGGGCTTATTCCTTTGATATCCGCTATTGACCAACCGATAGCGGTTTTATGACGGCGTAGCACCCCTAAAAGTTCCTCCTCCTGCACATCTGTCAATTTAGAAGAAATAATAACTGGTAGATCAGATGGCTTTTTTAGAAAGGCGTATTTTAAATGAGGAGGAAGAGGTTTCATTTCGACTGTAGGTGCTTTTTCGATGGATGGCTTTGGTCTGTCTGTGTTTCTTTCTACTGGCTCGAATCTTTGTCGGTAGGACTGGAAATATGGCTTATGTTTGTTTAACTCTTCAGCCATGAGAGCAATATCGGGATTTTCGTCTTCAGCTTCACAAGATGCCATAAGACATCTTTCCAAAATTGTTTCTTCATCTCTGCTGAGAACGTCTCCTGTACTAAAGAGTCAATAGTGTCAATAGAAAAACAATTTGTGTATCAGAAGGATGCTTCATGTTCCGGGTCATGTCGAAAACTACCTGCTCATCATGAAGTCTTAAAATTATTTTCCTCCTTCAACATCAATTAAAGTTCTCGCAGTTCTCATAAAAGGTCTACCTAAGATTAGTGGGACATCTTTATCTTCCTCAATGTCTATAACAATGAAATCAGCGGGGAAAATAAACTTGCCAACAGAAACCACTAAATCTTCAATTTTTCCTTCGGGGTGAATTATGGAACGATCAGCTAGTTGGAGCTGAACAGGAGTAGGAGAGCATTGACCTATGCCCAATTTCTTGAATATAGATAAAGGCATTAAGTTAATACTTGCGCCTAAATCGCATAACCCGTTACCACAATTTATGTCTTCAATTGCGCAAGGAATGATAGGGAGACCTGGATCTCCCAACTTCGGTGGTAGCTTCTTTAAGAGTACTGCAGAAACTCTTTCGGTTAGTTTCACCGTGTCATTTTCCTGTAAAGATCGCCTGTTAGACAAGATATCTTTCATAAATTTCGCATAAATAGGCATTTGTGTTAAGGCATCAGAAAAAGGAATATTAATAGTTAATTTCTTAAAAATGTTAAGAAATTTTCCAAATTGGTCGTCCAAATTCTTCTTCTTTAATCTGTCAGGAAATGGGATTGGAATATCATATGAAACCTGTGACGGTTTAATAGTAAGGGATGCAGGAGACTCCTTCTCCTTGGAAATTGTTACGTCTTCTTTGTCAGATTTTTGTTCATTAGATTTCTCCTCAGTTTCAGGGGCATCGGATACCAGCTCTTTCCCGCTCCTTAGGGTTATTGATTTTGCATGCTCCCTGGGATTTGGATCCGTCTGGCTCGGGAGTGACCCTGCTGGTCTTTGAGCCAACTGTTGGGAAATCTGACCTATCTGTCTTTCTAAATTCGTGGTTATGGTAGCCTGATCAGCAACTTTGGCTTCTATCTCAGAAAATTTTGAATTTATCGCCTGACCTTGTTTCAGAAGCTGATTCATCATGCCTTTTAATTCGCCCATGTCTCCTTGTGAGTTGGTTGGCTGTTCCTGTTGTCGGTTGTACTGCGGTTGTCGGTTTTGGTTAAAACCTTGGTTGCTCGACTGTGGGTCATAATCCTCCATGGTTGTTGATTGCTCCTCCAATTTTTTGGTTGTAGGAGTTCGGATAAGGATTTGGTGGTCTGTTGTTAATCAGACTTACCTCCTCAAGGGTCCTGTTGCAACCTGAGCCATCACAGTCTGTGGTTTCATGAGCTCCTCCACAGTTTTCGCAACAGGGAGTCAGATATGGGGAAGTGGCTACTGTTTTCACAGCTTTTTGTTGTGGTTGACTAAGAGTTAGTTTTCCACAACTTTTGTGAGTGCAGCTAGTTGAGCAGACACATGATCCTGCGGGGGAATACTGTAGATACCGGTTTCTTTCTTTACTTCACCTCTCCCCTTATTTTACACCATTGTCTGGTGCTGGCGGTCATCTGGTCCAGTAGATCAACTGCTTCTTCTCCGGTCATTTTCATAAAATTTCCTCCAGATGAGGAACTTAGCAACAATTTGTTAGAATCATTTAAGCCTCTAAAGAATGATAAAACAAGCTCCTGGCTACTCATACCGTGATGTGGGCATAATATCTGTAATTCTTTGAATCTATCCCACGAATCATAGAGAGATTCACCTGGTTCTTGACAGAAGTTTGTGATCTCAGCAATTTTCTCTCTTGTTTTGGACGGGGGATAGTATTTCGCCAGAAATTTGTTTGCTAACTCAGCCCAACTGTGGATGCTGCTGGGTTGTAAACTTCTCAGCCACCTGGAGGCGCCATCTTTCAATGAATAGGGGAACAATTGCAGACGGATGCGTTCGTTCAGACTTCCTGTTTTGTTAAAAGTGTTACAAAAATCAAGAAATGCAGATATATGGTGTGGAGCATCATCTGAATCTAGCCCGCTGTATTGGCCCTGGTGGTAGAGTGTGGTAATGAAACTGGTTTTGAATTGCCAGGCATCTAGTTCAGCCTGAGTGACCTGAGGAAGGACAATAGCAGAAGGCCTCCCTTCAACTGACGGTTGCTGGTATTGGCAGAGAGTTTGTCGAGTTGCCATCTCTACACGTTGTTGTCGTCTTTCTCTGTGGAGAAATCTTTCAATCTCAGGTTCAAAATCGTTTTGAGGACTACCTGCAGATCGAGTACGACGCATATATAGAAATAACTAAAGTGTTAATGTTAGGAGTTAGTATACTGGAAATTTGAAGTTAGTAGTTAGTATACTGGAAATTATAAGTTAGTTACTGAAATTAAATGACAGAAACTTTAAATGACAGAAATTTGAAGTTAGTAGTTAAGGACAGAAATTATAAGTTAGTAGTTAAGGACAAAATTATAAGTAGTATTAAGGACAGAAATTAAGTTATGTTAAGGACAGAAATTAAATATGTTAAGGACAATGGAAATGGAAATTAATGACTGAAAAATAAATGACAATAAAATAAAGAGTTAGTAATTAGATGTTAGTAATTAGATGTCCGAAGTCCGATGTCCGTAGTTAGATGTCCGAAGTCCGATAGTTAGATAGTTAAATAGAAAACTCAATAAAATTAAAAACTGTCAGTTAACCGTGCCGGAGGTCCCCGGCAACGGCGCCAAAAACTTGTTGGAGTAAAAGTGTGTTACTTCTACCACTAGGCAGTGTACCTAATCGTTTTGCGGAATTGTGGAATTGTGGGGTGTCGAACTCTTGGGGACCTTGCTGTGGTTTAACTGATAGTGCAATTTAATTGAGAATTCTAATTAGACTACTGAACAGAAACTTATCATTTTTTGAGAGAAATTGTGGTTTAGAACTTAGTGTAAACAAAAAGTAAAAAGAACAATTAATTAAAACAGATTAATAATAGCAGTTATGAAACTCTTTTGTTTTAAGGAAGCACCCCGGGTTGTTCTGCTCACCTATTTTACTCAATTATATTATTGTAGACTTCCTGTGAGCCTCGATTTTAAACCCTATCCTATGTGGATTAAGTTGATTGGGATCTAGTCGGGTTTTAGGTCCACTTATAACCTAAGATTAATAACTATGTCATTAAAACAATAATTATTAAAACCTAAGCTAGCTCACTGGAACCTATTATGAGTCGCCACCTAATTTTAACCTAGATCAAATTAGGAAAGGAGAGTTCGGGTTCAGGGGCTTGATATTCGACTTATTTAGGGTTCAACTACTTTCATTACCCCTCCTAGGTCGTTTTTCCTCTACTTGGTTTAATTACGGCTTTTTACAAAGTTGCTTTTTAACCTAAGTGCGCGCTTCTGTTTTTTTGTGTTTTTTAGCATTTTTTTGACAGAAAATTAAAGTGGAAATTAAAATTACCTAAACTAGGGTTTCGGAGGCAGAATTAGGTCAAATTTTGTTTCCGTCCGTGTCCACAGACCTAATGTCCGAGACCATGGACCCTAGTTAACCTATATGAAAAATAAAAGTCGAATTAAAAAGAAAACAGAAAATTGTAAAGTCTGGGGCCACGGACAGGCCGTCCGTGGGCCCGGACATTATTTGAAAAACCTAAATTTTTAAAATTTGAAAAAACTCGCCGCCGTCCGTGGGCGTCCGGTCTTACGGACAGGGAGTCCGGGACCCCGGACATGACGTCCGTGGGTGCGGACCGCCCTCGGACGGCGGCGTTAAGGCTGTTCCCGAAGGTGTTTTGGCTCAAATTTTAAGGGTGTGTAGCCTGAAAGATGTACAATGCGTTAGTGTTCGAAAGTTCTCAATTTGAATTCGAATTATGCACGAAACTTGGTAAACAAGTTATTGGACAGAAGCTTGAATAAACAGCAATACAGAAGCGTACGAAGGTTAGTTTGAGCCCAAATTTTGAGGCAGGACAGATAATACCGTGGAGAATTAGGGAAGTGGAGTTTCTACCTATTTTACCTTCGGATTCACAACGTTCTTCACCCGGGATTCGTCGAGTGCTCCGTTGATGGCAGACCCCGGAGGATTTCGACCCAAGCTTCTGGTTGTTGGTTGTTCTTGCTGTTCTTCACGTTTTGGTGGTGTTTTTGTGGGGTTTTGATGACTATTGATGCTTTGGGGATTGGAAAACGTGTTTAGATGGTGATTTCGGGGGATTTTCGGTATGATTTGGGTGGCCGGGCGTTGGAAAACGTAAGAGAGAGTGAGGAAGCTGTGTTTTTTGATTCTCTAGGGCTCTTGAGCATATGAGGTTCTGATTTTATCCAAAAACCTATCCCCTTATATAGACTTTCTTAAAGATAAAGAAAATCTAGTAAAAGTAAGATTTTTTGATATTTTAATTAAGTGACTTCCCCAATGAATTCCGCTGTGAGATTTTAACCACATGTCAAGGATGGATATTATGAATTTTCTGAGGTGGAACCGAATTTTTGAATATTGGAATATTTTAAATTGAATTTCTCGTCGGATTCAGTCAGAAATTGCTAGAAAATTATTGGAAATTTGAAAAATCAAAATTCCAACGCCATTATGCTTAAAATGTCATCCTCTATCATGAGTTAAAATATCAAAGCGTTTCAAGCTGATTTGGGCATCCTTTGGAGGAGAGAGAAAGCTTACAAGAGGTCTTAGGAGCCTTTAAAGATTACCAAAACGCCCCTGAAAGTGACGAAGCTGCTCCCCATGCCATGGAACGTGCCGATCGGGCCGGGATCCCTCACCGCTTGATTAAAATGCCTCTCACAACACCAGTACCTCGTAGACCCTAACCAGGGGGTCAAAATTTTGGGTATAACAGATTCCCCCCGTCAACTAGACTTTGTAATGAAAATGAGAAGGCTAGTTGATGCCTGAGTGATACCCCAAAATTTCAAATGTTTCCAAGACCCTGCATGTTATCAGAAAACTGATAAGTTGTGTCGAGCTATTCTAAGGCGCTGACTACCTACAATGAATGAGATGATGTCAAGCGGTTCTAAGGCGTTGACTACCTATGACGAATGAGATGATGTCAAGCGATTCTAAGGCGTTGACTACCTATAATGAATGAGATGTTGTCAAGCGGTTCTAAGGCGTTGACTACCTATAATGAATGAGATGTTGTCAAGCGGTTCTAAGGCGTTGACTACCTATGACGAATGAGATGATGTCAAGCGATTCTAAGGCGTTGACTACCTATAATGAATGAGATGTTGTCAAGCGGTTCTAAGGCGTTGACTACCTATAATGAATGAGATGTTGTCAAGCGGTTCTAAGGCGTTGACTACCTATGACGAATGAGATGATGTCAAGCGATTCTAAGGCGTTGACTACCTATAATGAATGTGATGATGTCAAGCGATTCTAAGGTGTTGACTACCTATGATGAATGAGATGATGTTAAGCTATTCTAAGGCGTTGACTACCTTTAAAGGAGTGAAGTACATGTCAAGCGATTCTAAGGCGTTGACTACCTAAAATGTGAAAAGTGCACTGAACTAAGAGTGAATAATCAAGACCGAGCATCTAAGGTGCCGGGAACCTAAAATTAAATGGAATACGCCGAGCATTATAAGGTGTCGGGAACCTGAAGCTGAATGAAATACGCCGAGCATTATAAGGTGTCGGGAACCTGAAGCTGAATGAAATACGCTGAGCATTATTAGGCGTCGGGAACCTGAAGCTGAATAGATTACGCCGAGCATTATAAGGTGTCGGGAACCTGAAATTTGAATGGATTACGCCGAGCATTATAAGGTGTCGGGAACCTGAATTTGAATGGAATACGCCGAGCATTATAAGGTGTCGGGAACCTGAAGTTGAATGGATTACGCCGAGCATTATAAGGTGTCGGGAACCTGAAATTGAATGGATTACGCCGAGCATTATAAGGTGTCGGGAACCTGAAATTTGAATGGATTACGCCGAGCATTATAAGGTGTCGGAACCTGAAATTTGAATGGAATACGCCGAGCATTATAAGGTGTCGGGAACCTGAAGTTGAATGGATTACGCCGAGCATTATAAGGTGTCGGAATGAAATTTGAATGGAATACGCCGAGCATTATAAGGTGTCGGGAACCTGAAGTTGAATGGATTACGCTGAGCATTATAAGGTGTCGGGAACCTGGAGTTTGATTGGAATACGCCGAGCATTGTAAGGTGTCGGGAACCTGGAGTTGAATAGGATACGCCGAGCATTATAAGGTGTCGGGAACCTAAAAATGAAAGGAGATGTAATGAGATTGATGTAATGTGTGCGTAAATTGACGAATGTAAGTAGGACCTATGGGTGCCTAAGTGGAATGGTAGGAAATCAGGTTCTTGATGAGCCTGAGGTTGAGTTCATCTACTCTGGTGAATCTGAATCTTTGGCTGAGAATCTGCATCTCTGAAGAGTCTGTATCTTCGGCTGAGAATCTGTATCTCTGATCGGGTGAGAATCTGTATCTCTAAAGAATCTGTATCTTCGGGGCAAGAATCTGTATCTCTGAAGAATCTGTATCTCGGGGTGAGAATCTGTATCTCTGAAGAATCTGTATCTTCGGGGTGAGAATCTGTATCTCTGAAGATCTGTATCTTCGGGGTGAGAATCTGTATCTCTGGTCTATGATGGGAGTTTCGTACGGACGGATGCAAGGTTATCTTTATGCAAATGATCATAATGAAAGTTGATTATGAAAGTGCCAAACATGGCAAAGATGATGTGCATGTCAAAATACAATCAAAGTGTATGTAGGAAACTTGTCCAAAACAAGAAATCATTGGAACAATGTGCCAAACATGGCAATGTTAAGGATCAAAAATTGTCCAAAGCAAGACATTTCTAGAAAGTGTGCCAAATGCGGCCATGATGAGGTTTATGAAACCGAAGTGTTTCAAGACAAGAAATTGTTGTTTGAAGAAAATTCTGTTTAGTGAAAAGGAAAGTGAATCATCATTTCCTAACTATAGACTTCGGACTTGTAATTTATCTCCTACGAGATGAACATGCCGCCGGTGGGGTATGGTGTATGATGTGAAGGTAAGGGCTTATGTGGGCCTGTGTGGTGTATGAAGTGAAGGTAAGGGCTTATGTGGGCCTGTGTGGTGTATGAAGTGAAGGTAAGGGCTTATGTGGGCCTGTGGTGTTGATGTGGTGGTAAGGGCTTATGTGGGCCTGTGGTGGGATGGGGTGGTGATGCTTAAGCCTTGGGTTCCAATTGGTGTTGTCATAGCAATTGTTGGAGCCAACAACTGCCCCCAGTATTTTTCCCTTAAGACAATATGAGCTAGAGTTCATGGCAATCGATCGTTCCGATCGATTGCCCCCAGTATTTTCTTTGATCGAACGTGCGAATGAGTCTCGTCCTCACAGGGTCAAGGCTTATGTTCTGATTTGGTGCTTCCTAACCTACACTCGACGTGTTTGGTGTTTACACTCGTTTCTCACTTACAGTCACAACTTCTAGACCATTGAATTTGATATTTGATGAATTTACGCATTCGATCTGTTACTTTCACGTGATTGGATACACAACTACCAAGTCGGAAGTCTTTGAGGCTTATAACGTGGCCATGGGGTGTGATGCAAGACAATGGGATCATGGAGGGATATTTGAGGTATGTGGAGCTTAAATGGGTGACCAAAGCTGGAACTTGCGTCTTCTCTCGGATTCATCTTCCTTGTCTTGAAGTCGTCTGGCTACTTCATGTTGACGTTGTTTTCGAGCTTCTGGACCTGGACTTTGAAGTTGTCCTTTGCACCATTTCTCTTTTCGTCATTTGGATTTTTCGAGGCACTTCGGGTTTGCCTTTGTTTTATCCTTTCTTGGCTTTGCCTTCGGGGTTCTTGTGTTTTCCCGGTTTTGGGCTTCGAGAGCTGTTTTGATGTGAGCTCTTTTGATCCTGTGTCACTCTGGGACCATTTGCGGATCGCCTTGTTATGCTGATAGCGGCGTTGCTTCTTTGGACTGATGAGAATGTTATCTGAGAGTCGGGCTCCTCGCCTCCTTTGGTCACCGGGTCGGACATTCATCATTGGCTGGGTTATTTTGTGGAGTTCATAATATCGAAAAGGGATATATGAAAGGCTCAGCGGGGGTGCCTAGGGTTTAATGACAGGGTTTGCAGGCTTTTGGCCATGCGGTGCTGTACCTAGGTGCTACGTCATTCCTGATAGTTGTATATCCGTTCTTTGTTACTTTTCACAGGTCTAAGCGTAAATTTACAAATTATCTCCTTCGGTCGGAGTTATGCCGTTTACCTCACCTTTGGATGTGGTCTCACCGGAGTCGTGTAAAAATGACACGCTCGTTCGCTCATGGTTTTTCCGCTCAAGACACTCTCGTGAATTTCACTCAGAGACTAGTTCACACGCTTAAACGAAAGATGAAAGATGAACCTAAACTCAGATTGCCCCCAGTATCGATTTGGGGTTAGTGACAACAATTTAAAAGATATGGATTTGGAACCGCTTTGGGGGTTATTTGGATGTTTTGGGATAAGATGTGGGGTTTGGTAAGGCATGCTCAAAACTTCAGAAACAAAATACAAGTCTTTGTGTTCCATTGTCGGGAAATAATTAATTCATGAACCATTTTCTCAAAAGAAACTTGTGTGAAACAAAACCTTTTTTCTGTGTTATCATTTAGACTTGAAAAGTCATTCATTTGTGAACATGAGGAAGAAGATGATTCAACAAAATCGATGCTTCTTATTAGTGGTTTGAAAATGATCATTCTTTGAAAAACATGAGAGGTGCATTTGAAAGATGAGTGTTATGGCAGGTTATGCAGTAGAATGCATAGGAACCCTAAAATTTCTATTGAATCGAAATCCTGCTGAACCGTCTGAAGTCGGCATGCTGAGGACTCGAGCTCTTGACCGCTGGGATGTCGCTAAAATGACTGTGATCGTCTTCCTTCCAAACTTCGAGTAGGCCCTGTAAGATGTCCGAACTAGGAATACCTATGGGTTATGTAGGAAGCAATTGGGCCTGAGTCTTCGCCAAACTGGGAGTGAAGTGCATAGACTAGAGTGATTCCTAGACTAGAACGGACATGTAGGCCTGAACCCAGGAATTGAGCAAACAAGCTGAAAGAAATCACATGGACCGCGAATGGGCCGTTGGGCCGAAGGATAAGCCTTGAAGTCTAGATTTGTTTGATGCTCTTGTTGGGCTTTGAAGCCGGAAACTGGAATGAATGAGTTACGAGAACTATCCTGAATTCGAATGGGTTGAAACCTAAACAAACGGTTTTGAGTGGGCCTAAAAGGTATGACACCTAGATCTTAGGACTTTGGGCCAGGGCCCGAACAAAAAGTTTACCTAGACTAGAATGGGCCTTGGGCCGAAATGGAAAAGCCTGATTGATTCTCATGGACTACTTTAGGTAGATTTGTTTTTTTTCATGGGCCTAGAACTAAATTGATAATTCAAATTAGGCTGAAAGAGAAATCTCCTAAGTTTAAACTTTTGGGCCGAAGCCCAAATGACTCACATATCAAACCAAACAAAGTCTCTGGGCCGCAAACAATAAAGCTGCCAATTCGGGTTGGGCTGAGTTGATGCAGGAGAGGTTCCTATCAATCTCTAGGCTGGGTAGTGGGCCGATCATAGAAGCAAACAAGGCCCACACAAATTCAACATGTCCTCACTAGACGTTTAAATCAAAACCGGGTAAGGATTGATCCGGAGAGGTGCTTGGGCCATGGGCCCAGGTCACCACAAAGGAATAGGGTTTGCACGCTATTCTCTTTGGGCTTCCCCACTCTTTTCACATCACCTGAAGGTGTGCGTCTACGGTCGGGTCTTTGACTGACCAAACAATGAGTTAGGTAAGGGCACTGCCAGGAAAATGTTTGGGGCTAAAGCCCAGGTATTAAGGGGGTGTGGTTAGACGACACCCTCCTCTTTTCCCCCACTTATTCACATCACCTAAAAGGTGTGAGTCCCTGGCAGGGGACCCTCAAACGGGTCCCAGAGTGAAATCGGTTTGTGTGGACCCTCGCTCTCATATGATGCAAAGGTGCAGGGAATTAAAGTGCGCACAAAGGTAAACAAACAATGTAATAAAAGCCATAAATAAACATTTTTCAAGTTAAGCCCTCTTTCTTAAAATTAAACAAGTTAAAATTAAGAATTTGTCGCCAGCAGAGTCGCCAGTCTGTGAGCCTCGATTTTAAACCCTATCCTATGTGGATTAAGTTGATTGGGATCTAGTCGGGTTTTAGGTCCACTTATAACCTAAGATTAATAACTATGTCACTAAAACAATAATTATTAAAACCTAAGCTAGCTCACTGGAACCTATTATGAGTCGCCACCTAATTTTAACCTAGATCAAATTAGGAAAGGAGAGTTCGGGTTCAGGGGCTTGATATTCGACTTATTTAGGGTTCAACTACTTTCATTACCCCTCCTAGGTCGTTTTTCCTCTACTTGGTTTAATTACGGCTTTTACAAAGTTGCTTTTTAACCTAAGTGCGCGCTTCTGTTTTTTTTTGTGTTTTTAGCATTTTTTGACAGAAAATTAAAGTGAAAATTAAAATTACCTAAACTAGGGTTTCGGAGGCAGAATTAGGTCAAATTTTGTTTCCGTCCGTGGCCACGGACCTAATGTCCGAGACCACGGACCCTAGTTAACCTATATGAAAAATAAAAGTCGAATTAAAAAGAAAACAGAAAATTGTAAAGTCCGGGGCCACGGACAGGCCGTCCGTGGGCCCGGACATTATTAGAAAAACCTAAATTTTTAAAATTTGAAAAAACTCGCCGCCGTCCGTGGGCGTCCGGTCTTACGGACAGGGAGTCCGGGACCCCGGACATGACGTCCGTGGGTGCGGACCGCCCTCGGACGGCGGCGTTAAGGCTGTTCCCGAAGGTGTTTTTGGCTCAAATTTTAAGGGTGTGTAGCCTGAAAGATGTACAATGCGTTAGTGATCGAAAGTTCTCAATTTGAATTCGAATTATGCACGAAACTTGGTAAACAAGTTATTGGACAGAAGCTTGAATAAACAGCAATACAGAAGCGTACGAAGGTTAGTTTGAGCCCAAATTTTGAGGCAGGACAGATAATACCGTGGAGAATTAGAGAAGTGGAGTTTCTACCTGTTTTACCTTCGGATTCACAACGTTTCTTCACACGGGATTCGTCGAGTGCTCCGTTGATGGCAGACCCGAGAGGATTTCGACCCAAGCTTCTGGTTGTTGGTTGTTCTTGCTGTTCTTCACGTTTTGGTGGTGTTTTTGTGGGGTTTTGATGACTATTGATGCTTTGGGGATTGGAAAACGTTTTAGATGGTGATTTCGGGGGATTTTCGGTATGATTTGGGTGGGGGCATTGGAAAACGTGAGAGAGAGAGTGAGGAAGCTGTGTTTTTTGATTCTCTAGGGCTCTTGAGCATATGAGGTTCTGATTTTATCCAAAAACCTATCCCCTTATATAGACTTTCTTAAAGATAAAGAAAATCTAGTAAAAGTAAGATTTTTTGATATTTTAATTAAGTGACTTCCCCAATGAATTCCGCTGTGAGATTTTAACCACATGTCAAGGATGGATATTATGAATTTTCTGAGGTGGAACCGAATTTTTTGAATATTGGAATATTTTTAAATTGAATTTCTTGTCAGATTCAGTCAGAAATTGCTAGAAAATTATTGGAAATTCGAAAAATCAAAATTCTAACGCCATTATGCTTAAAATGTCATCCTCTATCATGGGTTAAAATATCAAAGCGTTTCAAGCTGATTTGGGCATCCTTTGGAGGAGAGAGAAAGCTTACAAGAGGTCTTAGGAGCCTTTAAAGATTACCAAAACGCCCCTGAAAGTGACGAAGCTGCTCCCCATGCCATGGAACGTGCCGATCGGGCCGGGATCCCTCACCGCTTGATTAAAATGCCTCTCACAACACCAGTACCTCGTAGACCCTAACCAGGGGGTCAAAATTTTGGGTATAACACTTCCCCACTTTAGCAATAAACTCAAGAATCTTAATTAGTTTATTGACCATTTCCTGTCTAATAAACCCTGATTAACTTAAACAACAAGCGCAAATCTTGCTCAAGTTATTAATAAATTAATCGCATTATTAATAATTCCTATTGGAGACTGGTTAACCTATAGGCGAAAACTCACTTCTAGTCGTTAACCTGTTTTGACTTCTCTTGTCTAGAATCTTGTCTCAGCACTGCATTTTGACAAGAAACTACAAATATCACTTTAATAAATGGCCTAAATATTAAAGCGCATTAAGGAGGAGAATCAAAATATTGCTTGAACAGATTATATTAGAAAGTTTACGTAACACAGTTTAGTAAAATAAGCTTGCTTCTCAACCCGGGAGCTAAGGTTTTTAGTCAGACATAATTATACAAACAGACGTCGTAAGCACGACAGCCATTAAAACAAAGTACAGTTAGATAAAGAAAGAGCTCTCTACATTCGTACGCACTGTACGGAATTTTGTGGAAGAAGTGTGATTTGGGAGAGAATGTGAGTATTACAGAGAGTTACTTCGGGCAATTGTGCGCAGGTTTTTCTGATGAAGTGGTAGTGTTTATATAGAGGAGAGGAAGAAGAAGAAAACAGAAGAAGAGCTGGAGCATGCGTGCTAGTGGATTAACAAGATAAGGGAGGTAGATGGATTGGGGCTGCAGAACGCGTGAAGACTGTCGGCTGGCCCTTATCTTGTTGTCTGTAGGCGCCGCAACGAAGAAGAAGAAGAGAAAACTGTTCGCGCGTCGAATTTAGTCACGTCCGCCTTGTTGTCCGCCCAGATCCACGCGGACGTCTCTGTCGTCCTCGCCTCTGCGTCCGCCTTGTTGTCCGCCCAGATTCACGCGGACGCCTCTGATGTCCGCGCCTCTGTCCGCCTGAACTCACGCGGACACAATTCACGTCTGCGCCTATGCTTCTGTCCGCCCAGGCTCACGCGGACGTCTCTGTGGTGTCCTCGCCTCCGTCCGCCTAAACTCACGCGGACAGAATGAATATGTTTTCTATTTTCACGCGATCTTCAACCGGCTCCAGATTCTTCGTTATAAGTCCGTTTTACTCGCCGTTTGTTGCGTTGGAAAGCTTGTGAGATAAACTATTTGATTCCAGCACTTTTTCCTGTATTTGATACATAAAATCTATCAGTCCATATCAAGACATAAATCTTTGGAAAAACATACGATAAGTGAGAAATATTATCCTGAAAGTGAGTAAGTATAGGGTAAATTAAACCCTTAAATGTCTATGTATTTCTCACTTATCAAAACCATGCACGCTGTTCTCAGGAACAGGCCTCATGGGGTCCGGATTCTATTCCAGAGTATGTACTAAACCTTTGTGCTACTTAATATATATCAATGTTTCTTTTAAAAAATATATATATAAGATAATTGATGAGATTCATAAATCTCATAAGGAAAGATGAAGATGCCTTAAAGGCCCAAGTATTATATAATAATACACAATAATGATACCCATAGATCTTGAGTTGCCTTAGAGGCGTAAATGACATATATACTTATTGAAGTAATAAATGAGATTCATCAATCTCAGAAAGAAAGATGATGTCTTAAACGCTTAAGTAATACCATCTGTACTACAAAACAATTAATGATCATGAGGTTACTAATTTTAGCTCAACTTTCCCTCAACGGTATCTCTGGAGATCACCAACCATCGGACCAAGCAAATGAATCTATGTCTACTACAATGAGTTGTCTCGCTTTGAACTGTTAAGGGCTGGGTGACCCTTGTGTAGTTCGATGGCGCTTTAATACTATTCAAGAGGAATCGCCCAACTTAATTTTCTTATCTTAAACGAAGCTTGCTTATAGGGAGACGAAAGGTATTGAAGCCAACCTGAAAGGTTTCATGGCTTGGTTGTGGATAGCATGGAAAAAGTGGTGGGATTGCGATGTATTGGGAGGAGAGTAAAACGTTTAAAGTTCAGTCCTATTACCTCCATATTGATGGTAGGATTAATAGGGAATATTGGTTCGGGATGACAATGTATCAGATTCTACGGTAAGTCTGATCACGCTGATAAACATCTTTCATGGAGATTGATCATGGATTTAAAGGAGATGTCAAATAGACCATAGATGATTTTTGTGGATTTTAATGAAATTTTGTTCCATTTTGAGCAAAAGGGATGGGTAGAAGGAACAAAAACCTGATGGAGGATTTCAGAAAATGCATGGAGGATTATGATTTATAAGATCTTGGTGTCACTAGTGGAAAGTTTACTTATACTAATATGAGACTGGGGCTTGAGAACACTTGAGTCTAATGGGAATGGCAAATGCAGAGGGGGTGGCAATGTTTCTAAAAGCTAGAGTCAAAATGTTGATTGGGGCATATCTGATCATAAATATTCTCAATCCTCAATTAAGGAGAGGGCTAAAGCCTTTCAAGTTTCAAAACTGCTGGGCGAAGAGTGATGAATGTGAAGAAATCATTTGAAAGGCTTGGATAGATAGATGTGAAAGAAAATATGGTCTTTTAGATAAGGCTCTAGTGGTTGGAAACCGTTAAAAGCCTGGGATCGTGAGAGATATCATTTAGAAAGAAAGTTGTTTGAGGAAAAGAAGCAACTACTTTGAAGTATTGTATCCCAGGGATCAGAAAATATTAATGGGTAGACTAGAAGGGAGATAATTATAAAAAAAAGATCAACTACTATTGAAGGAAGAAATCCATCAGACCCAAAGATCAAGGAAATCTTGGCTAAGAGAAGAAGATAAGAACACAAAGTTTTTATTCGCAAGAACTAATGTGAGAAGTAAAAGCAATGACATTTATAAGTTACGAGATGATAACAAAAGTTTGACCACCACTTGGGAGTCAATCAAAGGGATGCCTAGGAAATTTTTTGCCAATTTGTTTCAGTCTGGTTGCACTGAGACAAACCCTCATCTACTGGCAAGTGTCGGAGGGTGTATCACAGTTGACCAGAACAACGAGCTAAATCAAGTCTTCATCAAGGAAGAAGTCTTTCAAGTTGTAAAAAATATGAAGTAGAACAAAGATCGAGGCCCAAATGGTTTTAATGGTAAATTCTTTCACGCTTAATGGAATATTATTGAAAAGGATTTTGTTAATACTATTATGCAGGTGTTGAATGAAGGAATAATTTCAGAAGGGATAAATCATTCTCACTTGGTTTTGATCCCAAAACAAAAAATATCTGTTCAATGAAGGATTTAAGACCTATAGCTCTCTGCAGTACCATCTACTGTGTGGCTGCAAAGATCCCGACAAACTGAGTAAAGAGTGTTATTCAGAACAAGCATTTTTTGTTCCAAGGAGACTTATTTCAGAAAATACTATCATGGCGCAAGAAATGATACACTCTATGAACTTGTCAAAGACAAAAAGAAAAGGATGATTTACTCTCAAAATTGACATGAAGAAAGCTAATGATCGAGTGCAATTTTCTATTTGGAGTTATGGAGAGCATAGGTTTTGGAGGAAGATAGAGGAAAGAAGTGAAGAAATGTGTAACATCGGTATTAATGGCAGTTCTGATCACGGATACCCTAGTAAATTTTTCTATCCCAAAAGAGGACCGAGACAAGGAGATCCCTTCTCTCCTTATCTTTTCCTTTTAGTGATGGAAACCCTAATCTCTTGTTGAAGGGTTACGATGCACGCTCTGATCTATAAAAGTCCCACCATCAACTCCCATGCCCCAGAGATTGCTTATGTTTTGCGGATGAATATGTTCTTTTTTGAGAAACTTCTCAAGAAAATGCAATAGTGCTAAAAAATCTTCTAAGAGCAGGATTATCCAAGATGTCATTAATAATGTGATTAAGCTGATGGGTCAACATGTAGTTAATGTTTTGATAACCGAGTTATAGTTCGGGGGCTCATAGTCAAAGATACCGTAACCTCAAGGTGGTTACCAATAATTATGAAAACCACAAGGGGGTTAACTGTAATTTGCCTAATCCTCTAGGGGGTTCTGAGTAATTTACTCTTAACAATATCAGAGAACTCACATGTTAGTTTTAATTTGTTTCTCTTTCATATATGTGGAGCATTATGATTGGAATAATAATCGTTGTGGGGCCCATATTTGGGTTCTTAAGAGTTCTTGTGGAAGAACCCTCTCATGGGTTCTTAATCTTTTTCCTCTCTTTTATTTATATCTCATATTTTTATTTTATTTTTTTAACTAAGAACCCTTAAGAACCACCAATAATCATGGTCTAAATAATTTACGGAGACTTGAGGATATTGTATTAGTGTGGAAAATTGAGTTTTATTTTATCAAAAAGTGTTCCGTCTCAATTAAAGGGAGTTGTTAGTCAAAATTGGTGGTTAAAGAGTCAAGGAGATTGGATTGTATTTGGGTTTCCTAAACAAAATTGGGATAGGTAAGAAACGGGTCTTGAATTACATTAAAGAGAGAATCCAACAAAAGATTCAAGGATGGAGAATGGGAAAGTTTCCCAAATGGGATGATTGGTTCTCATTAAGAGGATTTTACCAGCGATCCCTGGTTATATAATGGAATGGTTTTAAACTTCTTAAGTTGTTCCCCAATGAAATTCAGGCTCTAATCCGTAATTTCTGGTGGAAGGGTAGCTCAGAGTAAAAAAGAATGGCTTGGAATAAATGGGATAAGGTTTGTCTTAAAATGAGTGAAGGTGGGTTAGGCTTCCGATCAATAGTGTGATTAAACGATACGATGTTACCCCACCAGATTTGGAGGTTTCTGTTCATTGTTTGAGGACTCAGCTGACCATGTCATGAGGAGCATTAAACTTGAGGGAGTCGCATTTGACGATTAATAATAGCTCTAGTGGATATATATTGAGGAGGGACCCAAACATCAACGGTCAGAGAAAAGGAGAGCGAAGAGTTAATCTGGCAATTTGGTCACTCGGATCAGGTTTGGTTTGGTTTGGGATGGGTTGGGTCAATTGTAGATATATAATATTTGGTTTGGTTCGGATAGGTCGGGTTCATTTGGTTCAAATAAGATTTGATTGATTTCAGATTTGGGTGCTTTTGGTTCAGGTTGGCCTCTGAGTTATTCAGTTTTTTTCTGGTTATGTGTCAAATTCGGGTGACTTACTTAGGTTAGGTTTGGTTGACAAAAGTTTTAAAGTAAGAATCCTAGTGTTGAGCAAAATCTACACAATATTATATATAGATTTATTGCAAACTAATAGGCAAGTGCACCTAGTCGGAGTAGTACAACAAGTGTCGTATCCTTAGGGAAATTGTTCAATTTGCCTAGTTTCGGTATTTAATAAAAGTAAATAAATGGGGGTTTAGCCAGTGGCAGTCTTGGTATTTTTGGGTTGGATAGATAAAAACAATTAAAATCTTAAATAAAATAGTTGTGTATCAAATGGATGGAAAATGTGCTAAGGAAGGTGAAATCGCCCAAACATACTTCAGACTTTAATTATAATCCTAATTTGCTCTATTTGTTTGTTTAAAAATTTATCTTGTGGCCTTCCTAAAGTATAGATAAGGTCAACGCTTAATTAATTCAATAAACTTTTTACTAGAAGAAAAAGTCTAAATCATTAATTAGCATTAAATACAAATTCTTTTTAATAACAGCGATGGATTTTATCAGCTAATTAAGGAGATAATATCTAACGTTTGTCTCTCTTTGTGGTCTATTCTCAAATTTACAAAATCATTGAAATAAGAGAAACCGTAAATGCGTAAAAATGATCAGTTCTTAAGCATTTAATAATTTAGAGAGACAAAACAAATATTTATAAGCAAACTCGATATTATAAGTAAATCTGAATTATTTGGGGTCAAACACCCATCCTAAGCACAAATATAAACTTACTCAGACGTTGACATAAATAAACATAGAGTAAAGATAGACATTAAAACAGAGTCAAGTTTGAGGAAAGAAAGAACTCTATTTTGGGGAGAGTTGTTTCGCTTCTGGGCTTGTCTTCGTGATTATGCCGACCTCAAAACGATGATAGATAGGTAGAACAAAGAAAACGAACAAAATAGGTACAAGTTGGTCCTGTCCGGGTGGGGCCACTGGACACAAACGCGGACAACTCCCGTCCGTGTGGGGGCTGTGCGGACACAAGTGCGGACACGGCCTGGTTTTCTGCAGATCGTCTTCTTCGTCTGGTTTTCTGGAAAATGGAAGAGTTAGGCTTATTTGGTGATGAGAAATGATGGAAATGAAGTGGAGATGTGGATGTATGGATGGAGAATGGAATTTGGATGGAGTGAGAGTGAATTTTGGTGAGCGTTGAGTTGTGATCGATTGTGTGAATTGATGAAGAGTGAGCGTGGGTTTATATAGAAGTAAAGAGGAGGAAGAAGACAGGGCTGGAGCAGGCGTGAAGAAATTAAGGAATGCGGCGCCTGATATGTCTGATGGGGTAGATCGATATGTTTGTAAGCACCGCAAATGAGGAAAAACAGCGAAGGAGGTGCATATCTATCAGTCGCGTGATTTCTGGATTTGGCGCAGTCATTTACACGTGTCCGGATTTGTGTCCGGATAGGGCTCATCAGGACGTGAGACGTCCGCGTTTCTGTCCGCGTAAGGACACAAATGTCCTGGTGAGATTTGTTCGTGTCCGAGTTTGAGTCCGCGTACGGACGCGTGTCCGAGTTTGAGTCCGCGTACGAACGCGTGGCCGAGTTTGAGTCCGCGTACGGACGCGATCTCTTGCTTCCTGTCCGGATTTGCGTCCGGGTAGGGCTACGCGGACACATGTATTTCGTCTCATCTTGTTCTACAAACTTCGACAGGCTCCAGATTCTTCGTTTGAGCTCCGTTTTCAGATCCGTTTGCGCCTATGCGTTCGTCTTTTCGTCTACTTTGCTCTTAGCTTGGTTTTCCTCATGTTTAACCAATAAATCTGTAAGATAACCAATAAAACATAAACTCGAGGAAAACTAACCAAAGTGGAGAAATGAGCAAGAAAAGTGCTAATATAACATATGAAATACAACAATAAAACATGCCCATTTGGACACTTATCACACCCCCACACTTACCTTTTTGCTTGTCCTCAAGCAAAACCATGTACCCAAGCAAGTAGGGAATGCTCAATACTAACAAATATTATTATGAAGGGTAGGATAAGGAGGTGAATAGTTCATGATCTTAAACTTTTTGAGGAGTGTGATCCATCAACTGCGGGTGGCACAGGTGTGCTTAGGGTAAAAACAAAATATAGACTTTTGGGGTATGATCCAAGGTGCTTCAATGCTTCTCAGTTTAGGTGACTTTGAGAACTTTTACCACGGCCAACTTCTCTCAAGAATGGGCATTAAGGAGAAAACAAAAGGAAAAATAGATTTATGCATTTGTTTCACTTTTGCATAAGAGAAGATAATATGTAGGCATCAAGCCTTTGTATTTAAGAACACTCAACTCTCTTTGTTGGTTACCAATGGCGTCTCGCAAGTCCCTTGTTTATTATTTTTATTATATTTTTTTAGACAGAGAAGCACCCCTTAGCAATCCCTAAGAGAGAAGACAGAAAGAACCCCTGAGCAATAAAAATCCAACCATTGCAGATCATTTGGTCACACCGCATAAAAAATGCTCCTTAAAAGCAATCAAAATTCAAAAATTTTGTACCATTTACCCCACAAGTCATAACAGTATTTGTTCTTAAAGAGAACAACCCACATCAGCAGGGTCCATAATTTAAATTTTGGACAAACGTAAGATAAACAGAGAGATTAAACATTTAAAGCACAAAATGTCACCGAAAAACAAGGGAAGGTTTCAGAAGACCTTTTCGGTAAGTAGGAAAATAGAGAAAACACAAAGGTCACAAATAAACATTTGAGCACAGGAGCTATCCACAGCCGAATTTAGCATAGTAAAAGCAAAATTTAAAGAAACTAGTACTCCTCTGAGATTATTTTTGCTTGCGTTTAAAGGAGTTCCCCCACACTTGAGCTTCAGCCTCAAGTAGCGTAGCTTGGTTGCGGTGTAGACATGAAGTTGCACCTGAATAAGACACTAGAAGCAACCATACTACAAAAGGGGTAAGAGTTAGCAAAAAAAAAATTTTAAGAGAACCTGAAAATTAAAAGAAATTACAAGCAAATGAAAGAAAATTTCATCCGGGTTGCCTCCCGGGAAGCTGCCCTTCTTTAACGTCTTTGGCTAGACGCTTTGAAGCGTACTCAAATCTGAGGGTCTTGTAGAATTATTGCATGAGCATCAATTTTCTCAAGATTACCAACCTGGTAATGCTTTAGTCTTGACCCATTTACCATGAAAGTTTGTCTTTTAGCATTCACCAACTCAACTGATCCATATGGGGTGACCTTGGAGACAGTAAAGGGTCCAGCCCAATGAGATTTTAGTTTACCAGGAAACAGCTTCAACCTGGAATTGTACAGTAGAACCAAATCTCCCATATGGAACTCCCGTTTAAGGATCTTGTCGTGCCACTTCTTGGTTTTCTCTTTGAAGATACGGTTATTTTCGTAAGCATCCTCTCGAAACTCTTCTAACTCGGTAAGCTGAAATTTCCGTTTGTCACCTGCTCGCAGTATATCAAAGTTTAGTGCTTTCACTGAAATACCCCAAACCTTAATATATTAATGAACTACCTAATTAGGATATACTAAGGCTCGAACGTGCCTTAGAAACATTAGAAGAAGTGTTAAACAACAATTTACACCAAAATATGCTTTAGGAACAAGTAGAGCAAAAAGGTGTTTTAAAGAGCAAAAATAAATTAGGGAACTACCAATAAGTTCCCAAGAGATTTAAAATGTGAAATACCTCTAAGAGTAGTAATACACATTAAGCGGAATTATCGTTTAAACCAAAAATGCACCTTAGAGCATAAAAATGTGCTTTAAAGGAAAATGTGCTTTAAGCATGTATACATGGAACGAAAAGACTAATGAGCCAAAATACCATAAGGAAATAAGGGAACAACAATTAAATGGTCATAGGAGCCATTGCGTATACACACAAAATAAGTATACAAAGTCCACAGTAAACAGGTACTAAACTAACGAAAGTCAAGGAGAAACCACTAAACGACTTGGTTTAAATTGGAATGAGCAACATGATATTTCATGAACAAAGTTTATAAAGGTTGTAAATATATTAAGGACTCATTTAAACTAGCCAAAACAAATTTCATAATCAATGTGAACCCGGAAGCACATAAAATGGTGTTTTAAGGCATTTTTGGCTATGTAACATACCTAACACATGGTATAAGTCCTTATGAACGAGATTAATACTTAAAATGTTACATAAATACAAGGAAAAACAAAAAAAAATAGATCAAATGAGGCCCTATGCTGCCGACATCAAGGATGAGTCACCAAGTCCAAAATACTTTAATTTCTACTATTACAACAACTAAGACTTTCTTCAATTGCCAAATCATCTTGTCCCCTTAGTGAATCATTAATCAGACACTTGCCTGTCATATGAGAGCTCCCAAGTTCGTAGCTCATCCTATCTTTGAAGAAACAACACAAAAGACTCCATGTTCTTAGATTTGAGCCTTAAAGAACACCTTGCCTTGTAGAAATCATAACTTACTCGTCCTAACTCCAAATCACAAGCTTGATATCTCGTTGGAATCCTCTTTTCAATGGCTTTACAACCATAGCTCATGAGCCCCCATATTCTCAGGAAAAACTACGAAGAAGTGCCTTTGATTCTCGAGGTAAAACATTGCCTTCTTGGAAACTCTTCCTTCTTTGATTTTCATCAAGGCCGAGTGCCTAGGGTTACTAACCCTTCTTATTCTTCATCTTATTATATGATTTTGGATCCAATTTCTCTAACAAATTGCTGTCAAAATTCCTAAGGAAAACAAGCTTAATATTAAGCTAAAGGTTAAAACACAAGGTAAATCCTAAAACTACCTATTTCAAGGTTCTAATTGTTGATCTATATATGATCTAACATGTTATTTATTTTGTTTAGGATTACCGAAATTATTGATGTGTTAGATTCAATTTTTAACACATTAAATGTTAATATTTTGTAAATCTAAAATTAGATTTATACTCCTTATGATATAAGCTACAATATACGCTATCATAATATACAAGAAAAATCATATACTATGAATGTCAATATGGCCGAAAATTAAGGGGTTATTAATGAGTTAGAAAAATTATCTAACTTAGTTAAATTAAAGGAATTAGGGTAATTAAGAGTAATATGTAAAATTTAAGAAGTTTTGGTACCTAAAGGTGAATACCGAAAATTAATGGAGTCAATATGTAATTTTTGAGAGTTTAGATGATGAGAAAATAATTGTAGAATTAAATTTACAATTTATAAGGAATTTATAAGGTTTTCGGTATATTTAAGGTAAATAAAGGGTGGCATATATATACTATAACGTTGGATAATTAAATCTGGTGATTTAGAGATGATTAAAATGATTTTTGATGTTCACAAATCTGTAGGAAAATTAATTACAAAAATTAGAAATTGATTGGAGTTAAATTGGCTAATAAGTGAAAGAATAGACCACAAGGGTAAAATGGTAATTTTACTGGTCAAACATGGTCAAACGTGGTCAAACATGGTCAAACTTGGTCAATGACAGTTTGTAAAATGTTTAGAGGAGCTAGAATAAAATTTGTAGCAAAAGATTAGATATTAAAAGGTTTAAGGAATAAAAAGTTAAGTTAAATTAACTTTAGGGGCAAAATTGTAAATTCTGGAAAGTTAGGGGTTTGACCGTGAAAAACTGGTCAAACTTGGGTATATTTTGGTAATTGACCAAAAGTATAAAAGAATTTAATTAAGAAAGACTTTGGAAGAAATTAGAAATAAAAATAACAAGTTTAGAACTTATTATAGGTAAAATAGAAATTAAAAGAAAACTACGGGTAAGGAATGTAAATAACACATTTTTGTGTGTTTAGAAGGTTAAGGAAATTAAATAAAGAATTTAGAAACAAGTTGTAAAAGAAATAGAGTTAAGACGGGTTAAACGAGACCCGTATATAACTTAAGGTATACGAGGGGTATACCCGTAATTTAATAAGTATAGGAGAAATCAATACTTAAAGGATTTTTAGTGAAAATACAAGTTATATTGGAAAAAGAAATAAATACGTATGAAACGGAGTATCATACGGACGTATACGTAAATTTTGGTATACATGGAAAATACCCGTATACGTGAATAGTAAATACGTATACATGAATAGTAAATATGTATACATGAATAGTAGAATACGAGACCGTATAAATGAATAGTGAAATACGAATGAATAGTGAAAAATACTAAAACCTAACACAAGGTCCGTATAAGTCTAAAGTTGCTAACTGTGCAACTAAGTAACGGCTAACGACGTTAGTATGTTAATGAATTAGAATTGAGCTTGAAAACGCTCCTAAATGAACGAACCCGTTTAACGGTATACTATTATACTTGGGTTAACCTAGGAAGAGGTTTAAGTTGGAAAGAGAACCAAATTAGTTCAAAGACACAGGATACTAATAGTAGTTCTGGTTATAGATCTAGATAGTCGGAGGCGTTCGGCGGACTAGGCGAACGTGGTGTTAAGAGCTAGCCAATCTCTGGTGCACGGTATGGGATTCTTGTAGCTTGTTTACTAACAGGGTCTACCTCGGTTTGTGTGCTATGTGTTATTGTGATATGACTAACCAAGATTAAGCATGAAACCGATCCACTGTATTGTTATTTTGTGTCCATGGTACACTAACATTACTTGATTCAGAGCTTGTTCATTAACTTTGTTTAACAAACAATCGTATAAGGTTATAAGTACCCCCTATTGTAGTTGGTTAATACTGAGAGAGGTTTAACTAACAGATTGTCATTGAGACTTCAACTAACTGGAACTTGGGGGAAGAGGAATCCGGGACTGACTCCGGTCATGCATGTTTAGGTTAGGAGGTCGGCGTCTGTATCAGATCCGTCTTCCGCATATGGCTCGTCTATGACTTGTCGCCTAGGGTCGACAAACTGACCCGACCATCTCGAGTGAACAGTTCGAGATGGGAGGCAAATTCAGGAGGCGCGGGAGGGTCAAACCTACACCCCTCATAACTTAAGAATTAATGTTTATTAACCCAATGGAGCTAATAACTCATTGGCTAGGGTTACTTTGACCCGATAAAAATAAACAAATCAGTTAGAGAACAACCAGTTCTATTAAGAGAACGGTTGACACTTATAAGGTATGGTCGAACACGAGAACTAAACAATTCTCAGGCCTCAGGATTTAGGAATCTAACTTACTCATTAATGGGCGTCCATTACGACGTTCGATTTATTTGAGCTGTGAATGTTTCACATAAATGTGTTGTTGTTATTGTACTTCTTATTATTGTTGTATGAATAATCAACTGCATGCATACGACAAGTAGTCGTGTGTAGCCTTGTTAGCTTGTGGGCTGCACGTTTTCTTTACCAGCAATATGCTGAGCCCCTTGGGGCCTGTGATTTAAACTTTGCAGGTAGGTACCAGACGAGGACTCAACCTGAGAGTAGGAGCGGGTAGAGTACTTCGGGTTGCTTTTACATTTGTTACACGAGTTGTGCATGTACACTCGTTTAGTAATTGAATGAGATGTTAGTATGATGTATTAGGATATGAGATACTCGGTATAAGTTGTGGTTTGTGGATTGTAATGTATAGAAGCTCGAGTAATTATCCGGTTAGTCAGACCGTGACTTGTAAAGAGAAAAGGCCTAGTTAGTCACGTGGGTGACTAACGGCGGTAACACCAATTTAGTAGAACTTTTCTGCTGCGTTGTTAATGAACGAGAGGACTTAGGGCGACGATCACTGTATTTGGAGATGGGTGTTACATTCATGGCCCAGAATGATTTGTGCACGAGCTCGACCGGTAAATGACAAGCTTTTCCGAAGACCAATCGATAAGGGGACATTGCGATAGGTGTCTTGTAGGCTGTTCTATATGCCTAGAGTGCATCATCCAGCTTCAGGGACCAGTCTTTTCTTAAAGAATTAACTGTCTTTTGCAGGATCCACTTCAATTCTTGGTTAGAGACCTCAGCCTGGCCATTTGTTTGAGGGTGATAAGGTACGGCTACCTTGTGTCTTACTCCGTATTTTGTCATTAAGGCTGTGAACTGCTTATTACAGAAGTGGGATCCTCCATCACTGATTATAGCACGTGGGACTCCGAACCTTGTAAATATGTTCTTTTTCAAGAACTTAAGCACTACCTTTGCATCATTTGTGGGAGAGGCAATAGCTTCCACCCACTTAGTCACATAGTCGACTGCTACCAAGATGAAGATGTTTGAGCAGGACGAAGGAAAGGGTCCCATGAAGTCAATGCCCCACACGTCGAATGGTTCTACCTCAAGTATAATGTTGAGAGGCATCTCATGTTTTCTGGAGGTGTTCCCAAGTCTTTGGCACTCATCGCAGGAAGCTACAAAGGAATGACAGTCTCTATGCAGGGTTTTCCAGAAGAAACCTGATTGAAGTACCTTAGCTGCTGTTCGTGCTGGCCCATGATGTCCTCCGGCTTCAAGAGAGTGACAATGTCGTAGAATGCTTTGGATTTCATTTCGGGGCACACATCTTCTCACCATCCCGTCTGCACAGACCTTGAAAAGGAGAGGGTCCTCCCAGTAGTAATGTTTTACATCTGAAAAGAACTTCTTCTTCTGTTGGTAGGTTAGCTCGTGTGGTATTACTCCTCGTGCTAGGTAGTTGACCATGTCAGCGTACCATGGATCACCAATGTCACCAATCATAAAAATGCACTCATTTGGGAAGAATTCATTGATGGATGTGCCATCACTTGGTGCCTCTATGCGAGATAGGTGGTCTGCTACTACATTTTGCACTCCTGGCTTGTCTCTGATTTCAATCTCAAATTCTTGTAGTAGGAGTATCCACCGGAGGAGTCGAGGTTTGGCATCTTCTTTGGCGAATAGATACTTCAGAGCGGAATGATCGGTGTGAATTATTACTTTGCTTCCCAAGAGATATGATCGGAATTTATCCAGAGCAAAGACTACTGCTAGAAGTTCCTTCTCAGTAGTTGCATAATTCTTCTGAGCATCGTTGAGGGTTCTACTTGCATAGTAGATGGTTCTCAGGATCTTTTCCTTCTTTTGACATAAAGCGGCCCCCACTGCGTAGTCGCTGGCGTCGCACATCATTTTGAATGGTAGGCTCCAGTCTGGTGATATCACGATGGGGGCGGAGATGAGGCAATCTTTCAGTGTGTTGAAGGCTTGTAGGCATGTGTCAGTGACATTGAACTTGACGTCTTTAGCTAGGAGATCACATAGAGGCTTTGAAATTTTGGAAAAATCCTTGATAAACCTTCTATAAAACCCAGCATGGCCAAGGAAGCTTCTGATGTCTTTCACCGTCGTAGGTGGTGGTAATTTTTCAATGACCTCGACTTTGGCTTTGTCAACTTCAATGCCTTTCGAAGATATTTTGTGCCCAAGAACTATTCCTTCTTTAACCATGAAATGACATTTTTCCCAATTAAGCACAAGGTTTGTTTCTTCACACCGGGCGAGGATGGCGTCCAGATTGTTTAAACAGGATTCAAAAGTGAGACCGAAGACAAAGAAGTTGTCCATGAAGACCTCGATGCTCTTCTCAAGATAGTCGCTGAAGATTGACATCATGCATCTTTGAAATGTGGTTGGGGATTGCATAGACCAAATGGCATCCGATTATATGCAAATGTCCCGTATGGGCATGTGAATGTGGTCTTTTCTTGGTCTTCTAAAGCAATAGGTATTTGAAAATATCATGAATAGCCATCCAGGAAGCAGTAGTAGTCTTGCCCAGCCAATCTCTCCAACATCTGATCAATGAAGGGCAAAGGGAAGTGGTTCTTCCGCGTGGCGCTGTTTAATTTCCTATAGTCGATGCAGACTCTCCAGCCCGTTGTGGTTCTCTGGGGGATTAAATCACCCTTGTCGTTGGGGCACCACAGTGAGACCTCATTTTTTCGGGACAACTTGAACGGGGCTCACCCATTTGCTATCAGAGATGGAGTAGATGATTCCAGCGTCAAGCAATTTGAGCACCTCTTTCTTTACCACGTCTTTCATGTTGGGATTGAGCTTTCTCTGTGGTTGGACTAATGGCTTATAGGTATCTTCCATGTAGATGTGATGTGTGCAGAAATGGGGGTTGATACCTTTGATATCTGAGATGGACCAGCCTATTGCCTTCTTATGGTTCTGAAGGATCTTCACAAGACGTTCTTCCTGTGTACTTGTTAGGGATGAAGAAATAATAACAGGTAGAGTACAAGAGTCAGAAAGATAGACATACTTCAGGTGTGAAGGTAATGGTTTCATTTCTACGAGAGGGGGTTGTTCAATTGATGGTGGTATCTTTTGAGTAGAATGCTCTAATGGTTCTGGTGGTGGGTAGCGTGGTTTAGCATATGATTTTCTTTTATCCAGAGCGGCTACCATTTCAATTGTGTCAGGGTGTATTGGTTGGTTATCACAGGATTCAACTAAAGCATTTTCGAGAGCATCATTACGAATAATAGCAGAGGAATTATCATGCACAATAGAGTCGACGATGTCTATGGAAAAGGTGGCTTCAATATGTGCGGGTTTCTTTATGACTTTGGACATGTCGTATTCTAGAGTTTCGTTATACAATCTTAAAATGATCTTTCCTTTTTCAACGTCGATTAATGCTCTAGCAGTTCTCATGAAAGGTCGTCCTAAGATTAAGGGCACCCTAGTGTCTTCTTCCATGTCAATCACAATAAAATCAGCGAGAAACACAAAAGTTCCTACAGTAACAATCAAATCTTCTATTATCCCTTTCGGGAATACTAAAGATCTATCTGGTAATTGTAATTGAATAGAAGTAGGCATGCATTCACCAAATAAGTTTGTTGAAAGTTGAGAGTGGCATTAAATTGATACTAGCTCCTAGGTCACATAGCCCACTACCACAATCAACATTATCAATGGAACATGGAATAATTGGAAAACCTGGATCTCCAAGTTTTGGAGGGAGGTTCTTTAGAAGCACTGCTGACACTTCCTGCGTAAGGTGCACAGTTTCCACTTCCTGCAACGATCTTTTGTTGGTGATGATATCCTTCATGAACTTTGTGTATATTGGAATTTGTTTCAAAGCATCTACAAAAGGAATATTAATTGCTAGTTTCTTGAAATGGGTTAGAAACTTTCCAAACTATTCATCTAAATTTTTCTTTCTTATTCTGTTTAGAAACGGAAGTGGGGGAAGAATCTTAGTTAGAGAGGGAGGAGTAGATTCAAGAGGCTCCTTCTCCTTGGAAATATTTTTCGGAGGAGGAGGGGCTTCTTCAGCATCTTCTTGTTCTTCTTCTTGATCTTCTTGAGGCTTGTGAACTTGCTGTTCTTGATTATCAAATTCATCTCGGGGAAAGGATGAGTTGAGCGGCCTCCCACTTCTCAAAGTCACTGCTTTGGCATGTTCTCTTGGATTTGGATTTGGCTGACTAAGGAAGGTGCCAGGTGGCCTTTGTGCAAGCTGCTGGCTAATTTGCTCCAGCTGTTGGTTGGTTTGTTGTATCTGGGATTCAACTCTTTTGTTAGTGGCTTCTTGATCCACGAGTCTGGTTTGGGTTGAAGTCACGAATCCCTTCATTAGGTTTCTGAATTCCTCATTTGGATCAGCAGAGGATGAGGATGGTTGTTGTTGTTGGTGGAAACCTGGAGGGGCTCCTTGTGCTCTATAACCCATATTAGAGTTTGGTTGGGGTCTATTTCCCTGATAGGTATTGGAACTTTTGTTCTGCCCCCCTTGGTTTTGATCGTTGTTTTTCCATGAGAAATTCGGGTGATTTCTCCATGGGTAGTTGTTGCTGATGTTATTGTTGTAGGAATTACCGGGGCGGCTTCCTATGAAGTGTACATCTTCGTACTCGCTTTTCCCTTCGCATTGATGGGTTTCATGAGGCCCGGCGCATATGGCACATCCTTCTGCAGATGAACCTGGAGGTGAGGAAGCTATTGTCTTTACGATTTCGTTTTGAGATGTTGTTAGCTTCTCCACCATCTTTGCAAGGGACGAGATCTGGGCCGATAAATGATCCGTAGGCTCAACGTGGAGTATGCCTGCTGCTTGTGGCGTTCTTCCTTTGGATCTCGTCCACTGTCTTGTATTACTCGTCATGGTTTCGAGAAGGTTCATCCCTTCTTGAGGAGATTTCATCATGAAACTTCCTCCTACAGAGGAATTTACGAGTAGTCAGTTCCCATCATCCAGGCCATTAAAGAATGACAGGCAGAGGGATTGATCGTCGAGACCATGGTGGGAACACTTCATCAGCATATCCTTGAATCTGTCCCATGTGTCGTACAACGTTTCTCCCGGCTCGTGACAAAATATGTTGATTTCTCCGATCAATTGCCTTGTTCTACTGGTTGGGTAGTATTTGGCAAGGAACTTCTAGGCCATTTGCAGCCATGTGTGGATTGATCGGGAGGGAAGACTTCGGTACCACCTGTTTGCCGAATCTGACAACGAGTGAGGAAATAGTTGTAGACGGATTCTTACTTTGACAGTGCCGGTTTGACCAAAGGAATTACAGAAGTCTAGGAAGAGACTTAAATGATTCGGGGCTTCATCTGGATTTGCTCCACTAAACTTTCCTAAATCCTGGACGGCGGTGATGTAGTGGGTTTTGAAAACCCATCGTCCGGTTTCTTGTGGTGTTAGTTCGGGGAGAACTATGGCTGATGCCCTTCCTTCAGTAACCAGTTGGTGGTAATCAGAGAGGGCACGGTGTTGTGGTTGATTTTTGTGGTCCATTTCATCTATGACTTGGTTATCGCCCATGTCTTGATTTCTCTGGTATCTTGTGCTTGTAGTAGAGTGCGCTCGGGTTCGGGTCTTGGACTGATTGGCAGAGAACCTCGGGTTCGAGTGTTTTGCATGCACAGAAGATAATTTGATTTGTGAGAAATTGCGAAATTAACAGTAAATAGATAAATAAAAGCAGAAATATTTAAAGAGGCTGATAAACTTTAATTAAACAAAAATTAAAGTACCAAAAACTAGGGGAAATTGATGGAATCAATCTCCCCGGCAACGGCGCCAAAAACTTGTTGAGCAAAATCTACACAATATTATATATAGATTTATCGCAAACTAATAGGCAAGTGCACCTAGTCGGAGTAGTACAACAAGTGTCGTATCCTCAGGGAAATTGTTCAATTTTCCTAGTTTCGGTATTTAATAAACAGTAAATAAATGGGGGTTTAGCCAGTGGCAATCTTGGTATTTTTGGGTTGGATAGATAAAAACAATTAAAAGCTTAAATAAAACATTTGTGTATCAAATGGATGGAAAATGTGCTAAGGAAGGTGAAATCGCCCAAACATACTTCAGACTTTAATTGTAATCCTAATTTGCTCTATTTGTCTAAGAATTTATCTTGTGGCCTTCCTAAAGCATAGATAAGGTCAACTCTTAATTAATTCAATAAACTTTTTACTAGCAGAAAAATTCTAAATCATTAATTAGCATTAAATAAAAATTCTTTTTAATAACAACGATGGATTTGATCAGCTAATTAAGGAGATAATATCTAACGTTTGTCTCTCTTTGTGGTCTATTCTCAAATTTACAAAATCATTGAAATAAGAGAAACCGTAAATGCGTAAAAATGATCAGTTCTTAAGCATTTAATAATTTAGAGAGACAAAACAAATATTTATAAGCAAACTCAATATTATAAGTAAATCTGAATTATTTTGGGTCAAACACCCATCCTAAGCACAAATATCACTAGTACAAAAAACGTCTATTTCGGCGCCCCTATTTCGGCGGTTGTAGATAAAACCGCCGTAATAGGGGCCCGAGATGTATACCGTATGTAAAGAAGGGGTCTATTTCGGCGGTTCCTAGATATGAACCGCCGAAAAGGCCCTTTTTAATAATAAAAAAAAATTAAAGAGACCTATTTCGGCGGTTCCTTACACGAAACCGCCGAAATAGGTGTTTCTATTTTTCTTTTTTTTTAAAATTTAATCATCTATTTCGGCGGTTCTTTGTTAGGAACCGCCGAAATAGGTCTCTTTAATTTTTAATAATTAAAAAGGGCCTATTTCGGCGGTTTCTAACAAGGAACCGCCGAAATAGGTCCTTTTAATTAACCTCCCAACCCCGTTTCGTAACAATTACGATTTCATTAGCTAGGTTTAATTACCCCTCTCTCCTCTCTGTTCGCGGCGATTGCGACCAACACCGCCACCCACAGCCGTATTTCCGGCCGCCCTCCTCCTCCTCTCGCTGTGCGGTGTCGCGCCGTCGGTGGTGGTCTTCGTGTGGCGTCGCCGGCCTTATTCCGCCATTTAACAGAGGCGAACAGAGGTGAGCAACCCTAACTTTGTTTTCGATTTTGCTTATTTAATTGTTAATTTGTTGTTAAAAGTGATAGATTGTTGTCACATTATGATTGTGGATGATGATATTTATTGTGTGTGTGAAATTTTTGCAAGATTTGGTTGTTAAACTATTAAATTTATGTATGCACACAAGGTGTTCGACGAAATGTCCGAGTGAATTTTTGTGCTGTTTTTGGCCCTTCTTTAAGTATAGTTAGGTTGGAAAAATTCCCGGACTATTGTGAATCGATCTGTCTATTCCCTGTATGGAGTCTTTGTCTCAACATTTCCACTTTGTACAATAGAAGTTTATGGGAGAAACTCCCATTGTTTAGAGTTATATTAGGCGTCCATGAGAGAACACTTAATGTAAATTAAGAGGTAATGTATATGATAAAGAGGTAATGCATAAATTAGTGCGTTAAATTGTAAAATTATAAATTGAAACGTATATATTACTGAATATAAAAATAGTATAATAATAAATACAAATTTATATTATAAAAGGCTATCAATATGTATAATCAATTATTTAGTACGAGTTGTAAGGAAATTTGTTTATCTAATTTTTAATATAAATTGTAATAACTATAATAAACCATGACATAATTAATAAGTTGTTTATTATCAATTTCATATATCTTCATCATATATTATTTAGAATAATATACGTTAAAATAAGTTTAAACTCCCATTGTAGTTAGTGAATTTAGTTAGTTAAACTCACTTAGTTAATTTAATTCGTATTTTATAAATTAGTAGCAAAATGTACGTAAATAAATTAATTTCTTGTAAATATTATTTATATGTTGTCAAAAAAAATATTGTTAAGGAATTTAGTTAGTTTTTCGGGCTTAGTTAATTCAATTACTGTGAGTTAAACTTATTTTAAATTCACTAACAACAATGGGAGTTTAAACTCACTTAGTTAATTTAATTTGTATTTTATAAATTAGTAGCAAAATGTACGTAAATAAATTAATTTGTTGTAAATATTAGAGAAAGTGTTATGAAATGTATATGTACAGTGCTTGTGTGAGCAAGTGAATATGAAAGTTGTAAACGCAAAGTATAAATAATCAAATTTTGTAGTGAGTTTAGAAGAAAGATAGTAAAGAAGAAAGAGTGTATAAAGTAATGAGTGAGCAGAATGATGATTATAGTAGATAAAAGTAGTAAAAAAGTGTAGAAATGATAAGTAGAAAAAGAGTAGAACGTTTCGTAGTGTATAATTGAATAAGAGCGTGAACAAGCAGTCATAGTAGAAAAATATTGTAGTAGGTGAGGTATTAGCCGTTTTAGTAGCGGTTTGAAGTAGAGGTGTGAGAATGTATTTATATATATATATATATATGAGTATTGTATAGTCGTTAAGTTTAATATAAAATTATTCTAATTGATCTGAATGTTGTTCAATCTTTATGCGTTGCCTCTGTAGAGATTGGTGTTGCTACACAAGTCTCGCACGCCCGATTGAGAAGAGGGGCTGAAAACAATTCATTTATGAACCGGTATTTTTTTTAATTTAACTCTTCATTCTCTTCACTCACTGTAATATAATCTAACTTATCATTTTTCTCTTTTGTGTCTCTACAGATAAATACTTAAGGAGCTTCTTTACCATTTGATGGTAGATTGAAAGCGGAGCGGAGAGCAATTCATTTTCGAACCGGTAATATAATCTAACGTATCATTTTTCTCTTTTGTACTTTGTATTTGATTTCCACAAATTATTGGAATTTCGTTTGATGAATGAATTTGGTATATATTAGTTTGGTTTATGATTGAAATTTGTGTTGTTGAATAATTGGTGAATGCTTAATAATAGGCATAGTTGTGTCTTTTTTTACTTTGTATTTTATTTCCACAAATTATTAAAATTTTGTTTGATGGATAAAGTTGGTATTAGTTTGATTTGTGATGGAAATTTGTGTTGATGAATGGTTGGTGAATGCTTAATAATAAGCATGGGATAGGTAAAATTATGCAAAAGTCATGCCGTTTTTTTTAAAATCTCTTCGTAATTAATTGTTTGATGTATGTGTATATGTCTAACAATATCTAATTTTTTTTATCAGGTCCGTTATTCACCTCTCTTGTTTCCCGCCTTCTTCCATTACTTTTCCTCTTTCCTCCTCTGTGCACAAGTAAGTAACTAAACCTTATTTTTTGTTTAATAAATGCAATTATGTATTTAAATATAAGTGCTAGTACATAATTTAGCTTCATTCCCTATTTGTTGATGCATTTCTTTTTTAATTTATTTTTTGTTGCTCCCTTGCAGAGACATATCAGAAGTGGTATTGCTGCATCTCTCGCACAGAAGCCTACCTCTCAGGCACCAGTCTCCCCTGTCCATAAATCCTTAAAAAACAAGTACGTATTCTAACTCTCGATTCTTTGTTAATCTGTAAACCGGTTTGAACTTATACAGTGGAGAATTGAAAGCGTTGATTTGATGATCTGAATTTGCAATTGGTTTTCAGTTAGCTAGTAAAGAATTGATTTATTTTAATTGTTGGTTGCTGCCATTGTTGGAATGTTTGTGGTTGTGATGACTTTGGTGAGTGCTGAATAATAAGCACGGGATGTGTACAATTATGCAAAGGTCATGCCAAATTTTTTGTAGAAAAAGTATTCGTAATATTGTTTTAAACACCGGTTTCTGTTTTAGAAGTGCAACAATTTCTTAAATTTAAAATGGTAGTTTATTTTGTGTTTGCAACCTTAGAGTTAGGCTAGACTAATTGTCAATCATCCCAGTCATGCTCCATTAGGAAATAAACATGTGCAACTTAATATAGGCCATATTCTACAAAGGATCTAACTCACACCTGTGATCTGTTGCACATGTAGTATGGAGCGTGACTGGATGTATGGTGATAGAGGCGAACATTTTGACAAAATGCTGAAAGAGTTTTGCAAAGCTGCAGTGCAACACAAGGACAGGACAAAGGCGGAGAAAATTCCATGTCCTTGTGTTGATTGTGGTGTGGTTAGACATTATTCAAGCATCAACCTCGTACAACTCCATGTGAAGACCCGTGGTTTCATGCCACATTATACAAAATGGATTTTTCATGGAGAACGTGTTGAAGATAATGCTTCATCTTCCTACAGTCACGATCGGTGTAACTCAAGAACCGAGCAGACATTCGATACTACTAACGAGTCAGAACTCCCAAGCGCTTCCGGAGTCAATGTTGACAGTGAGTCGACTTATCATGATGAACAAATTGACGAGATGCTTGGTAACGTTGAGGATAACTTTGTCGACCGGCCGGATGAGTATCAAAGGTTGTTGGACGCATCCAAAACGGCGTTGTATCCTACTTGCACTAAGTACACGAAATTGACAGCTATATTGAATTTGTTCAACCTGAAGGGAAGATATGGATTGAGTGACAAAGGTTTCACGGCATTCCTCGAGCTGATTCATGATATGCTACCGGATGAGAACGGTCTCCCTACGACCACGTATGAGGCAAAGAAATGGGTGTGTCCAATGGGAGTAGAGTACAAAAAAATTCACGCGTGTCCAAACAACTGTGTGTTGTACAGGGGTGAATACGAACATCTGGACAATTGCCCAAAATGTTCGTTGTCCCGGTATAAGCATAAAGATGGTGAGTACTCCTCCGTTCAGAAAAAAAGCCCTCCAGCAAAACTTGTTTGGTATTTGCCGATTATACCCAGATTCAAACGGTTGTTTGCGAATCCGAAAGATGCAAAGAACTTACGATGGCATGCGGAGGGTAGAAAGAGTGATGAGAAACTAAGACATCCAGCAGATGGGCCTCAGTGGAGAAACATCAATAGACGGTTCAAAGAACATTTCGGACATGAAGATAGGAATCTGAGGCTTGGGTTATGTACTGATGGAATGAACCCGTACGGCACATTGAGTAGTCAACACAGTACATGGCCTGTTCTGCTAGTGATCTACAATTTGCCCTCATGGTTGTGTATGAAACGAAAGTACATCATGTTATCGCTCCTGATATCTGGTCCCAAGCAGCCAGGTAATAGCATTGATGTGTACCTTGCCCCTCTGATCGACGATCTGAAGCTATTGTGGAATGAGGGGACCGTGGTATATGATGCTTATGCAAGAGAGAATTTCACGCTCAAGGCTTTGTTGTTCTGTACCGTCAATGACTTCCCTGCGTATGGGAACTTGTCCGGTTACACGGTTAAAGGAACATTTGCATGTCCCATATGCGAGGAAGACACTTGTTCGGACCGTTTAAAACATTGTGGGAAGAATGTTTATATGTGTCATCGACGTCTTCTCCCCGAAGATCACCCTTATCGAGTAACGAAGAGAAAGTTGTTCAATGGTCAAGCCGAAACTCGTGTGGCCCGTCTACCTCTGACCTCTGAGGAAGTGTACGAAAAGGTTAAGGACATTGTAAATGTATTTGGAAACACATCAAAACCGGCGAAAAACATTTGGAAAAAGTGTTCTATCTTTTGGGAACTACCTTATTGGCGTCATCTTTCTGTGAGGCACTGCTTAGACATCATGCACATTGTGAAGAACGTTGGTGAGGCAGTGAGTGGGACTTTACTCAATATACCCGGCAAAACAAAAGACGAATTGAAAATCAGAAAGGACATGCAAACCATGGGTATACGAAAGGAGTTACACCCACAAGAGAATGGGAAACGAATCTACCTACCTCCTTCATGCTACACGCTCTCAAAGGCTGAAAAGATTAGTTTCTGCAAATGTCTGTACTCGGTAAAAGTACCGTCTGGATACTCTTCAAACTGGAAGAACATTGTATCGATGAAGGATTTAAAACTTTTAGGCATGAAATCTCACGATTATCATGTACTGATGTTACATCTTCTTCCGGTCGCAATTCGAGGGATATTGCCATCTGATGTCAGAAATGCTTTAACTCGGTTATGTTTCTTGAGGCAGAGTCTATTGGTATCCCAAAACCACGACACTATGGCAGGTTTAAGGGTAAAGGTGTTATTGGTAGAAAGATCGTGCAAGTTTCGCGTCTACTTATTCATCAAGCACATTTGTTTGTCTTACAACATCTTGAGGTTGTTGAACCTTATTTGGAAACCCATATGGTTGAGTTAAGGCATCAAAATCCTTTGAAAAACCACATTTGGCTGACAAAAGAACAAAACCGAGTTTTTATCCAATGGTTCAAAGATCATGTGTTGACATTAGCATCATCAGATCCAGAAGCTGTAAGCGAAGAGATCAGATGTTTGGCAATCGGACCTGAAACTAATATTACATCTTTTGAGGGGTATGATATTAGTGGGTATACATACTACACTGCACGCCAAGATGCCAAATCGATAAACCAGAATAGTGGGGTAAAAATTGAAGCTGCTGCCACTGAGTACCACAGCGGTAACCGATCTCAACCAGTTAGTAATTGGTATTATGGTGTCATCGAGGACATCTGGGAACTAGACTATGACATTGATTCCTTTCTGTTGTTCCGGTGCAAGTGGGTGGACAACCGACGCGGGTACCAAAATGATGGAGGGCTTACCATGGTTGATCTTTCACGGTTACACGGTTATAATGATGATCAATTTGTTCTGGGAAAGGATTGCGAGCAAGTGTGGTATGTTGAGGATCCGAAAGACTGCAGATGGTCTGTTGTTCTTCCAGGAAGAAGGCCGGTTGTAATGGAAAATGAAAATGAGGATAACGATGAAAATGGGACTGTAGAGGAAACATCCTTGTTTCCTACTGGATTACCGGATTCGATTGATGATACTGAAAACGATTTGCTCTACGCACGATCAGACCATGATGAGGGTGTTTGGGTAGAAAATATGAAATGATTTATGTTTTTGTACGTGTCAGGTAATGTTGTTAGTAGAATGTAGACTGTAATATCATCTTAACTGTTATTGTTATGCATCATAGTATTTATGTTATGAGTTTAACTGATGAAAATGCTTTATGATTTTTTTTTGCAGTGGATGATCACCCTATAGATGACCCCATTGGACGGCTTATCTCGACTGGAGAACCTGAGCCACAGCCGAATAGACCAAGTAAGCGGGTCACGAGAGGAGGAAAAAAGAAGAAGGACCAGGTAGCAGTACACGAGACTGAGGCTGGCCCTTCACAGCAGACCGAAGAGGAGTCGGTTGTGCCACCAGAGGCGAAGAAGCAGAAGAAAAGAGGTGCAACACGTGGGCTGAAGGCTAACAAGGGCCCTCCTACAAAACCGGTCGACTTCAATCAATTCAACCCAGCCCCATGGAAATTGGAAGAATGACTTCACCGCTTACGGTAGCCATTTGGTGAAGTCATATTGCGACATAAACCACACCTGGAAGCAAGTGCCTCAATCATTGAAGGATACTATGTTTCAGCGTCTTCAGGTAAATCTCTACATTATTACTATGATCTTTTGTGAAATAATAGAACATTTATGTTTACTTTACTAACTGAATGATCATGTACGTAGTCTCGTTTCTCCGTGGATCCCGCACTTAAAAACGATGTGCTATCAGCGATGTCGAAACAGTTCCGGGACCACAAGAATAAGTTGGCTGACAAGTACATCTACAAGATGCCTACTCCAGAAGATCCAGATGAGCCAGATCATGGTGGAGACGGTGTGAGACCACCATGGGAGGTTTACGAGGGCATAACAGAAGAGCAATGGCTACAATTTGTTGAGAGGCGTCACACACCGAGTTCCAGGTGCACTTTATTGTCATACATACATAAATTAATCTTAATTTCTTATGTTTTTTTGTGTTCAATTTCACTTAACATGATCCCATTAATTTATGCAGGCTCTCCGTGCGAAACAACAAGCAAATGCTAAGAAGAATCTGTACCCTCACCACTTAGGTGGAAAAAGTATTGCTCAAAGGGTACCAGAATGGGAGCAAAAGGGATATCTGCCCACGGATGGCTCATTGGATGCCAGTGGCAGAAGAATGAAAGTGTGGGAGTTAAGCCACATTCCGAAGAACTCTACTCCCGAAAATCCTCAATATGATGAAGCCACGAGAGCAGTTATTGCTCAAATGGTAAGTGATATCATTTCATTTTCAGTCAAACTGTTCATTTCCTTTGTATATGAACTTATGTTAAACTAATAACTGTATTTGTGTGTATATTAGGGTGAATTAAGCTCTCAGCTCACCCAGGGCACCTGGACCTCACAGAGGAATGATGATCCTCTTACACGCGCTCTTGGTAAGAAGGATCATCCAGGTCGTGCCATTGGGTTTGGTGGGCACGTTGGTATCCGCCAGGCATTTGGCGCACCCGGGTCCAGAATCAGCAGGGACAGTCGATTAGCTACGAGGAGCACCTGAGAGTGTTGGCTGAGATGGAGCAGAGGATTACTCAGAACGTCGACGAGAGGATCGCTCAGGCTATATCAAGGATTCAGCCACAGCAGCATGAAAGCCAAGAGGTTTCTCGACCACCAGTTGATCAGTCACCCATTCAGCAGCAGAGTGCACCGGTAGTGAGAAGTAGTGTCCACTCGGCTGATCCGTTTCCCTATGCATCTCTACAGGTTAGACTAACATTTCAATTGAGTACATGACGATTATGATTTTTAACTTGATCACTAATATCATCATAGAAGAATTCTCAATTTTTATCTAAACAAGTTCCACATAACACTCAGGCACCCACTGAGTGCCATCTGTTTTTACAAATTGGAGTAGAAGAGGTCATGGTTGCATGGGGAAAACTTTTCCCCTCTCGTCCAAGTGATATTGTGCACGGTGAACCACTCCGACATTACCATGCACGAGTGCTTCTAGACGAATTTGTTGCAGAGCATGCTGACGTCGGTTTACCGGTGCCGATCCCACAAAGACCTACCGTGCGTTCTGCACAAACTGCGACAGTGCAGTGGCCTGCACGATTGGTCAGACTCCCTGGGCAGGTATTACTCTTAACCGTTGCTATAAAACTATTGGTGTACCACCTTGCATCCATATACTTAATTAGACTAATATCATAGGATATGACCCCACCGAAGACTGATAAGGGCAAAGGAAAAAGAATTGCCACACCTGTGCAATCAAAGGCATCCACAAATTTTGTGCTTAGACCTGCTTTGGTGGAGAAGAGAATATTGGCCGGCTTGTCGACCAATATGCAGATTCTGCATTCCTCGTTGTTGGTGCTACCACCGGATAGTGATTCCCTCATTGTGGAAGATCCCGAGCGGATATTTCACTATATAGTTCAAGGAGAAGATATACATCGATTTGGGATGTATATGTCCGACTTCGAGGAGTGCTTCAGGAGGGATTGGTTGAATGTGTCGATTATCAAGTCGGCCGCCATGTGAGTGACTTCTACCTTTTATATTTGAATTCATTAATTGGTGATGAATTAGATGTTTGAATAAAAGTTAATGACTAATGATATTGCCTCATAGGTGGGTGCATGATAAGGCGATCAATGTCTATGAAGATCAAGATTTGGATTCCTGTGTCCTGCTATGTGCAGTGAAGTCCAGATGACAAGTGATCCGCAAGGCCTTATGCAATATATGACGAATGCCCTCTATGAATGTTCGAAAAAGTCATTTATTATGCTGCCATATCATTCAGAGTATGATATTTGACTATTTCTCTTAGTATTATCTAAAACATATAGTTTGTGTTAGTTGCTTAATGATTTCAACACATTGTGTAATTTGTGGACAGTCGACATTGGTCATTGCTTGTGCTGGTGATGGGGAAGCACCCACGAATCTTGCAATTTGACTCACTTGGTGGCTGCCAAGAGACCGAAGATCTCCACCGCAATACTGGGGTAATTATTTTGTTATCGTAAACAACAATTATTTTACTTAACATTAACTGTTTCATAACTTGCTACTGATGCTTAAAACTATATATATTGCTGATGTATATAGTTCCATGAGAGCTGCATTAAGACTCCAGGGTATAACAATGAAGAGTAACATCCCTTGGAACACTGTCAAGGTACTCTATTAATTGATAAATTTGTGTGATAATGTTTAAACTTGTTTATAACTGTCAATATGTGTGTTTGTATAGTGTCCGGTGCAGCCTGGGGGTCAGAATGTGGATACTATGTCATGAGATTCATGAGTGACATAGTAGGAGCGGCGAACCTTTTACCAGAGCACTCGTTAGACATGGTAACATTCTTTGAAAGTTTCAGTTATGCTCTTTACATGTTGTTAGACTTGTACGTTTTAGATTAATGTTCATTTTTTTTCAAGGCTTACGAACAAGTGTTCAAAGGTGGTCAGTATGATGATGCTCAAATTGTTGAGATGCTTGAAGAATGGTCGGAGTTCGTCTGCACAAGTTTAATGAATTGATGATCGTGAAGATGTTTTGCTAACTTTTTCGAGTATGTAAATATAACTCTGTACACTTGTGGATGGTGTAATGGTAGATTTGAATTGTAATGGTGTTTTTTATTTGTATTGAAAGTGTGAAAGTAAGTGTAATTGCATTGGTTTTGTTAACTCTCAAATTGTGGTGCGTCGTTGGTATTAATTGGGAGCTTTTATAACTTTTTAAATGTGTGCTGGAGCTCCCTGTATGAAGAATGAGCATTATTACAGGTCTGATTGAATCAAATGTGGTGAATATATATATATATAAGCTGGGATGGAAAAAAACAAAAAAAAATATACCTATCTCGGCGGTTCTTAGAGAACAACCGCCGAGATAGGCCCCTGGGATTGACCGTGTGTGAGATTGACCATGGGTCTATCTCGGCGGTTGTTCTCTAACAACCGCCGAGATAGACTCATGGTCAATCTCACCCGGTCAATCCCAGGGGCCTATCTCGGCGGTTGTTCTCTAAGAACCGCCGAGATAGGTACATCTAGTTCGGCGGTGCTCATTTCGGCGGTTCACAACCGCCGAAATAGGCCCATTGGAACCGCGAAATAGGCCTTTTTTCTACTAGTGTATAAACTTACTCAGACATTGACAGAAATAAACATAGAGTAAAGATAGACATTAAAACAGAGTAAAGTTTGAGGAAAGAAAGAACTCTATTTTGGGGAGAGTTGTTTCACTTCCGGGCTTGTCTCCGTGATTATGCCGACCTCAAAACGATGATAGATAGGTAGAACGAAGAAAACGAACAAAATAGGTACAAGTTGGTCCTGTCCGGGTAGGGCCACGCGGACACAAACACGGACAACTCCTGTCCGTGTGGGGGCTGTGCGGACACAAACACGGACAACTCCTGTCCGTGTGGGGGCTGTGCGGACACAAACGCGGACACGGCCTGGTTTTGTGCAGATCGTCTTCTTCGTCTGGTTTTCTGAAAAATGGAAGAGTTAGGCTTATTTGGTGATAGGAAATTATGGAAATGAAGTGGAGATGTGGATGTATGGATGGAGAATGGAATTTGGATGGAGTGAGAGTGAATTTTGGTGAGCGTTGAGTTGTGATCGATTGTGTGAATTGATGAAGAATGAGCGTGGGTTTATATAGAAGTAAAGAGGAGGAAGAAGACAGGGCTGGAGTAGACGTGAAGAAATTAAGGAATGCGGCGCCTGATATGTCTGATGGGGTAGATCGATATGTTTGTAGGCGCCGCAAATGAGGAAAAATAGCGAAGGCGGTGCAGATCTATCAGTCGCTTAATTTCTGGATTTGACGCAGTCATTTACACGAGTCCGGATTTGTGTCCGGATAGGGCTCATCAGGACGTGAGACATCCGTGTTTCTGTCCGCGTAAGGACACAAATGTCCTGGCGAGATTTGTTCGTGTCCGAGTTTGAGTCTGCGTACGGACGCGTGTCCGAGTTTGAGTCCGCGTACGGATGCGATCTCTTGCCTCTTGTCCGGATTTGCGTCCGGGTAGGGCTTCGCGGACAAATGTATTTCATCTCATCTTGTTCTGCAAACTTCGACTGGCTTCAGATTCTTCGTTTGTGCTCCGTTTTCAGATCCGTTTGCTCCTATGCGTTCATCTTTTCGTCTACTTTGCTCCTAGCTTGGTTTTTCTCATGTTTAACCAATAAATATGTAAGATAACCAATAAAACATAAACTAGAGGAAAACTAACCAAAGTGGAGAAATGAGCAAGAAAAGTGCTAATATAACATATGAAATACAACAATAAAACATGCTCATTTGGACACTTATCACCTAGCAAATTTTGTAATCTGTATTGATTTTCATATTCGGCTCCAAATTTTCTTAATGTAGTGTTACCTTATTGATCAAGACTGTTATTGTGTATTGGTTAGACATAATCAAATCGGAGGACAATTTTTGTATATGAATTCTTAACTATAGATTTATAAATTGTATCGACCAATTTAAATTAAATTTTTGTGAATCAGTAGTCAATATTCGATACTTGACGTCCAGTCTACCTCGCCCATGCTCGACACCGTGCCTCCCGTCGTCCTACATACGTCACACTCCTTGTGCATCCTGTGTTATCGCGTCAGGGTGTGTCACCTCGCCCAGCCGTCATGTGCGCTCTTGTGCGCCCATCACCGTCTCACATATATGTCCATGTGCGCCCGTCACCACCTCGCGCCCACGATTCCATACGCACGCTGCCCGTCGCCGCCTCATGCGCAGGAGGTGTCATCTGCTCACTCCCGGGCGGAAGTCGCTCTGTTTTTTCCTTATCATGTCCTACTTTTACCATAGTTTAACTTAAATATGCTTAAATATAAGTGAGGTGTAAGTTTTGTAATTTTTATTCTTTTGTGATATTAATGAGAAAGCTAAGTAGTGACGTGATGATACACATTCAAACCATTCTCAAGTTTGGGTTTTGTAATCTTTATTTAAGTGAGGTGTAAGTTTTGTAATATTTATTCTTTAGGCAACTACACATCAATCGTGGTTAGCATATGTCTCGATTGAGAAGTTTAGGTTTATAATTGATACTTCATCAACATTCAAACCATTCCTAAGTCCTAAACATTTAGAAACCTAAGTTTATAAAAATATAGAGTAATGTATAATAGTAATGATACATTACTATGTTATAAAATATTTTAAATCAAAACATCTATTGTTGGTAGTATTATTAACAATAAGCTATTGTTTTTCTTTTAGTTAGTGAAATAATTTAAATGTGAGTTATCGACTAAACTAGTGTGCTTAGATGACGCACAACATGAAGTTATTTTGTGTGGGTTGTTGGTTTATCCAGCATGTGCCATTAAGTGAGGTATTAATTTTGTTATCTTTTTTCTTTTGTAATATTAATGAGAATATTCATTTTCCTCAATTTATTATGTAATTTTCTTTGGGTATATACACGTTGATCTTGGTTAGTACATGTCTCAATTGAAAATTTTAGGTTTTCTAATTAAACTTCATCAACAACATTCAACCCATGACCAAGTTTCATGTTCTAAACATAAAGAAACCTAAGTTTATTAAAATAAAAATTAATAGAGTAATATAAAATAGTAATGATACACATTAGTTTGTGTTATAGAAAATTTCAAAGAAAAACATCTATAGTTGGTAGTATGAACACTAAGCTATTGTTTTTCTTTTAGATAGTGAATTAATCTGAATATGAGTCATCGACTAAACTAGTGTAATTTTGATGGAGCCTAAATATTTGGTTCTTAAGGTTTGAAAATTTTAGATGATAAAATATCATCAATAACCTCATGATAAATTAGAGTATGAGAGAAAAAAAATAAGGACAATTAAGGAATTAAAATTTTAGGTAAAACTTTACGATGTCTTCATTCTCTTCATTCATGGTAATTTTGCAACTCTAGCTAGCGAACAAGGAAAGGAACATACATACTCTACAGTCATCTTCATTCTCTTCACTCATGGTCATCTTCATCCTCGCACACTCGATTTAAGACGGGGCTGAAAACATTTCGAGTCGGTAATATACTCTAACCTATCTCTTTCTCTTCATTCACTATAATTTTGCAATCCTAAATCGCGAACAAGGTACATACATGCTATGCGCATGTCTTCATTCACTTCTTGTGCCTGCGCCTATGAAAATATTGATCACTGATATTTCTCACACACCAGATTGAAAAAGGGGCTGAAAACACTTTGAACCAGTAATATATTCTAACTTATCTCTTTTTTTTCACTCACGATAGATTTTTGTAGAAGAAAGATGTGACTATCTCTACCTAGGCAGTGTACAATCATTTTTGAAATATCGTAAGAGAGGAGGGTTGTTGTACGCAAGGAACCCATGTTGTAATTAATGACAACTTCTGGATTAATATAGAAATCTGAACTTATAAATATAGGAAATGTCACTTTTTGGTGGAATTAATTGTTCTAATTAAAGAACAAATTAATAAGAAAACTAAAATAACAGTTAAATTAAATAACAAAAGTAAAAAGTAAAAGGGTGAAACTTTATAATCTAAAAGGCGCGCCACAAGCTGTTCAGCTAACCTTCTATTTCAAATTCTAATATTAAACACACTTCCTAATTCTGTAATAAACTCAGGTACTATAATTAATCCACTAACAAATCATGTTCAACAAATCCTAATTGGTTGAGACAACAAGTAGAAAATCATTCCCAAGTCACTTCAAGTCAATCGTGTTATAATCAGCTCCTACTGGAGACAAGTTAACCTATAGACAAATCATGCTTCTAGTCATTAATCCGGTTTAACTTCCTATCTCTTGTTCACTATCTCAGCCTCGAATTTGATTAGAGAACTACAATGAAACTTTAATAAGTGGCCAAATAACTAACGCTCAAAACAATTTGGAATTAAAGTATTGCAATTGAGTAAAGTAGTATAGTGCTTTACAAATAATTATAAGGTTCTGGTTGCCTGTCCAACCCATAAGCTTAATGACTACTCACTCATCAATCAAAAACAATAACAACAATAGGGAAAAACATTGAACATATAGGAGAGAAGAGAAGAAGAAACTCCAGTTAGAAAGTCCTAGTTTGGATTCCCGCTTCGCCTTCCAATCTGTACGTTGATCCCCTTTGTCAGAAGTGTGGTTCTCTTCCTCTATTGGTGCGACCGTCAATGAATATCATGTGGTGTGTGATTGTTGGTGGCGTGAATTAATCCCTTTCTTATGTTCTAGCCGACTCTTCTTTATCAACATTTGTTCCTTTCTTTTTTCAAACCTACTCCTAACTTTGCGTTTTACGTCCTGCCGGGTGCCTCTATAGTTTGTTCGCGTGGCACTTGTCCGGATATGCATATCCGTACGCATGTCAGACATAGGCAATGTTTTTTCAGCTTGCAGCCTTTGTCCGGACTTCTCCTCTGTAGCTTTCGTATCTTGTCCCGCCATGAATATCCGGACACATGTCCGAAAACAACTTAAACAGGGTCTAGTTTTTTCATTTGGATTCAGTTTTGCTCCCCGTTTGTTGTGTCATGATCCTTATGAGGTGAAGATAGATTTTCCAAGACTTCTACTTGCATTTGACACATAAAATGCATCATTTATCATCTAAACATCAATTATAGGAACATCGTTTGATAAGTGAGAAATCTAACCTAAATCTGTAATGACCCCACAACCACCCTGGTTGAGAGACCATTACACGCCACACGCTTATTACCTAAGACACTTAAGGCTACACTATCGATACCCAAACATATACAAAATGCTCCTATATTAAACAAGTAGTAGATTACAACTGTTTACACATCTTACGAAAACGGAAGCCAGAAAATACAAAAGGGCCGCAAGCCCAACAAACTGAATACAAAATCCAGAAGCCAAAACTAAAAGCAGAAGCCGAATCTCCAAACACGAACTAAAACCTATAAATTAGACAGAAATAGGGGTGAACCAAACTATAGCACAACAGGTGATAAACTTCATTAACTGAGCATGCTCAAAACTAATACTGAACATACATTTATACTTATAGGAAAGCATAGCGAAATCAGAAACAGAGGCCTTGGAGGAAGAAGGAAGAAATAGAAGGTTGATAAACTAGAAGCGTTCAGAATACGGAAAGCGCACAACAGTCCATCAGAAATCAGAAACAACTAGAGCAAACGAGAACGGAGCACTTGACAAACCAGAAGTTTCCAGATGACAGAAAGCACACAACAGTTTGTAAGAAATCAGAAACAGACATAATAGACTGAAACAGAACAATTCACAAACAGAGGTGGGACCCTAGCTTACCGCACACACATATAGAAAGGGTAAAGACCCAAGGATCGAAAGATCCATTGACAACGCATAAATGGTCAGAAGACCAATGCGCCCGTCAACCCCATAGAAATAGAAAGATGTCTACATAGCATACTATGGGATAGCTCAACCTAGCCTTCCACGGCTCAGAATGCACATAAACTAGGTCCCAAAACAGAAACTTACAAATCAAAGCAGAAGGCGTTGCAGAGCATAAACACCAAGCATAAGGCCATAACACAATGAGAACAGAATCATAGTTGAAACAGAAGTCTCAAACCAAGACTAGCAAGATACAAAAGGTCAAGCCGAAGTCAGAAGCTGAAACACACTTTCAGAGTAAATCAGAATTCAGAAGCATATCAAAGACTTTCAAATCAGAATATACATAAACACATGCTAAACATATCAAATAGATAGTACTCAAAGAGAGGAACACGACGCTGTAAACGACGATCAAAACGAAGCTCAAACGAAGAAGTTAGGTGAAATCAAAGGCGTGTCCAGACATACATCCGAACCTACAAGTCCGAACGCATGTTGTGACACAAAACATCCGGACGCACACCAGCCTTGAAAATAACACACGTCCGGACTTACGTCTGGATCACAAGTCCGGACGCAAGTCCTATTTGAAATCTAAGAGGTGTTTGGACTTATGTCCGACCCTACAGGTCCGGACAGAGTCCAAAAAGTGAACAATGCGTGTTCGAACTTGTGTCCGGGCTTGCAAGTTCAGACACAAGTTGAACTGACAACCCGAAACTCGTCCTCGCACCCCATTCGGACACGTTCAAAAATGAAACATACAGACGTCCAGCCAGCCTGTCCAGACCATAAGTCCGGACACAGGGTTGGATGCAATGAAATTCGCAGCAAACCGTGTTAAATCAGAATCAAATCAAACACACAATTCTCCATTGTTAAAGCATAGCTCTTCATACCAATTTACACAAAACGAAAACACATCCCACGAGGTCTAAACGAGTCAAAACATGAATCGGAACAAGTTAGATTTACCACAAATCAAAGAATCACCCAAACATACACGGAGCGTACGAAAACCAGAAAGTCTCATGGGTGAACATACACAACCAAATCCGTCTACCACCTACCTCACATCCGAAGCAAGGCTCCCATCTACGAACTCTACACAACACCCCGCTCGAATGTCCACTCGAATCGACAGATGACGAACTGAATAGATTCGGAATCCATAACGAAATCAGAATTAGGGAAGGCGGAACTCATTGAAGAACATAACTAAAATCCACAACCCAAACCTGACGGATGATCGACAGACGAACGGTGTCCGCAAGCAAATTATACGAGCAATTGATCATTTGATGAGTTAGAGAAGAGAAGTGGAGCAAAGGGAGAAGAGGTTGGAGGAGAGGAGCAAAGCGGGAGAAGTTACGAAGCGAAGAGAGAATGATCATGAATTAGAAATGAGGAAGGATGAAGGAAATAATAATAAAAACAAATAACTTCTCCTAACTCCTTAATTAATAATGAAACAAAAGACACATGTGACCCTCCCTCCATCCAACATAGAGTATTATGCCATAGATTACATAAACACATTAAAATAAGATAAGAATTTTTTTAACTCCCTTTGCGAATCAGAAAGAAAATAAAAAAATATGTGGCATAACAAAATAAAAGTAAATAATAGGTAAATTAAACCCTCAATTATATATACATTTCACACTTATCACTCTTTCTCTTCACTCACGCTGATTTCGCAAGCCTTACTGGCGAGCAAGGAAATACATTCTCTGTACCTATCTTTTTTCACTTCTTGGATGTCTAAAGTTCCATAATGTGTCTTTGGTTTAAAGATTATTGTGTATGGTTGGAGCAACTATAGTAGGTTTCAGCAACATGCAACCCGGCCACCTTCATCCAAACTGGTTGGCATGCATTCCCTAGGCCACCAATGGTAATCAAATGGATCTACGTGGAGATTTAACCATGCTTAAGTCCAGACATGCATGTATAATATTTGGAAATAGAGGATGGAATGGTCGAGATGACAAAGGCAGTGGAAGGAAGAAACAAGAACATAAATAATTGTACATACATCTTCTTGTTTAGCATCGGAAGGAGAGGCCCCCTTCTTTCCCATCATCTTCTTTGGTCTTTTCTTCACCTTTTCTTTTCTTTTCCTGTTTTTTGTCCACTTTTGTCTTCTACGCATCTCTAGAAATTTGACCAAAATCACCAGCACAAGTATAACAAGAAAAGTCTCGTGAATAGGGTATGGACGCGAGACCCGTGGAATTATGGGACAAACCCACAAACCCATGGAATACTCAAAGAAGAGACCATGCCCATGTGTATATAGTTTGAGCATATGTTCAACACATTTTCAGCCTTTAGATTAGAATTTAGTTTTTAAAACATTAATCCTAACCGTAAATAATTTTATTTATTTAATAACTAATTTTTAAAAATTGAAAAACAAACTAGTAAATATTGAAGGGTATAATAGACAAATTTTTCCCACTAATAACTCCCATCTCATTGACAGTTTCTACGCTAAATCCATTACTCTTTCCTCTTTCTTTTCTACAAAAAAAAACTTCCTCCTTCAAAACGGTTTCAGTTAAAATATATTGATGATTTATTTTTTTCTCTAGAAACTAGCGATACGTTTAATATTTCTTATTTATTTCTAAAATTACAAATAAACTTTGACATCTATTTAGATTTTTATTAATTCCCCATATTTAAGTGAAAAGGTAGATATTTAAGTAATAATAGATTTTTCAAAATGTAGGTGCAGATTTGTTGGATAAAAGAGTAGAATTTAAATTTAATCTTTATTTAGGTGATAGTGTAGATTTTTAAGTAAATTGATAGATTTTCTGAATTGTAGGTGTAGATTTGTTTGACAGAAGTATAGATTTTCATTTTAGAAAAACAATTGATAAAAATAGTGGATTTTATTTGTTTATGCTCTTATATTTATTTTCAAGAAGTCTTATCAACAGAATTTCTAGTTTGTTATTTTTTTAGAAAAAAAGTTTACTTAAAACTTGGTATTTGTTTATTATTTTATTTTTCAATTCATTACTTCACTAAAAATATATTGCTAGGGAATATTTATTATAATTGATGATTTATTTTTTTCTCTAAAAACTAGATTGTGTAATATTTCTTCTTTATTTCTAAAATGTATACATTTGAATCAAAATGTACACATTCATGATGAAAATGTACACACTCATGTTGAAAAAGTACACATTTGATAATATTGTAAATACATTTGAATCAAAATGTACACATTCATGATGAAAATGTACACATTCATTATGAAAATGTACACACTCATGTTGAAAAAGTACACATTTGATAATATAATATATACATTTGAATCAAAATGTACACATTCATGACAAAAATGTACACACTCATGTTGAAAAAAGTAAAAGCGTAGATATATAAGTAAAATGATAAATGTTTCAAAACGTAGTTGTATATTTGTTTGATGATAGTGTAGATTTTAAATTTTGACAATACAATTTATAAAATGAAAAAAATGGGTTTATTTTTGTCTGATCTTAATGTTGTGTTAATAATAAATAAATTCTAACACTTTTCTTATATTCATTGTTAACAAGAATTTTTAATTTGTTATGTTTAAATAATTTTTTTACTGAAAACTTGGATTTTTTTTCAAATCACCATTCCATTTCAATTTCAGTAAAAAACTTTTTTTTTTACCTCAAATCATGGGAATATTGATTTTGGGGATGTTTTCTTTTTTTTCTTTATTTATAAAATTACAAATTAAATTGTATAACTATCAACATCTATTTCAATCAAAAAAAAGTGGGGATGTTATTTTTCCTTATTTATAAAATTACAAATTAGTTATGACTTATATACCCTTATAATAAATATTAGAATTTAAACCATCCATTTGTTTTTTAAAGATTGAATGACCATGATTTAGTTGAACATGATGCTCAAAAATAAGTTTGGGCACCTTCCCCTCGTTGTGGAATACTCCGCCACGCCGTCTGATAATAGAAAGACCCACATGTGTGTTCCAGCTGAGTGTATCCACATCATCCTCTGTCCTCCAATCAAAGATGGCCATTTGATTTCGTCAAGATATAAGAGAATTGTAGGCGGCATCACACAAATTCGCTTCAATCATCACACGTATCACCATTGAAAACAAAATCATACAAATGATCAAACCGGCGGCTTCCTTCAGAGGAGAGATTGGACATGCAGAGAGGATAGTGTTAGCAAAAGGCCAAAAAGGAAATAGAACCTAGAATAGAAAATATGAGAAAGAAGAGGAACAAGAAAAAGATCATCAAAGAAGGGGTCCATACCAACGAGATTCAGTAGAAAACTGCTTGAATTAGAGGAACCAATATCGAATAATAGATAGGCGGACACAAAGAAAGCTAAAAAATGTAGAAAACAAGAGGGAAACGGTGAAACGATGAGAGTGACCTCTAGCCAAAAGAGAAAACTTGAGACATTTCCTTAGCGTCAGGTTAAATTGTTGTACAACTGTTTATAAATGATAAATTCAAATCAAAATAAGACATACATTTTGTAACACTACAACAATATGTATCAATGGAGGCAAGTTTGATAAGATCAACAGAGGTAACAAAGAACTTTCCTCCCAAATGAAATCAAAGGAGGCGAGAATAAGGGTAGTCTCTGTTGGTGAGATCAATGAAGGTAAGTGGTCAGGTCACTCCTGTTGATGCATTTACAGAGGCAACGGTCTATAGGTTGCCTCCTTTATACAATCTCAAGAATTATTAATAGAGGCAACATATTCAAGTCGTCTTGGTTGTGTTGTACATTTTAAGGCAATCTTCTAGTCGCCCCTGTTGATGCATTTACAAAGATTAGGTCGCCTCCTTTGTACAATCTCAAGAATCATTAATAGAGGCAACATATTCAAGTCGTCTCGGTTGTGTTGTACATTTTGAGGCAACCTTCTGGTCACCCTATTAATGTATTTACAAAGGCAAGGATCAATAGTTCGCCTCCTTTGAACAATCTCATGAATTATAAATAGAGGCAATATAATCATGTCACCTCGGTTGTTTTATATATATTTAGAAGCAAGGTTTGGGTCGCCTCTAATGATCAATTTATGGAGGCAAGATAATTTGACTCGCCCCAGTTGTGTTCTACACATTCGGGGCAACCTTTGCTCGTCTGTCAAGATAAATTACAGCGGCAAGGGTTTTAGCCGCCTCGGTTGTGTAGATTAATGGAGGCAACATTTTACGGTCGCCTCCCTTATGTTATATTTTTACTCACCTTCTTCTTTCCTCACTCGTTCTTCATCTTTCCTCCTCCTTCCTTCCTTCTCCATCCATGTTACAATCTCTACAAATCTATCGACTCTTGTGTAATTTGGGTCAGATTAATGAAATTAGGGTATAATTTCATCCAAGTCAATCTCCTGCCTCTCACTTCAATACAACCTTCTCTCCGGTCCAATTCCCTTCGATTTCTCAAACCTCACTTCTCTTCGTGGCATACACCTTGACAAAAATCATTTTTCCAGTGAGTTTCCTTAGAGCTTGGCTGAACTCAACTCAACCGGATCTAATTGACAACAATCGTCTCTCTCGGTGAGTTTCCTGGCTTGTTGATAAACGTTATGTTACTGTGTTTAACTTCTGTTTGATGAACTTGGTTATTATAGCTCCTCTTTGAGACCTCTCTGGACTCTATTAAAACTCCAACAATATTGACCCCACTGCTAGGTTAAGAATAACGAATCAAAAGAACTGCCAGAAAGCGGTATAATTGAGAGAGGAGCTGCTCTGCCTGGTTTGTTGCGGTGAAAGTTCTGACTGAAACCTTGAAGTCGTCCATAATTGGATATGAGATTGACACATGAGTGAGTAAAAGATGTTTAAAATCAAAGAATCGGTCGTTATCATCATTACTACAACCGGAAGCCAACAATTTTTTTAGAAAAAGTGGATTGACCACAGTGTATTTGCTCAAAAGGTTACACATCCCAAGCAGATAAAATGTCCTCTTCAGTTTGAAACAAGGGTAAAATCTGCTCAAACAAACTCTGCTGACCCAAATAAATCTTTTCACTCTCTGGATTCGAATTATCTTTGCCCAAAAAGTAACGCATTGATCCTTCCACTTCAATTCAACTATAACCAGGTTCTTTATATAGGGAAAATTACATCCCCACCCATGATGTTTGGCAAAATTACACACTCTAGCCACGAGGTTTCAAAAATTACTTTACCCACCTATGTGGTTTCCTCTATTTTACATCCGACAACTTTTCTAATATTTGATCCACTTAAAAGATGCTTAAATGTTGTCCAAAATTGATGAAACTTTTCATGAACGATGCTAAGGTGTTACATTTTGGTCTAGCGTGAAATCCAAAGTTTTTTAAGCTCATATGTGATATGTGGGACCCAATGAAACATGTGACATGTGAACGTGTTTTCTTTGGGTCCCACGGGTCATATATGAACTTAAAAAACTTTGGATTTGACATTGGACGAAAATATAACACCTTAGTACCATCCATATAAAGTTTTATCAATTTTGAACAACATTTAAGCATCTATTAAATTGATCAAATATTAGAAAAGTTGTTGTAAAATAGAGAAAACACATGAGTGGGCAAAGTAATTTTTGAAATCTCGTGGATGGGGTATGTAAATTCATCAAATATCATGGGTGGAGATGTAATTTTATACTACATATATATTTATTTCCATCTCCCTTCTCAAAAGTCCCACACCATCCTATCCTTTGTCTTAGCATATAAACTCATCAGTGATAATTATTACTGACATAACTCATCAGCAACATATTTGTATGCATTATCTGAAGGCTTTTCTAGTAGTAATTAACTAACTACACCTTCAAATCCCCGGAAGGGAAAACAGAAAACCAATAGCTACTACTAACTACAACTTATAATTGAAAATCAGAATAAAGTCCACACTCTGTTTATTGATCAGTTCCCATCTTCTCGGGTAAGCAAATTTAGTTTTGAAACTCCCCCAGATAGTAAGTCCTACAGTATCTCTCGAATAATAGCAGTAACATTAACACCATCACCACAATCACACCCACATATACATGACTTGCTTCTAATTGCTACTTAATTCCACTCCTCGATGACGACGACTCAACAAACAAGCATGGCAGAAAGAAAGATAGTATCGGTTCAAAGAACCTATATTATATGCAGCACCTTATTTGACTTGATACTTAATTAATCGCATTTTAACAGTTTAAGCAACTTATATTAATTAGTATATGGAAACCATGTTTGTAGTTAATATACCTAAGTAGTATTAGTAGTTATTTTGCCTCTCGTACTTAAGTAAACGTGGTGATATCTCTTTGTTCAATGATAGTATTGCCTTCTTCATCATTCATTTAAATGTGGTGATATCTTTTTGTTCTTGCATTTCTTTGTGATAGAATTCTTAAAATCACTATTTTTTTCAAAACACGATGTGCTTTCTATTTTATCCAACAAAAAGTGTAATCCTTTTGGGCTATGCAGGGTGGCTTAACTGGTATTGTTGGTGCCACCTACAAGAAACTCCAGCCTTGGCTTATTGTTGTTTGACCGTATGAGCTGGTGTTTTTGATTCTACTTTTACCTCCTAAACAAAGACAAGCAAAGAGAGTTTTTGCTAATCCCGAGTAAGCTACCTCCATCTTTATTTGTCGTTGCTTGAATCAAGTTGTCTTTTCCATATCACGCACGAATGTCTAATAGTAGTAATATAGCTGCAGTAATATACTAATATTAGTATGAAACATCATCAAATTAAAGAAGAGTCAGGCCTTTATCAATGGAATATTAACAATTGAAATTTGTCAAATTTCTTAAAACAGAAACAGAAAGTTGAAATTAACAATTGAAATATGTCACAAACACAAATCAGCTTCCTTTTGTGAATTTTACTTTGTCATTTTCCTTTTGTGCTAATAATAAAATTTCTTTTCCGAAAGCTCGATGGATCATGATAGAGATTGGATGTGGCTTGAAGGTTGGTGTGGTAGGAGACACGAGGCTTATCAGAAGGGTGTGTGTGAGTTTTTGGACTTTGCTTTTAAGGACACGCCCCTAAACTCAAATGCAATGTTGAAGTGCCCTTGCATGATTTATGTAAATTGTTTTGATCAAAACCGGAGCACGATGAAAGCTCGTCTTCTAAGGAATGGAATTGATCCGAATTATAATCCTTGGACAAAACATGGTGAAGAAGACCTTGTATATGCTACGGATAGTCAAATGGATGAGGAGGAAGAGGATGATTTTGACAATGAAGATTTTTTAGTGTCAGATGAGATGACTTCTTTGATACGTGATGCAACAAATGTTTTTTCTCAACATGATGAAGGAGATGAAAGGGAAGGTGAGGATATGGAAGGCGGAAGTGATGAGCTACCTGTGGAGGGTGATTTTTCGGTATGAGGGGGGGTCTATCTAAATATGATCTGACTGAAAAGCCGAGATCCTAGAAAATGCCATTCTGTGGAGGGTAAAAACCCGTTATTCTTGGCATCCCTCAAATACCTACTAAGTCGTCCGTCTTTCCCAGAAAGCATAATGGGGAGTGCAAGTGCGCACATCACCTGCTCTCAATGGGCTCCACGCGGACTTATGCCCTAAGGGCGGAAATTGACTAGAGTCGCCACCTAGTTTAACCTAAGATACTAGGAAGGAAGGGAAGGAGGGTTCTAAGAACCGTTGGTTGACTCTGAATTTATCGCCTATGGATAGGGACTTATCTGATCATACTAGAGGTTCTGTGTGGGTTCGCACTGGGTTACACCCCTTAGAAGTGGCAACGACCACAACTTTGGATTGGTGCCCGAGAAAATCTCGGTCTCCAATTGTCAGGATTGCCTTCTTTCAAAACCTTGTTAAAGAGATTCAATTAAAGCCAAAGGACGGGATTGAGTGTGGATTGAGGAGCAGACGATTTCGAGGAATCTTGAAAAATAGGCTGGTCTCGAAGTTGGTTTTGATTGTTTTGAATGGTTTGAGGTTGTTTCGGCTTTCCCGGTTTTAAGAGGATGATGGGAGTTTTGAGGAGTAAAAGGGCATTTTGGTCATTTTTGGTGGAGTCAAGGGGTATTTGGATCATTTGGTTAATTTGAGGAGTTTTTTGTGTATGCGAAGTTCGGATTTTGAAATGGTCGGGTTTTTGAAGTGTTTTGGGAAGTTGAAAGTGTTGAAGAGAAACTCGAGTTTTCAAAACGATCGAGTATGGAAGAGGATGCTTGGTTTACAGGTGTTCGGATTTTGAAGATGTTTCAGATTTCTGAGAGCCTTCAGGAATGGGAGGTCATATGTGACTTAGAGCTGGTTCAGAGGAGGAATGAGAAGTGTTTATGGGTCTTAGAGCTTTAATGGAAGGGTTGGATTGGTTTATTCAGAATTGTCTCTCTTAAAGTTTTAAAACCGAAAAATCATTTTTTGTTGTAAAAGGGCGGATAATCCCGAGGGATTACCCTATGTACCCCCTCGAACATGACACTTAATTGATGGTAAGTGCCAAGGCTCGAAAGATGGGGCAATGAATTTATGTCGAAAATAGGATTTAGAGAGAAACACCATGAATGAGATGTTCTCGGTCAAACCCTAATAACGTCTCTAACTCCCGGGTTTTAAAACGTTAAAAACCGAAAACATTGAAATCGAATGGAAGGGAGTTAGACGATTCTAAAATCCCGGCTGCAACTAGGAAGGTCGTTACTTCCCTAGCACCCCGCCTTGTAAAAATCTAGGCTGCAATCAGGGGAGGTTTGTCACCCTAATGCCCCGCCTAAAGAGATCCAGACTGCGACAAGGGAAGGTTATAACCCCAGTGCCCCGCCTCGGATTTTTATTTTGGGAAGGAAGACAAGTGATGTTCTAACCATAGAGGAAATGTTTTGAAGGGGTTAGACATTTCTTGCTCCCCGAAAACAATTTATTTGGATTTGAAAACTAAGTTAGAAAACTTTGAAAGTTGTTCGGAATTCTCGATGAAGAAACACTGATTTTGAGAAAGGTTTTTAGGAGAAAACTTTCTGTATATGTGAGAAGAACTTTCTGCAATGGAGAAGAGTTTTCTGTGATGTGAGAAGAGTCTTTCCTTTTTAAATTCCACAAAATGGTTTCTTTGAAAACTTGATGAAATGATGGTTTTGGAATACTTTTTGGGTTTTTAAATATTGAAAGGAATTTACAAGTGAAAGTGAATTGAAGGGAACTGGGTTTGAAACATGTGTTGGAATTGATTTGGTTTGACTTGATTTGGTTTTCTGATCAAGGTCAAAGCTTTGGTCCAGGTCAAAGCTTGGTCAAGGTCACACTTTGGTCAAGGTCAAAGTTTGGTCAAGGTCAAGGCTTGGTCAAGGTCAAAGCTTGGTCAAGGTCACACTTGGTCAAGGTCAATGCTTGGTCAAAGTAGGTCAAAGTCGGATGGCTAACAACTCGGGTCAACTCTTGGACTTTTGGATCATTTCATGGACCTTTAGGATTTGGGTTGATTTCTTGTGGACTTGGCTTGATTTTTATCGTTTTTTTTTTTGGGGTTTGGGCTGATTGAGGTCATTTTGGGCCTTGGGTTTGGGCTTCGGGCTTTGGGCCCTAGATTTGGGCTTTTGGGCCGAGAGGAGCGGGCTGGATTTGGGCTTTTGGGGCCGAGAGGAGTGGGCTTCGAGTTTGGGCCTTGGGTTCGGGCTTCGAGTTTGGGCCTTGGGTTTGGGCTTCGGGTTTTGGGCCTTGAGTTTGGGCTTCGGGTTTCGGGCCTTGAGTTTGGGCTTCGGGTTTCGGGCCTTGAGTTTGGGCTTCGGGCTTTGGGCCCTAGATTTGGGCTTTTGGGCCGAGAAGAGCGGGCTGGATTTGGGCTTTTGGGGCCGAGAGGAGTGGGCTTCGGGTTTTGGGCCTTGGGTTTGGGCTTCGAGTTTGGGCTTCGAGTTTGGGCCTTGGGTTTGGGCTTCGGGTTTTGGGCCTTGAGTTTGGGCTTCGGGTTTCGGGCCTTAGATTTGGGCTTTTGGGCCGAGAGGAGCGGGCTGGATTTGGGCTTTTGGGGCCGAGAGGAGCGGGCTGGATTTGGATTTGGTTTGTGGGCTGAGGGTGTTGGGCTTGGATTGTGGGCCGAGTTGGTGATGGGCCGAATTTGGATTTGGTTTGTGGGCTGAGGGTGTTGGGCTTGGATTGTGGGCTGAGTTGGTGATGGGCCGGATTTGGATTTGGCCGAGGGTGTTGGGCTTGGATTGTGGGCCGAGTTGGGTAATACAATTTTTATTTTTGGGTTTTTTGAACTAAATTTTTAAAAGAAAACAAGTGAGAGTTAAAGGTTTGTTTTTACACAGTGATGAAAACATGAAAAATTTGAGAGACAATTCTGGATAGGATGTGGAGTGAGGGGATGGGTGTTTGGAGGAATTTTTTTGGTTTGAAAGGAAAAAGTTCATTATTTACTTATATACATATATACATATTTTAAATGTGTGTTTTAGGGTTTAGGGTGTCACCTTGACCAAGAAGGACACATGACCCACTAAGTGCCAAGGGACACCCTCTATCCTAATGGCTTGGCCCTAAAGGACATAATAACTAGGGCTTAAAAGTAGTAATCTTAATACCAGGGAATTAAAGCAAAAATTACAGCAGAGCTATGTATACGATATATACACACGTATGGGGCAGAGAAATTAGACAGGTAGCAAGCTAATAAAATAAATATACAAGGCATAGGCACAGATTTCAAAAGCATACAGTGACACGTTTCTTAATAGTCTTAACCAGATGACCAATGTACAAAGATGGAGTTGGTGAGCGGCATAGAGCCCTAAGCCACGGGTTGCTAATTCATTTTTTTTTATTTATCTTCTGGTGGTCAAGCATGGGTTACATCCAAGAGGAGGAAAGAAAAAATATCTAAGGGGAAGCAAATGTACAGAGGAAGAGCTGAATTGGTAAATTAATCAGAGAAACAAAGATTAGTTAAAACTCGAATACGATCCCGATTAAAACTCAAGCCACCGAACCAATTCACTCGCTTCTGTTCACGGCTATTGAACAACCATTTTGAATAACATGTGCTTCTGACTCATCGCTTTCATTTCTATTTGCCAAACAAACACCAGATGGGTTCCTTCGTTGTTAAGTCTAAAACAGCTGCTTCTTTTTTTTTTTTACTAACAAAACTACCTATGTTACTAAAGACACCTTGAACTACGCAGAGAGGCATATCAAGTTATACACAAGGTTATAAGCACATCCATTTATCCCCCTGATCCTCGAGTCATTCAGAGATCGCATGCTAATCCTACACTTCAACTGAGCTAAAGGGAAGCAAAAGGCATACCAGATAGACTAAGTGAGGTTTTAACCCTAAGATTTCTATCCATTTTATAACAACTCATTCACTTGGAACGGTTTCGAAAAGAAAGAAAGGTGTGATTGATCTCCTATTTACACAAGGCAGAAAACAAATACACAGACCAAACATTCACAGGAGGAAAACAAACACTCACACTATGGGCATAAACATCAGAAACCAGAATGTACATACGATCCTAGTATATAACAAGGGTTATGATTCTGTTACCAGGTGAGGGCATAGGTAGTTCCTGCGAATGTCTCAGAACAAACCAAAGACTAGACAGAGGGTTAATTCGGCAGATAAACAAAGAGGGGAAAAGACATAACAGAGAGATATCCAAAAGATGTGCGAGTAGCTTCCTGCAGATTTCGAAATGCACTAAAAATCCAAACAGTATGTTAATCCAATGAGTAAACTGAATATCAACCCTACAGATGGTAACCCGGGTATGATGTAGCAACAGGAACAAACCGTTGGGTGATGATCACAAGGCCAGTCCGAGGAGAAAGGATGAGAGAGAGAAGAAAGACAAAAGGACAACACCATCACTAGAAAGGGACCAGTTCGCTCACTTCAAATCCGAAACAAAACAGTATAAAAAAAATGGACACAATCACGACTGGACGAGGACCAGTTTGTCCAATATTTGGATGAAATAAACGGGAATGTAACTGGAGATGGACCAGTTCATCATGTTACAGAATATAGAATGAAAACCCACACAAAAAATCAGTCTCCGACGCCAACAATAGGCGACGCTCAACCCAGCAGAATTCTAACGGCATGAACATATCAGGAATCAAGCGAGAATGCCCCGAATAAATAGAACTCGCACCCAAAGTCCGATGCGCCATGTTCGTGGACTTCAAAGTCCATACCAGGCCAAAGTAGTTGCAGTTCATCAAACAAGGTACAAAAAAGGCTATATGGGCGCGCATTTACAAACCGACGCTAGGAAAAACGCCATGCATGTGCCCGAAAGCGAAATGCCAGGATTTTAAGTAAAAGCGGACCGGGTGGCCGCGAGAAATCACCCCTTTGAGATCAGAAACTCTCGAAATAGATGTTCGAAGTTCCGGTTCAGGGTTTCACGAAATTAAAAAGCGGAAATGATTAGGAAACGACATAACAAACTGAGATTAAGCGTAAGAGGAGCACTTGCAGAAGGGAAGCGAAATCAAGACCGTGCGTAACGAAAAGTCGATACCACTTACTCTACTGGTGACCGAAGCCAAATGAAATCGAATGAGGACTAATCAGACCGTTCGTGGATTGTGGGATGAAGCTTTGAAGGGAAAACCGTAGCTCTCTTGAGGAAGAAGAAGTCTCGGGTCTGGGTTTTTCTCGAGATTTCGAAGAATGGGGCAGACAAAAAGAACGAGAATGATGGGGAAGGAATGAGAATGATGGGGATCTGTGTCGGCTCGATCAAAAACGTGGGTGATACTGTAGGGTTTTTAGAATGTTTTATAATGGAGGGGGTAGACAGATGTTTATTTAGGGTTTTATTTGGGCTGGATCTTGATTTCAGGCCTCATGGGCTGTGTCTGGACCGACCAAAGCAGAGAAAGGAACCAAACAAAATAAAATAAAAACGGGGCTAAATGCCTGTACCGAGTTTCGAACTCGGGTTCTCGCTCTCCTCACCGGTGTCCTCATCCACTTGCGCCACAACAACATTCGGTAAGCCTAATGGGTTTAATAACCAAAGGTATCGGAGCTGAGAGGGAAATAAAAGGCAGTAATGCCTAGGTTCGGATTCGAACATGAGACCAGTGGGTTCCCCACCGGACGGATTAACCAGTTGAGCTAAGTCAGAAATCAGTATATCCGCGGGAGAAATATTACAGGAACTCTAAATTCAACCGGATAACTCTTCTAAAACGCGACGAATCCAGAAGGAAGTATATACAATAAAATGAGATGATCAATCTAATGACACGAAAGTATGAAATACAATTAAAATAAGATTCAAAAAAAAGTAATGAGATATAAAATAAAAGAATAGCACATGTACATGAAATAATGAAAATTAATGCTCGTAATGAAGATAAAACACTTAAAATAAATGGAAAATAATAGTAGTAAAAAGGACACATGAAATAATAAAAATAACGATGATAAAGCGGGGGAAATCAAAAGGAAATGATAAATAACAAAAAAGTATAAATCGATCGAGTACATAAAAATAATATAAGGTAATAACAAAACTGTGAAAAATTTTAAAACGAGAGCAGCAAAATAAGTATACGAAATGAAGTCAGTCAAAAACAGATTACGACAAAAAGCTTGTGCTCCTCTTCCATAGGAATGTGAGGTTTAAATTTCGGTAAAAAGAAATTCATTTGGTCGAAAACGGGACGACCGCCTTGTTTCTAGAAGCATGTTTTTTTTTATTTCAATATGAGATGGGTGAGAATTTTTGGTGTCTACACTACCGGATGTTTTTAGCAAATTAATGAAGGCTTCAAAAGAACGGCTTTACATTCAATTTTGATCCTATTTTTCTGAAGAATTATGGGGATGCAAAGAAATACACAACAGAATTGGGTCTACACTATTAAATCATTCATGTTTGTGTGAACCATTGCCTCCTCTTTCGGAAGAAGTATGCAAATGCTAACATTTGTCCTGAATGCCTTGAGTCTAGTTGGAAAGAGAGTGTCGCCAATTATGATAGTTGTCCTTATTCTGAATCACAACAGCATTCACAAGCACAATTTAGAGTCCCTCGTTTGGTATTGCACTATCTTCCTATCACTCCAAGGCTTTTCAAAGGTTATTTCTTTTCTGAGATGTTGCAAGCCGAATGAGATGGCATAAAAATTAATGTAAAGATGAGGGCATCATTGAACATCCGAGTGATGCTAGTGAATGGAAGAGTTTTGAGCAAACTCATACTGATTTCACAGTTGACACACGTAATGTCAGGTTGGGTCTAGCTGTGGATGGGTTCCATCCCGAACAAGGTTATGGTAGATCATACAGTATATGGCCCGTGTATGTTGTTCCCTTCAATCTACCATCGAGCTTGTTCATGAATGATGGTTTTCATTTTCTTTCTCTCTTGATCTCCGACCCGATTCAACCAGGGAATAACATTGATGTATTCCTTGAACCACTAGTTGAGGAACTCGGACAGTTGTGGGAAAGTGGGGTACAAACTTATGATTCCTTTAGCCAAAGAATGTTCAACATGAAAGGTGCATTGCTATGGAGTGTTAATGATTTCCTAGCTTATGCTAGTGTATTAGGTTACTCTACCGCTGGCTGTCTTGCTTGTCCTATTTGTCATAGTGAAACTTGTTATTTGTGACTTAAGTATAGAAGTAAGCAATGCTTCTTAGGCCACCGTATATTTTTGGAACCTGATCATCGCTTTAGACTGGATAAGAAATCATTCAATGGAGAAACAGCGAGGAGACCACCTCCTAAGCCTCTTTCTGGAGATGACATTCTATAGTTATTTTGTGAAATTCCTAATGTCAAGTTTGGAAGGAATCCTGCACGTAAAAGAAAACGTGGTTATAGATACTTGGTTGGGCAATAGAAGAAGAAGAGTATCTTTTTTGAACTTCTGTACTGGGAGGAGTTGAAAATTCACCACAACTTAGATGTCATGCACATTTCAAAGAACATAGTTGACCATGTTTTGGGAACCACTCTTGACATTCATGGGAAAACAAAGGATAATATAAACTTGAGACTAGATTTGGTTGACCTGAACATGAATAAGAATTTACATCCAGTGAGGGTGGATTACAAATATTACATGCCTAGAACACTGTATCAGTTGTCAGCTGTAACACCCCATCTCTAAATACAATGATCGTCGCCCTAAGTCCATCTCGTACATTAACAACGCAGCGGAAAAGTTCTACTAAATTGGTGTTACCGCCGTTAGTCACCCAGGTGACTAACTAGGCCTATTCTCTTAACAAGTCATGGTCTGGCTAACCGGATAATTACTCGAGCATCTAAACATTACAAACCATAAAACACAACTTATACCGAGTATCTCATATCCTAATACATCATACTAACATCTCATCAACTTACTAAACGAGTGTACATGCACAACTCGTGTAACAAATGTAAAAGTGACCCAAAGTACTCTACCCGCTCCCACTCTCAGGTTGAGTCCTCGTCTGGCACCTACCTGCAAAGTTTAAATCACAGGCCCCAAGGGGCTCAGCATATTGCTGGTATAGAAAACGTGCAGCCCACAAGCTAGCCGGGTTACACACGACTACTTTGTCGTATACATGCAATTGTTTATTCATACAAATAATAATAAGAAGTATGATAACAAACAACACATTTATGTGAAACATTCACAGCAAAAATAAATTGAACATCGTAATGGACCCCCATTAATGATGTAAGTTAGATTGCTAACTCCTGAGGCCTGAGAATTGTTTAGTTCTCGTGTTTGACCATACCTTATAAGTGTCAACCGTTCTCTTATTAGAACTGGTTGTTCTATAACTGAATTGTTTATTTTTGTCGGGTCAAGGTAACCCTAGCCAATGAGTTATTAGCTTCATTGGGTTAATAAACATTAATTCTTAAGTTATGAGGGGTGTAGGCTTGACCCTCCTGCGCCTCCTGAAATTGCCTCCCATCTCGAACTGTTCACTCGAGATGGTCGGGTCAGTTTGTTGACCCTAGGCGGAAGACAGATCTGATACAGATGTCGGCCTCCTAACCTGAACATGCATGACCGGAGTCAGTCCCAGATTCCTCTTCTCCCAAGTTCAAGTTAGCTGAAGTCTCATTGACAATTTGTTAGTTAAACCTCTCTCGGTATTAACCAACTAATTACAGGGAATATTTATAACCTTATACAATTGTTTATTAAACAAAGTTAATGAACAAGCTCTGAATCAAGTAATGTTAGTGTACAATGGACACAAGTAACAATACAGTAGATCGGTTTCATGCTTAATCTTGCTTGGTCGTATCGCAATAACACATAGCACACAAACCGAGGTAGACCTCGTTAGCAAACAAGCTACAAGAATCCCATACCGTACACCGGAGATTGGCTAGCTCTTAATCCCACGTTCGCCTAATCCGCCGAACGCCTCTGACTATCTAGATCTGTAACCAGAACTAGTATTAGTATCATGTGTCTTAGAACTAATTTGGTTCTCTTTTCAACTTAAACCTCTTCCTAGGTTAACCCGGGTATAATAGTATACCGTTATACGGGTTCGTTCCTTTAGGAGCGTTTTCAAGCTCAATTCTAATTCATTAACATACTAACGTCGTTAGCAGTTATTTAGTTGCACAGTTAGCAACATTAGACTTATACGGACCTTGTATTAGGTTTTAGTATTTTTTTCACTATTCACCATATTTTACTATTCACGTATACGTATTTTACTATTCACGTATACGTCTCGTATTTGACTATTCATATATACGGCCTCGTATTTTACTATTCGCCGTATTTCACTATTCACGTATACGTCTCGAATTTTACTGTTCACGTATACATATTTACTATTCATGTATACGTATTTACTATTCGTGTATACGTATTTACTATTCATGTATACGGGTACTATTCATGTATACGGGTATTTTCCATGTATGCCAAAATTTACGTATACGTCCGTATGATACTCCGTATCAATACGTATTTATTTCTTTTTCCAATATAACTTGTATTTTCTTTAAAATACTTTAAGTATTGATTTCTCGTACACTTATTAAATTACGGGTATACCCCTCGTATACCTTAATTTATATACAGGTCTCATTTAACCCTGTCTTAACTCTGTTTCTTTTACAACTTGTTTCTAAATTCTTTATTTAATTTCCTTAACCTTCTAAACACATAAAAATGTGTTATTTACATTACTTACCCATAGTTTTCTCTTAATCTCTATTTTACTCATAATAAGTTCTAAACTTGTTATTATTATTTCTAATTTCTTCCAAAGTCTTACTTAATTAATTTCTTTAATACCTTTGGTCAATTACCAAAATATACCCAAGTTTGACCAGTCTTTTATGGTCAAACCCCCTAACTTTCCATTATTTACAATATTACCCCTAAAGTTAATTTAACTTAACTTTTTTATTCCTTTATACTTTTAATATCTAACCTTTTGCTACAAATTCTATTCTAGCTCCTCTAAACATTTTACAAACTGCCATTGACCAAGTTTGACCACATTTGACCAAGTTTGACCAGGGAAATTACCATTTTACCCTTGTGGTCTTTTCTTTTATTCTAACTCATTTATTAACCAATTTCACTCCAATTAATTTCTAATTTTTGTAACTAATTTTCCTACAGATTTTTGAACATCAAAAATCATTTTAAACATCTCTTAACCACCAGATTTAATTATCTAATGTTATAGTATATAAATACCATCTTTTATTATCCTTAAATATACCAAAATCCTTATAAATTCCTTATAACACTTATAAACTCTTTATAAATTGTAAACTTAATTCTACAATTATTTTCTCATCATCTAAACTCTCAAAAATTCCATATTGACCTCATATATTTTCGGTAATCACCATTAGGTACTAAAACTTCTTAAATTTTACATATTACTCTTAACTATACTAATTCCTTTAATTTAACTAAGTTAGATATTTTTTTCTAACTCAATTAATACCCTTAATTTCCGGCCACCATATAAATTATAGTATATGAATTTTTCTTGTATATTATGATAGCTTATATTGTAGCTTATATCATAAGGAGTATAAATCTAATTTTAGATTTACAAAATATTAACATTTAATGTGTTAAAAATTGAATCTAACACATCAATAATTTCGGTAATCCTAAACAAAATAAATAACATGTTAGATCATATATAGATCAACAATTAGAACCTTGAAATAGGTAGTTGTAGGATTTACCTTGTATATTAACCATTAGCTTAATATTTAAGCTTGATTTCCTTAGAAATTTTGACAACAATTTTCTATAGAAATTGGCTCCAAAATTATACAACAAAATGAAGAATAAGATGGGTTAGTAACCCTAGGCACTCGGCCTTGATGAAAATCAAAGAAGGAAGAGTTTCCAAGAAGGCAATGTTTTACCTCGACAATAAAAGGCACTTCTTTGTGGTTTTTCCTGAGAATCTTGGGGCTCATGAGCTATGGTTGTAAAGCTCTTGAAGAGAGGACTCCAACGAGCTATCAAGCTTGTGATTTGGAGCTAGGATGAGAAAGTTATGATTTCTACAAGACAAGGTGTTCTTTAAGGCTTAAATCTAAGAACATGGAGTTTTTTGTGTTGTTTCTTCAAAGAGAGTATGAGCTATGAATTTGGGAGCTCTCATTTGACAGGTAAGAGTCTCATTAATCATTCACTAAGGGGACAAGATGATATGGCAATTGAAGAAAGTCTTGGTAGTTGAAATAGTGAATTTAAAAGCAAATTTGGAACCTTTGTGAGTCACCCCATGTCGGCAGCCCCATGCCTTATTTGATTGATTTTTTTGTTTTTCCTTGTATTTATGTAACATTTGATGAATTAAACTCGTTCATAATGACTTGTACCATGTGATAGGTATGTTACAAGGCCAAAAATGCCTTAAAACACCTTTTATGTGCTTCCCGGTTCACATTGATTATGCAATTTGTTTTGGCTAGTTTAAATGTGTTCTTAGTACATTTACAACCTTTAGAAACTTTGTTCGTGAAATAGCATGTTGCTAATTCCAATTTAAACCAAGTTGTTTATTGGTTTTTCCTTGACTTTTGTCAGTTTAGTACCGGTTTTTGTGTGGACTTGTATACTTACTTTGTGTGTATACGCTATGGCTCTATGACCATTTAATTGTTGTTCCCTTATTCCTTATTGGTATTTAGGCTCATTAGCCTTTTAGTTCCATGTATACATGCTTAAAGCACATTTTCCTTTAAAGCACATTTTTATGCTCTAAGGTGCGTTTCCGGTTTAAACGCTAATTCCGCTTAATGCGTATTACTAATCTTAGAGGTATTTCATATTTGAAATCTCTTGGGAATTTATTGGTAGTTCCCTAATTTATTTATACTCTTTAAAACACCTTTTGCTCTAATTGTGCCTAAAGCATGTTTTGGTGTAAATTGTTGTTTAACACTTATTCTAATGTTTCTAAGGCACGTTCTATCCTTAGTATATCCTAATTAGATAGTTCATTAATATATTAAGGTTTGGGGTATTTCAATCTACCCCCTTAAAAGAACTTTGTCCCCAAAGTTCCTATGTATCTATATCTCTTAGAACACACAGGTAACTTCACACTAAAAGATCATATAGATCATTCAATATATGTATAGGCATTCTGACTCATAAGGTCTGCCATATGTATATATATATACCGCAATTGTCACACAATATGTCTTTGCATGTTTTAGTAATCAAAATACTCTTTGTATATTCTTTGATGTATACTTCTCAAGTAACCGGTCCGGAGACAAAGGTTTTCATGTCCTCGAGTTCATGAGCGAGTAATACAAAAAATACATGTCAACTCCAATTCCACTTTATGCTACTGCATCTACTCTTAACGTGGTTAATTGTGACCACTTGTAGGGAGTTCTAGGAATCATCCGACCCTGATGTGATCAGCATCAGTGTTGAACTATCCTTTCACCCCAATTTGTGTTCAGTTTTCCTTGATCTGGCCAAGATCAAGTTCTACCTCCCACGTCAACTTCAAACAATCAAATAATTATTCATGTAGCATTTTATATCTTTTAGTCCTTCTAGTCATAATCATAAATCAATACATCTCCAAATTATGGAACTCAGTCCATCAGTCATTCTTAATCCACCTCTCAGCAATTACTTAGAGAATTTAATTCCTACCAGGTTCTACATCGGTCTCATACCGATTTATAACTCATAACATTACCATATTTGGTCTCATATCAATACATATCATAGGGATTTTATTTCCCCTGGAGTTTCTACTCCTCTTTTCCTGAATTCTCGCACCGAAGTTAACGAGGTCGTCCTCTAATACATCTGGTATTCGCATTTAATTGTGCGTAATAACCACAACCACATAAGAATGAATACATGTGTTTATATAACATACGTATCAAACATCACAACTACTTGTATTGTGCTATGCACACTGTAGATTACGTACTGAATACGTGAAATATAGGCTAAGCGATTGTACGCTCTACCCCCCTTAAAATGGATTACGCCCACGTAATCAACATTATATCATCCTTGGACATAGGTTCAAGATGTTTAGGTGTCATGGAGCATTCTGGCTCCCATGTAGTCTATCTCACATTATGATTGGGTCAGAGGGTCTTCAGCATGGTAATGGCTTAGTCTCTGTATCAAGGATCCTTATTGGTGTTCATACCAATCTTACAATTGTGTTCCAGTGTAGTCTCTAAGGCTCCAAAGTATTTGGTAGATATGTCGTATATTTTATTCGACTGGAAGATGTGAGACACATCCTTCCTTCTTCTCTTTTGTTAGGTATATCAAACCTTTAAGATACGGTCCACTAGCTTCTGCTGCGCGACTCTGATAATCTTGGGGCTTAGTTTGCCCTTCCTATCCTCTTCAATATGTTTTCAGCTCCTTTGTATCCTTATAACTTAGGACTAAAGTTCTCTTAATGGACGTGTGGTATCTTTATCTATACACGGTCTTTATGAGTTATAGCTTGTCTATCCAGTTCTCTGGAGATCTGATGTTCATGTTGTTATTACGCCTTTCAGCGTCTGAATTGTTTCCTACTAACTGACCCTCAGTCTGAGATTCCTGTGTAACCTGGACTTACTGTTTTGTGCTTATTGCTCTTCACAGTTTCCTCAAAAGTCTTGAGACATATACATTGTTCATACTTAGTAATCAGTGCTCCTCGCACTTCATAACTCTTAATTGTTTCCTCCCGGAATGAGTTCTCTGACTCTTTTAATCTCATTAGTTTAACTGAGTTCTTCCACTTCAATTGTCTGCGGTAATTTGTGTTCTAGTGTGAGTTTGCATCTCTGACTGTCGTACGGAGGGGAGTACTTCTCGTGTTCCTTACACTACTCGTTTACATATATATGGTACCTTACTGATACATTGCTACTTACCCGACTAACTTATAAATAAGTCCATCAGGCCCACAATCTCCTTTGGAGTGTGGTCGTCCCACATCTCATTTAAGTATACTCGTAGTGCTCGTCACACGCTTGGTTATAGCTAATTTGTGAAGTATTCTATTGTCGATCTCCTCTTTCATCATTCCATGATAACGCACATGTCGTTCTTCTTGAACTTAATCAAGAAATATTTGTCTACTGGGTTCATAACTGCATTATACCTTCTGTATTTAGTACGGACTCGATCCCTTAGTAATTTGAGGTCTCTTTCCTTAGAGCCTCTTATCTTATTTCTCAAGTCGATCCACTAGGAATGCACTTCCAGCTCCTTACAGAATGGACAATGTGCTTCCTGTGCAACCTTTCATCACATGGCCCGGGCTACTGGCGTTACTGCACAGTCTATCTCCCATTTCATCACCTTACTTACATCGGTTTTTAATCTCTAAATCTGATTGCTTTCATGTCAATATTTGATGGCTTATATATAGTGGTTGCTTTGCTGTGCACTGTAACTTAATCTACCTGATAGGTATTATTCGCATGGCCTCCGCTATCGAAGTAGCTTTAGCTTTCTCATACTGCCCATTGATGGCACAATTCTTCAATTGTTTTACTTCAATGTCTTGTCTTATTTTCAATCCCTTTCATGGTGTAAACACACTGGGAGTTCTCTAATTTCGGTGTTTGGCGGTTGCCGTATCGTGTTGAAAAATGGTTATCTCTTAATATGAAGGTGTTCTGCTTCAATCTCAGGTTTGTAAGTAGGCTAATTCTCTCACATTCATTCATCCTTTACGACATTATCTACCATATAATTTAACCGGTTACTGAAAAATTCATCCATTGAATCACAAGCTCTTTTGAGCGTTGGTCACTTGACGTGCCATACTACGCACTCACAATGTTTATCTCTAACGATTGCTGATTCTTAAATCCTGGGTGTTGGATATGAGGTCTGTCTCTGCAGCCTTTGAAATACCCCAAACTAATAAAATATGGATTAAATATTTAATCACATTAATTAAGGCCTAAACATGCCTTAAAAGTCAACTGAGAACAATAGTGGTCAACACAAAGCAATATGTTGCACCCTTTGACTATATGGGGTGAATAAATACCCAAATGAACTTCCTAGGACCTAAGATTTTGTCCTAAACTTATTAACACATTACTAAACATGTTACAATTGTTGGACAACACTCCAACACAAAGAACAGGCATTTACATGCTTCAAGGTCAAGTAGGGCAAAAATGTGCTCTAAGAATACCTTAAAGGTCAAACGACCTCTAAATGATATAAAATTGGAAACCATGATCAAATATCATGTAAGGAGCATAACAAAACCGTTCTCAAAGAAAACAGAGCTCAGAAACACCCTACGACTCAAAATGTGCACTAAAATTCCTTAAAGCACGTTTTTCGTCTATGAGCTCTAAGATAATGACTTTTGTCACTGTAAAGACTATAATAAGTTCTTTATAACATTAATGTGACATGATAGACTATATTATAAAGTCTAAATCAAAGTTTAAAAATAAAATAAAAAATTGGCAATTTAGTATGAATAGTACCCAAAAATAACACTTAAATACTTAATTTAACTTAAACCATGGTCAAAGCTCACCTATTGCCTTGACCAAAGCCAGCCGATTTCATACAGCTGTAATACCCACTCATTTGTCAATCTTCAATCAATTATACAGCTAATTAGGTGGGCCATCAAGTTACTATTCCAAAAGTAGCAAATAATGTCTTAAAAGCTAAATTAATCATTCTTCCTTCACTCACCTTGCTTCCCAGCCGACACCACCTTCCTTCAACCTCTCCTTGGCTTCTCCAGGTCGTGGCTAACTCACCAAGAACAGAAGATAACATCAATTAATCTTGGTAAGCTAATTAAGCCTTGAAATGTTCATTTTCTTCACAATTCCTTCCTCTTTCCATGGAGCAAAGCATCAACCACTTCCATTAATGTTCTTAGGTTGTTATGGAGGTTAAATGTAGGGTGTATCTCGGCCTTAACAAGGGAAGAAGGTGGAGAAAGCTAATCTTGTTCTTAAGGTATAAAAATGTGCTTTAAGCACATATCTTTTGATTCCCTTCAAATTTGGCTGTGAAACTTTGTTTCTAAGCTTATAATCTTCATCTTAACATACTTATCCAGTTTGTACATCAAGAGCTTCGAAGTATAACCAGATCCAAGCCAAAAACACCATTTTAGGCATTTTAAACAAGGTAAAGATTAGCTATCTTCTAATCTGAGTTATACCAGTTTAAAGCTTGGTTTTAGTAGCTCTTTTAACACTCTTTACCTACTGTAAAAACAGGCCGAGACCAACCTTGTTTACCTTGGTATTTCAAGGTAAATTTTACCTTGAAAATTGACATTAAACACTTCTTATGGTTAGATCTTGCTTGGAGACTAACTATGCCTTAATTGCTGTTTGAAAACATGTAAATAACGCTGTGGAAATTTTATCCTAAGCTGGGCGTGGCCAAACAAGGCCTTAACTAGGCAAAAACAAGGTATAAATCACTTAAACCTTCACTTGGTATATTACTATGTAATTATACATATGTGTATAATTGTGCCATGAGTGAACAAGCTATTTAAGGTCTTATTTTGACCTTAGGTGATTAAGGAATGGTTTAATAAATTTTATAACTAATTAATTAGCATAATTGTCAAATTTAAGACATTATGTGGAAATTTGGTAATTAATGAAAATATATGGTAAGGGCCGAGAGTTTACAGCATTTTTGGGCATTTATGTGTAATTTATTTTATAAGCCAATGTTTGTAATAAGGCCATGTACTTTAGGCCATTTTATTTATGCATTTATAAGCTTTTAATTAAGTTTAAGTGCTAAATATGCATTACCGCATATTATTGGGGTTATAGTGTAATTAAATTAAATTTGGGGGCTATAAAAGGGATATAGCCAAAATTTAGAAGTTTAAATGAGTTTATATAAAAATTATAAGATTATATATAGTTTTGGGTGAAATTGTAAATATTGGAAAGTTAGGGGTAATCTATGTAATTACCGTGGAAGTAGGGTCAAAATGATGTTTGGAAGTCAAACATTGACCAAGCAAAAGACTTTGACCAGATTTGATGATTTATTAATTTAATTATCAAATTATACTAAGTTATGTATTAAAAGGTAATAATTACATAACATATGGGTATATGTGTGATTACAGAAAGTTTTGGGTATAAAATGGTATTTTATACACCTATGGAGTATTAGGAATTTTTAGGAATTTATTTGGTTAAGTTTGGAGTTAATATGAAATATATAAGTATAATATATGATATTTTATAACATTGTTACAAATGGGTAACATGTGGGTAAAAACCGTGAATTATAAGAGTATAAGGTTAGGAATGGTATTTATAACCTTTTGGTATAGTTTGGTAATTTTTGGAGTTATATACAAGATTTTATAAAGATATATGTATAATATATAGTTTTAATGATATTAGAAAACTATGTATTATAATTTGGGATTGATTTGTAAAATCTGAAAGTATGGTGGGAATTAATAAAACCGAAAAGGCTATGGTCCATTTGGTATTTTATAACAATTTATAACTATAGGTTATAATTGTTTTAATGACATAAATGTCATAATATATGTTATATAGCTATAATATAACATTATAATGATTATGTGGTGGATTTTGTAATATTCAAGAAAATAAATGCTGTTCGGAATTAATGGGAATTTTAGAACAAAAATTTATAATATGGTTTTCAATGTTATAAAGGTTATAACATTTATAATATAAGAAATGTTCATTAAAAGAGAATGAATATATCATAAAGATTTACCATATAATAAATGGTCCATTAATACATGTATATGAATAAATATATGTTATGGTGTGGAAAAATACAATATGGTTCGATAACCATGTATTAACATAATTTAAAATGATATAAGGTGAAAGGAAAAAGAATTACAAACATTAGATATGGAAGCTCTAATGTTAGGAGTGTGCATGGAATAATAAGGATTCATATAATTCAAAGTATTTTTAAATACGAATTATACCACATTAAACTTGGAAAAACAAACCTTAGGAAGATAAATACTAAGGTGAGATGTATAATAAACAATTAAGATTATACATGCAATATAGTGACAAGCTATATGATATACAAATGTGTATTAAATTACATGCGATAGTAAACGTTTAAAGTTAAGTATATTAATATACTCGACGTAACCACGCATGAAATATGACGTCTTTCCTAATCCCGAGTTAAACCGAAAACCCGACAAAAGTTATCAGTTAGTAACGGGGAATAAACCAAGATGGATTAGTAACGGTACGGGGTGCCGTAGTGTGTGTTAGTATGAGATGCTGATGCATAGTGTGATGCATATTGATAGATTGTTAGAGACGACACGAGGAGCATCGGATCTAGCAGAATCATACTCCACCGTAATACTTTCAGGGTGAACGGTATGTTATTTATGTGGCTTGATTGTCTCTGAGGATTTCCTCAGTTCAGACATTGTGTGAAAATCTGTGATAAGATTGAATGTCTGCTTGTGTGAATTAATATGCTTGAGTTGTGTATTAATGCTGCTTTAATATTACTGTTGCACGATAACAGTACCGTTCGTATATATGAACATATTATAAAACGAACTAGCGGCAATGATGCTATCTTATATGTGTAATATAAGGAACGTAAGTAAACGTTGTAGCATCAGGATAATAAGATATATATATATTACCTGAGACTTATATACAGAGCATTGGCCTCTTTAACGCCGCTCTCGTATCTAACACTGGATCCCGAGTCGACATACTCAGGATTGGACTAACGACCTCAGTCTGTTGTGTTAGGAAAAATAATAAAACGATGCGATGGTATAGATAAGTTTATCAAGAGGATGTGGCTCTTGTTGTGAACTGTGATCCATTAACGATACTAGGATACCGTGTGGTAACCGTAAGTATCAGGATAAATTTCCAACGAACTACAGAACGTTCGTAGGTCGGAGACTCTACCGCTGGAGTGGCTACTGCCGTGGGTGACCCGCCATAAGAGATGGGTAACTTAGAGACACGTCGTTCTAACGAGACGTTGTCATTAGACATGACTGAACAATTACGAACGACTATGCTAACTCGTACATTAGGCGAACATTATTTGGGCTTGCATGCCAAAGACGAGAGTTTATACTCGTCTATAATTCTCGTTGTTTCGCCTTGTTGTTCATTGGTTGTGCTTTGTGGTTATGTGTGGTATGTTGGTGGATTTGTTTGAACGAGCCATTATGCTCATATTGTGTGTTGTGAACTGGTTGTGTCGAGTCGTTGTACTCATGTGTGGTTTATGGTGGATTGTTTGGTCGGGTGAATCGTCGAACTCAATTATGAACTATTAAGTGTTTGTTGGAATGGAGTCTCTGTACTCATATAATCATTGTAACGCTTTCAGTGGTTCATTACGATGCAATGTGTGAAGCCGGGGGCTTGTTGGTTATTTGAGTTTACTGCAATATATATTGTTGCTTTACAGTTTTAACATTAAACTACTTGCATGAAAATGAATTGCATGCTCTCGACCAAATAACTGAGGGTCCGAGGGGGCATGACAGTCATGTAGTAACATACTCAGCAGGGGCTGATTCCATACCACAAACAACCATTTTTGCAGGTATGCAGCTTCCGGTGTCGGCAAAGAGAGGGACGCGCTGGGTAGTTTAATTACAGTTGTTTTAATATGCACTGTTGCATTTTGATACGAACTTAGAAACGTGTATAGGATTGGAATACTTAGAACGCTCACTGTGAATGTATTTTATATTGGTTTGGGAAGGTTAGATCTATCTCTTGTTGTCACTGCGAGAAATTGTTTCGTATTTAAGAGTACATCAGGAAGCACGTTATTACTCGTATGGGCGAGTAAGAACGGTGACACCAGTAGTTCAATTGTTGAGATTACCGCTGCGATATATTGTTAAGTAAGATGATTAGGAGCCGATTAGAGTAGGGGGTTACAGCCTTCCATATATTTATGTGTAACTGGAATGTTCTAAGGTAATTTCAAGGTCTACGGTTCCCATTCTCCAATAGAGAGTATTCAATCTCTAAGAAGTGAAAGCCCTTTTTGAGGGGTTTATTCCCACTCATGGCCTCACAACAAGGAGAGGTATCCCCACCCTAAAAGGAATGGTTCGTTCTCCACCCCTGTCAATAGCACTATCTCAACATTCTCATTGGTGCCCTTTCCTGGCAATTCTTCCTCAATTTAGTATAGGTTCTCATAACCACTTGTATGTACGAGTTGTAGTTCATTCATGGCCTAGATAAGCCCTCTTATGCTCTCCTGCGCCTCAAGCTCTGATGTATTTAACATCCTTGGCTCGTAGGCCCTTAATGCTTGATTAGTCTCAAGTGATAACCGGTGTTCGGTTCACTGTTGTATTCTTATTCATCTGTAGGTTATCCACGTAATTCTCTAGTTCTCTAAACTCTGTCAATGTTAGGTCACATCATTGGATGTACTATTGGGTTTAACAATAAGTTGTTGTAACTCGCTTCCTGCTGTGGAAGTTGCTTAGGTAATCCGATGTTAATCAGTGTTTGTGACAAGACCTTCGCTCTCATAGACTTGCGTCTTTTAGCAATTAAGGATTAGTTCTCATTAGGCCTCTGCCTCCAGGTGTCTAAGTCGGATATTTACCCTGGATATCATGTGCTGCCATGTCAATACTTTGTTCAACTTTTGTTGACTACGCCACCCGTTAATGACTAATCATATTTGGGTGTTAATGAGTTAGGCAAGCAATACTAACCATCGTTTTATGGGTCCTTTTCTGCTCAACTTTACCAACTCTATGGTGTAGTCCTTTTGAGGTTCTCTCTTTTGTGATTGCACGTCTTTGATCCTAGGTAGATCATTGCTTAAATTTGTTTTCTTTAATTTTGTTTCTGAGGTTTATCAACATCCTCAATGAAGACTGCTGTTAATGGTATTATTCTGGGAGTTCATCCTGTTATTATTGAAAGTTGTTATGTCCTCCATCTTCATTGTATGTCGTAATACCTTCCTTGTAGGTTATTACTTACATCTGGTCCTCTCACATTGTTGAGTAATCTTTACGGTTCTTCCATTCAAGGTTAGGCTTGGTTTTGGGCTGATGTTCTTACCTGTAGTGTCGGTTGTCTGTTATTGATGATCACGTCAGTAGTTTCCTGACCAAGTCCAGCTCCCTGCTGACTGGTGTATGTTATTAATTAGTCGTGTCATGGTCAGGCGTCAGGCCTCACGAAATTTCGCTCTTCAGTCTTTAAGGATTTGTAATCCGGTGTTAATTTGTATTATATCCGTGGTTTTTACCATTTGTTCTTCAAGGCTTCCTATAAAGCTTCATTGCGGCGGCACTTGCCAATGCAAGATGGGCTATCGGTACTGTGTACGTCGGTCATGGTACATTCTCCTAAACTCCATGTAGGTGGTAGTCCATGGGACTCCTTCTTTGCCCTTTTTGACTTTGGTTAATTGATTATCTGGGCAGCTTCCTGACTGCTTTTGATTGTATAGTTACTTATCAGGGTATTCCTCTTTCTGAGGGAACCCCTTCTTCTTTCACTTTAGCCTTAGTTCTCACTCTCATTTCCACACCTTCGTCGAGGTTATCGAGTATTGACTCTTCTTAGGCACTACGTCGTAGTTCTATCTTGGAGTATGACTTGCATATGCATTCGTAGTCGTCTGAGCTATTGCGTCCAGGTCTTTGCAACCCCCCTTTTTTGTATAGGTTCGGAGTTACCCGCTGCATAATTGACTTTTAGGTAGTCCCTATGCTCTTGCGCGGTATTATTCCACTGTTATTGCTCCCTTGGACTGTTGTCTGGTGTTTCTGTCACTTCTCTTGTCCTTTCATTGCACTCGTATTACTTTCCTTCTTACTGGTATGACGGGGTTATATCGACTGTGTAGCATGTCGACCCATGTTGCCGGTAATTATTATTCTCTCATTGGTAGGATTCCGCTGGTAGCGCCTGTTTCAACGTTGCGCTCCAATTGGGACCTTCAAGTCTTGAAAGGCTATTACATAACGAGGTGCTTCTCGTATTGCATAATGCTAAGTAATTGCCAGATCGGGTTTTCCCGAGTAAGAGAAAGCTTGTCATCTCTCTGGCGTTCATTTCCGTTATCTTGAACCAGGGGCGCGGAGGGCGGGTCAGGTATTATAGATATCCGATACACATCGGGAAATCCTAACTATCGCACCTCTGCACTAATCCTCAACCCTTATTCCAAAGTCTAAAGTTCCTAACTCGGTAATTCCTAAGCTCGGTAATTTCCAGTCATCAGAGCGTAACTACGCTCTGATACCACTTTTTGTAACACCCCATCTCTAAATACAATGATCGTCGCCCTAAGTCCATCTCGTACATTAACAACGCAGCGGAAAAGTTCTACTACATTGGTGTTACCGCCGTTAGTCACCCACGTGACTAACTAGGCCTATTCTCTTAACAAGTCACGGTCTGACTAACCGGATAATTACTCGAGCATCTAAACATTACAAACCATAAAACACAACTTATACCGAGTATCTCATATCCTAATACATCATACTAACATCTCATCAACTTACTAAACGAGTGTACATGCACAACTCGTGTAAAAATGTAAAAGCGACCGAAGTACTCTACCCGCTCCCACTCTCAGGTTGAGTCCTCGTCTGACACCTACCTGCAAAGTTTAAATCACAGGCCCCAAGGGGCTCAGCATATTGCTGGTATAGAAAACGTGCAGCCCACAAGCTGGCCAGGTTACACATGACTACTTTGTCGTATACATGCAATTGTTTATTCATACAAATAATAATAAGAAGTACGATAATAAACAACACATTTATGTGAAACATTCACAGCTCAAATAAATTGAACGTCGTATTGGACGCCCATTAATGATGTAAGTTAGATTGCTAACTCCTGAGACCTGAGAATTGTTTAGTTCTCGTGTTTGACCATACCTTATAAGTGTCAACCGTTCTCTTATTAGAACTCGTTGTTCTCTAACTGAATTGTTTATTTTTGTCGGGTCAAGGTAACCCTAGCCAATGAGGTATTAGCTCCATTGGGTTAATAAACATTAATTCTTAAGTTATGAGGGGTGTAGGCTTGACCCTCTTGCGCCTCCTGAAATTGCCTCCCATCTCGAACTGTTCACTCGAGATGGTCGAGTCAGTTTGTCGACCCTAGGCGGAAGACAGATCTGATACAGATGCCGGCCTCCTAACCTGAACATGCATGACCGGAGTTAGTCCCGGATTCCTCTTCTCCCAAGTTCCAGTTAGCTGAAGTCTCATTGACAATTTGTTAGTTAAACCTCTCTCGGTATTAACCAACTAATTGCAGGGAATATTTATAACCTTATACAATTGTTTATTAAACAAAGTTAATGAACAAGCTCTGAATCAAGTAATGTTAGTGTACAATGGACACAAGTAACAATACAGTAGATCGGTTTCATGCTTAATCTTGCTTGGTCGTATCGCAATAATACATAGCACACAAACCGAGGTAGACCTCGTTAGCAAACAAGCTACAAGAATCCCATACCGTACACCGGAGATTGGCTAGCTCTTAATCCCACGTTCGCCTAATCCGCCGAACGCCTCTGACTATCTAGATCTGTAACCAGAACTAGTATTAATATCCTGTGTCTTAGAACTAATTTGGTTCTCTTTTCAACTTAAACCTCTTCCTAGGTTAACCCGGGTATAATAGTATACCGTTAAACGGGTTCGTTCCTTTAGGAGCGTTTCAAGCTCAATTCTAATTCATTAACATACTAACGTCGTTAGCAGTTATTTAGTTGCACAGTTAGCAACTTTAGACTTATACGGACCTTGAATTAGGTTTTAGTATTTTTTTTTCACTATTCACCGTATTTTACTATTCACGTATACGTATTTTACTATCCACGTATACGTATTTTACTATTCACATATATCTCGTATTTGACTATTCATATATACGGCCTCGTATTTTACTATTCACCATATTTAACTATTCATGTATATGTCTCGTATTTTACTATTCACGTATACGTATTTACTATTCATGTATACGTATTTACTATTCATGTATACGTATTTACTATTCGTGTATACGTATTTACTATTCATGTATACGCGTACTATTCATGTATACGGGTATTTTCCATGTATACCAAAATTTATGTATACGTCCGTATGATACTCCGTATCAATACGTATTTATTTCTTTTTCCAATATAACTTGTATTTTCTTTAAAATACTTTAAGTATTGATTTCTCGTACACTTATTAAATTACGGGTATACCCCTCGTATACCTTAATTTATATACAGGTCTCATTTAACCCTGTCTTAACTCTGTTTCTTTTACAACTTGTTTCTAAATTCTTTATTTAATTTCCTTAACCTTCTAAACACATAAAAATGTGTTATTTACATTACTTACCCATAGTTTTCTCTTAATCTCTATTTTACTCATAATAAGTTCTAAACTTGTTATTATTATTTCTAATTTCTTCCAAAGTCTTACTTAATTAATTTCTTTAATACCTTTGGTCAATTACCAAAATATACCCAAGTTTGACCAGTCTTTTATGGTCAAACCCCCTAACTTTCCATTATTTACAATATTACCCCTAAAGTTAATTTAACTTAACTTTTTTATTCCTTTATACTTTTAATATCTAACCTTTTGCTACAAATTCTATTCTAGCTCCTCTAAACATTTTACAAACTGCCATTGACCAAGTTTGACCACGTTTGACCAATTTTGACCAAGGAAATTACCATTTTACCCTTGTTGTCTTTTCTTTTATTCTAACTCATTTATTAACCAATTTCACTCCAATTAATTTCTAATTTTTGTAACTAATTTTCCTACAGATTTTTGAACATCAAAAATCATTTTAAACATCTCTAAACCACCAGATTTAGTTATCTAATGTTATAGTATATAAATACCATCTTTTATTATCCTTAAATATACCAAAATCCTTATAAATTCCTTATAAAACTTATAAACTCTTTATAAATTGTAAACTTAATTCTACAATTATTTTCTCATCATCTAAACTCTCAAAAATTCCATATTGACCTCATATATTTTCGGTAATCACCATTAGGTACTAAAACTTCTTAAATTTTACATATTACTCTTAATTATACTAATTCCTTTAATTTAACTAAGTTAGATATTTTTTTCTAACTCAATTAATACCCTTAATTTTCAGCCACCATATAAATTATAGTATATGAATTTTTCTTGTATATTATGATAGCTTATATTGTAGCTTATATCATAAGGAGTATAAATCTAATTTTAGATTTACAAAATATTAATATTTAATGTGTTAAAAATTGAATCTAACACATCAATAATTTCGGTAATCCTAAACAAAATAAATAACATGTTAGATCATATATAGATCAACAATTAGAACCTTGAAATAGGTAGTTGTAGGATTTACCTTGTATATTAACCATTAGCTTAATATTTAAGCTTGATTTCCTTAGAAATTTTGACAGCAATTTGCTAGAGAAATTGGCTCCAAAATATACAACAAAAGAAGATAAGAGGGTTAGTAACCCTAGGCACCGGCTTGATGAAAATCAAAGAAGAAGAGTTTCCAAGAAGGCAATGTTTTACCTCGAGAATCAAAGGCACTTCTTTGGTTTTTCCTGAGAATCTGGGGCTCATGAGCTATGGTTGTAAAGCTCTTGAAGAGAGGACCAACGAGCTATCAAGCTTGTGATTTGGAGCTAGGATGAGAAAGTTATGATTTCTACAAGACAAGGTGTTCTTTAAGGCTTAAATCTAAGAACATGGAGTTTTTTGTGTTGTTTCTTCAAAGAGAGGATGAGCTACGAATTTGGGAGCTCTCATTTGACAGGTAAGAGTCTCATTAATCATTCACTAAGGGGACAAGATGATATGGCAATTGAAGAAAGTCTTGGTAGTTGAAATAGTGAATTTAAAAGCAAATTTGGAACCTTTGAGTCACCCCATGTCGGCAGCCCCATGCCTTATTTGATTGATTTTTTTGTTTTTTCCTTGTATTTATCATTTGATGAATTAAACTCGTTCATAATGACTTGTACCATGTGATAGGTATGTTACAAGGCCAAAAATGCCTTAAAACACCTTTTATGTGCTTCCCGGTTCACATTGATTATGCAATTTGTTTTGGATAGTTTAAATGTGTTCTTAGTACATTTACAACCTTTAGAAACTTTGTTCGTGAAATAGCATGTTGCTAATTCCAATTTAAACCAAGTCGTTTATTGGTTTTTCCTTGACTTTCGTCAGTTTAGTACTGGTTTTTGTGTCGACTTGTATACTTACTTTGTGTGTATACGTTATGGCTCCTATGACCATTTAATTGTTGTTCCCTTATTCCTTATTGGTATTAGGCTCATTAGCCTTTTAGTTCCATGTATACATGCTTAAAGCACATTTTTCTTTAAAGCACATTTTCCTTTAAAGCACATTTTTGTGCTCTAAGGTGCGTTTCCGGTTTAAACGCTAATTCCGCTTAATGCGTATTACTAATCTTAGAGGTATTTAATATTTTAAATCTCTTGGGAATTTATTGGTAGTTCCCTAATTTATTTATACTCTTTAAAACACTTTTTGCTCTAATTGTGCCTAAAGCATGTTTTGGTGTAAATTGTTGTTTAACACTTATTCTAATGTTTCTAAGGCACGTTCTAGCCTTAGTATATCCTAATTAGATAGTTCATTAATATATTAAGGTTTGGGGTATTTCATCAGCCGCAGAGAAAAAACAAGTACTATAGTTCTTATCCAATGTCAAAGTGTCGGATTGTTGTGCTTCTAACATAGCCAGATATGCTAGTTCAGGAGATGAGAAGATCGTGGACATGAAAAGCCATGACTTTCATGTATTTATGCAAAATCTTCTTATTCCTACATTTTCAGAATATCTTGCCCCAACCGGTGTTTGAGCCATTAACAAAGCTCAGCTTGTTTTATAAGAAGTTGTCCTCCAAGACTTTAACAGTTGATGAGTCTAAGGGAATGGGAAAAACAATATGCGCTGATACTCTGTAAGTTGGAGAAGATTTTAGTTCATTCTTTCTTTGATATCATGGTGCACCACACTGTGCATCTAGCTAGTGAGGCTATGCTTGGTGGACAAGTGAAAGGTCGATGGATGTTTCATTTTGAAAGGTAATATCATCTCATCAGTAGGTTATTACAAATTTTTTCTTATACCCTTATCATTACACTAAACAACAAACTCTTGTAGGGGAATAAGGGAATTGAAGCCTTATGTGCGTAACAAAGCACGACCAGAAGGGTCAATAGTGGAAGGGTATATCATGAATGAATGTCTCACATTCTGTTTTAGATATCTGAAAGGAACAGAGACAACATTCAATTGAGTTGATAGAAGTCATGTGGTTGTATAGTAATCTCTCGCATTTTAGCTTTCAACATTTAAGAAAATAAGAAGACTTTAGGAAAGGGAACAATGAGAAGCCTAAGTAACTTGGAGTGGAGGCAAGCTCAGTTGTATATCCTTAAAAATTATCCAGAAGTTCAACCATTTATTGAGTAAGATCCAATACTTTCATTATGTCATCTTCAACCTTTAAGCTTCAACGATATGTCAACTAATCAATTAGTGTTAAATAGAGAACATGCATGTAATATGTTTCTCTTAACTCTACACCTCCAGTGTTAGAAGCCTTACTTCCATTGGTGCAAATAATATGCTGTTCTTTGATTTTATTTAAATTTGATTGGTCAATTTAGTACTAGTTGACTGAATCAATAACAGATGTGAAGCAAATTCTTTTTCTGCAATAAAAATGCACCGTAATTGGTTTGTGGTAAAATGATTTATAGCAGGCTTTGGTATATGGGGTTGTGATGGGAGCATGAATGCCCTGTATGAATTTTTTTCTTCAAAATAAAAGATCAAGGGGGCGACATTTTAATTTTTTCTTTTGTTAAAGATCAACGGAGGTGATCTACTCATGTCTCCTCTGTTACTTATTCTCTACAACAATGCAATGGGCGAGTTAATAGTCTTGCCTCGCTTGTTAGAGATCAACGAAAGTGACCTATTCATGTGGTCTCTGTTGCTTATTCTATACAATAAAGCAATGGGGGCGAGTTAATAGCCTTGACTCGTTTGTTGAAGATCAACGGAGGCGAGTTGACCAGGTCGCCTTTGTTGCTTATTCTGTACACAAAGTAATGAAGGCGAGAAAATATACTTGCCTCGTTTGCTGGACATCAACGGAGGAATATCGCCTCCCTTTCTTATGGCGGTGGGCTTCTGTACACAGCTCAACTGAGGCGAGATAATGAAGTTGCCTTAGTAGTTCTAGAGAAACAGAGGCGAGGTTTTCTTGCCGCAGTAGTTTGTTATCTATGGAGGCGAGTTTAGTTGCCTCTATAGGTAAAATCAACAAAGACAAACAAAATTATTGCCTCCATATTCAAGTGTGGTGATCTTTTAGAGGCAATCTAGAGGCAACACTTTTCTCGCTTCTATAAGTCTACAAAGGAAATTTTCCATTTTACAGAGGTAATAAAAGTTGCCTCTACATATCTTATATGTAGTAGTGTAAGTCTCTAGAAACGTTTTTTAGAAAACTAAAATATTCATAGTTACATATCTTTCAATATATTAAGTACTATATAAATTTGAAATTGATACTAACTAAATTCAATGTGGATGTCAATATGATGTGCCTTTCAAAAATTAATTGAAGCACTTATCTGTATTATGTGCTTTTAAAATGTCCATATTAATACAAAATGTATCTTTTTCAACTTTAAAATTATTTCCTTCACATTTATAAAAATTATTTCGATTACTTCTAAGGCTCTGTTTGTTATACTATTTTTACAGCATAAAGAGGTGGTTTCTATACGACTATCGTCTTCACCTCAGCAATGGAAGATGTTAGCCTGACCATCGGTAAATTCTTTCATCTTCTCCTTTTCTCTTTGATTTCTCTATCTAAACCCTACTAGAAAAAACGGATTACCTAGGACATTTCCGTGGGTAAGTGGTAGGTATTCAATTTTACCCACGGAATACCACGGAAAAGTTCTGTGGGTAAATACCGTGGGTAGCAATTACCCACCAAAAAAATTTCCCGTGGGTAATTACCTACGAAATACCTACGGCTTTTATTGTCGGGTAAATACCTACGGAAAAGTCCGTGGGTAAATACCTACAGAATACCAACGAAATACCATCGGAATATCATGTTCGTATGCCACGTGGATACCCATGGAATACCTCCGGAAATAAAACCTACGGAATGAGACCGTAGGTAAATACCCACGGATAAACTACGGACACAATTTTATGCCCAATGGATACCCACGGTATACCTATCGGAGAAATATTACCAACGGAACTTTCCGTGGGTATTACCCACGATTACTGACGGCAAGTGGTGCTACCCTTGTAGTTTACCCACGGAATTCCTACGGACCACTTACCATCGGGTTTTTTCGTGGGTATTCCATGGGTAAATGTGTGCAATTTTTTTTAAAAAAAAACGTAAACATTACTTCAACGGAATAGATCCAGAACAGAAGATTTCTCAGCCACAGTTATTAACAAGCCTTTCACGAGTTCCCCTCTAAGAAAAATCAATACAATAATCACTTATCCCTTAATTACCCATGAAGTTGCAATGACTTCAGTAAACCCAAGCCAATAGACATAATCCATGATACACAAAATTCTACGTACTCAAACTAAACAACTACAATGTTTAGTCCCAATTTATCTTTGTTTGCCCTGGCTCATCTTAGTCTCCAATCTCCTCCAATTTGTGTTTGCCTCTAATGGTAGCTCTTGTCTTTTCTGCAAGATTAAATTTTTAATGTAAGCTACACAAGCCAACATCACTGAACCATGCAGTTATTGACTTATACTGGCAGAAAAGAACGTATTGGGAGAGTAACAAAGAGAGTATTAGAGACAGTGGTTGCTATGATATCTGATCAGTACGAAGGGGCCTTGCCTCTTGATCAATTTGAAGATAATGACCTCAAAAGAACATAAAACTGAACCATGCAGTTGACCATGCAAATAGTAAAACCATATATACTCTTGTTCTCTGAAGAGAACATACAGGATCTAATACCTTAACTACTTTAAAAATCAAGACATTTCAAACCTTGAGTAACAAACTTAGGTTCAAATGCCAAGAAATGGATGATATATACATACTATCCTGGATTTCGATCTCCTTTTAACCCATCCAATAATCACCAATTTTGTGAAATTTTCACAGGAAAGGAGGACAGCATTTTATAATAAACTTATTTTTCTATCAATCAAATTTTATTATCTCCACATAGACATGATCTTTCTTTACTTTCATTAGTTTACATAAGGCAAAAAAAATAAACTCATATATATCAGGGATATAAACAGAGTGGCCAAAACATGCCTTCTCAGTTACTAGTATTTGAGGGACTTAGTCTCACAGCTATCTGGATGGCTAATCATGTGTACAAATATCAGTTAAATAGCAGTTGCTCCTTTATGTCCCTTATACTATCCCATCTTTTCATTGAAAACTCGGCATGTTACTAGATAACACTATAAATCTAGAATAAAAAAGAAAAAGACAAACAGACAGTGGAAAGCATAAAATAAGTACTGACATGTTCAAGTAATTCAACTGAATAATGATACAGGTAACTGCAACCATAGCAAAAACCCATTCGGATTGGTTTGATCCTTCCAGTGTGAGTTCAATTGCAATGTCAATAGCCTTTATACTCAAAACACCTACACAACAGGAATAATTATGGATATATCAGGCTAGCACATCACAAGATGAAATTAGGCTCAATGTGTCAACTATAGTAGATCACAGAATATGAACTTACAGTGAGAGATCCAATTATCGAGCAAATGCCAACATATACATATTATTTGTTTGACCATAACGGGAAGCACAGTACAAGATCAATACCAAGGCCACAGCTACAACAGATGATGTATACAAGAGAAATGCTACAAATGAAGCAAAGAGTCAAACACAATTCCTTTCACCGGGAAAAATACTACAAAGAAGATTGAAACATTACCTGGCTGAGTTGCTAATTTCCAAATTTCTTCAACAGAGTCTAGAGTACTCTCACTAGGAGCATGAAGTACAATAACAGTAGAGCCTACAGTGCAAGAAGACATCCCATGATCCCCATTCTCTATAGTTTCTCGCCCAACATAAAATGTGCCAATACAACACTGTCCATTTTTATAATAGATCAGAAGTGAAAATGTGAAACAAATGGGAAACTATAGATAAGAAGAACGTCAGCGTAACCCAGCTAGCATTTCAGAGCATTATGTTCTAACATACCTGACAATGATACTCAATGCACCTAGAGGCGTCACAAGCACAGCAGGAGCATAAATGTAGGCCACAAAGTTGGCTATCTCTCCAACAATCACTGCCAAAAGAGATATCAAAAGGTCCAGAAGGAACACTATCACATAAGGGGTCAAAAGGGAAAGAACTGCACTCAGAAGCTCATGGTTTTGAATTTTGACCAAACTAGATGCGTTTAATTCATGAAAGTGCCCATTTCCAAGGTCTGGAGTAGGAGCCACACGAGGTAGAAGCAAATGAGTAGTACTAGATAACACAGTTTCTAACATCCTTTCCCATCTCTGTTGTCAGCAGCAACAGAAAAAAAAGTTCAAGTTTTAACTTCAAGAGCTGCAAGTAATCAACTGTCTCATGTAATGAATCAATACATTCATCTTAAACTATCCCGGCACTGAAAATGTGGTTCTTCATTGCCACATTAAAAACCACACACCGATAGTTTGTCTAATGAATTTTTTTGTTCATGGGAGATTACCTGAAACGCTTAATTATACAACACATCGGTCACTAAACAAATCTCGCCTCTACAGAAACGCTTTTCCAAGTTCTTAACAACCCAGAAAACCACTCATTCACTCACGACATCGATGCAGAGATCATCCTCCTGTTTCTCCTATCCATTTAGAAAAATGGTTAACAACGCATGAATATATCAACACCATGACGTGAAATGGGGACAGTTTTCAACCTTCAACATCCAGATACATTCAAATAAGTCACTAAAGGTTGGATGAATTCCTCACTGCTCGAGTGCAACAAATGTCACAGCTACAGATTTAAACAGCTAACCACAATTTTCATACACCTTATCTCTAATAGATTCAATGGTTTGGCATATTTTTCCAATGTTATAAATCGTTCACTGGTGCATATATGAACAAGTAAGCAGACTGACTTAACAACAGGGTATACTAGAGAAAACTGTTAGCATTAGAGATATCGCACGGAGTTAGGTTCACAGAGAGACCAGGACAGTAGTAAATTAGTCTGAAATAATCAAGCAGTTGACTAGATATGAAAACCAGAGAAGTCATTTGTCAGGGGAATACAAGAAAGCACCAACAGGAACATATATGAATGGGTGTTGATAACTTACTTAGTGTGATATCTGTCACGTCTTCCTCGTGACTTGAATGGGTGTTGGTGTCTGCCTGCTGCTTATACTGAGGCCGTCTTGCTTGATATCTTATGCTTGACAATTCAGGTTCCTCGTCAGCCCTATATAAAGAGAAGAAATTTATGATCAGCAGGTGCATCTATTACTACCAGAACAACACACGTAAGCTATTTCAGGAAACATGTAACATAACTGAATGCCAAGTGAATGATAAAGTAGAAAACGAGATCTGTTTTTTACGATGCAGTTCATAGCTTAACTGCAATTCATAATAGGTATACTACATCACGCACAATGTTCAACAACAGAGCTGATAATGTTCAACAACAGAGCTGATACCAAAAGAATGATCACAAACATAGGAAGTGAAAAAAAAACTGTTCAAAAACTACAAGCATTCTGCGCTACAAGAATTTCTATTCATTTGGCTGGGCACAGGAAAATATACGCATGAAATTGATAAGCAAAAAGAGCACAGAACAGAAACCAAAGGTAGAATGGTCCCTCAGGCCACAAACAGCATGTATTCATGGTTAGAGGGTCAGACAAACTTAAATTGACGCTGGATCGACCAAACTATTGACTTGAGTTTATGATAATTAAGGTGGACTTGACAGCTTATGTTGAGAAACATGATTTTTTTTTCGATGCTATGCTGGGTGAGTACGTGAACAATGATGAGGTAATAATCTGTTTGATACAAAGAGCTGAAGGATACGAAATGTATTTATTTCTCCCAAGGGCTGAAGGATATGAAATGATACAAAGATGTACATAATCTGTTTTTGGGGACATCGTGCTTGACAATACACTTGATCCTTTTTAAAAATCAAATGAAAATGCCCATGACTCTCTTTTGTTTTCAGGCAGTGGAAAGACATTCACGATGAAACCCTTACCTCTTAGGGCTGCTGAAGACCTTGTGAGGTTGTTGCATCAACCTATCTACCGTGACCAGATTTTCAAGTTGTGGCTCAGCTACTTTGAGATTTATGGTGGCAAATTGTTTGACCTTCTCTCTGATAGAAAGTAATTCTCATTCAATTTGGGTATGTATAAACATAGATTTGTGTGAGTCTCATACTAATGTCTTGTCCTATTTTGCTTTAAAACAGGAAACTCTGTATGAGGGAAGGTGGGAGGCAACACGTTTGTATTGTTGGTTTGCAAGAGTTTGAGGTGTTAGATGTACACATTGTTAGGGAGTATATTGAGAAGGGAAATGCAGCTAGAAGTACTAGACCTACTGGTGACAATGAGAAAAATCTTCGAGGTCACATGCTATTTTGCAACTTGTTGTTAAGAAACACAATGAGGTAAAGACAGCACAGCAGGCGAAATGTTGCTATTATTTGACATTAATTCAAGTCACACCAGTCACCAGGTGTAACAAGGTTTTCATATGCTTTTTTTTGGTAGTTGTGGTTTTCCAAGATTGTAATGGCTTAAAATTCTTCAGTAATTAACAACAAAACATTCAACTTACATATTTAGGGCTCTAATCTAAAACAAAGAAACGAAACTCAGCGGATACACTCCAAAAACCTATCTCCCGATTTCTAGGGTTGTAGCTACCGGAAGAGAAGAAAAAAATTGAAGCGACAAGAGAGGGGACTTACTTGTTCACCTTCTTCAGGCGACACCACAAGATACCAGCAAAATCTGTGAGGTGACACCAGATGCTTCCTCAGAGCCAAAGAAGAGAGCAGGTCTTCAAAGTCTTCGGTCTGGGGAGCAGTCGAAAGGAAAAAGGTTTTGAGAGCAGACGAATGGCACAAAGTATCGAGAGAATATTGAATTCAGTTTGAAGAGGAGGTTGGGGAGCAGTGGAATTTAGTTTGAGGAGTCAAAATCTGCAGTGGAGTATGGCTGAGAGTCGATTTGTGCATAGCTGTGGGGGAGTATGGCGAGGAAACAATGTGCGAAAAAAATTTGAGGAAGGAAGAAGCATGGAAGGGGAAGGAGAAGCTGATTTCGCAGACGGAGCAATGGAAGAAGTTCACATACCAAAATTCGCAGAAGTGAGTATAGAAACTTTGGAGAAGAAAACAAATATCGAGTTATAATTATAAAACGCTGCCGTTTTGAAAATATTTACCTACGAAAAAGACCGTGGGTAAATACCTACGGAATATTCTGTGGGTAAAAGTGTTCTAAGTGTACTCAGCCAATGCAGTAAGACGGCGTCGTTTTAGCATTATTTACCTACGGAAACTGTCCGTGGGTAAATACCTACGGAAAATACCGTGGGTAAAAGTGTTCAAAGTGTATATCAGTCGATGGGGAAAAACGACATCGTTTTGCGTTATTTACCTACGGAAATAGTCCGTGGGTAAATACCTACGGAAAATTCCGTGGGTACAAGTGTTCTAAGTATACTCAGCCAATGGAGTAAAACTGCGTCGTTTTAGCATTCTTTACCTACGGAAACTGTCCGTGGGTAAATACCTACGGAAAATCCCGTGGGTAAAAGTGTTCAAAGTGTATGTCAGTCGATGGGAAAAAACGGCGTCGTTTTGCGTTATTTACCTACGGAAATAGTCTGTGGGTAAATACCTACGAAAATTCCGTGGGTAAAAGTGTTCTAAGTATACATAGCCAATGGAGTAAAACTGCGTCGTTTGAGCATTATTTACCTACGGAAACTGTCCGTGGTTAAATACCTACGGAAAATCCCGTGGGTAAAAGTGTTCAAGTATCAGTCGATGGGAAAAACGGCGTCGTTTGCGTTATTTACCTACGGAAATAGTCTGTGGGTAAATACCTACGGAAAATTCCGTGGGTAAAAGTGTTCTAAGTATACTCAGCCAATGAAGTAAAACGGCGTCGTTTAGCATTATTTACCTACGGAAACAGTCCGTGGTAAATACCTACGGAAAAGTCCGTGGGTAAAGTGGCCTTTACATACTACCTAAATTAGCTACGGAAAAACCCGTGGGTAAATCTTGAGTCCACGTTTACCTACGGAAATATCCCGTAGGCATTTTTTGCCGCCATTGTACCCACGGAATATGCCCGTGGGTATTTTTCGCGCTACTTGGCGCCTACCTTCGCGGGTATCTGCCCACGCCATTTACCTACAGAATAGTCCGTGGGTATATTATTCCGTGGGTAAGCCGTGGGTATTTTGTGGGGAAATTCTACCTTCACTTTCCCGTTGGTATTTCGTAGGTAAACCGTGACTATTACCTACGGTTTAGGTCCCGTGGGTAATTGTCCGTAGGTAAATGCTTTTTTCTAGTGTAATTTTCTTTCGTTTGATACTATTATGCCTTCTCTTCTTCTCACACTTTTTGAAATACCCCAAACTTAAATATAGTGATTAAGATAATTCTAATCCGTATTTAAGAGCCTAATAATGCTTGAGTAATATTGGTAGGGAAAAATAAATCCAAAAGAAATAAATAAACGCTTAAAAAGCGGAAAACGCTAAATAAGCGTTAAATAACCATAGGAGGTATGAGACCTCGGTCAGCGTATTATATGGATTCTAAAGGTTTAATAACACCTAAATAATATATGGGAACAACTCCCGAAGAAAACGGATCCAAATGATGTATTAAAACGCTAATAGAACTTTAGAGCACGTTTTTTGAGGAAACCGGGAAAACGTGACTTTAAGCGGGTCAAATAGACTCGTAACAGTTTTGGTCAACTAAATAGTCACTAATAAATATTAGTGAAGCTTTAGAACCAATAAAATTAATTAAACGAGAAAATTCCGAAAAACGGGTACCGGTTAGTATAAACTGTAACAACCGGGAAGTTGTGGGGTGAGAATGTAAATAAGAAAAATTAATGTGTCCACTTTTGCAAATAAAAAGAAAAATTTGATTGTGTGTGTGTAGGGGGGGGGCGGCCAGCTCACTCTCTCACACCTTCTTAATTCTCCTCTTATTTGCTAAAAGACAAACAAAGTAAATAAAGGAAACAAAGAAAGAAAAGAGACGCTCTCTCCTCACTTTCCCCTCATCCCTCACGTTTCCTCCTCCTTCTTCTTTCTCTGATTTTTCTCCTTCTCCTGCGATGGCCATGGGGATATGAAGAACCCACTCAACTCTCTTCTTCTCTCCTCTCTTTGAGCACTCAAACCTTCTCCAAATCCAATAAAAATTACACCATTGGAATCCCCTTGCAAAGGAGAACACTTTCCTCCTTTCAAAAATCCAAAAGCTTCATTTTCGATTTTATGGGTATTCACCATTTGAAGATTTGAGGCCACCATTAGAAGCACCTTCACCTCCTTATCATCTTGAGGTAAAAAGAATTTCAAAAATCCTTCATTTCTAGCTCTCATTGGCATTATAAGGATTTTCAGTTTTTGAACTCTTGGTCCTCCTTGTTCCAGCCGATTTTGGCTCTCTTGTTGGGCTAGGAATCTTATTCTTTTGCTATTCAAGAACTCCATTCATCCATTGAAAGGTAATACCCCTGTCTAAACCCTAAAACATTTAAATTCTAGGGTTAGTATAAAATGCATGCTAAGTGTTTGTGTGTATTGGTATGGGTTGCTGTAGCATTGCCCATTCCTTGAATAAAAACCGAAAACAAGAAGAAGGAAAGAGGAAAAGAAGAGAAGGAAAGGAAAGAAAGAGGAAACTAGCAAGTCAAGGTAATGCTCTTACCTTGGGTTAGTTTGTGTATTGCATTGTAACCGATTTTAAGTATCTAACAATGAGGAATGTATGTAGTATGAGTAGTAGTGATGTAGTAATGTATTGGAGGAGAGAATGTAACAGTTTTGAAGCCTTTTAAATGAAGTTTAAAAGCTTGGGAAAACATTGGGTAGTGAATGTGTATGTGCAGGGATTTTAATGTGTGTAGTGGAGTTGAAATGTGTGTATAATGTGTTGTATAAATAGGTATGTGAATGAGCAATTTGTGAGCTGAAATAATTTGTGGAGGATGTTGAAAATATAGGGGAGACTATGTCAAATTTTGTGTAGGAATGAGAGGACTTAAGTTGTTTAAGAAGAGGAAGTATTTGGAGAGTTTAAAAGGAGTGCTTTGTAGTTTGAAACAGATTTGGAAATGAGTTTGTAGATGGGATGAAACTAGAGTGTAAGGTAATGTATTTTGGATGCTAGGAATAGCATTGTTGAGGGAGTATTGGGATAAGTGTTGAAGTGAAAATCTGTAGCATAAGAAGGAAAACAAAAATGTGTAGCATAAGTAAAATGGAAACTGATGCAAGTGTTGGGAAGAAGTGAGGAAAGATTGTGTAAGTGAATGTAGGAATTGAGTAGTAAGTTTGATGGATGAACCAAGGTGATTTAGAGGGCTTAATTAGTGCTAAATCATGTGGGGAAGTATTGGTAAAGATTGGGAAAACAATGGGTAAAGAAAACACCCAAAAACAGATTTTAAAACTGAAGTACTGGGCCGGACCGGACTTGCAAGTTCGGTCGAGCCCAGATTTACAAAGACGGGAAACCTTCTGGAATCGACCGACCTTGCGACCGGACTTGCAAGTTCGGTCGGACCAGAAAAATTCTCCCGTCAGAAACCTTCTGGAATGGACCAAAGTTGCGACCGGACTTGCATGTTCGGTCGGCCAGAAAAATTCCCGTAATGCAAGCTACTGGAATGGACCGACCTTGCGACCGGACTTGCAAGGTCGGTCGGGCTAAAATTTTCACATACGAAACTTACTGGAATGGACCGACCTTGGGACCGGACTTGCAAGGTCGGTCGGCCCTGGAATTTTCACACGATAGCCTACTGACTTGGACCGAACTTGCGACCGGACTTGCAAGTTCGGTCGAGTCAAAAAAAAGAGAAATGTTTTATTATATGATTATAGTTATCATATATATATATATGCCTATACAAATAAAAGCATATATATGTAGTAATACACCATTAATGAAGTAATAATGGTAAGAAAGTAAGTGAATGAGTAAGGAAACAAGTTTAAGAAGTAGTAAAGAAAAGAAAGGTTTTATAACCAAGTAAGAAGGTAATAAAGTAGTAAGTATACATTGAAAATAACAATGAAGGAGTAAGTTAGATCAATAACAGGTCATTGATCATACTACTTCATGTATGTATAGGAATCAAATAGTTGACCGTCCAAGGACCCGGTAGTACGAAAACGTCGGTGAACGGTATGATTTCTTCATGCCCTGTATCCTAACTTGGTTACCCCGATTTGTGTGCTTATGTGATCACCAATAAGATAAATGCACGAATCGGACTTAAATTGCACTTAACTGTGTTTGAACTATTTCGTTCTTGTTGAATCTTCTTGAACATTTAGTTTGTATAATTCATGAAATGTATGAATGGAAATGAAGTGTATGTGTAAGTATGAGTACTTGTGTATTGTATGTATGTATGGAAAGTAAGTATGGACTTCTACTAATTCCTAACGATCTAACTCCTAACATGAGTAATGAGTAAAATGGAATGAGTAGAAGCCCGATATAGTTTCGGCCACGCGTGAGGATAAGGAAACACAAGAGGTTGGATCCGAATCCTGGCTATAATCTTTTCCTTGGACTAATTCCCTTGAATGGGTAGCATCCTGGATTAGTGGGCCACCCTAAAGCCCGGTGGTGGGATGTAGTAATCCCTGCCCGGAGGTCATACCGACTTAACTGGAAGTAAAGTATGTTAGAAGTAAGTATTGTATGTGTATCGGTCTTGACTATTGTAAGTCATTGACCCGAAAGTAAAAGAGTATCGAACACCCGATTAACCCGGGTGTGTAATGAAGCTAACTGGACCTTTGTATGTATTGGAGAATTGTATCTCCGTATTGCGCATCGGGTATGTAATGGGTATGTATTGTGTATGTGCAACCCGAAAGATGGTAGGTAAGTATTGGTTGACTTGTATTGTCTTCCAAGCATGTATTGTACTGTGCGTATGTATGTATACTTGTGTAGTATTGTAGTATCGTGAATGAAAGCATGTATGTATGTATGTATGAATGTATGTATTGCAAAATGAATTGCATGTATTCGACCAAATGGTCGGTGTACCCTCGCTAGTACGCGGGGTATGCGGTTATCATATTCAGCGAAAGCTGACCCCCTCGGGGGAACGTTTTTAGTGTGCAGGTACCCGGAGCGGATACGGTCAAGGTAAGAGACCGGTGGCGCGCCTTGTAATTAGAAGTATCTAGTTTGTGAGGAATGGGTAGCAGATTGACTCCTAGTGAGTGTGTATGAATTTGGGAGAAGTACTGTAATGATTTTGGAACCTAGTAAACTTGGTATGCGTAGTGTATTATCGTGTACGGAATTGTGGAGTATTGTATTGAATGGAGTATGGTATTGAATGGAGTATTGTATTGAATGGAGTATTGTATCGAATGGAGTATTGTAGTACTCAGCATGTAATGGGAGTATGTATGGTATTGAGTAGTACTCGGATATTCCAGTCCATCAGACCGATGTTGTATGTAGTAGTAGCCTTGTTAGTCATGTGGGTGGCTAACGACATTGTATCACCCGCCGTTGAGTAAGTATGTATCCGTTGCGAGAGTACGAAAGTATAAGGAGTTGGACGGTGATTACAGTTTTAGCGGTAGGGGTGTTACAAAAAGTGGTATCAGAGCGAAGTATCGCTCTGATGACTGGAAATACCGAGCTTAGGAAATACCTAGTTAGGAATTGGAAGCTTAGGGCTAAGGGCTGAGTGACAGCGTTAGAGATACGCTAATTAGGAATCACCGGAGTGTACCGGATACCTACAATACCAGTCCCGCCCACCGCATTCCCCATTGTATAACTTGGAAAGGAACGCCAGAGAGAAGGAAAGTCCTCTCATAATCGGGAAAACCCGATCTGGCAGTAGGGAGATAGTCCTATAAGAGGAAAGAACCCGACATACGGTAGATTCCCAGAATTGGAAGTCTCGGAGATGGAACCCGGTTGAACAATAACACCCGCACTCAATAGCGGTTGAACGAGCACTCTAACCACGATGAGGCTACAACTTGCAACAGCATGGGGCGACGTGCTTAGCAGTCGTGAAACCTAGCTAGTCAACCAGCAGCAGGAAAAGCAGCACTAAGCGTGCAAAGGAACGGGGAAAAAGTACAATAACAGAACCCGAGACACGAGTCTACGGGATAGTAATACTTGAATAATACCACCAACGGTATGCTAGATGACTAAGGACATAGTCAGAAGCGGTTAACCCCAAAGCTGCAACGCCATTAAGGTTACAATACCTGGCCTATATAGCACAGACAACTAAAAGAACAACCATAAGGTATAATCCGATAGGACTACGGGGGTAGTGCCTAAACAAGGTAGGCTCAGTAACCACCACAAGTGTGTGGGAACGAGCCACAAGGAACAACACTAAACCAAATAAAGCGGGAATCTCCAAGGATTGGAGAAGTACCCAGACCTACGACAGCCATGTCTAGACCACCAAGAAGCTACCTAAAAGATCGAGTATACCAATTGTAGATCAATAGGATCAAGGGAGGAGTCAACGAAACTATCAAATGCAAGTGGGAACCATACCGTGATCGGTATGGGATTACTCAAAAACCACCAGTACCACGCACTTGCCACGGCAAGTGCAGTAAGAACACGAATATGTAAAGGAACACTAACATGTCACAAGTACATAGTAATGTACGGTGACCGTAATGAAACAACTACAGGATCACACATCCTAACAACTAGAAGTATGGAGCCTTAGAAAGGCCTAACGGCCGGATCACTGCATTTAGAACATACCGGTCATCGAGAAGCTCGACTTGATCAAGACCTCAAACATGGCTATGCCATGAGAGACTTCTTTTAACACCGAACCATAATTTTAAAACCCAAAATTTTCTTTCAAAACCAAACCAACCGAACTATGGTGAGTATCATCGATTGATACAAGAGGAGTTGACAATAGAATACTTCACCTAGGCGTGTGACGAACACTACGAGTGTACCCAATCACGGGATGTGGGACAACCGCACTCTGAAGGAGTTTGCGGGCCTGACACATAGTTAGGTAAGTGGCAACGTATCAACACGGTACCCCACGTATGTATACATGTAGTGTACGAAACACGGGAAGTAGTCAACTCTGTTCTACGGACCATGAGTAGATGCAAAGCAGAACAGCTGGACACCTCAGGCGACCAAGGAGAAGGAACTCCGCTAAGTAACAAGTATAAAGAACTCAGAGAATCCATCTGAAGATAAGGAATGAGGATTAAGAAGCGCAAAGAGCGCCGACTAGTAAGCATAGACATTGGATATGTCTGAAGGACATTAAGTAAATACACGACAGCTGGAAAGCACACCCAGCTTGAACACGGCAAGGCAAAAGCCTAACGTGAACACCACAATGCTCAACAAACGGGACAGAATTCCCAAGAGCAATTACAAGATTACCACAAATATGATCCATCACCAAAGAGGACATTTAAACCTAGCCTCAAGCACTAGGAGCAAGTATAGACAGTCTACCCAAGAGCCGGAGACATTATAACCCTAAAAGGAACAACTCAAGTACGGTACCACGAGACGGTACAGTGGACAACATATCATAAACATTAGCCGGACGTAACAGCATAACCTAACAACACCCAGGAGCAATCCTTGAAGGGTGTCTGAGTTAGCAACAGTCGAACATCAACGACATGACGAAAGCACAAAAGCTAGAGCGAACACTCGGTTAAGACACCGAAGGGATTTCACTTAACAGGAAATACCCTAGACTACAAAAGACACTGATCAGCATCAGATTGCCTAAGAGTCTCCTATGAACGGAAGCGTGATGCCGCGACTTGCCATGAAGCCTAGTAAAACCTCCAACCTATGGGGTATACAAGGAGTTGAAATGTGTATAAGCAGCTGGCAAAGAGCATAGCTTGTAGCAATACGGCTTAAAAGCCATCAACCAACTATGTTAGGTAAACCTTAGCGGTTGCATAACCCACATCTCTTGATAATAAGACTTGCAAAAGATATTATCCCATATGACAAGAAATCAACAACTGGACCATCAATTCAAACCCAACCTCCTGAGTGGCTTGGAGTAGTGGTCAACTCAGCGTCACTGTCACTAGAGCATCAGCCTAGTATGCAGTTGACGAGCTTTAACTACCTTCATGCCTTCTGTAGCAATGATAACAGGGGCATAGAAATCGGGATAAATGCCAACATTGGCCTAGTCCACGTCTGGACACTACAGAAACTCGAGGAAAAGTACCCCTCGTTAATCGAAGACCACCAATGCGGTGATGATGTGAACCCTTAGAAAGGGCTTCCATCTACTATAACAACAAAACTTGTGCGTATAGATACGGCCAAGAGACAACGAATAAGGAAATGAGATTTCCAACCCACTGCGCCTACGAGAGGCTGTGGACTGTAGAAGCACATCGCTTAAGAGCATCGAAGCTCGAAGGAGTAAGTATACTCCTTATGCACCCAATCATGTGGTGAACCACCGTATAAATACTTACATGGTAAACCTTGTCATGAGACCTATGAGTGGAAACACACCCCTCAACGAGAACTTTCACCTACCAGTGATAGAATACTCTTTAATTAGAGAACGGGACCAGAAAACCCTTGAAGCTTTTCGGGATGTCCCGGTAGTATAAATACAAAAGGAAACTGCACAACTAGAGCCTACAACCAATGCTCAACACTGAGGAGATAGTAATTATCATAAACAATTAATATGTGTGTGCACATTGGGCACCACGAATGACCAACGCTCAAGAGAGCCGATAACCCGATGAATCACTTCATCCACAGTCAACCAAGACACTTGGTAAATTACATTATCGATTATGAAATAATGTGAGGTAAGCCAACCCACACATGAAACCTGAATGGAAACGAAACATTTCCGCATTGGGAATATAGTAACATTGCGGTATGCTACGACAACCGCCATACACACGAACAGAGGAAACCCTCAGTATTCATACCATAAGGAAATGGTGCCAATGGCAATGCCAATGGGTAAAGAGGAACTACCATAGTAACAAAGACAGTAAAAACGATGTCATGTAATGAGTAAGAGTATGGTGCGCAATAAGCGACCGCTAGGAGGAAGTAGTAAGACGATGACACGGAGTATAAGTATGAGAAGACAGGCAGAAATATCCATCCCTATCACATAAGTGAATTACTGTCAAGCGTTTACGCCTCTGCACTCTGTATGACTGAGTGTTTTGGTATTGCAATTGTACAACTAATGACCTAGTGGGATAGCTAGCAACATGGAAAATGTAAACCGTAGTAAGCCCTTCTTTTCACCGACAAACATGGCATAAGCTAGTTAACCCAACTTAGCAACAAACCGTGCGGCCTAAGGCCAAAGAAGCACGAAGAGAGTAAAACACATTAACAATCACAAGATGTGAATTCCATTGGAATAAAAAGGTGAAAGAAGACTGAAGAAAGTCACTTGGACCGACGCATTGAGAATGCAAGGTCATACAAGTACAGAACACTTGTACTGAACCAGAAGAACTAGTATAATCCCGAAGCTATTGACAACAGAGGAAGCACTACAACTAAGTAGTGACTTAACCTCGCCCGACAACAAGTCGGAGGAACTTAACGAATAATCGTGCAGGCACGAATAGTAAGCGTAATATATTACCAGAGAACTGGTTACAATCTAAAACTCATTGAATTCAAATAGCGGTAAAAGAATACCACACTGTTAGTAAACCTTATTCCCACAATAGAGGGATAAAAAGGTGATGTATAGCACATTAAGGATAACATGAAGGGTGAATAACCCAAGTTATCAGGGTCGCGCAGCAGAAGCTAGTGGGCCCTAGCTAGGAAATGTAATACACCTAGTAAGTAAGAAAGAATGGCTACTAATGCCTTGAAGCCTAATAGGCTAGAACTGAATCAATTATGAGTTAAATAAACTCATATAGGAATCCTCGGTACAAAGACTAAACCATTGGGATGGTTAAGACCCTTTGACCAGAGCATATTGTATGGTATATCGTAGTGAAGCTGAACGCTTCAGATTGCCCAAATCGAGTAAACCAATGTTTGATAGTAACATATGATAGATTACGTGGGCGTAATCCCTTTTAAGGGGGGTAGAGCGAAAACCGCTTAATGTAAGTTTCATGAATAAAACACAGAAACTATAATGTGCATAGCACAAATGAGAATCGAATTGACGATTAGTACTCATGTCAGACAAACATACGTATTCATTCATATTACAATTGTGGTAATTAGGCACAAGAGATGCGAATACCATTGAATGAATATAACCATCTTGTAACTCCAATGTGAGAGTATTTGTAAGGAAGAGTAGAGAAACTCTTTAAGAAATGATAATTCCTATTGTGTATGTCTATTTGAACTTAGACTTGGCATTACGATGCATGAGTCGGTATAAAACCGATGTAGAACCTAGAGGAAATTGAGTTCCCTAGGTGATTGTCTTGATACAATCGAGAATGAGTAGTGGACGGAGCTCCACAAGTATTGTAACCTTCGAGGAAGTAGTGCGAATTGATTATGAGTAGTAGAGGAATGTAGCCCATGAGTGGTATATTCGCAAGTATGTTATTGGTAGTAATTGAGGATAGCTAAACTTCATAAGTATTGTATTCCCTAGTAGAATAATTGAAATGATGGAGAGTAATGGATGGAAGTAGTGAAGGTTGATGAAATGAGCATTTGGGTATTGAACCACGGAGTAAAGTATTTAGGAAGTAGATTGAGGATGATTGATGGATTGATTCCGTCCTTTGGAGATGTGTGAATTGTATCACGACTAGAAAGAGTAAAAGATAGGAAATGAAAACAACTAATTAATTGTTTGTTTGAAACTGATGTGGGAAGTCGAACTTGATCCTGATCAGATTGAGGGAAACCGAACACAAATTGGGGTGGAAAGATAGTTCAACACTGATGCTGATCACATCAGGGTCGAATGATTCTCGAAGCTCCCCTCAAGTGGTCACAAGAATCACACATAGGATAGAAGTAAGGAATATAAATTGGAATTTGGAGTTGGATGCTTTAGAAAGATTTCTGATTAGCTATTGGGAAGGATTTTCCTTAGACTAGAGAATGAGGACCAGTCAGAAGCTTATACCGGAGAAGATCGTAGTATAGCGTATTGTATTATTCCAAGGGCAGCGGGACATAGAGGAGTCCTGTGTCTAGATGACCTGAGTGCCTGCGGAATTGTGTTGTGTATTGCATTGCTTTGGGGATAGCTTTGCACTGTATGTATGTATAAACTTTGTAATAAGGAACCGGATGGTTGGTAGTAGTACGGATTGGAGTAACTATTGTATATTGGTATGGTATGGTATGGATAAACCTTGAGTAACAAATTTGGGAATTGTAAGGAGGAAGAATGTATGACGTTTGGCATAGACAAGTAAGAATGAGCAAGTATTGTAATCCTATAACCTTGAACAACTTTGGGGACAAAGTTCTTAAGGGGGGTAGATTGAAATACCCCAAACTTAAATATAGTGATTAAGATAATTCTAATCCATATTTAAGAGCCTAATAATGCTTGAGTAATATTGGTAGGGAAAAATAAATCCAAAAGAAATAAATAAACGCTTAAAAAGCGGAAAACGCTAAATAAGCGTTAAATAACCATAGGAGGTATGAGACCTCGGTCAGCGTATTATATGGATTCTAAAGGTTTAATAACACCTAAATAATATATGGGAACAACTCCCGAAGAAAACGGATCCAAATGATGTATTAAAACGCTAATAGAACTTTAGAGCACGTTTTTCGAGGAAACCGGGAAAACGTGACTTTAAGCGGGTCAAATAGACTCGTAACAGTTTTGGTCAACTAAATAGTCACTAATAAATATTAGTGAAGCTTTAGAACCAATAAAATTAATTAAACGAGAAACTTCCGAAAACGGGTACCGGTTAGTATAAACTGTAACAACCGGGAAGTTGTGGGGTGAGAATGTAAATAAGAAAAATTAATGTGTCCAATTTTGCAAATAAAAAGCAAAATTTGATTGTGTGTGTGTAGGGGGGGCGGCCAGCTCACTCTCTCACACCCTCTTAATTCTCCTCTTATTTGCTAAAAGACAAACAAAGTAAATAAAGGAAACAAAGAAAGAAAAGAGACGCTCTCTCCTCACTTTCCCCTCATCCCTCACGTTTCCTCCTCCTTCTTCTTTCTCTGATTTTTCTCCTTCTCCTGCGATGGCCATGGGGATATGAAGAGCCCACTCAACTCTCTTCTTCTCTCCTCTCTTTGAGCACTCAAACCTTCTCCAAATCCAATAAAAATTACACCATTGGAATCCCCTTGCAAAGGAGAACACTTTCCTCCTTTCAAAAATCCAAAAGCTTCATTTTCGATTTTATGGGTATTCACCATTTGAAGATTTGAGGCCACCATTAGAAGCACCTTCACCTTCTTATCATCTTGAGGTAAAAAGAATTTCAAAAATCCTTCATTTCTAGCTCTCATTGGCATTATAAGGATTTTCAGTTTTTGAACTCTTGGTCCTCCTTGTTCCAGCCGATTTTGGCTCTCTTGTTGGGCTAGGAATCTTATTCTTTTGCTATTCAAGAACTCCATTCATCCATTGAAAGGTAATACCCCTGTCTAAACCCTAAAACATTTAAATTCTAGGGTTAGTATAAAATGCATGCTAAGTGTTTGTGTGTATTGGTATGGGTTGCTGTAGCATTGCCCATTCCTTGAATAAAAACCGAAAACAAGAAGAAGGAAAGAGGAAAAGAAGAGAAGGAAAGGAAAGAAAGAGGAAACTAGCAAGTCAAGGTAATGCTCTTACCTTGGGTTAGTTTGTGTATTGCATTGTAACAGATTTTAAGTATCTAACAATGAGGAATGTATGTAGTATGAGTAGTAGTGATGTAGTAATGTATTGGAGGAGAGAATGTAACAGTTTTGAAGCCTTTTAAATGAAGTTTAAAAGCTTGGGAAAACATTGGGTAGTGAATGTGTATGTGCAAGGATTTTAATGTGTGTAGTGGAGTTGAAATGTGTGTATAATGTGTTGTATAAATAGGTATGTGAATGAGCAATTTGTGAGCTGAAATAATGTGTGGAGGATGTTGAAAATATAGGGGAGACTATGTCAAATTTTGTGTAGGAATGAGAGGACTTAAGTTGTTTAAGAAGAAGAAGTATTTGGAGAGTTTAAAAGGAGTGCTTTGTAGTTTGAAACAGATTTGGAAATGAGTTTGTAGATGGGATGAAACTAGAGTGTAAGGTAATGTATTTTGGATGCTAGGAATAGCATTAGTTGAGGGAGTATTGGAGGATAAGTGTTGAAGTGAAAATCTGTAGCATAAGAAGGAAAACAAAAATCTATAGCATAAGTAAAATGGAAACTGATGGAAGTGTTGGGAAGAAGTGAGGAAAGATTGTGTAAGTGAATGTAGGAATTGAGTAGTAAGTTTGATGGATGAACCAAGGTGATTTAGAGGGCTTAATTAGTGCTAAATCATGTGGGGAAGTATTGGTAAAGATTGGGAAAACAATGGGTAAAGAAAACACCCAAAAACAGATTTTAAAACTGAAGTACTGGGCCGGACCGGACCGGACTTGCAAGTTCGGTCGAGCCCAGATTTACAAAGACGGGAAACCTTCTGGAATCGACCGACCTTGCGACCGGACTTGCAAGTTCGGTCGGACCAGAAAAATTCTCCCGTCAGAAACCTTCTGGAATGGACCGAAGTTGCGACCGGACTTGCAAGTTCGGTCGGCCAGAAAAATTCCCGTAATGCAAGCTACTGGAATGGACCGACCTTGCGACCGGACTTGCAAGGTCGGTCGGGCTAAAATTTTCACATACGAAACTTACTGGAATGGACCGACCTTGGGACCGGACTTGCAAGGTCGGTCGGCCCTGGAATTTTCACACGATGTAGCCTACTGACTTGGACCGAACTTGCGACCGGACTTGCAAGTTCGGTCGAGTCAAAAAAAAAAGAGAAATGTTTTATTATATGATTATAGTTATCATATGTATATATATATGCCTATACAAATAAAAGCATATATATATGTAGTAATACACCATTAATGAAGTAATAATGGTAAGAAAGTAAGTGAATGAGTAAGGAAACAAGTTTAAGAAGTAGTAAAGAAAAGAAAGGTTTTATAACCAAGTAAGAAGGTAATAAAGTAGTAAGTATACATTGAAAATAACAATGAAGGAGTAAGTTAGATCAATAACAGGTCATTGATCATACTACTTCATGTATGTATAGGAATCAAATAGTTGACCGTCCAAGGACCCGGTAGTACGAAAACGTCGGTGAACGGTATGATTTCTTCATGCCCTGTATCCTAACTTGGTTACCCCGATTTGTGTGCTTATGTGATCACCAATAAGATAAATGCACGAATCGGACTTAAATTGCACTTAACTGTGTTTGAACTATTTCGTTCTTGTTGAATCTTCTTGAACATTTAGTTTGTATAATTCATGAAATGTATGAATGGAAATGAAGTGTATGTGTAAGTATGAGTACTTGTGTATTGTATGTATGTATGGAAAGTAAGTATGGACTTCTACTAATTCCTAACGATCTAACTCCTAACATGAGTAATGAGTAAAATGGAATGAGTAGAAGCCCGATATAGTTTCGGCCACGCGTGAGGATAAAGAAACACAAGAGGTTGGATCCGAATCCTGGCTATAATCTTTTCCTTGGACCAATTCCCTTGAATGGGTAGCATCCTGGATTAGTGGGCCACCCTAAAGCCCGGTGGTGGGATGTAGTAATCCCTGCCCGGAGGTCATACCGACTTAACTGGAAGTAAAGTATGTAAGAAGTAAGTATTGTATGTGTATCGGTGTTGACTATTGTAAGTCATTGACCCGAAAGTAAAAGAGTATTGAACACCCGATTAACCCGGGTGTGTAATGAAGCTAACTGGACCTTTGTATGTATTGGAGAATTGTATCTCCGTATTGCGCATCGGGTATGTAATGGGTATGTATTGTGTATGTGCAACCCGAAAGATGGTAGGTAAGTATTGGTTGACTTGTATTGTCTTCCAAGCATGTATTGTACTGTGCGTATGTATGTATACTTGTGTAGTATTGTAGTATCGTGAATGAAAGCATGTATGTATGTATGTATGAATGTATGTATTGCAAAATGAATTGCATGTATTCGACCAAATGGTCGGCGTACCCTCGCTAGTACGCGGGGTATGCGGTTATCATATTCAGCGAAAGCTGACCCCCTCGAGGGAACGTTTTTAGTGTGCAGGTACCCGGAACGGATACGGTCAAGGTAAGAGACCGGTGGCGCGCCTTGTAATTAGAAGTATCTAGTTTGTGAGGAATGGGTAGCATATTGACTCCTAGTGAGTGTGTATGAATTTGAGAGAAGTACTGTAATGATTTTGGAACCTAGTAAACTCGGTATGCGTAGTGTATTATCTTGTACGGAATTGTGGAGTATTGTATTGAATGGAGTATGGTATTGAATGGAGTATTGTATTGAATGGAGTATTGTAGTACTCAGCATGTAATGGGAATATGTATGGTATTGAGTAGTACTCGGATATTCCGGTCCATCAGACCGATGCTGTATGTAGTAGTAGCCTTGTTAGTCACGTGGGTGGCTAACGGCATTGTATCACCCGCCGTTGAGTAAGTATGTATCCGCTACGAGAGTACGAAAGTATAAGGAGTTGGACGGTGATTACAGTTTTAGCGGTAGGGGTGTTACACTTTTCAATTCCTTTTTGGCCAATATGCTGACTGAGAGATGCTACCTTATTTACTTTTGTTACCACAGACTCCCTCCCCTCTTTTTCCATCTATGTTTTTCTTTTTTCTTCCGGCCTTGGAATTCTCGATTGGCAACGCCGCCATGGCACCGGAGGTCACCAAACCAGTAGGTGTCTCAACTACCAACTCCTTCTCTTTGTGGCATGTTACCTTTAATTGGTCCTTGGTTTCCTTTGGAAGCTCCAATCTGGAATCATAAGTCGAATCTTGCCTAAACCACACACCAAATCCGGAGAACCTTTCGTACGAAAGTTCTTGAACTTCTCTATAAGAAACCCTTGTAAAAATGACCAAGAAGTATGCCCCAAGAAGTTCCATACCCATTCAAAAAATTGAAACGATGCACCCACCACGTACTCTGTAGCCACTTGAAATCTATCAGCATCAACTATCGCATGGAAACTGCAATACCGGTCATCCGCGAGCACCCAACCAACCAACCCTTTGGGTCTTCTTCATCGAAGTTTGACGGTTGGGGAACATTCGATTCCTTTTCCAGCCAATGCCATGTCATCCTTGAACTCTCAAGAAAGTGTTGCTCTGATACCTAATGATACGCTTGAAAGTATCAATCTCCATAAATCCTCCTAAGAGGCCTAAATAAATATTGAATTCATCCATACCCAACTACTAACAATGGCCATCCTTTTATAGAGTTGAGCATAAAAGACACAATTACCATCAAAGCCCTACCGTAAACAATAAACCCTTGTATATCATCAACAAAGGCCTTGTACCACTCACACACAATAGTGGCCAAAACACACAAAGCACCAATCCACACAGACATCAGAAGAGCGAAAACGAGACTAACACCAACCGTTAAGATCCACAAAACCCCTGAACTGCACAAAGTGTAGCAACCACACCCCAAATGAAATCGACAACCAGAGAACACACGACAAGGACCACCGCACCAGAAGACTAGCACAACCCCTGACAACCAAACAAGAAACCAATCAAAACAAGCCTCAAATCCCAGTGACGAATCAACTGGACAGATAAAATAGAAAAATCGCCGCACCAAGAGCCACTACTCCATCGCCGGTAATGGCGACAACACAGTCACAGCCACCAACACCAAAACCGGCGCCTGAAACTGCCTCTAGAAGCTCCAGTATCACCCTGAACCCCCAACGAGGCTAGACAAAGCAAAAGCACAAGCGTCACCTAGAAAAAATTGGCCTTGGTTGACGCAAAAGCACAAGCGCCGCCTAATTTGCACCAACAGCTCTAACTCACTGCCGAGAAGAACACTTCCCCTTTCACCACCGGTAATGTTAAAAAGTACAAGTGCCGCCTGTACCGCTACTGGAAGCACCTCAGTATCTAACCCTAGGAGAAAGAAAGTGGGACTCAGAGTTGTAGAATAGACTACAGAAAAGTAACGCCGCGTGACTGTAACACATAGCTTAAAGACAAATATAAAACCCATTACCATAGAGAAAGTTGGCACCAACGCTAGATTCTAAATCGCTTAATTAGTGTGTCAATTTCTTACATATAATTGGACCCTACAAGTATGATAGATGTGGCCCACTAACAAAATAAATTAGAAATAGTGCCCGAAAATAACACATGACTCAATTTGATGACCGGTAGTTGGCAGCTGCTAGTTTGTAGCCCGTTCTCATTAGTGTAACACCCCTACTATCTCGGCTCCTAATTGTCGTATAATCGTCATACTTAATATTTAAATCGCAGCGGTAATAACAGACTGTCGTACTAACGGTGTTACCATCACCACTCACCCATACGAGTGATAACGTGTTACCTGATAATCAACATACGAAACATATTCCTGCAGTGACCACAAGAGATAGATAGCAGTTTTAGATATAACCAAAATAAATACAACATAATACCGTCTCATACATAAGTCCGTACACGTGAGCATCTAAACGAATGTACACCTCGGTTCACAAAACCCGAGTCCAAAATAACAACCGTATCGGTTCGTACCAAAGTCTATACCAAAAGTGTTGCGCCCCGCGTCGACAAACAGCTAGTCTCTTGAAAATAAACATGGTTGTGGTATGGAAACAGCCCCTGCTGAGTATGTTATCACATGCCCCATCATGCCTCCTCAAACCCCTCAATTAATTGGTCGAGAGCATGAGATTCATTTAAATGCAATACCGTTTTAACATTTTAAACTGTAAAACAAATAACAGTAATAACCATACAATAAACACAACCATTATCATGCATTTCACACAACATAAAACCACATAGCATAACCAATGAACAACAAGGCGGAACAACGAGAATTATAAACGAGTATAAATTCCCGTCTTTGGCATACAAGCCCAATACTGTTCGCCAAATGTACGAGCTAACAAGTTGTTCATAATTGTTTAGTTATACCTAGTGACAACGTCTCGTTAAAACGACGTGTCTCTAAATTACCCATATCTTATGGTGGGTTGCCCACGGCAGTAGCCTCTCCAGCGGTAGAGTCTCCGACCAACGAACTGTTCTAGTTCGCGGGAAATTTCTTTAATACTTACGGACCTGTATGCGGACATCCTAGTATGGTTTTTGTGATCACAGCGCGCACCAAGAGCCACATCCTCCTGGTTTTATTCATCTATACCATCGCATCGTATTACCAATTTTCTAACACAGCAGACTAAGGTCGTTAGTCCAATCCGAAGTATGTAAACTCGGGGCGGTGTTAGAAAAGGCCAATGCTCCGTATTTAAGTCTCGGATAATATATATCTTATTATCCTTATGCTACAACGTTTTTCTTCTTACGTTCCCTATATTACACATATAAGATAGCATCATAGCCTCTAGTTCATTTTATATATAGGTTTATATATGAACCGATACTGTTATCGCAAAAATAGTAAATGATAAGCAGCTTAAATATACAGTTCATGCATATTTATTCAGACATTCAATCTTATCACAGAATTCACAGAAGTCTGAACTGAGGAAGCCCTCAGAGACAATCAAGGACACGTAACAACATACCGTGCACCGTGATTTTAGGATCATGAAGTATGAATCAGCTAACTCCGGTGATCCTCGAGCCTCTAACAATCTAATAATACGTGTACACTACGGATTAGCATCTCGCATAACAACATTACTCTACGGTACCCCGTACCATCGCTAATCCCTCCCGGTTCATTCCCCGTTATGACTAACAACGTTTGTCTGGTTTTCGATTTAACTCGGGATTAGTTTTATTTCGTAAACGCTATATTACATGCATGGTTACGTCGTGGTATATTAATATACTTAACTTAAACGTTCGTTATCACATGAGTTTAATATACATTTGTCTATTATATAGTTTGTCACTACATTGCATGTATAATCTTGATCATATATTATACATCTTACCTTATTAGTATTTGTTTTCCTAAGGTTAGTTTTTCCAAGTGTAATGTTGTATAATCTATATTTAAAATACTTTGAATTATATATCTCCTTATTATTTCATGTACAACATAACATTAGAATTTCCTTAACTAATGTTTATAATTATTTTCCTTTTATCTTATATCATTTTAATTATGATATTATATGGTTATTGAACCATATTATATTTCTCACTCCATAACATATGTTTATTTATATATATGTATTATGGGACCATTTATTATATGGTAATTCTTTATAATATATTCATTCTTCTTTAATGAATCTTTCTTATATTATAAATGTTACAACCCTTATAACATTATAAACCATATTATAAATTCTCATTCCAAAATACCCATTACTACCGAACAACACTCATGTTCTCTATTATTTACAAAATCCACCACATTAATTATATAATGTTACATTATAGTTATATAACATATATTATGACATTTATATCATTAAATCATTTATAACCTATACTTATAAAATGTTATAAAATACCAAACAGACCTTATAGTTGTTAGTTTTTATTTAATTCCACCAAAGTTTCAGAAATTACATAATCACCCCAAATATTATTTCTTTGTTACACTTATAACATATACCTTATATTATAACCTTTAAACCTTAATATTATTATAACCTATGGTTATAACTTCTTAAAATAGCCGAACAGACCCTATGGTCTGTTCCAACTTAATTCCCACCTCTCAAGGTTCTAAATTTACCAAATCACCCCATTTTATAACATATAGTTTCTAATGTCATTTAAACTATATATTATACACATATCTCATTAAAATCTCTTATATTATTCCAAAAATTACCAAACTATACCTAATGGTTATAAATATCTTTTCTAACCCTTATACTCTCGGTTTTTACATTCTAACCCCATTTGTTACCCAAAATGTAACAATTTCATAAATACTATATATTATACTTATATAATTCATTCTAACTCCAAATTTAACCAAATAAATTCTTAAAAATTCCTAATAAACCAAGGTCCGTTTTAAATTCCATTTGGTACCCAGAACTTTCAGAAATCACCAATCTACCCCAATATTTATAAATCTTTTACAATTTCATACTTAACTTATTATAAGTTAGTATTTAATTCCATAAATTCCCAAACTTGGTCAAAGTCTCCTATATAGTCAACCTTGACTTCTAAATTCCAATTTGAGCCCAAACTCATGGTAATTACAAGGTTACCTCCAAACTTTTCTATATTTACAATTTTGGCACAAAACTTTATAAAATGTTATAATTTTTATTTAAATTCATTTTAAACTCCGAATTTCATTCTAATACAGCCCATGACTTTATATTTTTTGTAATTACTTGTTTGACCCCAAACTTTATGCTAAATGCATAAATTAAATTAAATAAGCTTTTAAACTTAATTAAAATGGCCTAATGACATGGCCTTATTACAACCTTGAACTTGTAAAATAAATTACACTTTAAATGTCTCAAAAATACTTTAAACTCTCTGCCTTACCACCAACTTCTCCATATTTACCAATTTTCCACATAATGTCTTAATTTGACCATTATGTTAATTAAATCATTTAAATGACTAGCTTTTGTTAACTAAGTCATTTCTGGTCACACTTAGGTTTAAATTAAACATTCTAACCAGTCCACTCTCGACACATGTATATAATATAAGCTTTAAAGCATATAATATATGGTTAAGAATGTTATACCTTGATTTATAAGCTTCTTAAGGCTTGTTTGGCCACGGCGGCTTGGGGGATTTGTTTGGACAGCTTCTAATTAAGTTCTAACAGCAATAATAAGATATAATTAGGTTCCAAAAACTGAACCAACTATAAGAGTAATGTTAAGCCATAAAAAACCTAGATTTTCACCTTAAAAGTGACTTTATCTATCTTTCACTCCATGGTCTGTCACGGCAGTTTGTAGGTGTGTGTATGCACCTCTTTACATGCATTAAACAGAGGAGAAATGTTATGGATCAGCTTAAAACAGAAACTAACCATAAGAGTCATTAAAGGTCTTATAACATGGATTTTACCTTAAAATTTGAAGCTACTGCCAAGTGTTCCACAGCCCTATTTTTCAGAGGAATGAAGGGTGTTAATCCCTTAATAAAATCATGCCAAATTTGCGGATTAGCTCACCCAAACAGAAGCTAGAAGACTTACTCTTTAAACCCCCTTTTTTGGTGTTTTTGGGGCGGTTTTGCCAACTCCAAGGGAATGAAGGTTCACCAATTGTTATATCATGTAAATATGAAGATTATAAAAGTTTTATTTCATAGGAATAAGCTAGAACAACAATAGAAATAAAGGTAGGTGCTTAGAGCACATTTTTACCTTAAGGAATGACTTTGCTTTACTTCCTTCCCCAAGCTTGGTTCCAGCCGAGAATCACCCCCTCTTGCAACTTGGATTCAGCCTAGATTAATGGGGGAAAGGAGCTGAATCTTAGATCAATGGATAGCTAGTGAAAAGGGGAAGAGAATGAACTATCATAGGAATTAAGAGCTTACCTTATGCCTTAGGAATTGATTTCTTTCCAAGCTTGCTCTTTGCTGTCTAGTAGTAGAATAAGGGAGCTTTTGGATGGGTGAATTCAGCAGCCAAGGGGAAGTGAGGAGGAAAGAGAAGAAAGATGACTTTTAAGGCATTAATGTAAGGCATGGGTCTAGTATAGTACTTGGTTACTAAGCACTTCTTAAAAAGATATTTTGATTCAAATTTAGCAAGGTGGCAGCCATGGAAGAGGAGTTTGCCGGCCACATTTTGCACCAAGGGCAAAATGGTCTTTTTTCTTCCCTTTTAATGTTATGACTTATAACTTGTACATTTGGACTTATATCACGTGTTAGTTTGTTACCAACATGATTTCATTGTCCTAAAGTGTGTAAATATGTATTCTTGAGAAATTGGTATACTTTTCTATTCATTAAAACTAGTGAAAATGTATACTTTGATTCACCTTTGATATTGATGTTATTTTTGTACATCATGTGTATCTTGGACTTGTTTAATGAGTTAACATGTGTTATTTAGTGTCCAAAGGTGTATACACTTATGTTACAAGTGATATTTTACTCACAAGTCATTTTGACTTCTGAAGGTACATTTTTCCTTAAGTGTTTGTGTTCTTTGTTCATGAAGATGTGTATATCATGATAAATCAATTGTAGGTTCATTTTCCTCCTTACATCACTCACCCATCTATCGTGCCATGTGTCACACCCTTATGAATGGGTAGAAAAAAAAATTCAAAGTGTTATAACTTTCAAAAGATAAGTGCAAATTTTAAAAAAACTACACCATTGTTCCTCATAATTTGTGCTCTTCAAAACAAGATGTGTCATGAATATATTTTAGTAAACTTAAAATTTTATGTTTTACATTGTGATGTGTTACAGAAGTGAATCTTATGTTTAGCTAAAATGAATCAGTAGTGTTACAAAAGTGAACCTTATGTTTAAGTAAAATGAATCTAGTGTTATAAAAGTAAAAATTTCTGATATCAGAGAATTCCGTAAACAGAGATTGTTTAACTAAAGTGAATAAGAGGTTTAAGAAAAGTGATTCAAGGGTTGATAAAAATTGAATTTTTCATTTTTAAAAAGTGAATCTTTCATTTTTTTTAAATGAATCTTATGTTTAAGAAAGTGAACCTTTCCCATTAACCAATGTCCTTTGTTTTTTTTAAAGTGAATCTTATGCGAGAACACTATGAATCTTTGGTTTAAGAAAAGTGAATCTTACCACTAACTTATGCGAGAACAATATGAACCCTTCATTTAATGAAAAGTGAATCAAATGTTTAAGAAAAGTGAATCAAACGTTTAAGAAAAGTGAATCGTATGTTAAAAAATGAATCTTACCACAAACTTATGCGAGAATAATATGAATATTTCGTTTAAGAAAAGTGAATCTTTTGTTTTAAAAAAGTGAATCCAATATTTAAGAAAAGTGAAGCTTACCACAAACTTATGCGAGAACAGTATGAATGTTACATTTATTGAAAACTAAATCTTAAAGAAGATTCATTTTGTTAATGAATAAGGTTCATTTTATTGTTAAAGAAGATTCATTTTGTTAATGAATAAGATTCACTTTGAAAATACGTAATATATACTCATTCTAAAAACATAAAATTTAAAGTTTACAAAAACATATCCATGATGCATCTTGTTTAAAGAGCATGAAAAATGATAAACAATGGTATAATTTTTTTTTATTTTTGCACTTATATTTTGTAAGTTATAACATTTTGAAAAAAAAATTGTTTCTCACCCTAATAACAAAAACCATATTTAGCCCCAAAACTTTCGTGCACGTACATTTTTTCTCTTATTTTTTTCCTAACCCCTTATTGACCGTGGACCGTCTATCTATTCTGTGAGCTAATCCTTCAGACAATTGACGATGCGGCTTGCCCGGGTACAAGTTGGTGCAGCCTGTCCACTTGGCAGTCCAGTCAGCTGCTGACTGGATTCCTTTGCTGTCTGGACTGCCTTTCTATATTAACTTCAATTAGTTATAACTTTTAAAATATAAGCCTAAAATGAAAAAAAATTATACCATTGTTCATCTAATTCAAGCTCTTCAAAACAAGACCAAACATGGATATGTTTTGACAACTTTAAAATTTTATATTATTTACATGTATATATGTAGATATCAACCATACATGATTCATCATATACAGTTTAACACACCATACACCAATAATAATACACTACAAAACAATAATGATTCATTATTTGTTTTAAAATTGGAATGTGATATATGATCAACCTCATGACTTGAAATTATATAATAAAATAATAATAATAATAATAATAATAATAATAATAATAATAATAATAATACACCACGAAACAATAATAATACATTACAAAACAATAATGATTTTATCGGTTCTCAAGTTTGTTATCTAATTCACCACTTATTAGTTAGTAAATCATAATATCAATTTTAATAAATCATAATATCAAAACTAATGAATCATATTATGATTTTAGTGTATCATTGTATACATGTAAAAATAAAAAATTTAAACAATAATACAACACAAAATAATATTTGGTACGTAAGAAAAATACATGATTCACCATATAAGGTTTAAAATACACCATACAACAATAATAATACACTACAAAACAATAATAATTTTTATCGATTCTTAAGTTTGTTATATAATTCCCCACTTATTAGCTAATTAATCATAATATCAATTTTAATGAATCATAATATTAATTTTAAGGGAATTTTCACCAAATACCACTGAGTTTTTGCTTTATTCATGATATACCACCGTGTTTTTAAAATTACACAGGATAACACTGAGTTTTTACTTATTTCACCAAATAACACTTGGTCTCATATTTTGTTAAATGTTCCATTAATATCCCTAGAAAAAAAATACTAAACTTCCCATATAAATAGCTAAACAAAATTGGTGTCTTATGAAATTTATCAGTATGAAAAATCACTTTCAAGTTCTTAATTAACAGGGGTAATTTAGTCATTTTCCTGGAATATTAACAGAATATTTAACAAAATATGAGATAGAGTGTTATCTGATGAAATAAGTAAAAACTTGGTGTTATCCCGTGTAATTTTAAAAATACAGTGGTATATCGTGAATTAAGCAAAAACTCAGTGGTATTTGGTGAAACTTCCCAAAATTTAATGAATCATACCATCATTTTAGTGTATCATCAGTAACATATAAAAATAACAATTTAAAACAATAATACACACAAAACAATATTTGGTATGTAAAAAAATTGATTCACCATATAAGGTTTAAAATACACCATACAACAATAATAATATACTACAAAATAATAATGATTTTAATCGATTCTAAAGTTTGTTATTTAATTCACCGCTTATTAGTTAATGAATCATAATATCAATTTTAATAAATCATAATATCAAATTTAATGAATTATATTACTCTCTCCTATTTTAAATGTAAGTCATTTTGGAGATGAATGTGGACTGAAAAATAATCTAGATTCATCTCCAAAACAACTCATTAGTATGATTTAGTGTAACATCACATACATGTAAAAATATTTTTTTCAAAGTTGTTAAAACATATTCATTTCTGATCTTGTTTTAAAGAGCTTGAATTTAGGTGAACAATGATATAATTTATTTAAATTTTGGACTTATATATTAAAAATTATAACAATTTAAAGTTAATATGATAAAAGACTAACAACCCACTCAGCAAATCCTCATTGATGGCAGTGGCTGGTGTGCTGCAAGGCAGTAGATACAGCACTGCTGCAAAGGGAGTGTTTACGTGTGCTCGCTTTTGAATTTATGCGGAACCTTTGAAAATTGAAATAGTGCGCAGCACTATGTGCCAAATTCTATCATATTTGCTTTCTTTTTTTACAAAAAAAGTTTGTTGTCTTTATTTTATTGTATAATATAATTAATTTTATTATTTTATTTAAAATTAATAAACTGTAAACAAAAGTTAAATACTTTTATATTAATATATAAATGAATATTATAGTCCTTCTAATTTCTTTCATCTCATTTTATAATAAATTTTAAAAAATTCAAGTTATTTAAATATAGAAAATTATTTTAAAGAAGAAGAATACATACAATAAAAAAGGAGTTATAAATATTTTTCAAAGTAGTATCAATTTTTATAGATGAACTCTATATACATTTGGACTTCGGATAGTATAAAAATTACAGTAATCATATATTTCAATTATAAATTTAGAGGCTAGCCGTTCAACATGAAATAAGGTGTTTCCAGTAATATATGTTTAAATTTCATTGGTTTATAATAAGAAGAGGGGTAGAGATTAGATAAACTTGTGGAAAAATAAAATGGAAATAAATTTTTTATTAGACTTGAAATTTGAAAGTGCTATAATTTAAAACTACTAGTCACTAAAAATAAAATTATATTAGTATTAATCATAATCCATACTCTTATAACAAGATTCATTATTGATATATTTCTTACGAACTTAATATTTACATATTTTTTTGGCATGTACTACATGTATTAAAAATGTGTATTATTCAATTCTAAAGCTAATTTGTCCAAATGCAAATTGTGTCCTATGCAAATTAAGTAGAAAATTAATTATCGTGCATAATTAAATATGAGCAAGTATCAGTAAATATCCAATCTGATTTCGTAGTTTACAACATTTTTAAATGTTTTTTCTCCCATCCTAGGTCAATTAATTGTACGTACCCTAAACTCGCTATCACAAACTCTAAAAATATCTTCGACGTTTTTAGCTTTCCTATGGTGGGTTTTAGGGTGTTTTTTTAGGGGGGGGGGGGGGTAGGGTAATCTATTTGGAATCTTTTCTCTACTTTATATTGCAGCAACTAACTTGACAGGTTTTCAAGATATGTAGTGGCGGGTTATGGTCGTTAGACCCTAAACCCCCCACTACAAACCGTAAAAATGCCTTCGACGTTTTCAGCTTTCCTAGGGTGGGTTTTGGGGTAGGGTAATCTATTTGGAATTTGTTATGTACTTTATATTGTAGCAACTAACTCGACATGGTTTTAGGGTTTGTGGTAGCCGGTTTAGGGTCATTAGACCCTAAACTCGCGTACTACAAACCCTAAAAAATGCCTTCGACGTTTTTTAGTTTTCCTAGGGTGGGTTTTAGGGTGTGTGAGGTTAGGGTAATCTATTTGGAAGCCGTTCTATACTTTACATTGTAGCAACTAACTTGATAGATTTTTATGATTTGTGGTAGCGGGTTTAGGGTCCCTAAACCCGCCACTGCGAACCCTAAAAATGCCTTCGACATTTTTTAGTTTTCCTAGGGTGGGTTTTAGGGTGTGTGGTGTTAGGGTAATCTATTTGGAAATCGTTCTATACTTTACATTGTAGCAACTAACTTGACAGGTTTTTAGGGTTTGTAGTAGTAGGTTTAGGGTCGTTAGACCCTAAGTCCGCCACTGCAAACCTAAAAATGCCTTCGACTTTTTTTAGCTTTCCTAGAGTGGGGTTTAGGGTGTGTGGAGTTAGGATAATGTATTTGGAAGACGTTCTTTACTTTAATGTGAGGATGTACATATTCTAATGTGAGAATGTACATGTTTTAATGTGAGGATGTACATGTTCAATTGTGAGAATGTAGCTCAGACGCTTCGTTTCGGGTATATGTACAACTTACAATAATTTATTTATTAGTTTAAGAATTATATGCCATTCATACGAAAATATATAGGTCATAAGTTTACATAATACTAGCCATGATTTTATATTATTAATATGTAAAAACTAGTCATTTCATCTTAACTATGTGACAGGTTAATGATTTTTATGCGATTGGTTAACCATTTACGAATGACAGGTTAACGATTTTCAAGCGACAGGTTAACCATTTATGAATGACAGGTTAATGATTTTCAAGCGACAAGTTAATCATTTACGAATGACAAGTTAACCATTTACAAGTGAAAGGTTAACCATTTACGAGCATCAGGTTAACCATTTACAAGCGACGTGTTAACCATTTACGGCTGACAAGTTAACCATTTAAGATTGATAAGTTAACAATTTTCAAGCGACAGGTTAACCATTTATATGCGACAGGTTAACCATTAACGAGTGACAGGTTAACTATTTACAAGCGACAGGTTAACCATTTACTATTGACAGGTTAACCATGTATGATTGACAGGTTAACCATTTAAAAATGAAATATATTTTTTATAAAATCCTTGTTGTACATATGTGTAGCATAAAACTCAAATGAAAAGTAAATAAATAAAATTTTAAAAAAGGATAAGCGTGGAAGCTTGTTTAGTGTACCAAACGGAATTAACAAAAAATAACCGTACCTATGATTATTATTAAAAAAGTAAAAACATACTTCCCAACCCACCCGATACTTATTTAAACGTTGTGTTTTTGTAAGTGCAGGACTCCTGCAATTTTAAGCCGCAGCATTTGAGCCATGCTCCCTATTGTGATGGTCATTGCCCTTTTTGAAACCCATGTAGTATTGCTGTTAGCTTCTCTTCAGCAACGTGCAACTACTTTTGCCTATGTCACATATTTGGTTAATTATTGCTACTTGGTTTTGATTTACTCCCTCCCCCATCCCTTATGACTTTCTCTTGAATATATCATTTGAATTTAATATTTAACATATAAGATAATATAATTTTACAAATCTAAATTTTACAATGAAATCCTTATTTCAAAAACTATAAGTTGTAGAAATTTATTTTATAAATTTATTTTATCTTATATATTTAATATTGAAATGGAAAAATATGCTAAAAAGCAAACAAGAAGGTGAAAGTGGGACGAAGGTAATATATTTTAGTAGTTTTAGTCTAGTATTTATAGGGTCTGTTGCCTAGCCCGCGTGGCTTAGTCGGCAGTGGAGTGATACTTCAGAACCAAAGATCTAGGATTTAAAACTTATCCACTACCGTATTACGAGAAAAGTTCATTTAGAGTAGTGGAGAATGGCCCCCTTATCATCTTTTAACCGGTCAACAATGTTATAAGTATGTGATAATAAGTAAACCCAAATTCTTAGCTACATGTGATTGTAGCTATCTTGGCTTCCAAGGATATTTTAATCAAATTAAAATAAAAAATATCTTTATAATGGGTAATTTTTGTAATTAATGAAATATAATGGGATAAAACTGAAAAATAGAACAAATAACAAACTCTGAGCGCATTGCTGAGCGCCGATTTCTTTTTAGTTTTTTTTATTTATCTTTATCCCATAATAATAATTTAAATTGTTGTAACTTTTATTATATAAGTCCAAAATGAAAAAAATTATATCATTGTTCACCTAAATTCAAGCTCTTCAAAATAAGACCAGTCATGGATTTGTTTTAACAACTTTTATAAAAAATTATTTTTACATGTATACGATAATATTTTTAATATGAGGATATATGTACATATTTTAATGTGAGAATGTACATGTTCTTTAATAAACATTTGTACATATTTGTATGGTCACCTGTATATGTTTGTATGACCGTCTGTACAAGTGTTATTCCTTATATGTACAGGTTTTAATCTAAGGATGTACATATTTAATGATTCGTACAGGTTTATATGACTATTTATATGTTTTTAATGCGAGGATGTACATGTTTTTACGTGAGGATGTACATGTTTTAGTGAACATTTGTACATGTTTATATGACCATTTGTATAAGTTTTCTTTTACGTCTGTGCTCCATACATGTAATTTGTTTTTAAAGTTGTCAAAATATATCCATGATTGGTCTTGTTTTGAAGAACTTGAATTTAGGTGAACAATGATATAATTTTTTTTTCATTTTGGACTTATATATTAAAAGTTACAATAATTTATAATTTTTATGATAAAAAAAAAAAAAACCATAAAAGGGAACCGAAAAAAAAAACGGAATCGCTCGCTGCGATAGCCTAAGAGGGCTACAACCAGCTGCAGCCAAGACACTCCCTAAAGTAAATGAAATAAGCGACTGTCTTTCAAAATAAAAGGGTTTAGTTAATATACTATTGTTAGGAAATCTTCTTTGTTATTGAATCGCACAAATGACGGATGTAACCAGCTTTCTCGACTGAACAATCTGCTCCTTTCCAATGAACATCAGAGTTGAGTTTGAATGTTTGTGGAGCTCTAGGATGTGAGGGAAGAATTTCTGTCGATGAAGAAGACAACCCAATATCAAATTTTCCTCTATTGTTCTATAATTGAACATAGTAAGGCGGCGTTTGTTTCAGGTGGGGAATACGGAATGGAATCAGGAAAGGGAATGAAGAGGAATGGAAAAGAATTTCTTTTGATTTTCCCGATTGTTTGTTTGAGCTGGAGAAATGAAATAAATAACTAGTCAACGGTCGCCGGTCAATGGTCAACGGCTGCCGGATGACGGTCAACGGTAATTAATTGCCAGTCATTATTTACTGGTCACCGGTCAATGGTCATTAGTCATCGGTCAATAGTAATATGTCGCCGGTCAATGTGTAATGGGGAAAAGGAATCTCATTTCCTAGTAGAGGGTGGGGCATCAAGATAGAGGGTTTTGAGTTAATCTCATTCTCTTTCCTTTATAGGAAAAACTAGCAAAACAAACAACAAGAAAGAGAATAATTCTGATTCCCTTTCCTGATTACCCCAAAACAAACGCCCCTGAGACAACTCCAGATTGATTGGAAGAAAGCAGTTTCAGCAGGCATCATTTACGATGATTAAGAGTTTATGGGCATTAAATTGATATTTTATTCTTACCTTCTATTTTTTTTTTGTATAAATGAGAGTCCTCGTTTTGATTGTTCAAATTTAAGGATTAATATATGAGTGAGACTTCATTCACTATATTTTACATTCAAAGTGTTCGTTTTTGCAGTCAGCTTTTTGTCAAATTTTTAAATTTTATAGTCACCAGCATATAGTCAGTATTCTAGAGTTCGTAGTTGTAAAAAAAACAACAAAAAAATGAGTATTATACACCCCGAGGCACTCTATCTATCTCCACAGTCTCATTTCTCATTTCGCACAAAAAAATCACATTTAAAACCCTCTCAAACGCTCTCTTTCGGCCAAACTCCATTTCTCAAGTTTAAGGTAAAAATATTCACACATCTTTCATTGTTTTATGTTATTGTATGATTATGATTAGTTTTAGTACATATTTACATTAATCGGAAATCAATTCGAGCTTAAAAATAAAAAAAATGGAACGTGCATGATCCGTCCGTAAAACGAACCAGCAGTGAAATACCCCGTAATTAAAAATGGTGATTAATTAGGCTAATAAGTAATTTAGAAGCTTAATTATGTCAAAATAATCATGAGGGAATCCCAAAGAAAATGGATCCTTAAAACGAATTAAAAACACTAACGAACCTTAAAGCGCGTTTTTCGAGGAAACCGGGAAAACGTGACTTTAAGCGGGTCCAATAGACTCGTAACAATTTTGGTCAACTAAACAGACATTAATAAATATTAGTGAAGGTCTAGAACCAATAAAATCAATAAAACGAGAAAATAGTAAAAACTGTCAAAAACGGGAAGTTGTGGGGTAAAAACATAAATAACCCAAACTAGTGTGTCCACTATTGAAATAAAAATGTAAAGTTTGTGTGTGTGGGCTGTGGCAGCTAGGGCTGCCCAAAAAATTCCGAAACCACGATATCCGACCGAAACCGAAGTGAACCGTACCTGTTTTCAGGTTAACCGTACCGGTTCTTGTGGCATGGTTAACCGAACCGTATACTTCGTTGTAACGGTTTCGGTAACGGTATTGAATTTTCCAGAACGGTTAACCGCTCGGTTAACCACGGTTAACCTATTATATAAACAATAAAAATCTTCAAATATAAATGTGCATCTTATATAATATTAAAGGTTAGCTATTGAGGGAATATGCACAATATTATATTTTTTGTCACCTGTGTTTGATTTGTCACTCAGGATTTAGGTAAATGATCAATGTTGTACTATAATATTAATGGTATGGTTCTCATCAATAAAAAAATCACGACTACAAGGTTAACCGATAAAACCGAACCGAATTAAAGGTTAACCGGTTTTAAACGGAATGGTAACGGAATCGGATTTTAGAAAACCGAATTAAACGGTTAACCGAATCCGGTTAACCGATCTAAATGGAATGGTAATGGAATTGGATTTTAGAAAACTGAAGACCCGGTTAACCGAAAGCGGTTAACCGAATAAGGCGGTTAACCTACCATGGGCAGCCCTAGTGGCAGCCGATTTGTACTGCCTCTCTCACCCTCTTCCTTATTTGCAAGAGACAAAACAATTAAAAAGCATAAAGTAACCCCTTTTACTTACTTACTCTCTCTCCTTCTCTCTATTCTCCTCTCACTCACGTACAGCCCTCTCCCTCACTCTCTGATTCCTTTCTTCCCCAAGCCGGCGATAACAATGGAGATTTGAACACCCCACACAAAACCTCCACTTCTCTCCTCTTGTTAACCCCTTGAACCTCCACCAAAAATTACAAAAATTATACCATTGGAATCCTCTCATCAAGGAGAACATATTCCTCATTTCAAAATTCGAAAACAAGCATCTTCATCTCCATGGGTATTCTTGCTTTGGAGCTTGGAGACCACCATTAGAAGCCCCTTCTTCACCTCTTTGGTTTAAGGTAAAAAGAAATCCAGGAGCACTACCTTTTCTTGCTCTTATTCTAAAAATAGAAATTTCTAAGTTGTGAACTCCTATCCCTTTTTGTTCCAGCCGATTTTGGCATTGTTGGAGGAGTATAAATATTGCTCTAGTGCTGTTCCAAGCCTCACCTACTCCTTTGCAAGGTAATAAATTCTTAAACCCTAGAAATTTACCTAAAAGCCTTAATATAATCTAAGGGCTAGTTGAATTAAATGGTGATATGTAATGGGTTGTAGTGTAGAGCTTTGAATCTTCATAGCTGTTGCAAAAAGAAAGGAAGAAGGAAGAAGAAGGAAGAAGAAAGAAGAAAGAAGAAGAAAAGAGAACTAGAAGAAGAACAAGGTAAATGATGCTCACATTTGTAGTTTTGTAAATGCTTATGTAACAGATTTTAAAAGTTTAAAATGTACATTGTAAAATGGTAATGAGTAGTAGTGTAATGTGTAGGAATAACTAAACTATTTTGAAGCTTAAAAGACATTTAAAAACTGTCAAAACCTAGATGGGAATTGGAAGTAGTGTGCAGGAATTTTAGGAGTGTTTAATGCTTAGTATTTATGTGTGAGAGCTTTGTATATTAATGTTATTGAAAACAGGTGAATGGGGTAACAAAATGTGAGTAAATGATGTGGTGAGAATGTAGAGATTTTAGGGGAGGTTATGTCAAAATTTACCTGGAACTAGAACACTTAAGAACTAGAAATTAAGCAAAAGTATACCTTTGTAACAGATTTTGATTTGAGCTAGTTAGTGGGTAGGTTAGGAGAGATAGTTAATGCATTGTAAGCTTTAGAAATGACACTAGATGAGGAAGCTATGGATGGAGAAAGTGAGAGTTAAAATCTGTAGTATAATGCAATTAAAGGAAGAAAATATAAGTGCTGAAATGAGAACTAAGAAAATAAGTGAGTGAATTAGTATAAAAGGTGTAATAGGTTAGTGATGGATTTAAACATGTTTAGGAGGCTAATTAGGTGCTAAAATATGTGGGATTAAGTGTAGGAATAATGGAGAATTGATTAGGCAAAGTTTGGTTTGTAACAGATTAAGAAAAACTTGGAATCTGCAAAAATTTAGCAGGGTCCGGGACCTTAGTCCAGGACTAAGTCCCGGACCAGTGTACAAAATAAGGCCGAGAGTAAGGACCAGGTGGTGGTCCGGGACTTAGGTCCAGTGCAAGGACCCGGACCACCCTAATAAAATCAGCCGAGAGTATTACAACTTCAAGGTCCGGGACTTAAGAGGAGTATAAAGACCCGGACCATTACTAGAATTCAGCCGAGTTTTTCAAGCTTTGGGTCCGGAACTTACCTTAAGTATAAGGTCCCGGACCATAATTGAAATCAGCCCGAGAGTTGAGACCATGAGTTGGTCCGGGACTTAAGACCCGGACAAGGTCCCGGACCAACCAAAAATTGTAAAATTAAGTGTATTAAATGGGTATTAAGGTAAGGAAGTGAATGGTAATGATAGTATAAGATAATTAGGACTTAATTAAGGATGTTTAAAGGTCATTACGAGTATGAACTAGTTTTAAATGTAATAAAGAGTGAGTAAACCATATGTAAGCATAAGAATTGTAAAGACATAGTAAGTATGAGTTAGGAAACGTAAGAGTAATCGAGTTTAGTTAATGATAGTTAGATTAATCACTCGATTGTATGTATGTAATAGGGCTTGGATTGTGAACACCGGAGGAAAGTTAGGATACAAGTACAATGGTGAACAGTATGAACTTCTCATGCCCCGTATGCTACCTTGGTTACTCTGATTTTTGTGTTGTGTGCTAATTGATCACCAAATATGATAAACGCACGAATCGGTTATATTATGCTTACTTGTGATTATCATGAGATTGTTCTTTGTTGTATATTCTCTCTAAATCATAGTTTGTATAATTCATGAAATGTATGGATGGATATGAATGGGTGTATGCTTGATGTATTGTATTGTGACCGAATGTTATTGCAATTGGACTTCTAACTGATTCCTAACAAGCTAACCAATCTAACTTAAATTGGAAATTAAATTGGAATGAGTAGAAGTTCGATATAGTTTCGGCCTCCGTGAGGATGCGGAGTCACAAGAGGTTGGCTCCAATTCTTGACTCTGTAACTGGTCCACGGCCCAAACCCCTTAAATGGGTAGCATCCTGGATTGGTGAGTCAAGTAAATCCCGATGGTGGGACGGTGTAGTCCCGGGCCGGAGGTCATACCGACTTAACATGAGTAAAATAAGTAAGTAAGAATGAGTAAACAAGTATGGTAAAGTAAGTAAGTAAAGTAAGAGTAAGTAATGTGTAATGAGTAAATGAGTAAATGTCATCCGATTAACCTGGATGCGTAATTTGGCTAACCCTTGTGAAGGTAAGCATGGTGTGTGCTATTGTACTGCTGCCTTGGATTGTATATGTATTGTATATGATTTTATGTTGTGTGCAAAGCATGTATGTATAAATTAATGAACCGCATGTACAGTCGACCTTAAATAGTCGCGTACTGATAAGTCAGGAATGTGTCTAAGTTTACTAGGCTAATTGATGCTTAATTGTCTACATTATGACTTTATATTCCTTCCTTAATGCTTTATTTACACCTTATTGTTATAATTGTCTCCAATGATCAATTTGATATGTTTTCAGGATAAAATGCTCAACAAAATGCTTAATGAAGATTTTAGAGGTTGAGGCAACAAGTGGAAGTCAAACCAGAGTCAAAGGCTGATTTCATCAACTACTGTTGTGTTTTGTTAAGGGTCCGGTTTGTATCCTACTTTGCAAACCCGGACCATCTCATCGTAGAAGTCTCCCTAGTTTTAGTGGTGGTCCGGGTTTGCGTACTTGTTTGTAAACCCGACCAATATGAGCGGAGCGCTAGTTTTGCTACGGAAATAACAGATTGTTTTATCTTTAGTTATCTATTATTATCTTCTAGCGGTCGCTTATTTAGGTGAGATTAAAGATAGAATTCTGAGGCTTATAAAAGGAGAGTCTTGCCAATGTTAGAAGGCATGCCTACTTACACCACAATTAGTCACGTTACAACATAGAGGGACTAGCTTAGTTTGAGATTGATTCTGTCTGGGAGCCTGGAGCAGAGCAGAGAAAGAGATTCATCACAGAGACTTCACCAGAAGTCTCAGAACAGAGTTTCCTCTTGTTCTTTATTTCTACTCATTACAGTTTTTCTTATTGTAACTACGCCAATGGCTGAGTAGTCCTTTTTAGATTTCGGTTTGCTATGTATCCCTGAATTTGCTATTCCTGTTCCTTTGTGATTTAATACAATTCAATTGAGTAAAGTTATTTTCCTTGCTTAATTTGTTTAATCGTTATAATTTGGCCAATTATAAAGATTAGTATTTTGTTAGCTTATATGTGACGACTGCGGCTTTCAATTGAATTCAGGAAAATAACCGGTTAGTTTAGAGACGGTAATTCCTCTAATTGCTAGTTGACTGATAATCTAGGTTGTTCTTAAGGCGGTTAGTAAACAGTGGGTTCGTAACGAGAGTTAGAATTCGGTCTTTGCTAACTAGAATTTGCTAAGCGGGAGACCGGAGGTGAATTAACTTTGTCCTAGGGTTTTACTCAGATTTATCTTGGAAATCACTTTGGAATAGGAATTGCAGATTTAGGGAGCAATAGTAAACCGGGATCTCCTTCCCAATCAGTTTCACAACAATTATTTTCTTGCTCTTTACTGTTTTGCATTCTGTTTACAGTTTTTAATTGTCATAAAATCAAACCCCAATTTCCTGTTTTAATTGGTTATTTAGTTTTCTTATTTCTTTTCGGTTACTAAAGATTTAAACTAGACATCGCCTCCTCTGGTTCGATACTTAGGGAATACTCTCTATTAAAACTTGCTAGAATTGACCGGTACACTTGCCGTTAGGTTATACCCCAACAAGTTTTTGGCGCCGTTGCCGGGGAGGCTCGGTTATTTAGTTTGGTCTTTATTTTATCTTTATTTGTTTATTTTATCTGTTTTCATTATTTTATTTTTATTTCGAGTTTTTTTTAACTTTCGTTTCTGTTGTTTTTAATTTTGACTAGTTCAGTCGGCAGGTTAGACTAGTTTAGATAAATTTATTTTTTTTAGTTTTGCTTAATTGGTTCTAGTTAACTAATTTCTTTTCTGTTTTGATTTTGTTTTAGATATTCTTTTATCCTCCAGATTTTATTTCTGATTTTATTCCTTTATTTGAATATTCTGTGGTTAGTGGTTAGGATTTTTATCTGCATATTTTGTGAGTGTATTTCTTTTTATCTTTTTCTGATTCTTGTTGTTTTAATTGCTTCTGTTCTTTTAATTTACGCTATTATAGCTTCAGTTTACTAACTCTCGGTTTATGGTTAAGACCCGCTCTGCAGGAGAACCGGAGTTTGAGCTCAATCTTGAGATCGAGAGATTCGCAAGACAACTTCGTAAGGATTTGAACCTGGATCCACCGGTTGAAGGGCAGGCCCCTGAACCACCTATTGGCGAAGAGGTTCCGGAAGTGCAACCAGCAGTTAACATGGCGAATAACGAGAGGCAGATGAGGGACTACACCCGTCCAAGTGTTGAAGGGTTGGTGTCGCCAATAGTGATTCCCGCATTACCGGTAGGAGTGCAGTGGCAGTTCATGACTCACTATGTGACCATGGTGATGAACGCACCTCAGTTCAGCGGGACGGTTACTGAAGACCCGAATGTCCACCTCACCACATTCCTGAGATTGGTAGGAGCGTGTTCGACGCCAGCTTCGCAGGAGGTTGCTCGGCTCACTCTGTTTCCATTCTCCCTAAGGGATAGAGCAGCTGAATGGTTGAACTCACTGGCACCCGACAGCATTACCACCTGGGAAGAGTTGGCTAATGCATTTCTGGCGAAGTATTTTCCACCCTCACGGATGCTGACCATGAGAGGTGAAATTACGAACTTCAAACAGTTCGCTGGTGAGACGTTATCTGAAGCTTGGGAGCGTTTTAAGGGGAAAGTAAGGAAGGTACCACATCACAGACTAGGTGAAGAGGTTGTACTGCAGTCTTTTTACAAGGACTTGGATCCGTCTAGCCGGTTGTTGGTTGATTCATGTGCTGGAGGTAGTTTGATGGAGTTGCCCATTACAAGAATTAAAGAGCTGTTGGAGACTATTACTACAACAGCTAATCAGTGGGGAGGTACAAGAGCTGGAGAAGCTGCACCGAAGAAACCTGCTGGAGTCTATGAAGTGGATTCGAATACTTTTCTGGATGCCAAGATAGAAGCGATGTCAAAGCAGTTTGAGCGTATGTGTGCAGTGATGAATCCGCAGTCAAATACAGCAGCTGTTCCTGAGGCTTTTCCACCTTGTAAGTATTGTGGTAGAGCTTCAAACATATGCCAATGTACTCCACCACAAGAAGAGGCAGCAAATTATGTTGGTAACAGACCGGGTAATTATTTTGGGAATCAAGGCAATCTGGGTTACCACACTCAGCAGCAGAACCGTTACCAAGCTGGTGGCAACAACAGCTACAATCAGAGACCTCAGCAGCAGTATAATCCTTCCTATCAGAAGCAGCCATTACAGAATCAGCAAGCGCAGAATTCGGGTGCTGGAGCGTCTTCTAGTATGGATGAGGTTCTGGCCAGGATGAATGATTTCATCACAGTTAACACGAAGAAATTTAATGAGCTGGAAGCCTTCAATCAGGAGCAGAGAACCTTCAATAACGATTAGAGGACTTTCAATAGGAACATCGAGACTCAGCTGTCTCAGATATCTCAGTAGTTGGCTCAGCGTCCTTTGAGTTCCTTGCCTAGTCAGTTGGAGTAGAACCCGAGAGAGCACGCCAAGGCAATCACATTGAGGAGTGGTACACAACTTGACCCGGTGGTCCCTGAAGCTGAAGTTCCTCTTCCTAATGTAGAACAGAGTGAAGAAATTGCACCAGTAGGTTCTCAGGAAGAACCAGCTGAGGAGGAGGTGACGGTTAGCAAGACTACTAAGACTTCCATACCTCCACGTCGCGCAGTTGCTGAAGCGCCAGTTCCTTTTCCCAACCGTTTGAAGAAGAGAGACTTGGATGAGCAGTTTGGTAAGTTTTTGACTATCTTTAAGAAACTGACTATTAACATTCCCTTTTCTGAAGCTTTGAAGTAGATGCCAATATATGCGAAGTTCATGAAGGACATCCTGTCCAATAGGCGATCTTTAGTGGAGAAGGATACTGTGCAGCTTACCGAGAGCGTTTCAGCTGTTCTCTCAAAGAAGCTTCCGCCTAAGCTTGATGATCCAGGTACTCCGGTCATACCTTGCGCGATAGGTAATGTGAATTGCGGTAAGGGTTTATGTGATTTAGGTGCGAGTATTAATTTGATGCCCTTGTCCATGTATTTAAAGCTCGGGTTGGGAGAGTGTGAACCTACCCGGATTACTTTGCAATTAGCTGATAGGTCAATTATCTTACCTAGAAGGGTGGTCAGAGATTTAATTGTTTCAGTTGGTACTTTTGCTTTCCCTGCTGACTTTGTTATTTTAGACATGGAGGAAGACAAGGTAGTACCGCTAATTTTGGGTCGACCATTTATGCGCACAGCGAGGACCCTCATTGATGTAGAAGAAGGGAAGATTATACTACGGTTACATGATGAGCAGCTTGTCTTTGATATGACCAAGGCTGCTACTCATCCTTCTGATGTTCATGCTTGTTTTAGTCTAGACTGTTTTGACACTTTGATGCAGGATTATTCTTACAGCCCCACGGAGTTAGATGCGTTGGAGAAATGTTTGGTAGATTCCATAGAAACTGCTCACGACGATTCTGAAGTTTCTGCTGCAGCATTCCAGCTTGCTGCTGGGAGGCCGTATATGAAGAACCATCGGGTCGAGGAGGAGCCATTGGACCGAGCCCCAAAGACGCTGGCTCCTTCTGTGGAATCACCACCTTCTCTTGAACTCAAGCCTCTTCCTAGTCACCTTAAATATGCTTTTCTAGTTCCTCCATCTGATTTACCTTTTATCATTTCTAACGCTTTGACTGATGAACAGGAGGAAGCCTTGTTGCAGATTTTGAGGAGGAACAAAGAGGCGTTAGGATGGTCTATTGCTGATGTCAAAGGTATTTCTCCCATGTTTTGCACTCACCACATTTATCTTGAGGAGAATTACAAGCCATTGAGACAGCCCCAGCGGAGACTAAACCCGCACATGAAAGAGGTGGCTAAGAAGGAAGTTATCAAGTTACTGGATGCAGGTATAATCTATCCGATCTCTGACAGCGAATGGGTAAGTCCTACTCAGGTAGTACCTAAGAAGGGAGGTTTAATGGTGGTACCTAATGACAAAGGTGAATTAGTCCCTCAGCGTACTATTACCGGGCATAGAGTTTGCATTGATTATAGGAAGTTAAATGCCGCCACTAGGAAAGACCACTTCCCCCTTCCCTTTATTGACCAAATGCTAGAAAGGCTTGCAGGGCAAGAATATTACTGTTTCTTAGATGGTTACTCCGGTTACTTTCAAATTCCAATTGCTAAAGAAGATCAGGAGAAAACCACTTTTACTTGTCCATATGGTACTTATGCTTATCGACGCATGCCTTTCGGTTTATGTAATGCTCCAGCCACTTTTCAACATTGCATGACTGCTATCTTTACTGATTTTATTGAAAAGTGCATCGAAATCTTTATGGATGATTTTTCTGTTTTTGGACCGACTTTCGATTCATGTTTGAGAGACTTGGACTTGATCTTAGCTAGATGCAGGGAAACTAAATTGGTGCTTAATTGGGAGAAGTGTCACTTCATGGTGCAGGAGGGCATCGTGCTCGGGCATAAGATTTCTAGGAAAGGGATCGAGGTTGACAAGGCCAAGGTTGAAGTCATCGAGCAGCTGCCACCACCATCGTCGGTAAAGGATGTCCGAAATTTCCTTGGTCACACAAGTTTTTATAGGCACTTTGTTAAGGATTTCTCTAAGATCTCTAAACCTCTTTGTGATTTGTTGCTTAAGGATGCTAAATTTGAGTTTACGCATGAGTGTTTAGATGCTTTCAATTTGCTTAAAGCTAAACTGGTTTCTTCACCTGTTATTGTTGCTCCTGATTGGTCGTTGCCTTTTGAGATTATGTGTGATGCCAGCGACTACGCATTGGGAGCAGCTTTGAGGCAGAGGCACGACAAGGTATTGAGGATAGTCTACTATGCTAGTAAGACTATGAATGAGGCGTAGAAGAACTACGCCACGATGGAGAAGGAGCTGCTGGCGATCGTCTTTGCTTGTGATAAGTTTCGACCGTACATCATTGGCAGCAAAGTCATCGTGTACACCGACCACTCCGCCCTCAGGTATCTCTTTGGGAAGGTTGATGCTAAACCCCGTTTGATCAGGTGGATTTTGCTTTTGCAGGAATTCGATATTGAGATTAGAGACAAACCTGGAGCACAGAACGGAGTGGCGGATCACTTATCCCGTATGGAGGTTCCAGATGATGGCAGGCCAATCAATGAATATTTCCCGGACGAGTATGTCTACATGATCGGTCATTCTACGGACCCTTGGTATGCTGACATCACGAACTACCTAGCCAAAGGCATCATTCCTTCAGAGTTGTCGTATCAGCAGAAGAAGAAGTTCTTCTCCACAGTCAAGCACTACCTTTGGGATGACCTGTTTCTGTTCAAGGTCTGTGCAGATGGTATGATTCGTCGTTGTGTATCCGAGAGTGAAGCTCGAGACATCATGACACACTGCCATTCTAGAGAAGCAGGGGGTCATTTTGGTCCGGCTAGGACAGCCGCGAAGGTTTTGGAGGCCGGCTTCTTCTGGAAGAATATGAATAAGGATTGTTATCAGTTTGTCTCCACATGCGACCAATGTCAGAGGCAGGGGAATTTATCCAGACGTCATGAGATGCCATTGAATTTGATCTTGGAGGTTGAACCGTTCGATCTTTGGGGCATCGATTTCATGGGACCGTTTCCATCATCTCAGGGCAACCTCTACATCTTGGTAGCAGTGGATTATGTCACCAAGTGGGCTGAAGCGATAGCAGCACCGACAAATGATGCGGAGAGTGGTGCTCAAGTTTTAAAGAGGAATATCTTACCGTTTGGGGTCCCACGAGCAATCATCAGTGACGGGGGTACACACTTCTGCAACAAGCAGTTTGAGGCTCTTCTATAGAAATATGGTGTGCGACATAAGGTTTCTCTACCGTACCATCCACAGACGAACGGGCAAGCTGAGATCACTAACAGAGAACTTAAGTGGATCCTCTAGAAATATGTCACATCTTCGAGGCGAGATTGGTCCCTTAAGTTGGATGACGCCTTGTGGGCATACCGAACTGCTTTTAAAACACCTTTAGGTATGTCCCCGTACAAGCTGGTTTTTGGCAAGGCATGCCACTTACCTATGGAGTTGGAGCACAAGTCTTTTTGGGCAATAAAGGCGCTGAATTTCGATCTTCAAAAGGCTGGCGAGAAGCATAAGTTGCAGCTATGTGATCTGGAGGAGTTTCGAGAGGAAGCTTATGAAAACGCCAACATTTATAAGGAGAAGACGAAGAGGTGGCATGATAATCTATTAGTCAAGCGTGAGTTTCACGTTGGGGATAAGGTTCTTTTATTCAACTCCCGTCTGAAATTATTTCCAGGGAAGTTGAAGTGTCGTTGGTCTGGACCGTTTACAGTGATAAATGTCTCGCCCTATGGAGCCATGGTTTAATCAATGCAGAGGGGGAAACATTCAAAGTCAACGGGTCTCAGCTAAAGCATTATCTCAGTGGTGACATCGCTGAAGTCCATTCGGTGATCACGGTCTTTGATCCTCCATACTGATTCTCCAATGCACGGTTTAGCCAAAGACCGAAAAGACGGGCGGCTGACTGGGAGACAACCAGTTTTGTGAGTTTTATTATTTCGTCTTTGTTTATTTCTCGTAAGTTTTTTTATTATTATTGTTTTTCATTCTTTATTTTTGGGCTAATGAGTTTGTTAGACATGTTCTGTTTAGTTTTTCATGGGTTTGAAGGTGAATTCAGGAGTTTGGAGGGACATCAGTTACCAATTTAAGTTTCTGGCCACTTTTGAGGGTGGTCCGGGTTTGGAGCTTGGTTTATAAACCCGGACCGTATGTTTGGCGAAGCTACTGGGATGTTTTATAGGTGGTCCGGGTTCAGGGGCGAGTTTGCAAACCCGGACCTGGCGGGCACACTACTTACTGACTACTTTTGAAGGTGGTCCGGGTTTGCGTATTGGTTTGCAAACCCGGACCGCATAAGCGCAATACTTACTGGCATGTTTTTCGTGTGGTCCGGGTTTGGGTATTGGTTTGCAAACCCGGACCGCATAAGCGGAGAACCTACTGGCCTATTTTATGTATGGTCCGGGTTTGCGTACTGGTTTGCAAACCCGGACCCAATTTTCCGCAGAATCAAAAGGGAGCGCGCGACCCAGATCCCTAACTCCACTAATTCCTCTTACCGCCGTGCCCCGATTCCCTTCTCCTCCTTCCCACCGCACCTGCTTTCGCCACTGCTTCCGTCCTCGACCCGCGCGTCGCTACACCACCACCACCACCTGTCCCAGCCCGACTCACACCACCACCACCTTCGCTGCTCCGTTCCCACTACCGTCCTCCTCTGCGGCCTAATCCCCCGACCTACACTCTACTTCACCGTCCCCGACACCAATCCCGGCTCGACTCACACCCCCACCACCACTTCCACCATCTATTCCCGTGCTCCACTGCGGCACCTGTTAACACTTTTTCCACGCCCCGACTCACGCCACCGTGCTTCCTCGACTACTGCAGTTTCTACGGCACCGAAGCGCGCACGACGGTCCACCACTGCTGCCGCCTCTTCATCGGCCGCGCCTGCACCGCCGCCACCAGTTCAATTCCGAGAATCAGTGCGCTCCGATTTCATCAGTGAGGCTGCCTTCGACTGGTATAATGTCAAGGACCGGAAAATAATTCCGGAGAGGTCAGTTTCTCCTGAGTTAATTTCTGAATTTAATTTGGACAGTGTGTTTGGTGAAAAAGGTTGGGGCAATCTGTTGCATCTCGGTAGGGGGAGCTATTATCCGAGATTGGTTAAGTTGTTTTATGCCAATGCTGAGAAGGAAGATAATTCTAGTGTGATTTTCTCAAGGGTGAAAGGGAAAGTCATTCGGTTAGGATCTTCAGAAATCAGGGAATATTTTGGGGTGAGTGTAAGATTTGCTGATGATGCTTTTACTGAGGCCCTGAAACATAAGGAGAATGATAAGAAAAGGGCTAAGGAGCATTATTTATGTTTGATTGTTAATGACCATGAGGTGCAGTACCGTCAGGGACGGTCTTCGAGGGATATGCAAGTTGTGACGGGGGACAAGCTACAGACCCCGCTGGAGCGGTTGCTTTTGGCTATCATTATGCATAATGTTCGCCCCAGGGAGTGTGCTGACCTTAACTCCTTGGATTGTTTATTTTTGCGGCATCTGCTGGATGATGCATTTTCACTTGAAGCTTGTCCTATAGTTTTCCCTTCAGTGATTTTTGATCATATTCTGAGGATCATGGATGTGGATTGTACTGCTTCCTTTGCTTTCCCGCACTTTTTGCAGTTTCTTTTTGAGAGGGCAAGGGTTGACTTCAGTGATGAGCGGCCTCAGACTCCTGCTTCTCCCTTAGACATGACAGCTATGCATCGGTTTCAGTGGGAGAAGATCGGGGATGGTTGGATTAAGCATCGTCGTGCCCGACCGGGTGAGCGAGTCGCCCGATCTTCTGGTGCCGATATGGCCGGACCCTCAGAGGTTAGGGATACTAATGTTCCTGCAGCAGATCAGACACAAGGATTTGAGGAGCTGATGGCGGAGTTCAGGGATTGGCAGGGGGTGTGCACCACCCGCTTTGATGAGTTTGGCTCGTGCCTCGATGATTTATCCACTCAAGTTCAGAACTATGGGGTTCGTTTGACTTCTTTCGGTCTGTTTTATTACCTATAATGTTTACCCACACGCTTACTGTTTCTGCAAGTCAGTATTTGCTTTTGGTTTTATTTCTTGAGCTACAGGTCTGCTTTTGCTGCGTGTGAGGTATTGAGGGAACCAAAGGAAACTCTGTCGAATTTTCTATAGAATTCAACACCCCGATGCTTTTACCTAAGTGTGAGGACGTTGTCCTCACCATACTCCAGGGGCGTGATTTTCTAACTTCTTTTATTTTGCAAACGTTGTTTTCTGCGAATTTGTGTTTTCCTTCCGTCTTAATCATTTTAATGAAGCAATGAGGGCATTGCTTATTTCTAAGTGTGAGGAAGGGAAATTACACATGCTCATGCTCAATTACATTCGAATGTGCTAATTTTGAACTTTTGTTTTTAAAGGCTACCACTTCATTTTCACTACATTTTTGTTGGCCCTCAAAATTTTTGGTTGCATAACATACCTGAGTCTTATTCATTGGTTGGACAAGTTGGTTTGGAACACCGCACGAGTAGCACTAGTTTTTGTGAGATCGAAGCTAGAAAACAGTTGTGGGAATTCTGGTTGCACTGCTTGTATGTACAGTTTTGTTTAATGCTTGTCTAGTTCTTCATTAAAAAGTTAAGCCATTAGTGTAGCAATTTGATTTTTGATTTCACTTGGGGACTTTGGGAATGATTCTTGAATGAAAGGAAGGAAGGAGAAAGGCAAGGTACTCCTCTAATCGAACTTTTAACCCAGAAACAGGCCTCCTCCATTTGGTAATTAAGTCCTTGGGGTGCCTCATCGCCCATCTACCTAATGTCATCTGATCTGGGATAGAAAACCCAACACCGCTACATGAATGGAGAGAAAAGTCTGAGGGATATAAAACAGAAAGTTAATGCTTGTTTAGAAAGTTGAAGAAATTTATTTCAAATGCAAAGTGCAAATTCTTTCTTGATTATGAGTACGTGGTGATAAAAGGTAATATGGAATAAGATATTACTTCTCACCCCTTGTCGTCCATGGATTGTGGAAAGTTAATTGGAAAGTAGTCCCTGAGTGAAATTGGAGTCAGGTGGTTTTACTATGTGTCTTAAGCCTTTGGAAAATACTTCTCAATTCACTGGTTATGAAAACCTGCAAGTGTGGATCATTGTTCTCTATGACTGCTTTTCATTATTAGATCTCCTTGTGCACGGTTCTAAACTGACGTCTCCCTTCTGTTAGATTTCAGTATGTTTCTGTTTGCTTGAGGGCAAGCAAAGATTAAGTGTGAGGAAGTTGATAAGTCAGGAATGTGTCTAAGTTTACTAGGCTAATTCATGCTTAATTGTCTACATTATGACTTTATATTCCTTCCTTAATGCTTTATTTACACCTTATTGTTATAATTGTCTCCAATGATCAATTTGATATGTTTTCAGGATAAAATGCTCAACAAAAAGCTTAAATGAAGATTTTAGAGGTTGAGGCAACAAGTGGAAGTCAAACCAGAGTCAAAGGCTGATTTTCATCAACTACTGCTGTGTTTTGTTAAGGGTCCTGGTTTGTATCCTACTTTGCAAACCCGGACCATCTCATCGTAGAAGTCTCTGCCTAGTTTTAGTGGTGGTCCGGTTTTGCGTACTTGTTTGCAAACCCGGACCAATATGAGCGGAGCGCCAGTTTTGCTACGGAAATAACGGATTAGTTGTTTTATCTTTAGTTATCTGTTATTATCTTCTAGCGGTCACTTATTTAGGTGAGATTAAAGATAGAATTCTGAGGCTTATAAAAGGAGAGTCTTGCCAACGTTAGAAGGCATGCCTACTTACACCACAATCAGTCATGTTACAACATAGAGGGACTAGCTTAGTTTGAGATTGATTCTGTTTGGGAGCCTGGAGCAGAGCAGAGAAAGAGATTCATCACGGAGACTTCACCAGAAGTCTCAGAAGAGAGTTTCCTCTTGTTCTTTATTTCTACTCATTACAGTTTTTCTTATTGTAACTATGCCAATGGCTGAGTAGTCCTTTTTAGATTTCGGTTTGCTATGTATCCCTGAATTTGCTATTCTTGTTCCTTTGTGATTTAATACAATTCAATTGAGTAAAGTTATTTTCCTTGCTTAATTTTTTTAATCGTTATAATTTGGCCAATTATAAAGATTAGTATTTTGTTAGCTTATATGTGACGACTGCGGCTTTCAATTGAATTCAGGAAAATAACCGGTTAGTTTAGAGACGGTAATTCCTCTAATTGCTAGTTGACTGATAATCTAGGTTGTTCTTAAGGCGGTTAGTAAACAGTGGGTTCGTAACGAGAGTTAGAATTCGGTCTTTGCTAACTAGAATTTGCTAAGCGGGAGACTGGAGGTGAATTAACTTTGTCCTAGGGTTTTACTCAGATTTATCTTGGAAATCACTTTGGAATAGGAATTGCAGATTTAGGGAGCAATAGTAAACCGGGATCTCCTTCCCAATCAGTTTCACAACAATTATTTTCTTGCTCTTTACTGTTTTGCATTCTGTTTACAGTTTTTAATTGTCATAAAATCAAACCCCAATTTCCTGTTTTAATTGGTTATTTAGTTTTCTTATTTCTTTTCCGGTTAGTAAAGATTTAAACTAGACATCGCCTCCTCTGGTTCGATACTTAGGGAATACTCTCTATTAAAACTTGCTAGAATTGACCGGTACACTTGTCGTTAGGTTTTACCCCAACACGTACCCTAGTTAGCACGCGGTATATGCGAAGTTTATGCGCAACTTTTGCTGAGCCCCTTGGGGCGATGTTTTTACTACATGCAGGTCCTCGAGAAGGGTGAAGATGATGAAGAGATTAAGTTTGTTTTCTTTTTGTCTATAATTGGTGAATTGTGAATGGTGTATTATGTTGTACACGGCTGTAGGTTTTATTAGCCGGTGTACCATGGGGTACACCCTTTTGGATAGTGAAAGAATATTGGGATGATGTGGATGAGTAGTTGGTAGAAACTCATAATTTTTGGAGATTGGAAAGAGATGTAATTAAATACTTTAAATACTCGGTAATCCAGCAATGTAAGTATGTTATCTTTTGTATTTGGTATGAAATGTAGTAGCTCGGTATACTTAGGCATCAGACCGTCACTGTAAGTAGTAATAGCCTTGCTAGCCGTATGGGCGGTTAACGGCGTTGTATCACCCGTCGTAGTAGTATTTCCGCTACGACGTAGTATGATTAACAGGACGATTAAACGGTAAGTATAAGATTAACGGTAGGGGTGTTACAAAAAGTGGTATCAGAGCGAAGTGTCGCTCTGATGTCCTAGAATTACCGAGCATAGGGATTGCCGAGTTAGGATTTCAACCGTCTTAAGGCGGATACTTAGAAACTTAACTAGGAACTACCGTTATTAACAACGGATACCCTTGACGTCCTTATGGACGATACCTTTGCTTAAATTCCAAGACCCATCGGTCACATGCTACAAAGCCTAATGTAAATGTTAAATGTTCAGATGTCAGGACGAGGCCGAGGCCGAGGCCGAACTAGAGGTGAGACCTCAGATGGACCCGGCGCGCAGACGATAGCTGAGATCGTCGCCGCCACAGTAGCACAAATGCTACCTCAAGTAATCACTACTATGCAGCAAACCCAACAGAACCAACAAACTCAAATGGACCAATCCCCCCCATCCCACCGAGAAGTAACTGGGTAAAAGCTATCGCAGATCTCCGACCTCCGTGCTTTAGAGGCGAGAGACCCTGATAAGCTTGAAGCCTACATCTCCGAAATGGAGACTGCATTTGAGACTCTCGAATGTCCTACTGGAGTTCGAGTGAGATTAGCCGCCTAGTACCTTAAGGATGCAGCCATGGATTGGTGGAAACTAATCAAGAACGATCATGCTGATGACCCCACCTTCGACTGGGAATCCTTCACAGCCCTCCTCCGATCCAAATACTACCCGGAACATGTCAAGACCAGAAAAAGACTTGAGTTGGATGCTTTGAAAATGACAGAGAAGATGTCTGTCGATGAGTACTACCACACCTTCACCTCTCTTCTAGCCTTCTACCCAACCTTGGGTACACCGGCCAGGTGTTGGTCGATCGCTTCTATGGCGGTCTGAGCTATCGCCTTCGGTATGGTATGGGCTACACCAGATTTACCTCCCTTCAGGTAAATATCGGTTAACCCTTAGTACCATTGTAAATCCTTAAATCTTTACCTCCATCTTCTTAATTAAGAATCCCGGCTAATACCTGAAACTTTAGGAGTGTTATCACGCGGCATCTCGCGTTGAGATCACTTGCCAGCTAAGGGATGAAGAAACCGCGCTTAAGCGCAAGGCCAACAACAAAAACACTAGTGCCGAGGAGCAGAACCAAGGGAAGAGTTGGAAAAAAAGAAGGGAAAGTTCTTCCAGCAAACCCAAAAGAACTTCCCGAGTGAGAGCAGTGCCCAGGAGAAGGGCAAACCCGTCGAGCTTCTTCAACTTGGTTCTTCTGCACCGGTGGCTGCGAAGCCACTGAGATCACACCCACCTAAGGGTAAACTTCTATTCCTAATTCGTATTTGCATAAGTATCATACCTAGTATTTCCACACAAATGTGCTAACTCTCTAAACCTTAGGTTCTGGCTCCGGTTTCACCAAGAACTACTCAGATGACCGCGCATATGTGTGTAGAAAGTGCAACCAAGACCATCCCGGCCTAGCTTGCCAAGGGCGAGAAATCCGGTACAACTGTCAGAAGTCCGGACACCGAGCCAACTTTTGCCCAGAGAATGCCAAACCCAGAGGAAACTTCAAGAGCTATAAGCAGAGGGAAGGCAAGGAGGTTGCATTTGGCGATGCACCAGCCCAGCAGGCGCCGCAGGGACAGGGATCCCGAGGTCCTCAGAAGGGCGCACCCCAGAGGCATCATGCCTTGCACATTATTGACAGAGATGGGACCGGTTCTAAGTCCGGCCCAGGTGATTAAACTGAACCTTTAATCCTTGAGAAGCATGACTAAGTATTGAAGTAATTGTTTGAGTGAATGCATGAGTAAATGAATAGAAGTGTGTATTGAGCATGAAAATAAGTAGTTGAAACTAGTACTCACTGTAGATGAAATTCATAACCATAGGAAGCTTTAGTATCTGCTATCCGATACCTTCGAAACCAAATCAAGAAGAGACCGACATCACCACACACCACTACACCTACGAACAGTGTCAGGTCATCCGACCAGGTATGATTTTATTAAAGGAATACCTGACACCCGAAGCCTAAATTGCGATCATCCGACGATGCAACGAGCTAGGAATGGGTCAAGGAGGATTTTATACACCCGAATTCCCCGGTGGAGCGAAGATGAAGCTGAAGATGATGTGCTTGGGAAAGGATTGGAATCCTTATACCAAGACATACCAAGAGACACGTATACAAGATGGAGCGACGCCACCGACAATACCCCCTGAATTTCAGACACTTGTCACACAAGCAGTAGAACTTGCACGACAATGCGAATATGATCCGATCCCCGCAATTGAAGCGGACATTTGTATCGTCAACTTCTATGAGAAAGAAGGACGACTTGGGTTACACCAAGACAAGAACGAGACAACGGAATCTCTTGAACAAGGAGTGCCCGTAGTGTCTTGGTCCATTGTTGATGACGCCATCTTTATGTATAGCGAGCAAAAGCGTGTGGACCGCGCAGAGACATTGGTATTGAGATCGGGAGATGTCCTAATCATGGGTGGAAAATCTAGTATGCTGTATCACGGGATCAACAAGATCAAGTTGAATACGGCACCACCGGCAATAATCAATGCCACACACATGAAACCAGGACGCCTGAACCTTACCTCTAGAAAGTATTAAATTCATAGTATCATGTAATGTATTAGTAACGTGTATTAGAGACACAGTATGTATGATGGTTGGTTTATCAATAAAGAGTAGTGTTGATTTAAATTCCACTTGTGTCCACCATCAATACTTATGAAATTATGACTTCATTAGGTTGTGGACTCGGTACCGAAGGTAACCTGAGTATCCTCACAGAAGCACAAACCAGTAAAAGCGGCACCATCTTAATGGGAACCTTCCCAGTGAATGGCATTGAAGCCTCAATGTTATTCGACTCCGGTGCCTCTCACATCTTCGTATCACCATCTTTTGTGAAGAGGTTGAAGCTAGATGCGGATGAGCTGCCTAATTTCCTGGTTACTCTCCCATCGAAGGAGCGGACACGGTGTACCAAATACTATCAGACAGCCACGATCCAAATCAAAGGAGAATCGTTTCCCATCTCCTTCATCGAGTTTAATGGGTTGGGATTCGATGTAATAGTCAGAATGAATTGGTTGGAGCGGCACAAGGGGCGAATCATCTACGCCGACCATCGATTGCTGCTCAAGAGTCCTTCTGGGTTACTGTATCTTACCGCTAGAGACCGAGAGAGCCTTCGACCACAGTCATCTCCGCTATGGCTATGTACCGGGAGCTTAGAAAGGGCCATGAAGTGTATTTGTGTTATGTACAAGACCTAGAGAGAGATCCAGAGTTCAATCCTGAAGTACCTATCGTATCTGAATTTCCTAATGTATTCCCTAAGGAGCTACCTGGCATGCCACCTCGACGAGCAGTAGAGTTTGAGATTAACCTTTTGCCAGGTACTGGTCCCATTGCTAGGCCACCATACCACATGGCACCTGCTGAAATGACTGAGCTGAAAGAACAGTTACGCGATCTTCTCGACAAAGGGTTTATATGCCCGAGCGTATCACCCTAGGGAGCACCGGTCCTCTTTGTGAAGTAGAAGGACGGTAGACTCCAACTTTGTATTGACTACCGCGAGTTGAATGCGGTTACAGTCAAGAATAAATACCTATTGCCACGCATCGATCACCTATTCGACCAGCTGAAAGGAGCCTCAGTCTTCTTCAAGATCGACCTTCGTTCTGGGTATCACCAGATTACTATCAGAGAGCAAGACATAGAGAAAATGGCATTCCATACCAGATATGGCCACTACGAATTCACAGTCATGCCATTCGGTTTGTCAAATGCACCAGCAAAATTCATGGATTTAATGAATCGACTCTTCAGTGAGTAGTTGGACACCTCAGTTGTTGTATTTATTGATGACATCCTTGTGTATTCTAAATCAACAGAAGAGCATGAAATTCACCTGAGGAAAGTACTTGAGACACTGCGCGAGAACCAGCTGTATGCAAAGTTCTCCAAATGCGAATTCTGGCTAGATCAGGTATCATTCCTTGGTCATGTCATCTCGAGCGCAGGTATTTCGGTTGACCCTTCTAAGATTGAAGCTGTACGATCATGGCCTAGACCCAAGACTGTTACCGACATTACGAGCTTTCTTGGTCTAGCCGGTTACTACCGAAGATTTGTAAAGGACTTCTCGAAAGTCACTAAGCCCATGACTACACTGATGAAGAAAGATGCACCGTTTGTATGGACATACGAGTGCGAAGTATCATTTCAGAGCCTAAAAGACTCATTGACCTCAGCGCCGATTCTCACACTTCTAGAGGGCACAGAGGGATTTGGGGTATATTGTGATGCATCAGGCAAAGGAATGGGATGCGTACTCATGCAGCATGGCAAGGTTGTAGCTTATGCCTCCAGCCAGCTGAAAAAGCATGAGGAGAATTACCCGACTCACGACTTAGAGCTAGGAGCCATTGTCTTCGCCTTAAAGATATGGCGACACTATCTCTATGGGGTAAGCATCACCATCTACTCCGACCATAAGAGCTTACAACATGTATATACACAGAAAGAACTGAATTTGAGACAGAGAAGGTGGATGGAGTTCCTCTCAGACTACGACATCGACCTACAGTATAAGGAAGGGAAGGCAAATGTGGTAGCCGACGCCCTGAGCCATCGAGCACACTCGCTCCATTCGCTACTCGCTTCTTCTAGCTTAGTTGACGAGGTGCGAGACGCTCAGTTGAGCGACCCTTACCTGACCGAAATCAGACAGACGATCACAGATGGTACATTTGAGAAGAAGAAATATGATTTTAAGTTGCATGAAGATGGTCTGATTTGGTTGAATGACAGGCTATGCGTCCCCCGAAGCAATGATGAGCTAAGGGATCGCATCCTGCGAGAGTCACACAGTTCTACATTGTCATTCCATCCAGGAGCCTTTAAGATGTACAAAGACATGAAGAGGTACTTCTGGTGGTCTGGAATGAAATCAGATGTGACAGAGTATGTACTGAGATGCTTGACATGCTAGAAAGTAAATTTTGAACATCGTAGACCGGGCGGAATGGTACAATCGATGCCAGTTCCGGAGTGGAAATTTCACGATATCTCCATGGATTTTGTTGTAGGACTCCCACCTGCCAGGGGAGGACTCGACATGATCTGGGTTGTAGTCGATCGCCTCACCAAGGTTGCCAGATTCATACCGATGAAGGACACCTGGAAGGTAGTGAAGCTCGCAGAGCTATTAGACAAGAAGATTATCAGACATCACGGAGTCCCTAAAACCATAGTATCTAACCACGACATCAGATTTCTTTTGAGATACTGGAGAGCTACACGGGAAGCGTTAGGAACAGAATTGAAGCTGAGCACCGCCTTCCATCCTCAGACCGACGGTCAGACAGAAAGGACCATCCAGACACTAGAGGACATGCTTAGAGCATGTGCCTTAGACTTTCAGGGGAGTTGGTTAGATAAGCTTCATCTTATCGAGTTCTCGTACAATAAAAGCTATCATGCTTCGATTAAGATGCCGCCTTTCGAAGCCCTATACGGTAGACCTTGCCGTACACCTTTATGTTGGGATGAGTCAAGCGAAACGGTCATTATAGGACCAAAATATTTAGAACAAGTCCAAGAGGAAGTGCAACAAATCCGAGCCAATATGAAGGCAGCCCAAGATAGACAGAAATCCTATACCGATGTGAGACGACGCAACCTTGAGTTCACTGTGGGCGACCAAGTGTTCTTGCCCGTTTCACCTATGAAGGGCATATTCCGTTTTGGTCAGAAGGGCAAGCTGAGCCCAAAATTTGTAGGGCCGTACACTATCAGCGAAAGAGTTGGATCCGTAACCTATAGGTTAGCACTACCTGAGGACTTGGGGCGTGTCCATGATGTCTTTCATGTGTCACAACTCAAGAAATACATTTCTGATCCTTCTCATCTCCTAGAGCCTGAGAGCCTTTCCATTGAGCCGACAATGAGATATGTCGAGACCCCTGTGAGAATCCTTGATAGGAAGACCAAAGACACTCGCCATAAGTCTATACGTATGGTGAAGGTCCTATGGTCAAACCATGATGTCGAAGAAGCGACATGGGAGTTGGAAGATGCCATGAAGGCGAAGTACCCACAGTTATTCATAGACTAGATAGTCTAGTGTTTAGTAGATACGGGTACGGGGCGTACCCCCTTTTAAGGGGGGTAGAGCCTTTTGCTTTTGCATTGGTTCGGGGTGAGCATTGCATGGTGTGTGTGTATTGTAATATATTTTGATGGCACATGTAGTGCAGAGTGTGTTTAGTATGTGAAAGTATGTATGTGTAATGTGTAGTGTATGGATGTGTATGTACAATGTATGGTGTATTGTGTAATGTGGATGTGATGGTCTGTATGGAAATGTGGATTGTGTATGTGAATTCGTATGGTGCTTGTATTGTGTATGCTTGTAATGTAGAGAACCTCATAGGTGGTAGTAAGACACATTATGGCAATTGGTTTGCCTAATGAGTAGAATAATAAACTATTAACCCTTGAGCAACTTTGAGGGCAAAGTTTCTTAAAGGGGGTAGATTGAAATACCCCGTAATTAAAAATAGTGATTAATTAGGCTAATAAGTAATTTATAAGCTTAATTATGTCAAAATAATCATGAGGGAACAAATCCCGAAGAAAACGGATCCTTAAAACAAATTAAGAACACTAACGAACCTTAAAGCGCGGTTTTCGAGGAAACGGGGAAAACGTGACTTTAAGCGGGTCAAATAGACTCGTAACAATTTTGGTCAACTAAACAGTCATTAATAAATATTAGTGAAGGTCTAGAACCAATAAAATCAATAAAACGAGAAAATAGTAAAAACTGTCAAAAACGGGAAGTTGTGGGGTAAAAACATAAATAACCCAAACTAGTGTGTCCACTATTGAAATAAAAATGTAAAGTTTGTGTGTGTGGGCTGTGGCAGCCGATTTGTACTGCCACTCTCACCCTCTCTTAACCTCTTCCTTATTTGCAAGAGACAAAACAATTAAAAGCATAAAGTAACCCCCTTTTACTTACTTACTCTCTCTCCTACTCTCTATTCTCCTCTCACTCACGTACAGCCCTCTCCCTCACTCTCTGATTCCTTTCTTCCCCAAGCCGGCGACAACAATGGAGATTTGAACACCCCACACAAAACCTCCACTTCTCTTCTCTTGTTAACCCCTTGAACCTCCACCATAAATTACAAAAATTATACCACTCGAATCCTCTCATCAAGGAAAACATATTCCTCCTTTAAAAATTCAAAAACAAGCATTTTCATCTCCATAGGTATTCTTGATTTGGAGCTTGGAGACCACCATTAGAAGCCCCTTCTTCACCTCTATGGTTTAAGGTAAAAAGAAATCCAGGAGCACTACCTTTTCTTGCTCTTATTCTCAAAATTGAAATTTCTAAGTTGTGAACTCCTATCCCTTTTTGTTCCAGCCGATTTTGGCATTGTTGGAGGAGTAGAAATATTGCTCTAGTGCTGTTCCAAGCCTCACCTACTCCTTTGCAAGGTAATAAATTCTTAAACCCTAGAAAGTTACCTAAAAGCCTTAATATAATCTAAGGGCTAGTTGAATTAAATGGTGATATGTAATGGGTTGTAGTGTAGAGCTTTGAATCTTCATAGCTGTTGGAAAAAGAAAGGAAGAAGGAAGAAGAAAGAAGAAGAAAAGAGAACTAGAAGAAGAACAAGGTAAATGATGCTCACATTTGTAGTTTTGTTAATGCTTATGTAACAGATTTTAAAAGTTTAAAATGTATAGTGTAAAATGGTAATGAGTAGTAGTGTAATGTGTAGGAAGAACTAAACTATTTTGAAGCTTAAAAGACATTTAAAAACTGTCAAAACCTAGATGGGAATTGGAAGTAGTGTGCAGGAATTTTAGGAGTGTTTAATGCTTAGTATTTATGTGTGGGAGCTTTGTATATTAATGTTATTGAAAACAGGTGAATGGGGTAACAAAATGTGAGTAAATGATGTGGTGAGAATGTATAGATTTTAGGGGAGGTTATGTCAAAATTTACCTAGAACTAGAACACTTAAGATCTAGAAGTTAAGCATAAGTATACCTTTGTAAAAGATTTTGATTTGAGCTAGTTAGTGGGTAGGTTAGGAGAGATAGTTAATGCATTGTAAGCTTTAGAAATGACACTAGATGAGGAAGCTATGGATGGAAAAGTGGAGTTAAAATCTGTAGTATAATGCAACTAAAGGAAGAAAATATAGTGCTGAAATGAGAACTAAGAAAATAAGTGAGTGAATTAGTATAAAAGGTGTAATAGGTTAGTGATGGATTTAAACATGTTTAGGAGGCTAATTAGGTGCTAAAATATGTGGGATTAAGTGTAGGAATAATGGGGAATTGATTAGGCAAAGTTTGATTTAGCTGGGTCCGGGACCTTAGTCCAGGACTAAGTCCCGGACCAGTGTACAAAATAAGGCTGAGAGTAAGGACCAGGTGGGGTCCGGGACTTAGGTCCAGTGCAAGGACCCGGACACCCTAATAAAATCAGCCGAGAGTATTACAACTTCAAGGTCCGGGACTTAAGAGGAGTATAAAGACCCGGACCATTACTAGAATTCAGCCGAGAGTTTTTCAAGCTTTGGGTCCGGAACTTACCTTACGTATAAGGTCCCGAACCATAATTGAAATCAGGCTGAGAGTTGAGACCATGAGTTGGTCCAGACTTGAGACCCGGACAAGGTCCCGGACCAACCAAAAATTGTAAAATTAAGTGTATTAAATGGGTATTAATGTAAGAAGTGAATGGTAATGATAGTATAAGATAATTCGGACTTAATTAAGGATGTTTAAAGGTCATTAAGAGTATGAACACGTTTTAAAAGTACTCCCTCCGTCCCAAGTTGACTGTCCACTTTACTATTTGGATGGGTCGTTTGACTTCAATATTTACCTGTAATAATATCTTTTTATAAATTTATGTTTTATAATAGAATCCTTATGTGAAAAACTATATATTATATACTTAATTTTTAAAAATTATTTTATCTTATATGTTTAATATTGAAGTGGAAAAACGTGCCAAAAAGCAAACAAGACACTTATGACGGGACGGAGGTAGTAATAAAGAGTGAGTAAACCATATGTAAGCATAAGAATTGTAAAGACATAGTAAGTATGAGTTAGGAAACGTAAGAGTAATCGAGTTTAGTTAATGATCGTTAGATTAATCACTCAATTGTATGTATGTCATAGGACTTGGATTGTGAACACCGAAGGAAAGTTGGGATACAAGTACAACGGTGAACGGTATGAACTTCTCATGCCCCGTATGCTACCTTGGTTACTCTGATTTGTGTGTTGGGTGCTAATTGATCACCAAATAAGATAAACGCACGAATCGGTTATATTATGCTTACTTGTGATTATCATGAGATTGTTCTTTGTTGTATATTCTCTTTAAATCATAGTTTGTATAATTCATGAAATGTATGGATGGATATGAATGCGTGTATGCTTGATGTATTGTATTGTGACCGAATGTTATTGCAATTGGACTTCTAACTGATTCCTAACAAGCTAACCAATCTAACTTAAATTGGTAATTAAATTGGAATGAGTAGAAGTCCGATATAGTTTTGGCCATGCGTGAGGATGCGGAGTCACAAGAGGTTGGCTCCAATTCCTGACTACTGGTCCACGGCCCAAACCCCTTAAATGGGTAGCATCCTGGATTGGTGAGTCAACTAAATCCCGGTGGTGGGACGGTACGTGTAGTCCCCGGGCCGGAGGTCATACCGACTTTACATGAGTAAAAGTAAGTAAGTAAGAATGAGTAAACAAGTATGGTAAAGTAAGTAAGTAAAGTAAGAGTAAGTAATGTGTAATGAGTAAAAGAGTAAATGGCATCTGATTAACCCGGATGCGTAATTTGGCTAACCCTTGTGAAGGTAAGCATGGTGTGTGCTATTGTACTGCTGCCTTGGATTGTATAATGTATTGTATATGATTGTATGTTGTATGCAAAGCATGTATGTATGAAATTAATGAACTGCATGTACAGTCGACCTTAAATAGTCGGTGTACCCTAGTTAGCACACGGTATATGCGAAGTTTATGCGCAACTTTTGCTGAGCCCCTTGGGGTGATGTTTTTACTACATGCAGGTCCTTGAGAAGGGTGAAGATGATGAAGAGATTAAGTTTGTTTTCTTTTTGGTTGTAATTGGTGCATTGTGAATGGTGTACTATGTTGTACACGGCTGTAGGTTTTGTTAGCCGGTGTACCATGGGGTACACCCTTTTGGATAGTGAAAGAATATTGGGATGATGTGGATGAGTAGTTGGTAGAAACTCATAATTTTTGGAGATTGGAAAGAGATGTAATTAAATACTTTAAATACTCGGTAATCCAACAATGTAAGTATGTTATCTTTTGTATTTGGTATGGAATGTAGTAGCTCGGTATACTTAGGCATCAGACCGTCACTGTAAGTAGTAATAGCCTTGCTAGCCGTATGGGCGGTTAGTGGCGTTGTATCACCCGCCGTAGTAGTAGTATTTCCGCTGCGACGTAGTATGATTAACAGGACGATTAGATGGTAAGTATAGGATTAACGGTAGGGGTGTTACAAGCAGCGCTGCCGTCCGTTTTATGGATAATAAATATGTCCGTTTTACGGACAAGTCAAGACCGTCCGTTTTGCGGACGAGTCGAGACCATCCGTTTTATGGACCGCTCTACATCCCGTCCATTGCAGACGTTGTGGGTAATGGCCCGTTTTGAACTAGTGAAAACAGAGCTTTTTGACTGATTTTGTTGTTTTGATGTCATTTTTTTACAGATGAATTGAAAGGACAAACAAAAAGCGGTGGCTGATTGTTCTACTTCAAGAACCAAGAAAAATAACGTGACACCATTGCTAACAAGATTTTTAGTAGGGAAATTATATACAAAAATGAACGAAAGAATTCTACTAACTCTAATACGGGTAGCAAAAATCACGGATGGAGTAAAGTGTAAGTAAATTACGATCAAGAATATCGAACCCAAGGGACTTAATTGAAAAAAAGTCCTAATCCTTAGCAATTTCCTAATTCTAACAAAAAGGGGGGAAATGATCATTAATTCAAATTAGAATAACTAACTAATATCTAACTAAATGGACTATTTACAATGAATTATCCTAGGTTCAGGATTATAATCAACCTAATTGAGAATATGATCACAAAATTTAATTGACAAGGCTCGAATTAACCAAACACATGAACGCGCCGGACGTCCTGTTGGACACGGAATGCACGACACATCAAAGACTTTGAATGCGCCGGACATCAGACACCCGACAAGACCAAAATGTCAATATTTTTTCCAGTTTCGGATTCGAAATAGGAAACTCACAATCCATTATCGAATCCAGCAAATGTTATGCCAATAAACGAACAAGACAGTGGAGATTATAAGGGTTAATTCCTAATCTTAAGTATCATCTCCTAATTTGTAGTAGATAATGGTAAAGATCACTAAGACTTTTACAACCCATTATGCCCTTGTTTGATTAACAAAAGATATAACTTTGAATGAAGAAGAAAAGTGGCCAACAATTCAACTTTGCTTAAAGACCTAAAATCTTAATTAACACTTGCCATTTATATTGAATGATCACATTGTTTACAAGGAAGATTCATCCTTAACCAAAGACAATCAGAACTTCTACTCAACCATTCACATAATTACAAGAAGAATACGGAGAGGAAAAGAGAATTAGACTTAGTGAGAATTCCCTCGAACCTGATAGAAATCTTCTTCTCTTCGTGGCTGGATGTGCAGAACTTCCTTGGTAGTAGTGATGAACCTCGGACCTTCGGCCTATTTATAGACAAAAGAGATCTTGTAGTGAAAAGAGAGATCTTGTGGTAAGAGAGATCAATTGAATTGTGTGTGTAACACCCCAACTGTAAACTCCATACTTACCAACCAATCGCAGTGGAAATTATAACATTAACCCTTACTTAACTTATTGGTGTTACACGCTGTTAGCCACCCATGTGGTTAACAAGGCTAATACTTACACATTGTACCGGTCTGATGGACCAGATTCCCGAGCACTTACACATTACATATCCATTCCATTCTAACCGAGTCAAATACATTTACATTCCAAACTGTACCGACTATTTACAACCTGTTGCCGATAACTAGTTCGGTCTTGCTCTACTAACAATATACCTAACATAACACAGACTACCCATGCAACGTAATTCCCGTCCTACTCTCTAACGAAGGGCAGCTTCATTGTACCTGAAAAGTAATGGGTGGCCCCAAAGGGGCTCAGCACCTTTGCTGGTATGGTAGACGTGCAACCCGCTACTACCGGGCCACACACAACTATTTGTCGTTTGAGCATGTGATTAATTTTATTTAAATCATCATGAAACGCTATAAACACACATCATACTCACAATCAACACATATCCACATAATGGAATACTAAATAATAAACTAACACATCACTGCTTGTTAGATTACATTACGGTGTTCTTAGGCCCTTGAGGGTTTTTACTTTAACAAAACTTCATTTTTATTAGTCAACAATTGTCTGTTTTAGTCGGGCTACACGTAGTTATTTCTCATAATGAACATAGGGTTGATTTCAGTGATCAACGTACACAAACATAATAACGTACATCTCACATTAACATACACACAATATAACTTAGGAACAAGTCACGTGAGGACTCAGACAGAAATAAGAGTTAGTCGATTTTATAGAGCCTAGAGAATATCTTCCTTCTCATGTCAGGCCCATTACATAACATATTACCGTTCTTCTTAGAGAACGTACACTTTACTTAAGATGTGTTAGATGTAATATTGATCCAAACACCGTACACATATCCCCCTAACCCCGATCATAAGTCAAGGCAGGAGAGCCATTTATGAGGCTCGTGGGAGATTGAGTTCCAAGAAGGAAAACAATCAAACAGGGAGAAAGTTGAATCTGCTATAGATATCAACTCCCATACATACACGCGCGACCGGACACCCGGATTTCTCACCCCCAAGTTATAATTTGGTTAGATGTTCCCTTATGGAACTTATCACATCATGTCACAATATAGTTATTCAGGTCCAGTTAGACACACAGGGGAGGTAAGATACATCCACACACAACATTCACAATTAACACAATCATAGCCGTAGTTAGAACGTTCCCGTGGATTGGGATGTTTACAACCGAATACCGTTCTCTTATGTGATCCTAACTTGGTTAGCTAACGGGGTTAAAACTTACTCGAGGTTAAACGGTATCGGGAAAATCATGACACATAAAGGAAATATTATAAAATCGTTACATGCGTTATCTTATAAAGTCATAAACATCCATAAAAACACACAAACACACAAGCCGAGTATAACTCGACAGGACACAAGTTGCAAGAAAACCATACCTTTCACCATGGGATTTCCCCAACGTGTCATCTTACATTCCTCGGATAATCCTCGATTCACTGATAATATTTCAAGTGATCCTATTAACATTAAGACTATACGGTATGTAAACAATTGGTACGCCCGTATTTAACCCCGTTGTCCCGTTAATCTTAATTTTACTCATGGGGGTTTTAAGTTTACAACTTTCACATTTAATCTATCACTTGTTTACACATTTAACGACCTTTAAATGTCACCAAAAAAGTCCTAAACATCATATAATACCATTACCCATCAATCCTCATACTTTTAGAGGCTTTAAAACACTTTTGGGGCATTTTTGGTCTAGTCCGGGACTTGGTCCGGCCCTAAAGTCCCGGATCAACACTGGAATATAGTTTCAGACGTTTTTTTCACTTGTCCGGGTCTTGGTCCTGGACTAAGGACCCGGACCACCTACAGAATCCACTTTCGGCACATTTTTAAGGGTGGTCCGGGACCTTATCCAAGGACTAGGTCCCACACCCTGCTAAATGGCTGTTAAAATGCCATTTTCCAATTGCCATTCCCACCTCAAACCTTACCCAATCTTTTCCTAATCTTTCCACAAGTTTCCAAACATGTTATAACACCTTAAACATACATTAAACCTTCTTAAACCATTGGTCAAACCATTACTCAATTCTTGCTCAATTAGAAAAATTCATATCTTTCATTTTTGAACATTATGAACACTATAGCATCTCCAAACACTCTCATGACATCTTTCAACCTTCTCCCAACCATTTGACCATTTCAAAACCTTCATAGTACATTCACCTCTATTTCCCAATCTCTTTCATTATTTTCCAAGTCCCATACCTTAGTTCCTCTCTAGCAAAACCCAAACATTCATATCACTTAATTGCTACAGATTTTTGCACAAATCCCCTCACTTCTTATACTCTAGTTTGGTGAGTTTAATCCACTCTTTTACACTCCACTTTCTCCTAATCAAAATTAGGTTCCTCAAGGTCATAACAACACCTAGAACACTTGATTCCTACAGAAATTTTGCCATAACTTCATTACTATACTAACTCATCCAAATTTCATTATCTTCATGACCTAAACTAAAACAGTCACAATTCATACTAACCAAACCCTTAGTGGGTTCTAACAGCACACAATCTCATTCACATTCCATCAATCACAACAATAATCCCCATTTGCAATAATCTTAAATAACTTGGCACTTAGGCCCTTAAATCACAAAGCAATACACAATGCATTAAACTTCCTCACAATTTTTCTTCTAGTCACCAAACACATTTCCAATACAATCTTTAAATCATTCTTTTAAGTTACCCAACCCAAGATTTTAAAAGCATAGGATAGAAATTAAGGTGGATTATTTACCTTAATCTTCCAAGTTCCCTTTTTCTCTTCTCCTCTTCTCTTCCTCATGTCATTTTTCGGCCAAGGAAGCAATGCACCCATGCTTACCTCTAGCCGATATTCAAATGGGGCTATGGGTACTAATTATCATACCTAGATTCATGAACTAATCTAGAATACAAGAGGAAGGTGCTTAGAGCACAAAATTTAGGGCATTACCTTGTAACCTTAGAATTGAGTTATTGTCAATCATCAAAGCAAGGCTCTAACTCCTCTTTTAAAGATAAAACAAAGCTAGAATAGGAGCAACAATGGAGGTTCAAAGCTGGGCAAATCCAGTCAAGCTAGGAAATGAAAAAAAGATGAGTATTTTTGGATTTTTCTTACCTTGGAACAAAGAGGATGCAGCCTAGCTCAAGGAAATGTGATTTCCTCTTTAAATGGGCTATACCCATGGTGGTAAACTTTGAGCTTTTGGAATTTTGAAAAGAGCATTAGGTAGTTCTTGATGATGGGAGCTCAAATATGTAATTTATTTTGATTTGGAGCATGGAGTTGGCTTGAGCAAGCAAAGAAATGAGGGAAGCCATTGTTGGAGCTTCAAAATCGTTGGAGAAGGAGGAGGAAGAAGAAGAGAGCAGAGTGGGTCTGGGTAGGAGGGGAAAAACGTGAGAGTGAGGTGAGAATGGAAGAGAGAGAAATAAAAGCAAATATGTACTCTCTCACCTACTTTATTCACTAGTAGATAAAATATCTAAAATGACAGCTTATAAGAGACGGTTTAGAATAAAACCGTCTTAAATAACTCCTTCCGCGCGCGCCATTGAATTTGAAAGACGGTTGAGTATAAACCGTCGTTTAAAGTGGTTTTTTTGGCGGAAAAATGTCTTAAAAGACGGTTGTACACCCCGCTTTCCTTCTCAGCCCTCTTTCCCCGATACTCTCTCGATCATCAACCTCCCGTCTTCCGGTGCCGTAGCTCTTCCACCGATCCAGTTCGCTGCCTAACTCCACCACCGTGACTGCCCGTGTCCTCCTCCAGTCGCGCGTTGTCCCACTGTCGGTCAAGGAACTCCAGTCGCACGCTGCCCCACCGTCGGTCACGGAACTCCAGTCACGCCAGTACACCACCGTCACCTGCGCTCAACACCATTGTCAACCGCCACCGCAACCGCACCTAATACCACTGTCGCCAGTCGCGCCCAACACCACCGTCATCTGTAACCTCACCCAACACCATCGTTGAGCAAGTATTTCGGCGTCTTCCCCCTTCCGATTCACTAGCTAGAACCGGTAATATACTCACGGTAATTTTTTGTTAATCCATTACAGTTTTAGTATTTTGCATATTGGGACTGTCAACAATCCATTGTGCATCTTCACTAACTAGTGTCATTGCTTGTAATTACAGTGTTGATTGATTATTCTGGTTGTAATTGATGGATTTTTCTGTGGAGCAAAACTATTCTGTAATTTTGCATTGATCAACTGAAGAAGAAGTGGATGCTCTTTGCCCGTGATTAAAGTTTTTTGGAACTACATTCAGAAAGGTATTTTTCAATTCTAACCTACATACTCATGCTAATTCTGTAATCAATTGTTATGGTTTCAATTGTCAGTATTAAACATACATGCTACGTGCAATTATGTGTGTTGGCTGAATATAGTGCGATTTTCTAAACCCTATATACATATATAGAAAGAAACGACAAGATATTTAACTATACATATAACATATATAAGAAAGTAGAGCAAATGTTCGTAAATTAAGCTGATGCTCTCTTCTTAACTGTAACTACGTTTGTTAATGTAATTCGGCGTGAGAATGTTGAAAAAACAAGGGATCAATGTATTTAGTATTTGTAGAAATACTTCTTTCGGGCGTCACCTAGGATGTCGAACACTCTTCTTGATCTATTTGATTTGCCTGAAACTGCATCTCCTTGATCTACCTTGAAGCGCCACTGGTAACTTTCTTTTTAGGGTTTGATCAATTATTCCAATTGTCTGTATACTATACCCAAATGACCGTTCCTCAATCAAGTAGAACGTGATTTAATCTGCTTACTGTTGGCTCTTTTTAATGGTATACTTTTGGGTCAAATTGTGGAGGTTCTTAGAACCGGGAAAATAAAGAAAAACAGGGGAGATCATGCCAAAATTTTCTTGTGAATTTTGATCTTCTGATTTTTATCTGCACTTGACTATTTCTTACTATTAGAAATACATTATATAAAATATATAACTCCCCATCTTCTCATTCTTTCTTGCACCTAATATCTATCGATCGAATATACTACGATTCCACCTAATACTGAACTTAGTGTTTATTTTTTTCGCCCTAGGACGTAAATGCTCTGTGATCTGTTCATTCTCTTCTTGTGAATCACTGGTGGGCTACTACATCTTGTACACCACACAGGCTGAAAAGAGTTCACCTTGGAACCGTAATACTCTTGAACTTACCAACTTCTCTCTAGCATAATTATGACACATGCTCTACAATCTCATTCCCTTTTTGTGACCGCTCCTCTACAGTGATAATAATCACGGGGCTGTTGCATCTTCTTTCTTACATATTCTCACTGGGCTACTGAAAGCAGTTCATTTTGGAACCAGCAATACACTTGAACTTACCTTCTTCTATCTTGTACAATTATGACACACAAGCTCTGCAATCTCATTCTTTTATTTTGACCGCTCCTCTACAGTGATAATAATCACCGGGCTGCTGCATCTTCTCTCTGGCATATATTCTCACCGGGCTGCTGAATAAGGTACATTTAATGTTGCATTATGGATGATACCGGAAGCTCGTGCGCCCAATTTTGATCCTTAATTGCCTAAGCTACTAGATTATTTGGTTGCATTTTGTGGTGGCATTAAGTGTGAAAACTTGATGAATTGTTAGTGTGCTTGGTGGGCTAGTTGGTGTGGATGGTGTGGTCGATGAGGATGAATACAACATGGAAGATGAAATACCAAGCCTTTCAATTCAATTACCAGAGTTGGACCATATTACCAATTTTATGCGGTCAGACCATGACGAAGGAATGTGGATTGATTAATGTGAGCTTATTTATTATTTCTTTCGTCCATAAATGACATTGAATAGTTATTTATGTCTACATTTATTGATAGTTTTGTTTCCGTATTTATAATTTCTTAGTTTCATTTACTTGTTAATTATCTAAATCTTCTATTTATATTGCATGCAGGAATCAAAATGGACATCGATATGGATGATCTAGACTTATATTGTGATGAGGGTGTGGGTTTGATGGACTATGAACCATCATAGCTGCCACAACAGCAGCAGTCACAACAGCAGTCACAGGAGCAGCCCCAGAAAGAGAAATCATCAAACAAACTAAAGGGTAGGGGGCCGAGCAGAGGGGTGAGGTTGAAGAAAGATGCAGATATTGATCTAATTTGGGATAAATACTTCAGTAGCTGGGGAAACTGTAAAGCTGAGTTCACAAGCATGTTAGGAAATCTTGCGAAGTCCCGTTGCTCAATTAATAAATATTGGAGGCACGAGGAGGAAGAAGTGAAAGAATCAATGTGGCAGCAAGTACAACAATGGTACAAAATACCAGATGAAGCGCGGACGACGTTTCTTTCACTTATAGCTGCACGGGCGAGGCAGTTCAGATCTTTCTTGGTGGCGAACTGGATCAGGAAATCGCGTGACATGCCACCATGGATATTTTATGATGGCATGATCACACAAGAAGAATGGGAGGAGTTCGAGAAGTTTCACACGTCGGAGCAATTCATGGTATGCATTGTTTTAATGAATCTAAATTTAAGTTTGAATCTAAATTTGTATAACACAAATTTTAATATGTGTATATATTGTTTTAATGAATAGTTTAATGATTTGTATTGATAGGAGGTTCAAGAAAAAGCAAGGGCAAACCGAGCAAAAAATAGATTTCAACCGTATATGGGCCGGAAGGGATACACTGGTAGCATTCCCAAGTGGAAAGATGTCGATTTGCTCACAAAAAAGAATGATGATGGCGTTGAAGTTCCCATCGACACTGTGTATAAAGCCAATCGAGTTCAGCTCTACGTTTTGGGTCACTCAAAAATAGATAAGGATGGGAAGATAGTACACCCGCGACTAGAGACAGCAGAGTTGGCTGCTCAGATTGTAAGTGTTTAACTTGGTTCAATAATAACAGTTTTGTTTAAACGTTTATTTTTTAAAATTTATAACTTATTGCTTATTTTTTGGATCATCTTACTAGGCTGAAGCCTCTCAGCGAGGGGAGATAGATATATTTGCTCCACTGAGTCAAAATGATCCGCCGAATCAACTTCTTGGATTAAATGATTATCCTGGAAGGGTTAGAGGTTTCGGGGGACAAGTGCGTCAGAAATTTGTATTTCAAAAGTCCACCTCAAAAAGTCTGACGGAGCATGAGGTGTCTGCACTTGTAGATCGGAGAGTGAATGAGATTGTTTCTAAGGCTTTGGGGGGACAAAACCAACAAACTGATCTAACCTGACCGACTTCTTCATCTAGTTGTACCGCCCCTTCTGATCCGTATCCGTTTGCTAATCTGAAGGTTAGTATGTCTCTATTAATCTTGTTCATCATGTTAAATGTATGACTGTAAAAAATACTAGCCTTATTCACATTTAAATTGTAATTTTAATTATTTAAGGAACAAAAAACATGTCGTCTACAAATCACGCTTGATGGTTATCCTGTGGATGCTGTATACGGTACTGTGCTACAATCAGCACCAACTACATTGGTTAATCTCAAGCGTCTTCCCCCATTCTACGCTAGAGTAATCCTGCAGACCATCATTGATGGATTTGAGAATGCTTTTCTTCCCATGGATATTGATGGCAAAGTCACACTATTTGGTGGGAAGGGTGCTATTGTACCATGGCCAGTCGGTTTTATTGTCATCACTGATGAGGTATGTCTAAATCTTTTATGAATTGTTTTCCCTTTAATGTATACATTGTTTTAACTTCTTTGTTCTTTGTATTATATATGATTGGGTAGATCCCTGATCAAACGAGAAGATTGGGAAACCGTGATGAAGAGATCAACCAATCAATGGATGTTGATCGAGAGAACACACAGTTGGCTGAGGGCAACCAGAAATCCAAGGGGAAAGAACCTATGCAGACAGAGGTAACTACTGAAGCTCAGCGAAAGAAGTTTGTGTGTCTCCCCTTTGTGATCCAACATTTGGCGAAGTATGAGAAGATAATGTATGAAATGATATTGCAAAAGAGTCTGCATATGACTAACGTGTCAGTGTTGTTACATGAGTAGCTTTTCCATTACGAAGCGGATCAAAGAACAATAATAAATTTTGTGGACATCAAAGAGATGTTGTGCAGAGATTTGTTGAATATATCTATCATCCAAGCATATTCCCTGTAAGTATTACTTTTTGTTTCTTACATTCGAAAATAAATTTGAATAAAATAACTTATAATTTAACGACTACCTTGTTATTTTTTTGTTTTGCTATTCCACCTTTAATTATTATTATTTTTTGTTGAAGGTATCTGAAAGCTAGATTGCGTCATAAAAAAATGGGAGATGTGGTGACATTCTTATGCCCTGAAACAACATCGCTAGATGCTGTAAACAGAGACCCGCTCGGATACAAGAACTATGTGTGTCATGGTATAACGAAGGCTGTTCAAAACAGTAGTAGATACGTGATGATCCCTTTCCATCAGACGTGAGTAATATTCTCCCTCTTGCATTTAATTCGTTTTGTTAAGTTTGTGACTTATTGTATTATTATATGATAACTCTTTTCAAAATTATAATTGTTGCAACCATTGGGTACTCCTTGTGTTCTCCACGGCAACATCACAATTACTTGTGCTTCACCAATTACGAATGTATCGTGACTTGCAAATCGACGACTTGTTCAAAGCGTAAGTGTTAGTTAATTAATGCAACTTATTGTTGTTTTATAATATGAGGAACCGGAATTAATGATTTAATTTTTGAACTTAACAGTGCTTATATGAAGACGGTTCTTCAACAGTTCGACAACCTTTCAATTGTTCATCTTGAGGTACAGTTATTAATCACTATTGTGCTAGTCGTAATTTGCTATTTTTGACTGTTTGTTTTTGTTTTCTATATACTTGTCAGTGTCCAAGGCAAATGGACTCTAAGAGTTATGGTTACTATGTAATGCGATACATGTTGGAAATTGTCTTAAACATAGAGAAGATCACAAAAGATGATGAGGTATATTATACTTTCCATTACATGTACATTTTCTAAATCTGTCTATCATTTTTGTTTAAAACGAATACATATGTGTCTTTACATACATATTTGTTTACCTTGTTCTTTACAGGTTCGAGAACATTTCAAGAACTCGGGCAAAACTTATTCGGTCAAAGATCTGCAATTAGTTAGAGAGCAGATGTGTTTGTTCATCATCAAGTGTTTCAAGAAATAGAGTACGTATCTATGACTTCTTATAATTTTGTGTAAGTATTTGATATTGATGCAACAGTTGGGATCATGAGATAATTGACTCTCTAAGTCTTCATGTATTTTCTTCTGCATCTTTGTAGATCCGCGTCAACGGTGGCAGCAACGACAGAGGAAGCTCAAAGGAGGAAAATGATTTCATGGATAGGACTGGGAGGTCAAAAAAGAGGGTGACTACAAGACTGTGTAGCTGTTGTCATTGTGTGTTTTTACTTCTCATTTGTTTAATTTGTGTAAAAAGTATCGATTAAACTGTTGGGCTAGCTGCTGTCATTGTTGTGTTGTAGCTTTTAAATTGCAATGACAATCTGTGTGTGAAGTATGCCACACATTACATATTTTGGTGAAATATGATTGTTGTACAATGCTTGTAACACCCCATCCAACAACAAACACACTTAACAACAAACTGCAGCGGAAAACAAACTTCAACACATTACTTAATTCTTTGGTGTTACACGCCGTTAACCACCCACGTGGCTAACAAGGCTAATACATATACATTGTACCGGTCTGATGGGCTAAATTCCCGAGCGACTACACATTACTATCCCTTTCCATTAACAACAACAACAACAACATACACCTTTCAGCTGTACCGAGTATTCACAAACTGATGCCGATAACAATCTCGGTCTTACTACACCTACTGTACATGTAAACTTAAAAGATTACCCATGTACAACGACTACCCCGTCCTACTCTCGAACGGCTTCCTGCTCTTTGTACCTGAAATAGGAAAGAAGAGAAAGGGTGGCCCCCAAGGGGCTCAGCATTTGCTGGTATGGTAATCCCGCAGCCCACATGCTACCGGGCCACGCACAACTAATTGTCGTCTTAGCATGCGATTGATTATATTTAAATCATGCATGCAACTGTAAACACACAACACATAACATTTCGCCTCAATGGGCTCAACAAACGGATAATACATCCTTACTTGATAAGTCACTCATGGTATTCATTATCCCTAGAGTGTTCCTCCTCTAATGGAGCTACTTCCTTAATAGACGACAACTACCCATTAATCGGGTTATCCTTAAACGCCTCTTATCACAAACTGGGATTCATATCCATGATCCACACACTCCATATCTTACAACATATAACAATCCTCACATAACAAAACATAACAACACTTTTCACGTTTCGACGTGCACATCATAAAATTGCAATAGGAATTGCATTACCACATCACCACATAACATAATGGGAACGGTCCTCTTAGGAACCGACCCAACCATAGTTAATTCACTGGTGAGCCTAGAGAATGGTGTCACCCTCATGGTAAGCTCGTTATACAACAACAACAACACTCATTACCGTCCTAATAGTCGGACGAGTAACTTAAGTTAAGATGGTTCGGGTTTGGAGGCCCGAACACACCACACAAACACATGTTCCCCCTAAACCGATCATAAGTCAGAATAGCTAAGCTTTGGAATAAGCTAATGGGAGATCATAACCAGTGAGGGAAACAACCATAACAGAGAGAAGGGAAAGGCTAAGAAGGATACCCACTCCCAAACAACGCGCAACCAGCCAAACCGGATTCCTCACCACTGTTAGTACATACTTACTTTAGAATATTAGTTAGAACCCCACTATGGAGTCTATCATAACTACACACCATACAATATTACAACTGGGTTAAACACACAAGGGAGATCCCTACATTCACATACACATATCACACAATTAACACACGCATAGCCGTGGTTAATACGTCCCATGGTTCGGGTCGTTTACTCCGAATACCGAACTCTCATGTGATCCTAGACTCAGTCAACTAAGGTTAACACTTCTGAGGTTAAATGGTATCGGAGTTGTACACGCCACATAAATGAATTACTGTAAACTCATTACATGTTTAATCTTACAACGTGGCAAACATACAGAAAAACACATTGGCATACAAGCCGGTGTAATCCGGTAGGACACAGGTTGCAAGAAAACCATACCTGTCACCGGAGTCCACTTTATCACGTCCACTTACGTTCCTCGAGCAATTCTCGAACAACTGATAACATTACATGTACTTTTATTAACATCGGGGTAGCACGATTACTTAATGTCTAACGCTTATAACTTTTTCCCTGTTAACTTAGTTACATAACTTCACTTTTAACTTGTTTTACTTTTACATTTCAATGCAACTCTTCACCCACTTAATTGTCATTAAAACTCACCTAACATGTCCTTAACAACTTCATAACATCATTACTAATCAATCCCCATCATTACATATCATCTCATAACCTTAAACCATGTTTTTGGTCCGACCGAACTTACCGACCGAACTTGTCCAAGTTCGGTCCATTCCAGAACACATTTCCGTCAAAATTTTCTACTCCGACCGACCTTGTAAGTTCGGTCGCATGTTCGGTCTATTCCCGAGAGTTTCTTCCCTTTGAAAATTTAGCCCGACCGAACTTGCCAAGTCCGGTCCCATGTTCGGTCGGTTCCAGAAACTTAATCCGTACACAAAATACAAGCCCGACCGACCTTGCAAGTCCGGTCCCCAAGGTTGGTCCATCCCAGAAGCCAATTCTCGCAGGGTAAACTGGGCTCGACCGAACTTGCAAGTTCGGTCGCAAGTTCGGTCTGCCCCAGACCCTTGCATTCCTTTTCTCATTCAACTCCAAACTTCACCCCATATATCCTAGTACACCCTAACCTCATTTGGGCACTTCAAACACACCTTTAGCCATGTACCAAACTCCCTAAATCACACACCCAACCATCTTATCATTCACAAATTCCTTACAAAATTCTTAGCACTTGGAATGTTTCCTCCTTAAGATTCCTAAGTGGTATTTCACCAATAATGACCACTATACCAAGGTGTTTCCTCTACACCTTAACATCATCTCTCAAACTTCTTTTCTTACTAACTAAACCTCCTTTTCACATCTTACCTACACATCACTTATTCCTTGGATATCAACATTACCTAAACCTTAAACAAACTTCTCCAGGACTTAAATACATTCTCAAAACACACATTGAATTCCTAGAACTTCCAAGATAACACCTAAATCCTTACACCACTCTAAATCACCTTAATACATGTTTTCTTCCCAAGTAAAACATTTGTTCACCTTTAACACTTCCTAGTTCACCAAAACTTACTTAAAACACTTAGAACTTCTTACACATTTTCCAAATTTTGCCATAGCTTCTCTGTATATACTCACATCCAAACACTTAGGTTTTTACCTTATTTCATTCAAGAACACCTAAAATCCATCAAACACATTTTTATACACAAACTTCACACATTTAGCACTACATCACAATATAGTGCATAACTTAAATTGCTTGGAACTTAGGCCCTTAAATAACATGGCTCTTAGGCCCTTAAATTGCATAAACCTTAGACACTGAATTTCCCACATAAATAATGCCTTGACCTGCAAATACACCCAACAATACATATGCCCTTAATAAACTCCTTGAGAGCATTTCACTAGGTCATTCACCTTTGGCTCCTTAGATCATTTTAACAAGCAATATAAGCTCATTTCTCCTAAGGCATTATACCACATTAGGTTAGTATGTTTACCTCTTTTCCACACAAACTTCTTTCTTGTTTCCTTATAAAACCGGTAAGGTATTTGATTCCTTGTCAAGTTCTAAACAATTTACAAACATTATAATGAGTATTCAAGCTATAAGCTTCATCTCATTGTAAACCCTAATTTTATATATATTATCTTAAGGTATTAAGTTGATTGTTCTACCTTGGAATGGAAAGAGAGCTTGAATATATATCAAGAGAGGACCCCACCAAGCCCTTGGAAGATTCAAATGAAGCTAAAACAAAGCAACACAATGAGCACCATTAATGGTGATTTTCGGACATCACACAAACATGAAGGAAATGTCATTTTTCTTTGAGTTCCCTTACCTTGAAGTAACGGAGAACAATAATATGTAGAAACACAAGCTCAAGCTCCTTCAATGGTGGAACTCCATGGCACCGCAATGGTGGTCTTGGAATTTTAAGAAGATAGAAATGAAGAGCTTGATGAGAGGAAGAGATTGGTGGTGTTTGTTTTTGATTTGGATAAGTGAGCTAGATTTTACAAGAGGTCAAAGATGGAGTTAATGGTGGTGTTGGTGTATTACCGTGAGAGAACAAGAAGAAGAGAGGTTGAAGAAGAGTGGAACCGTGTGAAATGAAGAAAGAAATGAGAGAAATGAGATTGGTTTGCTTTTTGAAGATATTTATAACTTAAAGCAAATAGTAACCTATGAGTCATCTTTATTTACTTAACAAGTTAACATGTTTGGTGACTCATTACTACAAAAACCGGCCCCCCTTTATCACTAAGGGTATTATAGTCTTTGTTTGTCAATTTAATTACTTATGATAACATATGTTAAAACTAGCTTATAAAAATCACTATTCATAAAAAACAAGGCACATAGAAGTGAAATTTTTGATTTCCCATTGATATAGACTTCCAAGTGTGATACTATATTAACACATGTTAATTAAAGAGTAATGATGGACATTTAGCCATTCAAAACTCATTACAAGACAATTTTTCAAAAACGTGCTTTAAGACTCCTTAAAGAACATCTAGTGTTTTAACTTGTTTTCAAGCTTGGTTTTCTTTGGTAATTGATTTAATATGTTCATTAACATATTTATAAGGTATAGATAGACCTTTAGGTCTTATACAAATTTATCCCAAGCTTAGAGCACATTTTTGCTCATATTGACTTTAAGGCATTTTCTTGTGTTCTGTTTGGTTTAATTGTCCACCAAGGTTTCCTAAGGACTTAATTTGCCTTATAAAATCATAATTGAATATTATTAAGTCTTGGTAGGCTCTTTGGGTCCTAACCAAGTTCACTCATAGCTTAGAGCATGTTTTTGCTCAAACCGTGTCTTAGTGTTTTATTTTGTTTTTACCATGGTTTAAATGGTTCATTGATGTTTCTAAGGCACTTTTTAGCCTTTTAATACCATAGTTTAACATTTACACAACATACCAAGGTTTGGGGTATTTCAATCTACCCCCCTTAAAAGAACTTCGTCCCCGAAGTTCACATTTCCTACACATCATTAGATTAGAATACGGGATTACTAGCCATAAAACTTCCATAACCAAACACATTTACATCACAACCTCGGACTTAATGGTCCGGGCAACACATTCATAGCCACACATAACATAACATATTCACATGAAACCTCGGACTCAATGGTCGGGTATCTTAACAACATTTACACATACATAACAACCCTTAGACTCTCTGGTCTTGGGTAACATAACAACATTTAGACACATAGGTCTTGATAACATAACAGCCTTTAGACATAGGTCTATGTAACACAACACTTTTAGACTCATAGGTCTTATAGTATTCACTTAGGAACTCAAGGTCAAAATACATTTATTACACATACCACACAACATGTCATAGCATGTATAACATCAAAAATATCCTTTATACACACTTATCCCGCAGAACCTGGTCGCGATGGACACCTTCCGTCCCCGTGCCTTTGGGAGGTCAAAACAATCACTTAAATTTAAAATTTCCTTGTGAGGTTAAATAAGAGAACCTTAACTATGTAAAGTATCTATCGACATTTTATAAATACCAATTCAAAATCCTTTTTGAAAACACACACAACTCCAAGTCCAACTTATGCTCTTTGCTTCTTTTCTTAGCATGGTTAATTGTGACCACTTATAGGGAGCTTCAAGAATCATCCAACCTGATGTGACAGCATCAGTGTAGAACTATCCTTCCACTCCAATTTTGTTCGGCTTCCCTGATCACATGCAAATCAAGTTCCACCTCCCACTTCATTTTCAAGATCAATTAAATCACTCATTTCCAATTTTCTATCTTTTAAAAATCATTCTAATCATGATCATACATCTCCAAAGGATACAACTCCGCCTATCAGTTACCTCCATCCACTTAATCTTGTTACCTAGGGAACCTTATCCTCATTAGGTTTTATGTCGGTATCATGCCCTTTCATGAATCACTATATAATATATATATACACATATATTTTATCAAAATACAACACACAGTTTCACGTTTGTACACTGTCGGGGTTTTTGTTCCCCCGGGAGTTTCTCTACTCCCCACACTTGTACTATCACACACAACTGTTAACAAATCAACGCACTTATCACAATGGTATTCGCATCTTCTGTGCGCAATCACCACAATTAAACCATGAATGAATGCGTATGTTTACATAACACACACACACACACCAATCATCAAAACAATAACTTTGTGCTATGCACAACATAAATCACGTACACTTGTACGGTAATATGCACTAAGTGGTTTTGTGCTCTACCCCCCTTAAAAGGGATTACGCCCACGTAATCAGTCACTAAACATTGGCTTAAAATGTTCTGCCGTCGTGAAGTGTTTTAAACTTCGACGCGGGGTCTATTACACAATGGATTCTGATTAGAGGATCTTAACCATATTGGCGGTTTAGTTCTAAACCAAGAATTCTCATTGGAGTTTGTTTAAACTCTTAGTTGGTTTCGATTCTTGGCCTGTTAGGCTTCTAGGCGTTAAAATTAGCCATTTCACTCATGCTCACATGTACATTCAACACTTGTATCGCTGGCTCACTAGTTTCTGCTGCGAAACTCTAATAACTGTAGAGCTAATTGTCCCATTTGTTATTCGTACTGTATTGTACACCCCAATTGTCACCTTCATCTTGGTAACAATGGTTTCTAAACCGACGCGTGGTATCTCTTACCGTTAGCGAATTCGGTGAGTTATAAACTTCCTATCCCTTCCATGACAATTTACTGTGTATACAGCTGTGTATTTCACAATGATTGACTTGTTCCCTTTCGACTTATTGTCGGTTGAGATTGAGCTACTACCTAGTGTGTAGTGCTCTCTCAGCTATTTACAACATTTGGGGTATATTCCATACCGATATTGGCAGTTAGTGCTACTGTAGTCACTTACTGTTAATCATGTCTCAACATTTGGTTGTACAAGCACTCTTTTAGTGGTGCGGCCTTGCATTTCCTATGCATCGGCCATATAACATTATTCCTCTGCAATTAACATGTTTCCAATTCCTAGCTGTCCCACTCGATCATTACTGTGCAAGTGCAATACCAAAAACACTCATCAGACAGAGTGCAGAGGCGTAAACTCTTGACAGTAAATCCCTTATGCGATTCGCCATGGAATTCACACTGAGTTCCTCATCACACAGTGCCTACCACTGGCTTATTGCCCAGTCTGTTAACATAGCTTACCTTGCATCTCCATAAGTTTAACTCACAACTGGTCTTATCTGCCACATTATATTCAACAACACTTATAATGGTCGCTTACTGCGCACCGTGCTTTATATAACACTAACTTACATGGTATTTACTGTCACATTAACTTCCACACATATACTTACATCATTCGTATTATGGTTCATCACTCATTGGATGACTACTAAATGCTCCTGAGAGTTGCTAACTCGAGCCTCAAACCGACGTATTTAGATCGTGTGCTTCACTTTATAACACATACTACTAAACTACTGCTCTCAAATAATAATAATATGTCCACCTTAACATATTTCTTGAACTTGATTCACAACTACCGCTCCGCGGTCTCCAATATCGAGAGGTATTCCCACCTTAATGCAGTGGTTCGTTTACCACTCTATTCACTTACACAACATAAAACTCTAAATCAATCGGAATTTATATAACATATCTTGCTTATGGCTTATAAGATGATTGCCTTGAGCTGGCTCATTTTAGGCTGTCCACACACATAACTTCTCTGTACGATTATATGGTTTGGATGTATTATTGAGCTCCATGACAAGGTCGTTGCATTCCGTTTCCTTTCATGGGACGCCCCTTAGGATTGTGAGTCCGTCTCCTGACAAGTTATATCTAAACTGGGTGTTAGTTTCAACCCTCGTGTTTCTGTCACGTCATTTCCTGCAACAACTGTTGATGCGAACACCCTTCAAGGATTTCTCCTGGGTGTTGCTAAGTTATGCTTTTACATCTGGTTCACACTTATTGGTACATTCCGTTAGCCATGCCGTTTGCGTTCTTAACTGGCTTATTATCTTCTTCTGTGAAGATCAACACTTCCTGGTAGTGTAGGTACTCATTCTGGGAGTTTCATCCCGTCCATTGCACATTAATGTGTCCACATTAGGCATCTGCCTTGCCTTGCTTTCCAGCTATCATGTTTATCCCTGAGGATCCTTAAGACATATGCTATGTCTTTACTTAACAGTTTGTGCACTTCGCACTTCCTAACTCTTAAACATTCCCTTGAAAGGAATTTACTAATCCTTTTAATCTCGTTAACTTAACTGAGTTCCTTAACTTCAACCATTCTTGGTAATCCCTAGTTCTTGTTTGACTTATACTGCTGACCGTAGAACGGAGTCGACTACTTCTCGTGTTTCGGACTCTACTCGTATACATATGTGGGGTACCATACTGATACATTACTACTTACCCAACTAACCCATAAGTAGGTCTGTCAGGCCTACAAGCTCCTATCGGAGTGCGGTCGTCCCACAATTCAGTTGGTACACTCGTAGTGTCCGTCACACGCCTAGGTGAAGTATTCTGTTGTCAACTCCCTTATATTCTCCCGTGACAATATTCATTCCTTGCTTCTCGAACTTAATCGAGGGAAAGTTTATCCACTGTTGTATCTTTATCAACTGCCCTTGGTTTTACTGGTCTGGTTTAAAAGAAGGTTGGAAAGAAGTGTTGGTTTGAAAGAAAATCTGGTTTTGAAAAGAAAAGGGTTTGAGTAAATCTGAGTTTGAAAGAAAATTTTCATGGTTTCACAACATCTTCTTACCTTAACCAAGTCTAGCTTCTTGCTGACTGGTGTACTTACAATTACAGGGGTTAGGCTAATAGGCCTTTCCACTGTTATGACGATCACATTTAACTTTCTAGTACTTTACTAAGTACTTGTAGTGGTTATAAATTTCCCGAACAGCCCTGTTATAGCAGCACTTGCTATGGCAAGTGCGCCATGCTAACTGGTTATCGGTTAATCACACACACCGGTTGCGGTATTGTTCTTACCCGCACTGTCATCAGTGGCCTTGTTGGCCCTCACTGATCTTACTGTCTGGATAATAACTCTTCTAGGTGACTTCTCACTGTATTCACATGATAATTATCAACTAGGGTGTTTCCCATTCTGGGAGACCCCTCTTTTTTTTGTATTGTATTCTCTTTGTAGTCCGTTCCATGTATTTGGGCACTACGTTGTAGTTCCTTTGTCGGTTGGTATACCGTTGGTGTATTATTTATCAACTGTGGTCCCGTAGACACTCGTCTCGGGTTTCATTAATCCATCTCTTGCCTGTTGCACGGTTGGTGCTTGCAAGCTGGTTATTCTCGACTGCTTAGCATGTCGACCCAGGTTGCCGGAGATTCTATTCTCCTATACACAAAATCCTTCATCCTTCGCTATTAAATGCGGTTAACGTTGTTCAGATGGAAACCGTCTCCAGGATTCTCAGTTTTCAGGATCTACCGTATGACAGGTTCTCCGTACCCTTAGAGGTATTCAATAACAGCCAGATCGGGTATTCCCGAGTATGAGAGGACTTTCATCTCTCTGGCGTTGTTTCCCCAAGTTATATACAGGGATTGTGGAGGGCGGGAAGGATATAGTAGGTTTCCAGTATTCACTGGTAGTTCCTTACTAGCGTATCTCTCACGCTATCACTCAACCCTTAACCCAAAGTACTAAAATCCTAACTCAGTACTTCCTAAGCTCGGTAATTCAGCCATCAGAGCGATACTTCGCTCTGATACCACTTTTTGTAACACCCCATCCAACAACAAACATACTTAACAACAAACTGCAGCGGAAAACAAACTTCAACACATTACTTAACTTCTTGGTGTTACACGCCGTTAACCATCCACGTGGCTAACAAGGCTAATACATATACATCGTACCGGTCTGATGGGCTAAATTCCCGAGCGACTACACATTACTATCCCTTTCCATTAACAACAACAACAACATACACCTTTCAGCTGTACCGAGTATTCACAAACTGATGCCGATAACAATCTCGGTCTTACTACCTACTGTACATGTACAACTTAAAAGATTACCCATGTACAAAACTACCCCGTCCTACTCTTGAACGGCTTCCTGCTCTTTGTACCTGAAATAGGAAAAGAAGAGAAAGGGTGGCCCCCAAGGGGCTCAGCACCTTTGCTGGTATGGTAATCCCGCAGCCCACATGCTACCGGGCCACGCACAACTAATTGTCGTCTTAGCATGCGATTGATTATATTTAAATCATGCATGCAACTGTAAACACACAACACATAACATTTCGCCTCAATGGGCTCAACAAACGGATAATACATCCTTACTTGATAAGTCACTCATGGTATTCATTATCCCTAGAGTGTTCCTCCTCTAATGGAGCTACTTCCTTAATAGACGACAACTACCCATTAATCGGGTTATCCTTAAACGCCTCTTATCACAAACTGGGATTCATATCCATGATCCCACACTCCATATCTTACAACATATAAAAATCCTCACATAACAAAACAAAACAACACTTTTCACGTTTCGACGTGCACATCATAAAATCGCAATAGGAATTGCATTACCACATCACCACATAACATAACGGGAACGGTCCTCTTAGGAACCGACCCAAACATAGTTAATTCACTGGTGAGCCTAGAGAATGGTGTCACCCTCATGGTAAGCTCGTTATACAACAAACAACAACACTCATTACCGTCCTAATAGTCGGACGAGTAACTTAAGTTAAGATGGTTCGGGTTTGGAGGCCTGAACACACCACACAAACACATGTTCCCCCAAAACCGATCATAAGTCAGAATAGCTAAGCTTTGGAATAAGCTAATGGGAGATCATAACCCGTGAGGGAAACAACCATAACAGAGAGAAGGGTAAGGCTAAGAAGGATACCCACTCCCAAAAACGCGCGACCGGCCAAACCGGATTCCTCACCACTGTTAGTACATACTTACTTTAGAATATTAGTTAGAACCCCACTATGGAGTCTATCATAACTACACACCATACAGTATTACAACTGGGTTAAACACACAAGGGAGATCCCTACATTCACATACACATATCACACAATTAACACACGCATAGCCGTGGTTAGTATGTCCCATGGTTCGGGTCGTTTACTCCGAATACCGAACTCTCATGTGATCCTAGACTCAGTCAACTAAGGTTAACACTTCTGAGGTTAAATGGTATCGGAGTTGTACACGCCACATAAATGAATTACTGTAAACTCATTACATGTTTAATCTTACAACGTGGCAAACATACAGAAAAAAACACATCGGCATACAAGCCGGTGTAATCCGGTAGGACACAGGTTGCAAGAAAACCATACCTGTCACCGGAGTCCACTTTATCACGTCCACTTACGTTCCTCGAGCAATTCTCGAACAACTGATAACATTACATGTACTTTTATTAACATCGGGGTAGCACGATTACTTAATGTCTAACGCTTATAACTTTTTCCGCGTTAACTTAGTTATAACTTCACTTTTAACTTGTTTTACTTTTACATTTCAATGCAACTCTTCACCCACTTAATTGTCATTAAAACTCACCTAACATGTCCTTAACAACTTCATAAATCATTACTAATCAATCCCCATCATTACATATCATCTCATAACCTTAAACCATTTTTGGTCCGACCGAACTTACCGACCGAACTTGTCCAAGTTCGGTCCATTCCAGAACACATTTCCGTCAAAATTTTCTACTCCGACCGACCTTGTAAGTTCGGTCGCATGTTCGGTCTATTCCCGAGAGTTTCTTCCCTTTGAAAATTTAGCCCGACCGAACTTGCCAAGTCCGGTCCCATGTTCGGTCGGTTCCAGAAACTTAATCCGTACACAAAATACAAGCCCGACCGACCTTGCAAGTCCGGTCCCAAGGTCGGTCCATCCCAGAAGCCAATTCTCGCAGGGTAAACTGGGATCGACCGAACTTGCAAGTTCGGTCGCAAGTTCGGTCTGCCCCAGACCCTTGCATTCCTTTTCTCATTCAACTCCAAACTTCACCCCATATATCCTAGTACACCCTAACCTCATTTGGGCACTTCAAACACACCTTTAGCCATGTACCAAACTCCCTAAATCACACACCCAACCATCTTATCATTCACAAATTCCTTACAAAATTCTTAGCACTTGGAATGTTTCCTCCTTAAGATTCCTAAGTGGTATTTCACCAATAATGACCACTATACCAAGGTGTTTCCTCTACACCTTAACATCATCTCTCAAACTTCTTTTCTTACTAACTAAACCTCCTTTTTCACATCTTACCTACACATCACTTATTCCTTGGATATCAACATTACCTAAACCTTAAACAAACTTCTCCAGGACTTAAATACATTCTCAAAACACACATTGAATTCCTAGAACTTCCAAGATAACACCTAAATCCTTACACCACTCTAAATCACCTTAATACATGTTTTCTTCCCAAGTAAAACATTTGTTCACCTTTAACACTTCCTAGTTCACCAAAACTTACTTAAAACACTTAGAACTTCTTACACATTTTCCAAATTTTGCCATAGCTTCTCTTGTATATACTCACATCCAAACACTTAGGTTTTTACCTTATTTCATTCAAGAACACCTAAAATCCATCAAACACATTTTTATACACAAACTTCACACATTTAGCACTACATCACAATATAGTGCATAACTTAAATTGCTTGGCACTTAGGCCCTTAAATAACATGGCTCTTAGGCCCTTAAATTGCATAAACCTTAGACACTGAATTTCCCACATAAATAATGCCATTGACCTGCAAATACACCCAACAATACATATGCCCTTAATAAAATCCTTGAGAGCATTTCACTAGGTCATTCACCTTTGGCTCCTTAGATCATTTTAACAAGCAATATAAGCTCATTTCTCCTAAGGCATTATACCACATTAGGTTAGTATGTTTACCTCTTTTCCACACAAACTTATTTCTTGTTTCCTTATAAAACCGGTAAGGTATTTGATTCCTTGTCAAGTTCTAAACAATTTACAAACATTATAATGAGTATTCAAGCTATAAACTTTATCTCATTGTAAACCCTAATTTTACATATATTATCTTAAGGTATTAAGTTGATTGTTCTACCTTGGAATGGAAAGAGAGCTTGAATATATATCAACAGAGGACCCCACCAAGCCCTTGGAAGATTCAAATGAAGCTAAAACAAAGCAACACAATGAGCACCATTAATGGTGATTTTCGGACATCACACAAACATGAAGGAAATGTCATTTTTCTTTGAGTTCCCTTACCTTGAAGTAAAGGAGAACAATTATATGTAGAAACACAAGCTCAAGCTCCTTCAATGGTGGAACTCCATGGCACTGCAATGGTGGTCTTGGAATTTTAAGAAGATAGAAATGAAGAGCTTGATGAGAGGAAGGGATTGGTGGTGTTTGTTTTTGATTTGGATAAGTGAGCTAGATTTTACAAGAGGTCAAAGATGGAGTTAATGGTGGTGTTGGTGTATTACCGTGAGAGAACAAGAAGAAGAGAGGTTGAAGAAGAGTGGAACCGTGTGAAATGAAAGAAAGAAATGAGAGAAATGAGATTGGTTTTGCTTTTTGAAGATATTTATAACTTAAAGCAAATAGTAACCTATGAGTCATCTTTATTTACTTAACAAGTTAACATGTTTGGTGACTCATTACTACAAAAACCGGCCCCCCTTTATCACTAAGGGTATTATAGTCTTTGTTTGTCAATTTAATTACTTATGATAACATATGTTACAAACTAGCTTATTAAAATCACTATTCACAAAAACAAGGCACATAGAAGTGAAATTTTGATTTCCCATTGATATAGACTTCCAAGTGTGATACTATATAGTACACATGTTAATTAAAGAGTAATGATGGACATTTAGCCATTCAAAACTCATTTACAAGACAATTTTTCAAAAACGTGCTTTAAGACTCCTTAAAGCACATCTAGTGTTTTAACTTGTTTTCAAGCTTGGTTTTCTTTGGTAATTGATTTAATATGTTCATTAACATATTTATAAGGTATAGATATGACCTTTAGGTCTTATACAAATTTATCCCAGCTTAGAGCAATTTTTGCTCATATTGACTTTAAGGTATTTTCTTGTGTTCTGTTTGGTTTAATTGTCCACCAAGGTTTCCTAAGGACTTCATTTGCCTTATAAAATCATAATTGAATATTATTAAGTCTTGGTAGGCTCTTTGGGTCCTAACCATGTTCACTCATAGCTTAGAGCATGTTTTTGCTCAAACCGTGTCTTAGTGTTTTATTTTGTTTTACCATGGTTTAAATGGTTCATTGATGTTTCTAAGGCACTTTTTAGCCTTTTAATACCATAGTTTAACATTTACACAACAAACCAAGGTTTGGGGTATTTCAATGCTGCTATATTATGCAGGTTTGGTGGATGTAATCATTTGTGATTATAGAGGGAATGAAAAAGTATGCCACACATTACATATTTTGGTGATATATGATTGTTGTACAATGCTGCTATTATGCAGGTTTTGTGGATGTAATCATTTGTGATTATAGAGGGAATGAAAAAACAGTAATTTTTTTTTAAAAAATATACTATAAAAGACGGTTCAAAAGAAACTGTATCTTATAGTGAAATTGGCGCGACCGCTTTACGTCTATAAAAGACGGTTTGGAGATAGAACCATCTTTTATACAAAGACTATAAAAGAAGGTTTTCAGTAAACCATCTCTTATAATCAATTTCGCGCGTCTGGTAATGTTCATAAACGACGGTTTATGCGCGCGGGAACGTGACTATAAACGACGGTTTAATGAGAACCGTCTTTTAAAGTCTCCAATTAGCGTGTCTATTTATGCTCTTAAACGACGGTTTTGAACCGTCGTTTAAGATAATATTGAATAAACTACGACAGTATAAGAGACGGTTCAAAACCGTTGTTTTTAGACAGTTTGAACCGTCTCTTTTGACTCGCGCCGCACCAGTGATTACTTTTTTGACTTTTCTCCTTTTTGTTTTATTTAAAAATTTGAGAGGAGTGTGATGAGTCATAACTAAGGGAGAAAACTGGCCCCTTATTATTAGTGGGGGAGGGGCGTTTTCGTCTTTTTGCAAGAAACGCTCGTTAAATCCCTAGTTTGGTACTATTCACTAATCGGGCCCGTTTTCTGGATTTTTCTTGTTTCTTTAATTTTAATGGTTCATAGACCTTCATTAATGTTTAATTATAGTTACATGATCAACTATAATTTTTACGAGTTAATTTAATCACTTAAAGTCACATTTTTGGGTTTTCTCGAAAAACGTGCTTTAAAGCTTCGTTAGCGTTTTTAATCCACTATTTGGATCCATTTTCTTCAGGAATTTTTCCCACATGTTATTAGTATGTAACTAAGTCCTAGGAATCCATTTAGGACCCCAATAGAGGTTATATACCTCCTATGATTACATAACGTGCGTTTTTACGTTTTGTGACTGAAATCCCCTAACATTTAAATAATTAAATATAAGTAAATAAATATTATTTTGGGGTTTATTAAACCCTAAGAAAGCATATAAACACTTGGGCGTTAAAAACGCACATAAACTCCTTAAGGTTAAAACGTGCGTTAAAGCCCGACCTTAAGATAAACAAGTTATATAAGCTCTAAAACTCATATGAAGTTAACAAGGATCATTTTATGACCTTTAAAACACAAGTCCTCAGTTATAACTGAGTAAAAATACAATATGCCCGGGAGTTCCCTTAAGGGCCCCTTAAGGCCTGAACGTCCCGGAAATACCTTATAAATAAGTAAAGCATTACACGTCATTCTAAATGCACAATAACACTTCAATGAACATTTAAGATGAAGTCTCAGAAATTCTCAGTTAAAGACAAAGGCTCGGAGGTTCCCGATGAGGGCCCCAAAAACCCTAGGGAGTGCCTAGGAGAGGTACCGAAGTGGCACAAACTCCAATATAAACTATTCTAAGAGTTCCTATCATCTATATTCAACATTCTAAAGAGAGTACTCGAGTTACTTTTTAAAAAATACACAAAGTGCTCGAGAGAATTTCTTAACGCTCCTTTTTGCCCCGGGAGTGTCCCGGTAGGCCGAAAATTGAGTTAAGAGTTTATATAACCCCATATAACTCAATGTAACACCTTAACATATTATTATTGACTATAAAAAATGTCAATAAGCACTTGGAAGTCATAGCGACTAATTAATTCCCAGAAAAGTCCTTAAAGCACAAAAACGCACCTTTGGGTGTCACAAAAATGTGTTTTACGCAATTATCTTGAGGTTTTTGAGGCGCCTCGAGTTAATAATCTTAAAAGGGGATAAATTGACCATCTAAATCAATTAATTACAATGCTAAAATCATAGCAAAACTAGGGGCGATTTTTGAGTAAAAAAGGTACCTAAAATCAACATTTTTACCTTAAAACTTTCATCTTTTACCATGGTATAAATGTACCAGTTAAATGCTGGAACCTATTACACATATTAGTATGGTCTTAGTACAATATAGTGTAACAAAAATCAAATGAAAAATCAATCCCATTTAATCCCTATACTAGGCGCCATTTAAGGTAGATTTTGGCTAGTTTTATGTAATAAAATTGTCTTATGCTAATGTGACTCACCTAGCATATATTATATGATGAAGTAACAATTAAACTCAGTCAATGAAGCCTCCTCCACCGTATAACCTGCAAGAGAAAAGCAAGGAAGGTTAGTATATGACAAAGAATGAATTAAAAATGCTAAAAGTAAAGCTAGATTACAATGATATAAGGTGGTGACTAGATAAGCAAGCAACCCATGTGCTGTCTTCTATGCAGCCTATTTTAATCAATAAAGGAGGGAGAATAATTGTTGTCTAATTATTCAAGGAGACAGCTACCTAACAAGCACAACTCCATGTTAAATATAGACAAAGAAACAATTGTCCCAAACAGCACACTATGTCCGATTTTTATGCAAGGAAGAAGGTTTAATTTGCCTTATAAAATTTAGGCTAGAACATCTATTAATCTAGCCATGTTCCTATGTTGCTAATTGTCAAAAATCAGGTGCTACCCAAGCAGCTCCATTTACGCCAACCTACAAGAAAAACAAGGCAATAATGACATATTAATTGCCTTAGAAAAATCAAAAGAATCAAACACGAAACTTGCTCTTGTCTTCTAGTTTCAAGTGGCCAACAAAGACCTCCATTATTCATGTCAATCAGCCGATTTATTGCAATCAATTAAGGGAATTATTGAGCCAACCAAACAATTAATAAATCAATGGAAAGACTAGTCAAATAAGCATTAATTTAACAAAAGAAAAATCCTTACAATTTGCTTACCTTCTTAGTCATACGTGACTTCTCATTTCTTCCTTGCCTTCCTTGGCCGATGGGGTAAGTTCTCTCCCTTCTCTCCTCACTTCTTCATTTGTTAAGTTCTTCCTAAGAGCTTCTAAGCTCCATTAATGGTGATCTAAGTTCTAACACCATTTTAATGTAAATTCCTAGTTAAATCTTCTAAGTCTTGAAGCAAGAAATCATCTTACCAATCCTTGCTAAAATCGCCAAGTTTTAGTACTCCAAGAAGGTTCCTAGATTCAACAACAACACAAGGAACAACAAGATCAAGTTAAGGTATATTTTCATGTTGTAAATCCTAAGTAAATTCCTTAAGGTATTTTCAAAAATTAAGAACTTCTAAACTAAGGTTCTCTTCATCATTTCATGAAGGAAATCTAGATCTACAATAATCTCAAGGTCTACCGAAAATTCCTTGAAAAATTCCTAAGGTAAACTCTTGTAAAACTTCTCCAAATCTTATTTATAAAATCTTGTTAGAAGTCTAACAAATGGATCTCCTTAATATATTTAAGGAGCCGAAAATTCTTCATTAAGAAAATAGCATTGGAAGAGATTGGAATTCAAGGAGAAATCAAGTACAAGAATTGTCTTGATTTAAGGAGTAAGTATATATAATTAAGGTTTATTAAGATTAAGCTTGGTTTAAGCTTCAAACTTTGGTATAAACATTATGTAGAAGCCTTAGGAATATTAAGGCCGAAAATCATAGGTTATAATGTCAAGAAAATAATTTATAACATATAAGGTAAGATTATTACCTTAAGGTAAAAATTTGTGTCACAAAAATTAATTAGGATACTTATATGTTCAAACCGAAATATCTAAGAGTAAAGGGTTCTATTTTGAGTTTATAATCATTCTAAGTCATTAGCATAATTTTTGTAAGTGTTATATGGCTTATTACATTTATATGTATTTATTATAAAGTTTAAATCAAGTTTTAAAACTATAGGGTAAAATAAAATTAAAGCCAAGAGTTAAAAGCCTTAATTGGTGATTTTCGAAATATATAAGTAAATTAACTTATATTATTAATTTTGGGAATATTAAAAATAGCACAAGTATTTAAATGGCTAGTTTATAAAGTTATGTGGCTAAAATGTAAATTTTGAAAAGATTGGTGTGCTAAATATAAAAACCGAGAGCTTAAGGATTAATTTGGTATATTTATGATATAATATAAGGTAGGAATTAATATTATGAATTTTGGTGAATTTAAATTAGTGGTTAAGTGTTAATAACATTTTAAAAAGTTTTGAGGCTATTTTGTAATTATTGAGAAGTTTGAGAGTGAAACCGAATTACATGTGATTTTATGGGTATATTAAAGTATTAATTATGAAATTAAGTCTTGGTCAAAGTGTTGACCAAAAACTTTGGGTTAAAATGGTTTATGACATAAAATATTAAGTTTATAAAAGTTTAAGGGTGAATATGTAATTTATGAAAGTATATATGAAAAATAGAAGTTAAATGGGGCGGATATATATTGAAGAAAGATATGGGTGTTTTGGTCATTTAAAAGAATTTAATATTAAAACTATAAATTATAAGTTAAATTGTAACTTCTATAAAGTATGGGGTTAAAATGTAAATATAGAGAATATATTTACAAAACCGAAATGGTTAAAGGGCAAATTCATAATTAATTAAATTATAAGGGGCTTTTCGGTTATTTAAGATAATTAGGAATTAAAACTATAGTTTATAAGTTAATATGTAACTTATATAAAGTTTTGGGATTAAATTGTAAATAAAGGAAAGGTATGTGCCAAAACCGAAAATTAAATGTGGTCATTTGATAATTTATAAAAATTAATATGTGGTTTGCAATTCCGAAAATTAATATGGGTATTTAGTAAATATGAAAGTATATGGTTATTTGGTAAGTTGTAAAAGTTTAATGGGTTCAAATTATGATTACCGGAAATTTATGTGGTTATTTAGTAATTTATTAAGTTGTTGGGTATATATATATACCGAATTATAAGGTTGGTTTTGCAATTTAATAAAGAAAGGAATTGAAACTAAGTAATATAATGTATTATGGTATACTATAGAGGAATATAAGGATTAAAAATAATTGTGGTTATAATAATACCAAGGGATATAAGATAAAGTGGAACAATTAGTAATATAATTAAGGAAGTAGAAATATACTACAAGGTGGAAATTCATTATCACATGTGAATATCACATAAAATAACGAACTGTTGAACTATCTAGAGTCACTGTAAAATAACAGGGGGAAATAAAGAACTTACAGGATTAGTATATTACAAGTATTAGTTCTACAGTGGCAGTACTGTAATGTTTAATGGATAGTTATATTAACATTACCCGGTATTGCTTGTAAATATAACAGCGTACGGGGAAGGACTGTTAAAGCGTGAATTGTCAAGCTAGCTGTTATCACGGTGAATGGTATGTTAATTGTGTTTTCTGAATGTCCTAAGGATTATCCTAAGGTCCAGACATTATGTGTTAATTGTTAAAGAGCGATATCTGTGATTTTACGTATATGATATTGTGTATTGTATTGCCCGACTATGTTGCGTTGTATTGTCACGCGAACGTCTTATGACTGGAAGTTTATACATCTAAATTGGGAAAAAGACTAACTGACATTTAGGTATTATTGAACCTAACAAAGGTTAACTGTTAAAGTCTTAATTCAAATATTGGTTATTGTACCACTGACAAAAGGGCTAACTTATAAAGAGAGGAATCCAGACTGTTTCAACTTTCTGGTTGTGCATCGTGATCACTACGAGAGACTTCAATGGGGAGTCACTCAAAGAAAATACATCAGCCACATTCGGGGATGGCGGAGGGCACTGCCGTTGGTGCACAGGTTCGACCGGATCGGTCAATATATATAATTGTCCAGGGCCATAAGGTCAGCTGGTAACGGTTCCATTGGAACCCAGGGGACTAACGTCCATTAATAAGTTATTAAGGTTTGTCTTGTCATGACGCCTGAGGTGGAATTTAATTGGAAAAGGTTAAATGATTTGGTTTAAAGGATAAGGGTCAGGTGGCCAACTAACAAGTACAGTTTATTACACGTATCTCGTTTGGATCATTGATGTGTGAATATTGATTATTGATTATTGATGTGAGATTATTAATTGTTGCGATGGATTATTTATGTGTGGTTATTGGTGTTGTGTACTATTGTACATTGGTGTTTACAGGTGGGTTGTTATGTGGTTGTTTAATGTTTATAGTTATCACTGTCGTTGTTGTAACCGGTATTTCATGTAAAGAATCTAATAACAAGATGACTAAAACGACTTAAGGAATCTTGATGATTTAAGACTACATTTAGCATACCAGCATTTCGATTGCTGAGCCCTTCATTGGGCCAAACATTCCAGGTTATTGAAGAAGACTCAAGCCGGAGTGCGGGACACGGGGGTAGCTGTTGTGTTTCCAGCAAACACCTTTGGTTTTATTTTGTGTTGTATTAAAGAGGTTGTTGTATTCAGTTAGTTGCTCATTTAGTTGGATTGGGTTGTAATAATTAGAAGTGCTCAGTATCTGTTCATCACAGCGTGAGGAGTTGGTTTGTAGGAAGAAGTGAGGATGCCTTGTTACTCACAAGGGTGAGTAACAGCGTGTAACACCAAGGTAGATAGTTTTATTTTCCACTGCGATTTGCTATTTATTATACTACGAATTGTGTCGACATTACAGGTTTAGGATTAGGGGTGTTACAAAAAGTGGTATCAGAGCGGAGTACCGCTCTGATGAAAGATACTGAGTCAAGAATATGAGCATAGGATATATGGGGATACGGGAAACGTCTGTGAGGATTCGTGACCTAGAAAATTCTAGGAATATCCTTGTTGCTAGTAGTTAGCTTACTTACATGTTTGTGATTGTGAATGTGAAAACGGTGTAGCAACCGAGTAGTAATAATAATGTACTATAGATGTCGACTAGAGAAAGACCACGTGGATACAGCAGTGGACGCAGTGACGAGACACCGGCGGATGTTCCAGACCTAGCAGCAGCCATGGCAGTCTTCGCGCAGCAACTAGGAGCTCAACTTATGGGAGCCATACCCCACCCGCCGCAGCCCAGGGTAACCAACTGGTTGAAGAGCGTTGCAGACGCGAGAGTACCAATTTATTCAGGGGAACCGGACCCCGCCGCACTGGAGAAATTCAGTGCAGAGCACCAGAAGGCGTTCAAGGCTGTCAGAGTTCCAGAAGACCAGCAGGTCGACATCGCCGCATACAACCTGAAGGACGCAGCTGACGTTTGGTGGCGGTCTGTGGAGGGCCACCGTAGAGCTACACCGGACTTTGGATGGACAGCGTTTGTAGAAGTGTTGCGGGAGAAGTTCTACCCCGAACACCTAAAGCAGAGAAAAAGGCAGGAGATCGAGACCTTAATCCGAGGGAGTCAAACAGTTGACCAGTACTACACGCGGTTCAGCAGTTTATTGCACTACACACCAGGAGTCGACTACTCCGACACTGTGGAGATTCAAAAGTTTAGGGGAAGAGGCGCAGAAAGAAAGAAGAGAAAGAGTACTGAAGGAGAAGATGGTGGATCAACCTCTGGCGGTTACTACAAGAAGGGGAAGAAATTCTTTGATAAGAGGAAGGGGCGGAAGGACTTCCAAGGTCAGAAGACAAAGGAGCAAATCCCTCGTCTAACCGGCCCAGCCAATGATGCACAACCACTGAGACCAGCACCACCTAGGGGCAATAAGCCAACCCAACGCCACTACTACTGTAAGCACTGTGGAAATGATCATCCCGGAGTAGATTGTTCAGGAAGGAAGGTGAAGTGTCGCTATTGTGAGAAAGAAGGTCACAGGGAGTATGAATGTTTTTCCAATCCAGGAAGCCGAGTATACAAGGGAGCTTGAGGTTCACAGAGAACAACAGCTAATGAGGCGGGCGAACCAAGAGAAGGCCAGGCACCGCAGAACAACACCTATACTAGTGGACCGGGAGGACAGCCATCCTCATCCGGCAGTCGGAGGGAAAAAGGAGATAGTTCCAAGAAGAAACACCTAGTACACAGTGGGAACTTCAGGCGCTGAGGCTAGCGCTCAGCGCGAAACCGGTAAGCCTAGAACTTAAACCAAATGCATGATGCTTGAATGTGTGTTTATAATTATCAGTCGATGAGACTTGTATGTGTTAGTAAGTATCAAAAATATAGAGAGACCTAACTTAGGTAACCTCTCACCTAATAGGAAACTTCGACATTTGTTTCCTTACCTATGACACCGAGATCACCTGAGCCTATGAGCGAAGGTCGGGAATATCCAGAGGCAGAATGCCAAGTACTTTGACCGGTATGAACCTACTCTAGAAATACTTAACTATAAAAGGACAAATAGCCATTTTAAATAAATGTAAGACTTGGGAATAGACCTTGGAGGATTTTATATTCCAGGAAGTGGGAGTGGATCAAAACTTAAAATTATATATGATATGTATGGGTAAGGGTTGAGTAAGGAAAGAGGTACCAGCTGTATCATTCTCCATAGGAGATGATGCTGAATTTTTTTATATATATACAGTGATAAGAAAAGGATGGAAAAGGTGAACAAAATTATTTTGGAAGTCAGAAGACGCATTGATATATAGTGGAGGACCCAGATTAATGTACCAAAGGATTAAGGGTATTAAACCGAATACAAAACCAAGTTTATCTTTGGGATAAAGGGTGCAAGATAGTACAGTGAGGAATAACAAGTTAGTTTTACATGGACTGCCGAAGGGCATTATCAACTGTCCAAACTTACAATAACTATAAATTATGACCTGCCTAAATGACAAGCAGATGTCATGAAAAGGAATACATTAATTAATATAAAATACTTAAGACTACATTAATTGTCAAAAGGGTTTGAGGAAGACCCACACATAAAGAGCAAACACTGAAATTTTATGGGATACCCAGGCACCGAGCTTACCGCTCAGTGCGATACTAGGTAATCTTACAATCCCTTAGTAACTTTGTGAGAAGATAGTGCAAAACCTTGAAATATGACAATAGAGAAACAAAATCTAAAAAAATATATAACTAACATCCATCATGGATAAGCACATGTTTTACATACCGAGCAAATACCAAGGGTCTCAGCTAGTATCAATATAGTGACAGTGCTGGACTCTTAATTAATAAAGGGGAGAGAACAAACTCTGGACCTATATTTTCTGAAGTCGGGAGAACTCCCTAAATAGCAATACCAAATGCTACATGTATATATAATTTGGAAGTTGTAAACCTAAAACGTTGAAGAGTATTGATACATTTCAGAGGGCTAAAGTATCATTAAGTATACCTACCCTATTTTGAGGCTATCATCCTACACTGTCCTTATGGTTCTATACGAGCATATGTCTTTTATGACAGCTCAAGTTATAGACGCGAATAAAGATCGCAATAAATCAAATAAGGTAAAAACCTTTGTAATATAAATTTTAATGGTAACGTAAACCTCTCATTGACACTTACAATGAAAGTAGTATAAGTTACATTAAAAGATTGAATTAATATATACACTAAAAGTGAGTGGGAGTTATGTTTAAAAGTAGGAAAACATACTCCTTGGCTTGTAACAGTTATATACTAATCTCTGTGATTCTAAATCTTCTATTTGATACACTTAATTGACCTATTTTTGGAAGCCATTGAGTTTATGGATTAACCACGTTTCTAAAAGATAGTGAAATACCCCGAATAATTAACAGTCCAAATTCGTGAAGGTTAAATTTAATTATGAGTAACCTTTATGATCATACAACTAAAACGCGACGGGATTATCCGAAAATAACACGTTATATAAGTCGGACAAAAAACAATGTGTGAACAATTAAATTTAGTGTATACGTGTCCGGAAGCGTGACGACGTTACATAATAATATAGTCACGTACCTATACATGTACGTAACGTTACGATATTGTAATGTTGCAATAAGTAATAATAACGTCGCGTAACTTCGTAACAAAAAAATAATAATAACACGATATAATATATAGTCTTACATATAAATATAAATAGACATGTGTATGGCTTATACAAAAAAAAAGAAGAAGAAAGAAAAAAGGAGCAAATACGCTCCCGTTGAGGTTTGAACCCCGTACCTCTCGTATGTCTAGTGAATGTCTTAACCGGTTGAGCTGTGCTCGTATTCAGCAACACCCGGCACCTCTAGACATAAGAAGTTACTACGTGACTACAAGAAGAAGAAAAAAACACTACAGCACAACGCTGTTTCCTCTTGCCTAATCAGTGCACGTCTTCAACAATTAAACTGCATCAATCTCTCGTTTATTTTTCTTTTCTTCGATCCCCCATGTGCCCCGCATCCTTCCTGTACTGGTGCGGTTGATTGGGAGTTTCAACAACAAAATTTACTCCCTCCGACAGACACACGCACTGGGCCACCAAACAGACAAGAATCTCCCTGTTGTTTCATTCCAGACACCAAATCAGTCGTCAACCCTTACATAAAAGTTGGAAATTCTTCAAACCCCCACAGACGGCTTTATTGGAACTTGCAAGCATTAGCGACTAATCTCATCAGTATGATAAAGACTCCAGCATTCTGTTGACCTCCTACCTGAAAGTCACTAAAAGAAACGGGTCATACTTGCCTCTGTTGGAACCGATAGTTCTGAGTGCTCCACTGAAACAACATTTGAAATTGTTGCCCCTGAATCCTACATCCACTATACTCTTGCCTTGGGCCATTTGATTCAAAAACACACAGACCCAGTCTCCTTCCTCTGGAGGCATGCACACGCTCATATTGAGCAGAACCTCCCTCGTTTCCCTCCGATTTTTCTCACACCCATAACTACCTACTTCCTCGATCTTCTCTTGCTCATTCCTACTTGAGAATTGTCCCTGGAATACTCCCTTCCTGATCCGTCACTTAACTCCCCTAAGAGTAAACCGTCAAGAGCCTGCAACAATGTGGCTCGAGCATCTGTCAAAGGTGAAATCAAGAAGCCATTCTATGATGGTCTACTTCCTGTTTTCTTGATGCCAGAACAATGCCATTTTCTGCACTCAATTCTTCTGCTCTTCTCAGGCGTAACCCCCCCTCATGCATTTCTCCAGGCTGTGCATGGACATGTCCTGAGTGAGTGTCGTGAAATTCCTGCTGGAAGCATGGTTAGAAGGTAAGGCTGCTGAAACAGATTCTCCTTTTACCTCTGTCATTATTACCTTTGGCTTATCAAGCCTAATCCCTGAGAAAACCTTCTCAGCTCCTGTCGAATAACCAAGGGGAAGGAAGCATGCAGTGTGCCAGAGGTCAACTGGGAAACAGATGAGATAAGCAGGTGAGATATCTCTAAACTTAAGACATCAACAGAAAACCAAAGAAAACGAATCTGTAAATGTTAAACCGATAATCTTTTGGGATTCTGCAACTTATATCTTGGTGAAACCGATTTTTCAGAAGCAGTTAAAGGTGGTGTTAGCTGGGGTTTAAGTTTAACAAGCCCACTCATAGAAAGAATAATAGAGGAACAAAAATACAGAAGCTAAATCTAGTCCCGGTTTTACAGTTTTCATTTTCTGGAGAATGAAAAATTCAGTAGCATTAACATTGTCGTCTGTATAACTAAAGCCTAGGAGGGTTATTGGGATTTCATTGGTAGGAGGTTGAATCTAAAACAAAAAAATAATACACTCAACTAATCTATAAATACCTGGAGGAAAACCAGAACCTAGAACGTGAGCAGAAAACAAATCATAGAAGAGGGAAGAAAAGCGCCAGTTTACATAATTTCAGTTGTTTTCAGTTTCTGAGTTATATGGGATCCGTGTAAGTCTGTCCCAGTAGACGGAACAGCAAGGTATTAGGGTTATCTTAAAGATAAATGGGTTAATGAAACACATAGCTAAGTGGTTGGACAAGCTGGGGAAAATAGAAAATAGACGAAAAGAACAGAATGAGACAATAGCAGAAAATTAGCATCAATTCAGCTTACAGTCGAGTTCAGTCTCTGTACAGAGATTAGGTGAGTATTCATTGGGCTAATTTTTGAATTCAAAACGTGGCTAGAACACTAGACCAAGCAAGTAAATGCTCAGAGATAAATTAAAAGATAGATTTCTAGCAAAAAGAAAAAAAAAGAAAGAAAGAAAGAGAGCAATAGGAAGTGGTGTACCGGTTTCTGTTAGTTTTCAGTTCCTGAAGCTTTACATGCTGCTGTGTACTAGCTTCTGAATGTAACCTAGGAACCCTAGTAGCTTAATGACAGATCTAAGAGGTTACTAAAACGTGAGACTAAGTGTACAAAAAAAAACATACCGGTTTCAGTTTTCAGGTTTGATCAGTTTCTAAAATTTCTTGCTTTCAGGGAAGTTAAGCTGTCAGTAACATTAGCAATATGGTTTTGGGTTATTAATGAGTGTAAAACCTTGACTAAACAATTAACTGAGTAATTAGACAGTTAAGGAGAAACTAGGAAAAAATCAACTATGTGTATAACCTGAAAGAAATCGGAGAGAGTTACCAGTTTCATATTACAGGTTTCAGTTTCTTCTCATTTCAGTTGAGGAGCATTTCAGCAGTTGTTGCTAGTTGCCTTGGGTCTGTTTAAGGGGTTAAAATTGTATTGAGATAACTAACTGAGTAGTGATACAATCTAGAGGAAACTAAAGTTAGATCAACAAAACAAAAGGAGTAATGCAGAAGAAACATACAATTGTTGTTTTCAGATTTGTGATAGTTCTGGTTTTGCTGTTGAAAAAAAATTGTTTTCTATATAACTCTGTTACAGGGAGTTGTAGTGTTTTGCTCGAGGGCTTAAGAGTGAATTAAACACATAAAGAGTCACTAGACATGTAACACCCCAACCGTTAATCCCATGCTTACCATCTAATCGTCCTGTAATCCTACGAGTTCGCAGCGGAAATATACTACTTACTACGGGCGGGTGGTACAACGCCGCTAACCGCCCATACGGCTAGCTAGGCTTACCTTACTTACAGTCACGGTCTGATGAACATATACCGAGCTACTAAATTACTTACCAAAATATCATATGCCAAACACTTACATCCTGGATCACCGAGTATTTAAGTGTATTCAATTACATCCTTTCTAAGTTCCAAAAGAGTGAGTTTCTACCAGCTACTCATCTATACCAATTCCCATTCTATCAAAATCCAAAAAGGTGTACCCCATGGTACACCGGCTAATAAAAAGGTTCTAGCCGTGTACTACTTAGTACACCATTCACAATTCACCAATTACAATCCAAAAGAAATCAAAAGAAACGAGCTCAACTTCCCGGCCTTCATCCTTATTTGTTAACTGCGTGTAGTAAAAATGGGTGCCCCAAGGGGCTCAGCAAACGTGCGTATAAACTCCGCATATACCGCGTGCTAGCTAGGGCACGCCGACTATTTCACGTCCACTAAACATGCTGTTCATTAATTACATACATACATGCTTCACATACATCATGCAATCATGCTCAATACGTTACACATTTCAAGGCAACAATACAATAACGCTCACGATACTTACCTTCACAAGGTTAGCCAAATTATGCATCCGGGTTAATCGGAATTCTTTTACTCTTTTACTCATTACTTACTTTTTCTTACTTACACTTACTTACTTCCATTTACTTTACTTACTCATTCTTACTTACTTACTCATACTCAAGTTAAGTCGTCGGGACCTCCGGCCCTGGGGACTACGCCGTCCCACCTCCGGGATTTACTTGACTCACCAATCCGGGATGCTACCCACTTAAGGGATTTAGGCCGCGGACCAGTTTAAGAGTCAGGAATTGGAGCCAACCTCTCGTGACTCTGCATCCTCACGCGTGGCCGAAACTATATCGGACTTCTACTCATTCCAATTTAATTACCAATTTAAGTTAGATTGGTTAGCTTGTTAGGAATAAGTTAGAAGCCCAATCACATTCACAATCGGTCACAATGCAATACAACATACATACACACATTCATTATCATCCATACATTTCATGAATTATACAAACTAAGTTCAAAGACAATATGCAGTAATATACAACACTACATATTCACAAGTAAACATGATAACTCCGATTCGTGCATTTATCTTATTTGGTGATCAATTAGCACACAACACACAAATCAGAGTAACCAAGATAGCATACGGGGCATGAGAAATCCATACCGTTCACCGTCGTACGTATTCCCAAACGTCCTTCTGGTGTCACAAATCAAATCCTATGATATACATACAATGGATGATTAATCTAACTATCATCAACTTAACTTCTACTTACTATGTCCTTATACTTCTTACACTTACACTTTACTTACTTATTTTCCATTACTTTAAGTTTTACTTTCTTACTCAATATTGGCATGCTTACATACATGTACATATATATTGTTTAATTTAATTATTATTATTTATTTTTTTTTGTCTGGACCGGACTTCGACCGACCTTGCAAGTCCGGTCCATTCCAGTAGCTCACATTACCGAATTTTCCTGGCCCGACCGAACTTGCAAGTCCGGTCGCAAGTTCGGTCCATTCCATTAGCTTGCATTACGGGAATTTTCCTGGCCGACCGAACTTGCAAGTCCGGTCGCAAGTTCGGTCCATTCCAGTAGCTCGCATTACGGGAATTTTTCTGGACGACCGAACTTGCATGTCCGGTCGCAAGTTCGGTCCATTCCAGAAGGTTTCATCGAGGAATTTTTCTGGCTCGACCGAACTTGCAAGTCCGGTCGATTCCAGTAGGTTACAGACGGGAGAATTTTTCTGGTCCGACCAAACTTGCAAGTCCGGTCGCAAGTCCGGTCGATTCCATAAACTTTCCCGTCTTTGTAAATCTGGGCTCGACCGAACTTGCAAGTCCGGTCGCAAGTTCGGTCCGGCCCAGTACTTGCATTTTATTTCCGTTTTCAGTCTTCTCTTTACCCATTACTTCCCCATTGTTCCTACACTTAATCCCACATGTTTTAACACTTATTGAACCTCCTAATACACCTTAATTCATTCATTAGCTCTTTACACATTTCTATACTCATTCACTCACATAATTTTCCAAGTTTCATACAACTCACACTAGTTTCTTCTCTAGTTGCATTTTGCTACAAATTTCTCCTCTAACTCTCCCAACTATAACTCTATACTCCCTCTTCTAATGTCATTTCTAACACTCCTAATGCATTACTCACCTCTCCTAACTTACCCACCAAACTTACTCAATTAAAATCTGTTACAACATAAGTTTTTCACCTAGTTTCTAACACACTAAGTGTTCTATTCCTAGGTAAATTTTGCCATAGTCTCCCTTGTATTTTTATAATCTCATCACATTGTTTACACTCACATTATTATCTCTTCACCTGTTTTCAACAACCAAAAATATACAAGCTCTCATATGCAATACCAATACTAAAACACTCATAAAAATTCCTGCACTCAAACCTTGACTCCCATCTATGTTTTCAATAAGTTTTACATATCTTTTAAAGGCTTAAAACATTCATATCCTCTTATACATTACACTACTAGTACATTACCATTTCCATTACTCATTCCAACCTTCTAAAAACTGTTACATACATATATATACCAAGCTACCCAAAAGAGTATAATTTACCTTGTTTCTCTTCTAGACTCCTCTTTCTCTTTCTTGCTTCTTCTCTCTTCCTTCCTTCTCTCTCTACCGGTTTTGTAATATCAATTCCTCTAACACTACAACCATTTATATACATGCTTCAATACTAAAACCATCACTAATTCTTATTTAAGCTCTTAATGTATATTCTAGGGTTTAGGAGTTTCATTACCTTGCAAGGGAGTAGGTGAAACTTAGAGGAGCTTAAGAACAAGGTTTCCACCCCTTCAAAGAAGCCAAAACCGGCTGGGTACAAGAGGAACCAAACAAGGGTTTAGTTACATTTTCGTTTTGCCCACAAAGGCTAGAAAAAGGTGGAGTTTCAAGAAGATTTTAACCTTAAAAGAACAAGGAGAAGGAGGGCCTTCTAATGGTGGTCTTGAAGCTCCAAATGGGATATACCCATGAAAACAAAAGTTGCCCTTTTTGAATTTTGAAAAGATAGGAATGCTCTACTTGGTGAGAGGATTCCAATGGTGTGGTTTTTTATAATTTTTGGAAGAGATTTGAGGGAGTTTCAAGAGGAAAAAGATGGAGTTTGTGGGGTCTTCTTATTTCTCCATGGAAATCGTCTGAGAGGTTGAAAGAAAGAAAAGAGCGTGAGGGAGGGGTGAGTACGTGAGTGAGGAATAGAATAGGAGAGTGAGATTTAATGTGTTACTTTTTGTTTTTTAATTGCTTTTGTCCTTAGTGAGTAAAAAGAATAGGTGTGTGTGTGTGAGTAGGAAATCGGACGCACACAGCCCATGAGGGTTTGTAAAATTTTATTTTACAAAGTTGGACACATAAGTTTGTGTTATTCATATTTCTATCCCACAACCTTCCCGTTTTGATAGTTTTTTACTAATCTCTCGTTTTATTGATTTTATTGGTTCTAAAGCTTCACTAATATTTATTAATGATTATTTATTTGACCAAAATTGTTACGAGTCTATTTGACCCGCTTAAAGACACGTTTTCCCAGTTACCTCGAAAAACACGCTTTAAGGTTCGTTAGTGATTTTAAACCGTTTTAAAGATCCGTTTTCTTCGGGATTTGTTCCCTTGTGATTATTTATACTTAATTAAGCTTCTAAATTATTTATTAGCCTAATTAATCACTATTTTTAATTACGGGGTATTTCAAGACAAGTGGGGAAGACAGGAGGTAGGTTAGATAGCAGGAATGAAGCAACTGAAAAGAACACGCATCAGTTCTGGAGTTCAATCTTTAGTTTTCTGTCCTTCTGTAAATGAACTCTCAGAGCAGCTAATAGTGGTGTATTGAGTTAACAATAAGCCTAAAACATTCCTAATGCACTTAAGTAAGTTCACAAATACCCTGAGAGAAATGGAGGTCGGGTTAATGAACTAAAAGAAAAGTTGGAGAAGAGATATACAAATTATGTTTTCAGTTTTTCTGTAAGCTGATGTTTCTGTATAACTGTAATACAGGTGGTATAAGAGTGTTGAAATGGGTTCGAAAGGATCTTAGTACCGTGATAATACATCTACCTAGGTGTTTAAGCACTTTGGGAAAAATTTAGAAATCGATTTAAGGTAGTAAGAGTGAAGTTGGAATAGAAGTATTCACATGTTGATGATTTAGTTTACTGAAACTTGTGCCTCTGTATGATCGATTTCCAGAAGTGGTAAAGATGGGGTGTTGGTCTAATAATGAACCCAAACCATTACAAATACACTTAGCTAAGTTGGTAAAACAGTTTGGGAGATTTAGACATCAATTTGGCACATTAGAGGTGAAGCTAGATGAGGTAATGCATGGGAATTGTGTGCAGATTTAGAAAATTCAATGCTTCTGTATAAACATGTTCTAGGAGGTTTCTAAAGATTTTATTACTATGATAATAGGTTTAAAAACATTGCTAACCTATTTAGCTAAGAAGGGAAGGTATTCTAGGCAAGCTAAACCTACCTTAGTTAAACTTGTTACAATTTAGTGTTTAAGATCCTCTTGAATAATAGCTAGATGGAGTACTTATTTAACTCCTATAACGATGATGTAAACGTCTCAGGAATTAGCGAATGATCTAAGGTGAGTACTTGGGAAGTTCTAAAGTTTAAAATAAACTGTACATTCAACGACTCACTTAGGGAATAACACCCGGTATAAATAAGATAAACTAGGAAAAATGGCATCACATGAAATCATGGACTGACACGTTGTTTTTAATCAGCATTAGAGTCGTAATGAACGCCAACCAGGAACCCGTGTGTGAGACGACATTTGCTTCTGAATAAGGTATGGACATGTGTGGTTCGTATGTTGCCGTGTTACACGGCTTGTGTGTTGTGTGCCTTGTTGTTCATGACCACAAGACTAATGCATGAAAACGGATGTTTGTTTTACCGTGCTTATTTGTCTGTTGTGAGCTTGTGTAAGGCATGTGAATGGATTGATTATTTTCCTTGCTTACCTGCTTGCTATTATTGTGCATATTGCTTGCGCGCACACAGTAGGTAGTCCCTTCTCGTTGATGAATCCTTGAGATGAAAACACAACGAACTTCGTAAACAAACCAAAGGAACTACATAAAGGGAAAACTCCTCTTAACTATAGGGGACCTCTGAAGACACCCACTATGGTGTCGAACTATCAAAGGTAATGATAAGCCAATACCTTTTAGAAATGAGTAGGGAGACGGACCCTTTGTATCCGGGGGGTAGAGACCATTAATCTAAAAAGGAATAGGGAGACAGACCCTTTGTATCCGGGCTAGAGACCAATAAGATTAAAAGGGATAGGGAGACGGACCCTTTGTATCCGGGGTAGGAGGACCAGAACATTAGAAGGCATAGGGAGATAAACCCTTGTATCCGGAGCAGAGGCTAGTAACATTGGAAAGGAATAGGAGACGGACCCTTTGTATCCGGGGGTAGAGACCAGAACATTGGAAGGCATAGGGAGACGGACCCTTTGTATACGGAGCAGAGGCTTGTGACATTGAAAAGGAATAGGGAGACGGACCCTTGGTATCTGGGGCAGTGGCTCGTAACATTTAAAAACAACGGAGAGAGAGAGAGAGAGCTATCCGGGAATGGAGGATTAGCTATGAAGGAGACGTACCCCAAATGGTGGTGATAAGAGAATTCACAAATAACCCTTAAGGAAACAAGGAAAGATTAGCACCTACGTGAGATGGTCACGGGATCTAATTACATCCCCAGACCTGGTGCAAGGAAAGAGAAAGAAAATACACTTTAAGGGAACAAGAGAAAAGAAATGAAAACACACAACGCTCGTTGTTGGGCAAAATAGTAGTTAAACTATCTTGCTAACTATGGGCAGTGAACCCAATCTTTGTAGTACAACAAGGTCGTATGCACAGAGACTTCGCAACTATCAAATTAATTATCCAGTTAGTAAATGTACAAAAGATAAATAAAAGTGAAATAATAAACTGTAAATAAAAGGGGGTTTAGCCGAAGCAAGCTTGATTTTAGGATCATGCAGAAAATAAAAAACAGTAAAATAAAGTAAATGGATGGATGGAAAAAGGTATCCTAGGATAGTGGGGGAATTTCCTAAATTACTTAAACAATTCATAACCATGTCTCAATTATTTATTGTCTATGGAGTTAATAAGTGTCAGTTACGAACTCTTAGTCATAGCCTCAGTATTTTCCTGCTCAATCCGGAGTGTAACTACCAAGATTAATCCTTTGTTGGTACCTTGACTATCTCAAAATCATATGTTGATAGTTCCAAATAATGCAGTAGTGTCACGCAAGCATTAACAATATTGATGTTGAAAGGAATTAAACAAGTTTAATAAGTAAACCGGTGATAAATATTTATTATAAGTACAGACATAATTATAATCCTAATTTGCTCTTATTTGTCGTTTAAGAATTATCTTGTGGCCTTCCTAAATCATAGATAAGGACAACTCTTAATTAATTCAGTAGACTTTTACAATCAGAAAAAGTCTCAAAATCATTAATTAGCATCAAGCAAGAATTCTTTTAATAACAGCGATGGATTTTATCTGCTAATCAAGGAGATAATATCTAACGTTTGTCTTTCTTTGTGGTCTATTCTCAGATTTACAAAATCATTGAAATAAGAGAAACCGTAAATGCATAAAAATGATCAGTTCTTAAGCATTTAATAATTTAGAGAGACAAAACAAATATTTATAAGCAAACTTGGTATTAATAATAAGTCTGAATTATTTTGGGTCAAACCCCATCCTAGGATACGAGTAAAATCACTCAGACATTAACAGTAATAAAAAGAAAGCAGAGATAGCCATTAATTTGGAGACTGCCGACGGAGACTGGACTGCGATTCGCTTCTGCTCCAGCTCCCTTTTCTTCTCTTCTTCTTATCGTGCTTCTGCTGTGGTGGAATGAAGAATAAAATTAAAATGGAGAAGTGGAGGATAAGAGGATGGAATGGATCATAGTCTGATGGAGAGCTTTGGATTATGAGGAAGGGATGATTTATTTGAGCAGAGCAGCGTGGGTTTTATAGAAGAAAGGAAGGGGAAGAAGATAAAGGGAACACCGCGTGAGCAATTTGAGGAATGGATTGGGGTGGCTCTACGCGTGAGGATTTACTGTCGGCAGGCGCCTGATATTGTTGAAGGAGTAGATGGATAAGTTGCAGGCGCCGCGAAGAAGATAAACATCACCGAAGTCTGTCGCGTTAATTTCTGGATCTGGATCTGGACATTTACACGCGTCCGCCCCTGTGTCCGCCTAAGGTTATGCGGACGTCACTCACGTCCGCCCCCTGTCCGCCTAAGGTTACGCGGACAACACTCTTTCCGCCTAAGGTTACGCGGACGTCTATCACGTCCGCCCCCTGTCCGCCTAAGGTTACACGGACAACACTCTGTCCGCCTCCTGTCCGCCTATGGTTGGGCGGACACAACATGGACGCGAGTCTTGTGAACTTTGACTGGCTCTAGATTCTTCGTTTGGACTCCGTTTTTCGAGCCGTCTGCGCCTATGCGTTCGTCTCTTCGTGTACTTTGCTCCAAGCTTGGTTTTTCCTCATGTTTCAACCAATAAATTTGTGAGATAATCAATAAAACATAAACTAGAGGAAAAACATACGATAAGTGAGAAATGAGCAGAAAAGTGCTGATATAATATATGAAATACACCCATAAAACATGCTCATTTAGACACTTATCACACCCCCACACTTACCTTTTGCTTGTCCTCAAGCAAAACCATGTACCCAAGCAAGTAGGGAATGCTCAATATTAACAAATACTATTATGAAGGGTATGATAAAGAAGTCAATAGTACATGATCTTAAACTTTTTAGAGGAGTGTGATCCATCACCTACTAGTGGCATAGGTGTACTCAGGGCAAAAATAAAAATTAGAGTTTCGGGGTATGATCTGGAGTACTTCAATGCTTCTTAGTTTAGGTGACTTAGAGATTTTTTACCATGACCAACTTCTCTCAAGAATGGGCATTGAGGAGAAAACAAAAGGAAAAATAGAATTATGCATTTGTTTCACTTTTGCATAAGAGATGAGAAGATAATATGTAGGCATCAAACTTTTGTATTTTAAGAACACTCAACTCTCTTGTTGGTTACCAATGGTGTCTCGCAAGTCCCTTATTTGTTTTTTTTTGTATATATATATTTTTTGACAGAGAAGCACCCCTTAGCAATCCCTAAGAGAGAAGACAGAAAGAACCCCTGAGTAATAAAAATCCATCCATTTCAGATCATTTGGTCACACCGCATAAAAATGCTCCTCAAAAGTAATCAAAATTTTTGAATTTGTACCATTTATCCCACAATTTATAACAGTATTTATTCTTAAAGAGAACAACCCACATATAAAGGGTCCACGATATTGAATTTGGACAAACGCAAGATTAGCAGAGAGATTAAGCATTTAAGCACAAAATGTCACCGAAAAGGGCATACTCCCCCACACTTAAATTGAACAATGTCCTCATTGTTCACCAGAAAAACAAGGGAAAGTTTCAGAAGACCTTTTCGGTAAGTAGATAAAATAGAGAGAACACAAAGCTCACGAATAATCATTTAAGCACAGAACCACTCCTCAGTAGAATTTATTTAAATAAAAGCATAATTTAAGAAATTGGTACTCCCCTGAGATTATTTTTGCTAGCGTTATAGGAGTTCCCCCACACTTGAGCTTTAGCCTCAAGTAGCGTAGCTTGGTTGCGGTGTAGACATGAAGTTGCACCTGCAAAAGACACTAGAAGCAACCATACTACAAACGGGGTTAAGAGTTTAGCATAAACAAAATTTAAAGAGAACCTGAAAATTAAAAGAGCATAAAAGCAAATAAAATAAAAGTTCATCCGGGTTGCCTCCCGGGAAGCTGCCCTTCTTTAACGTCTTTGGCTAGACGCCCGCTTCGTTATCCTGGATCAAAAATATAAGTAGACAACAGCTCTGCCAGGAAAACGAAGTTGGCAGTAATTAAAAGCAAACCACCTGGATCAAAACAAAACGTTACTTCGGCAAATATAATAGGAAAATGAATACTCCATAAAACCTGGTGTTTGAGGAGGTACTGCCGGTAGCGTAGTTCTAACAGGAGACCAGGTGTGATTGGCTTTGCTTCCTCAAATTTGAAGATGTAAAAATCCTCCTCTTGTTGTTGAGGCTTATGGTAAGAGCCTTGATTGTAATCAACGTCAGAGGGAAGTGGCTCCTTGAAATTGATTATAGCACTTTCTTCTGATGGCTCGGAGGGAGGCGGTATCTCCTCCTTCTCAAGGTTGAGGATGTATCCACCCTCATCTTCTGGGTAAAGCACGGCGAAGGAGGGGAAATAGTAGTTCACTTCAGAGGGAGGAAACCCCATGAAGTCCAAGGAGAAACTCTCTTCCGAGGAGTTGTCTTTATAATCAAGCTGATGGTTGTTTGGTGATGGATTATCTAATTCGAATAAGGGAGGAGGTGGAAAGTAGCTGATGTCCTCAGCAGGTTGTTCCTCCTCATGAACCACTTCATTCAGTTGTTGAAGCGGTTGTTCCATGCGTTCGATCTGATCTAGCGTTCTTTGCTGGATCCTTTCAAACTTTGAGGTAAAATTTGCCATCATTTCCCTTATTATGGCGTTGTCTCTCTCTATTGCAACCATAGGACAATGAGAACTTTCATGGTCTCCTCCACACTCTTGGCACACAAAGATGGGGATAGGCTTGAGAGATGACTTGTAATCCTCCAAGAGAGCTCTCAATTCAGCATTTGGGTCTGAACATTGGGGGCTTTCGTGGTACTCTCTGCACCTTTGACAGACACTCCATTGATTGTAGTCCTCTGCGCCATAGGGGTAACCATACCAATCTCCTGCTTGATCGTAGTGACTATCCATCAGAATTAGGTACCTTTAAAAAGAAACAAAAATTTATACACAAAAAGGGTAAATACGGAAATAAAAGAAAAAACGAAAAAGATAATAAACCAGATAGTTGGACCGAAGTCCCCGGCAACGGCGCCAAAAACTTGTTGGGCAAAATAGTAGTTAAACTATCTTGCTAACTATGGGCAGTGAACCCAATCTTTGTAGTACAACAAGGTCATATCCACAGAGACTTCGCAACTATCTAATTAATTATCCAGTTAGTAAATGTACAAAAGATAAATAAAAGTGCATAAATAATAAACTGTAAATAAAAGGGGGTTTAGCCGGAGGCAAGCTTGATTTTTAGGATCAGTGCAGAAATAATAAAAACAGTAAAATAAAGTAAATGGATGGATGGAAAAAGGTATCCTAGGATAGCGGGGGAATTTCCTAAATTACTTAAACAATTCATAACCATTTCTCAATTATTTATTGTCTATGGAGTTAATAAGTGTCAGTTATGAACTCTTAGTCATAGCCTCAGTATTTTCCTGCTCAATCCGGAGTGTAAATACCAAGATTAATTCCTTTGTTGGTACCTTGACTATCTCAAAATCATATGTTGATAGTTACCAAATAAATGCAGTAGCTTGTCACGCTAAGCATTTAACAATATTTGCTGAAAGGAATTAAAACAAGTTTAATAAGTGAAACAGGTGATAAATATTTATTTAAGTACAGACATTAATTATAATCCTAATTTGCTCTTATTTGTCTGTTTAAGTATTATCTTGTGGCCTTCCTAAATCATAGATAAGGACAACTCTTAATTAATTCAGTAGACTTTTTACAATCAGAAAAAGTCTAAAATCATTAATTAGCATTAAGCAAGAATTCTTTTAATAACAGCGATGGATTTTATCTGCTAATCAAGGAGATAATATCTAACGTTTGTCTTTCTTTGTGGTCTATTCTCAGATTTACAAAATCATTGAAATAAGAGAAACCGTAAATGCATAAAAATGATCAGTTCTTAAGCATTTAATAATTTAGAGAGACAAAACAAATATTTATAGCAAACTTGGTATTAATAATAAGTCTGAATTATTTGGGTCAAACCCCATCCTAGGATACGAGTAAAATCACTCAGACATTAACAGTAATAAAAGAAAGCAGAGATAGCCATTAATTTGGAGACTGCCGGCGGAGACTGGACTGCGATTCGCTTCTGCTCCAGCTCCCTTTTCTTCTCTTCTTCTTATCGTGCTTCTGCTGTGTGGTGGAATGAAGAATAAAAATAAAATGGAGAAGTGGAGGATAAGAGGATGGAATGGATCGTAGTCTGATGGAGAGCTTGGGATTATGAGGAAGGGATGATTTATTTGAGCAGAGCAGCGTGGGTTTTATAGAAGAAAGGAAGGGGAAGAAGACAGAGGGAACACCGCATGAGCAATTTGAGGAATGGATTGGGGTGGCTCTACGCGTGAGGATTTACTGTCGGCAGGCGCCTGATATTGTTGAAGGAGTAGATGGATAAGTTGCAGGCGCCGCGAAGAAGATAAACAGCACCGAAGTCTGTCGCGTTAATTTCTGGATCTGGACATTTACACGCGTACGCCCCTGTGTCCGCCTAAGGTTATGCGGACGTCACTCACGTTCGCCCCCTGTCCGCCTAAGGTTACGCGGACAACACTCTGTCCGCCTCCTGTCCGCCTAAGGTTACGCGGACGTCTATCACGTCCGCCCCCTGTCCGCCTAAGGTTACGTGGACAACACTCTGTCCGCCTCCTGTCCGCCTATGGTTGGGCGGACACAACATGGACGCGAGTCTTGCGAACTTTGACTGGCTCTAGATTCTTCGTTTGGACTCCATTTTTCGAGCCGTCTGCGCCTATGCGTTCGTCTCTTCGTGTACTTTGCTCATAGCTTGGTTTTTCCTCATGTTTTAACTAATAAATTTGTGAGATAATCAATAAAACATAAACTAGAGGAAAAACATATGATAAGTGAGAAATGAGCAGAAAAGTGCTGATATAATATATGAAATACACCCATAAAACATGCTCATTTAGACACTTATCACTCGTACGATCCCATAGTGAGGATCATGGGTATTACATACCTATGCACACGTTTTATTATGTACATGATTGCTGTTGTGATACTAGCAGCTTGTTGTGCTTGGTTGTTATTGCTAATGTTTTGCTACCTTTAAGTGTGTATGATACTATGATGTACTGTGGTGTGTTTTACTGCTTTATTATAGCATGTAAATTGACTTAATAATATTCGACCAAGTAGTCGTGTGGCCCGGTAGCGTGCGGGCTACACACGTTCATACTCAGCGTAGTTTGCTGAGTCCTTTACATCCCAATTTTTACAGGTATTGAGCTGGGTGACAACGGAGCGTAGGTGGGATGGCTATCATGGGGGTAGTCTATCTGGGCATGACTTCTGAGTTTGGAATAGTATGTTAGTGTATCGGTTGTTACTAAACCCGGGTTGTACTTTTCATTTTATGATTTAGTAACTGTATTGTAGACACTCGGTTTTTGGAATTATATCTTGTATTGTATATGAGTGTTGGTGGAGAGCTGTTTCCAGTCATGCAGACCGTAACTTGGTGTTGGTAATGGGGTCTGTCAACCATGTGGGTGGTTGGCGTCTGTGACACCCGGATGATGTTGAGAATCCGCTGCATAGTTGTTTTGTATTAAGGCTAGGAGCTTGTTGTACTACTGGATGTTTATTCGGGGGTGTTACAGATAGAAACAAACAATAAGCTATGATTGTCTTGTTACCACACTATAGGATTCAAACTGAAAACCCTTAGTTAAGAAGGTACTAATATTAAGAGATACTTAACCTAGGCTGAATGTATGGTTCACATGATTTTTGGAGTTTAGATGGAATAAGAAAAGCCAAACTTTAAGGTGGAAGAAATAATACTCTATGGAACTGTAATTGTGGATCGAGTTATACAACTTTTACTTGGAAGTCTAACTGTGACTGTCCTTGTTCCAAGTAATGATAATCAAAGTATAGGCAATAATCAAGCCTTGATAAGTGAAATATTAGATAACCCTTTTTAAGAGAAGAGGGTATTCAAAGGTATACAAGTCCTTAACTGAACTTATTACTTGTATGATGGATTTGGGAGTTAAGATGATTGATGGATACAATTATTAGACAGTATGAGCCTAGATGTTTTAATAAGAATCTACCTTTATGCCAAGAGGAAAAACTGGCTTCCCCGCTTGATGATTTGATCAAAGGAATATGGTCCGGGGACTAAGGTTATACACTAGATTCAAGTATAGGTTATAACAAAGATTGGATTAGTTGTATAGTGGCCAAGAGAAAATGTAGTAATCTCCACGTCACAAAGTTTGATAAGATAGAATTTGGAAAATGATAATTATGTGGTTGTTTGATATTTGACGTGAGAGGTCGAACTTGATCCTGGTCAGATCAAGGGAAAACCAAACACAAAATGGTGTGGAAGGATAGTTCAACACTGATGCTGACCCCGTCAGGGTTGGATGATTCCTGAGACTCCTTCCAAGTGGTCACAAATATTTCTATGAAACGTAAGTATGTATCCTTAAATCTATTATAAGATTTGACTAATAAGTATATGAGAGACTGAAGGTGTAAATTAAGAGTTAAGTTGTCCAGGTTACCCTGAGGAGATTAAATAGCTAAAACAACTTCACGTATGTCGGAAGAATAATCAAATATAAGGGAAATACTAACTAGTATTATCCCATGAACCATGTTAATAAATTAAATATGAGATCAAGAGACAATTACCTATAATAAAAATATTCCCAAGCTAGCTTCTAAGTTATGGTCATATTGCCATTTGAAGGGAAAGATCGACTTTAAGTCTTTTCTTATGAATTCAACCCCATATATTAAAAGGAAACCTACCTATAAACATGGTAGAATATAAAGAGTAGAAACATTATACTAACACTCACATGAGTTGACTCACAACCGCAAGAACTTGTTCAACTGAAAGGAAACTGTACCTTGTCAGGAACTTTAGCCGAAACCCTACTGTGGTATACCTGATGAATAGACGATAATAATCGTGTATGTACTACCGACAATTGGTGAATAAACAATATCAAGAAATCTTTCTATAATATACATAAGATGCACGGCTTGACCGTAACTCATACTCGACATTGAAAATGAAAACCGAATATGGTGACAGTAAACTCAAATACCAGGACCACAAGATGATGATCTGAAGAGCAAAGAGAGAGATTTTAAGTAAGCCCCAATATTAATACAAAACCCGAGCGCCGACGATTACAACTATAAGAGGCGATTAATGGAAGTATGTTATATACAATAGTTTAGACAAGCCATGAGATAATATTGGCAACGTACAAATAATAGATCACCTTCACCCACACACACGGGATTCAAACAAATAGCATACTAATGCACTATGAAACATGTCAGGAAATAAATAGATTTTTGAGGACTATACCTCGTAGGACAGAAGTCATAGGCTAATGTCCGTAGGAGAGACCTCGAGTTCGCAATAGGCGATCGAGTATTCCTTAGAGTTTCACCTATGAAGGGAGTTTTCAGATTTGGGCAGAAGGACAAACTTAGCCGAAGCATGTAGGACCATACCTTATTACGGAGCGAGTGGGCCCATTAGCCTACAGAGTAGATTAACCTGTTCAACTTGGGAGAGTGCACAATGTATTTCAAATTTCTTAGCTAAAATAGTATGTGTCTCACCCATCATATATCTTAGAGCCCGAGACGCTCGAGCTAGATCCTACACTTAGATATTAGGAGACCCCAGTTCGCATATTAAAATCCAAGACTAGGGAAACCAGGAACAAAACCATTAGAATGGTCAAGGTTCTTTGGTCAAACCACGACAATGAGGAGGCGACATAGGAGTTAGATGACTCCATGCGAGACAAGTATCCATCACTTTTATCTTCGTTTTGTGTATACTTGTGGGGGTACGTGGGCGCAACCCTTTTTAAGGGGGGTAGAGCACCACATGCGACTTGCATATCTGCAGTCTATATTGGTTTTATATTTGGTTGTTTGTGTATGATTGTTGCGCATGTGTGTAATTGGTTGGATGGTTATGCCCTATGTGACATTTGGTTGGTTATTGTTATGTCCTATGTGACACTTGAATGATTATTTGTGTGTTCTATGTAACACCTGGATGGCTATTGCTGTGTTCTATGTAACACTTGGATGTTTATGGAAGCACTTATTTACTTTACAGTATTTGAAATACCCCGACCTTAAATATGGCGATTAAATTATCCAAATAGGTATTTAAGAGCCTAATAATGCCTAAGTAATGTTGGTAAGGAAAAATAAATCCAAAAGAAATAAAGAAGCGCTTAAAAAGCGGGAAAACACTAAGTAAACGTTAATAACCATAGGAGGCATGAAACCTCGGTTAGCGAATTGTAAGGACTCTAAAGGCTTAAATTAAGTCTAAATAAATATGAGGGAACAAATCCCGAAGAAAACGGATCCTTAAAATGGATTAAAATCACTAATGAACATTAAAGCGCGTTCTTCGAGGTAACCGGGAAAACGTGTCTTTAAGCGGGTCAAATAGACTCGTAACAATTTTGGTCAACTAAATAATCATTAATAAATATTAGTGAAGCCTTGGGACCAATAAAATCAATAAAACGAGAGATTAGTAAAAACTGTCAAAAACGGGAAGTTGTGGGGTAGAAGTATAAATAGCACAAACTTATGTGTCCAATATTGTAAATAAAATTTTAAACCCCCTTGGTCTATGTGTGCTGTCCGATTTTTACATATATACACACACACACTCTCTCATTTTCCTTATTTGTGTCTAATACACTAGAGGACAAAACCATAAAGAGAGTAAAAAGCAAATATTTTCCTCTCTCTCTCTCCTACTCCCTCCTAGTCTCACGTGAACACCCCTCACCAGCACTCTCTCTTTTCTTCCTTTCTTCTTCCATGCGATTCCCATGGAGATTTAGCAACCCTCACAAAACACCAACTTCTCTCCTTTGTAACTCTCTCCAAACTCTTCCAAAAATTTAAAAATACCACCATTGTAATCCTCTCACCAAGGGCTACATTTCTATCTTTCCAAAATTCGAAAACACCCATTTCCGTTTTTATGGGTATGTCCCATTTGGAGTTCAAGACCACCATTAGAAGGCCCTCCTTCTCCTTGTTCTTTTGAGGTAAAAATATTCTCAAAACTCCATTGTTTCCTAGCCTTAAGGGCAAAACGAATTTTAGACTAAACCCTTGTTTGGTCTCTTGTGTTCTAGCCGATTTTGGCTTGTTGAAGGAGTTGGAAATCTTGTTCTTGAACCACTCCAAGCTTCATTTGCACTCTTGGAAGGTAATATAAATTCTAAACCCTAAACTTATATTAGAACTTACTTAAGGGTTAGGGTTAAATTGTATATTAGAATGGTGTATTGAAATGTGTATATCAATGGGTTGTAGTGTAAATTGGTTCACCAACCGGTGAGAAAAGAAGGAAAGAGGAAGGAGAAAGAAAGAAGAAGCTTGTGAAATAACAAGGTAAATATACTTGTTCTTGTGTAGCTTTGCAAATGAGTGTGTAACAGATTTTTAGTAATGAAAATAAGGATTGGAAATGATGATGTACTAGTAGTGTAATGCGTAGGAGATATAAGTATTTGAATCCTTAAAAGATATGTTAAAACTGTCAAAACAGATTGGGAATGGAGTGTTTAAGTGCAGGAATTTCTAAGTGATTGTTAGTATTGGTATAAGGTATGGGAGCTTGTATATTGATTCTATTGCAACAGGTGGAATAGCATTGCAATGAATTAGAATGTGGTGAGAGTGTAAATTATAGGGGAGGTTATGGCAAAATTTACCTAGGAATGGAACACTCAGTGTGTTAGAAACTAGGTGATTAAGGTGTGTATGTGTAACAGCTTTTGATTAAGGAAAATAGAGGGTAAGTGAGAGAGATGGGTAATGTATTCTAAATGCATTAGGCAATGTTAGAAATGTCCGATAGAAGAGAGATATAGAATAGGAGTGTAAATGACAAAATCTGTAGCGAAAAGTATTTAAGTGCATTGTGGAAACTAGGAGGAATGAGTGTACAAGATTTGGTGAAATGGGGAGTTGGACTTGGGTATAGATATTGTAGTTGCTTGGAAATGAATTGGAATGGTAAGATGGCATTAGGAGAGGGAACTATGCATGGAGGAAATAAGAACCCAAAATCTGTAGCAAAAACTACGTGGAGAAACTATTGCAAGTGTTGAAAGGAAGTAAGGAATTGTGTAAGTTGTTTGATGGATTTAGTAATGGATTTGGTGAATGAACTAAGGAGTATTAGGAGGTTTAATTAGTGCAATAACATGTGGGATTAAGTGTAGGAACAATGGGAAGTAGTGGGTAAAAGAGAGGACCGAAAACAGAAATTAAAATGCAAATACTGGGCCGGACCGAACTTGCGACCGGATTTGCAAGTTCGGTCGAGCCCAGATTTACAAAGACGGGTGAGCTACTGGAATCGACCGGACTTGCGACCGGACTTGCAAGTTCGGTCGGACCAGAAATTTTCCCCGTCTGTAACCTACTGGAATCGACCGGACTTGCGACCGGACATGCAAGTTCGGTCGGACCAGAAATTTTCCCCGTCTGTAACCTACTGGAATCGACCGGACTTGCGACCGGACATGCAAGTTCGGTCGGCCAGAAAAATTCCCATCGTGTAAGCTACTGGAATCGACCGGACTTGCGACCGGACATGCAAGTTCGGTCGGTCCAGAAAATTTCCCGAGGATAGCTACTGGAATCGACCGAACTTGCGACCGGACTTGCAAGTTCGGTCGGGCCAGAAATTTTCGGTACTGGTAGCTACTGGAATGGACCGGACTTGCAAGGTCGGTCGCAAGTCCGGTCCTGACAAAAAAAAAAAAAAAAAAATTTTTAATAATATATATATATATATATATATGTATATGCGTGATATATGTATGTATGTTATCCACATATACATGTACATGTAAGAAAGTAAACCTAAGCTAAGTAAGAAAGTAAAACTTAAGGTAAAAGAAAAGTAAATAAGTAAAGTGTAAGTATAAGAAGTGCGAGGACACAGTAAGTACGAATTAAGTGAAAGTAGTTAGATTAATTATTTGAATGTATGTATATCATAGGGTTTGAATTGTGAATACCGGAGGAACACTGGGATACAAGTACAACGGTGAAAGGTATGATTTCTTCATGCCCTGTATCCTAATCTGGTTACCCCGATTTGTGTGCTTATTTGACCACCTAATAAGATAAATGCACGAACCGGATTATATTGCACTTACTTGTGCTTGTTTATATTGTTCTTGGTATATTTCTCTTGAACAACAATTTGTATAATTCATGAAATGTATGGATGATGATATGGTGTAAATGAACCTTGTATTGTACTTATGTATGGTATTATATTTCGTATGAATGTATATTGGGCCTTGTATTTGTAAATGTGGCTCGAATGTTGACTTGTGCTAATTCCTAACTAGCTACTCCTAACTTAAGTGAGTAAATTGGAATGAGTACAAGTCCGATATAGCTTCGGCCACGCGTGAGGATGAGGTGACACAAGAGGTTGGATCCGATTCCTGGTTCGTAAGCTGGTCCACGGCCCAAATCCCTTAAATGGGTAGCATCCTGGATTAGTGAACCAAGTAAATCCCGGAGGTGGGACGGAGTAGTCCCCAGGGCCGGAGGTCCCGACGACTTAACTTGAGTAAGAGTAAGAGTAAGTAAGTAAGTAGAGTATGAGAATGAGTAGTATGTGTATGCATGGAGTAAATGAGTAAAAGAGTAATCTCCACCCGATTAACCCGGGTGGACCAACGAAGCTAACCCGTATCGTAAATTGTGTATGTATTGGGTATATGTATTCGGAAGGAGGTAAGTATATATTTGATGGTTATATTGTATTCCTTGTATGTAATGAAGCGTATGTGTGTATGCTTGCGTAAGTATTCATGTATTGTGTATAGAGCATGTATGCATGTATGTTGTGTGAAAATCAACCGCATGTATTCGACCAAGTGGTCGGCGTACCCTCACTAGTACGCGGGGTATGCGGTTATCATGCTCGGCGAAAGCTGACCCCTTCGGGGGACATTTTTTAGTTGCAGGTACCCGAAGCGAATGTGGTCAAGGCACGAGACCGGCGACTACATTGGATAGTAGTAGCATAATGTAGAGGCGTATTAACTAGCACACCCCTTGTTTTAGAAACTAATGTAGTAGCGAGGAATGGGTAGCAAGTAGTCTCTTAGTGAGTACGTATGAACTTGAAGAGGTATTATGCTTGCATAAGGAACCTAGTAAACTCGGTATGTAGATTATATTGTATTGTACTTGGAGTATTGTATTGAATGGAGATTGTAGCCGTTGTGGTAAACGAAGGATGTATTGTAGATTCGTAGTACTCGGGATTCCGGTCCATCAGACCGATGCTGTATGTAGATTCAGTAGCCTTGTTAGTCACGTGGGTGACTAACGGCATTGTATCACCCATTTATGTAAGTATATATCCGCTGCGAGCATCTGATTAGTAAGGAGATTGGACGCTAATGACTGTATTAATAGTAGGGTGTTACAAAAAGTGGTATCAGAGCGAAGTATCGCTCTGATGACTGGAAATACCGAGCTTAGGAATACCGAGTTAGGAATTAGAAGCTTAGGGCTAAGGGCTGAGTGTTAGCATTAGAGATATGCTAGTTAGGAACTACCGGTGAGTACCGGATGCCTACAATACCAGTCCCCCGCCGCAAACCCCCATTGTATAACTTGGGAAAGGACGCCAGAGAGAAGGAAAGTCCTCTCATATCGGGGAAACCCGATCTGGCAGTTGTGAAGCAATCACACAGTAAAACAAGAACCGACATATAGCAAATTCCAAGAATTGGAAGTCCCGGAGATGGATCCCGGTTGAACCACAATACCCGCACTCATAGCGGTTGAAAGAACACTCCAACCACGAGGAGGCTGCAACTTACAACAGCATGGGCGACGTGCTTAGCAGTCGCGAGACCAAGCTAGACAACCAGCAGCAGGAAAGAAGCACTAACTGTGCAATAAATAGAAAAAGGGAGTAATAACAGAACCCGAGACACAAGCCTACGGGATAGTAATACTTGAATATTACCACCAACGGTATACTAGCTGACTAAGGACATAGTCAGGAACGGTTAACTCCAGAAACCACAACGCTGAAGAGGTTACAATACCTGGCCAGCATAGCTTACACAGCTACAAGAACATCCACGGGATATAATCCGATAGGACTACAAGAGTAGTGCCTAAACAAGGTAGGCTCAGTAACCACCACAAATGTGTGGGAAAGAGCCACAAGGAACGACGCAAAACCAAATAGAATGGGAGTCTCCAAGGATTGGAGAAACATCCCGATTATCAACAATCACGTCAAGATCATTAAGAAGCTACCTAAAGGAGCGAGTATACCCATTGCAGGTCAACAAGACTATTAAATATAAGCAGAAACCATACCAAGATTGGTATAGGATTATCCAAAAACCACCGATACCACGCACTTGCCACGGCAAGTGCAGTAAGGACAGAGATATGTAAAGGAACACTAATACGTCACAAGTACATAGTAATGTACGGTGACAGTAACGAAACAACCACAGGATCAAACATCCTGAAACTGAAGGAATGGAACCTTGGAAAGGCCTAACAGCCCGACCACTGTATTTAGAACATACCAGTCAGCGAGAAGCTAGACTGGGTCAAGACCTCAAACATGGCTATGCCATGAGAGATTTCTTTTAACACCGAACCATTGTTTTTTTTTTAAAACCCAAAATTTTCCTTTCAAAACCACCTTCTTTTAAAAACCTTGGATTTTAAAACCAAACCAACAACATTATGGTGAGT
>CM041778.1:195482302-195588426 GCA_023374045.1 Limonium bicolor | reverse complement strand
GGTATTACCGTGGAAGAGAAGGAAGAAAAGGGGTGTGGAGCCGTGTGAACAAGGAAGGAAATGAGAGAATGAGATAGAATTTGCTTTTGAAGATATTTATACTTTATAAAGTAAAAAGTAGTTTATTTACTTATCATTACTTACTTAATACATTAATAAGAGAGTGGTGAGTCACCCCACTTAAGAAAACCGGCCCTCATTTATACTTAGGGGTAATATAGTCTTATTTGTCAATTTAATTACTTATACAAACATATGTTACAAAATAGCTTATAAAAATCACTATTCATGAAAACAAGGCACATAGAAGTGAAATTTTTGATTTCCCATTGATATAGACATCCAAATGTGATATTATATAGTACACATATATATTTAAGAGTAATGATGGACATCTAGCCACTCAAAAATCATTTACAAGACAATTTTTCAAAAATGTGCTTTAAGACTCCTTAAAGCACATTTTGTGTTTAAACTTGTTTTCAAGCTTGGTTTTCTTTGGTAATTGGTTTAATATGTTCATTAGTGTATAAATGAGGTCTTGGTAAGTTCATTAGGTCTTAACCAAGTTTATCCCAAGCTTAGAGCACCTTTTGGCTCTTATTGACTTTAAAGCACATTTGTGTTTTCTTTTGTTTAAATTTGTTTACTAATGTTTCTAAGACTCTTTTTAGTCTTAATTCACCATATTTAAGTATTTATTCCATATATTAAGGTTTGGGGTATTTCACACAAACTGCTTGAGAGAATTTCTTAACGCTCCTTTTTGCCCCGGGAGTGTCCCGGTAGGCCGAAAATTGAGTTACGAGTTTATATAACCCTATATAACTCAATGTAACACCTTAAAATATTATTATTGACTATAAAAAATGTCAATAAGCACTTGGAAGTCATAGCGACTAATTAATTCCCAGAAAAATCCTTAAAGCACAAAAACGCACCTTTGGGTGTCACGAAAATGCGTTTTACGCAATTGTCTTGAGGTTTTTGAGGAGCCACGAGTTAATAATATTAAAAGGGGATAAATTTACCATCTAAATCAATTAATTACAGTGATAAAATCATAGCACAACTAGGGGCGATTTTTGAGTAAAAAAGGTACCTAAAATCAGCATTTTTACCTTAAAACTTTCATCTTTTACCATGGTATAAATGTACCAGTTAAATGCTGGAACCTATTACACATATTAGTATGGTATTAGTACAATATAGTGTTACAAAAATCAAATGAAAAATCAATCCCATTTAATCCCTATACTAGGCGCCATTTAAGGTAGATTTTGGCTAGTTTTATGTAATAAAATTGTCTTATGCTAATGTGACTCACCTAGCATATATTATATGATGAAGTAACAATTAAACTCAGTCAATGAAGCCACCTCCACCGTATAACCTGCAAGAGAAAAGCAAGGAAGGTTAGTATATGACAAAGAATGAAATTAAAAATGCTAAAAGTAAAGCTAGATTACAATGATATAAGGTGGTGACTAGATAAGCAAACAACCCATGTGCTGTCTTCTATGCAGCCGATTTTAATCAATAAAGGAGGGAGAATAATTGCTGTTTAATTATTCAAGGAGACAGCTACCTAACAAGCACAACTCCATGTTAAATATAGACAAAGAAACAATTGTCCCAAATAGCACACTATGTCCGATTTTTATGCAATGAAGAAGGTTTAATTTGCCTTATAAAATTTTGGCTAGAACATCTATTAATCTAGCCATGTTCCTATATGGTTAATTGTCAAAAATCAGGTGCTACCCAAGCAGCTCCATTTACGCCAACCTACAAGAAAAATAAGGCAATAATGACATATTAATTGCCTTAGAAAAATCAAAAGAATCAAACACTAAACTTGCTCTTGTCTTCTAGTTTCAAGTGGCCAACAAAGACCTCTATTATTCTTGTCAATCAGCCGATTTCTTGCAATCAATTAAGGGAATTATTGAGCCAACCAAACAATTAATAAATCAATTATTGAAAGACTAGTCAAATAAGCATTAATTTAACAAAAAAAAAAATACTTACAATTTGCTTACCTTCTTAGTCATACGTGACTTCTCATTTCTTCCTTGCCTTCCTTGGCCGATGGGGTAAGTTCTCTCCCTTATCTCCTCTCTTCTTCATTTGTTAAGTTCTTCCTAAGAGCTTCTAAGCTCCATTAATGGTGATCTAAGTTCTAACACTATTTTAATGTAAATTCCTAGTTAAATCTTCTAAGTCTTGAAGCAAGAAATCATCTTAGCAATCCTTGCTAAAATCGCCTAGTTTTAGTACTCCAAGAAGGTTCCTAGATTCAACAACAACACAAGGAACAACAAGATCAAGTTAAGGTATATTTTTATGTTGAAAATCCTAAGTAAATTCCTTAAGGTATTTTCAAAAATTAAGAACTTCTAAACTAAGGTTCACTTCATCATTTCATGAAGGAAATCTAGATCTACAATCATCTCAAGGTCTACCGAAAATTCCTTGAAAAATTCCTAAGGTAAACTCTTGTAAAACTTCTCCAAATCTTATTTATAAAATCTTGTTAGAAGTCTAACAAATGGATCTCCTAAATATATTTAAGGAGCCGAAAATTCTTCATCAAGAAAATAGTATTGGAAGAGCTTGGAATTCAAGGAGAAATCAAGTACAAGAATTGTCTTGATTTAAGGAGTAAGTATATATAATTAAGGTTTATTAAGATTAAGCTTGGTTTAAGCTTCAAACTTTGTTACAAAAATTATGTAGAAGCCTTAGGAATATTAAGGCGAAAAATCATAGGTTATAATGTCAAAAAAATAATTTATAACATATAAGATAAGATTATTACCTTAAGGTATAAATTTGTGTCACAAAAATTAATTGGGATACTTATATGTTCAAACCGAAATATCTAAGATTAAAGGGTTCTATTTTGAGTTTATAATCATTCTAAGTCATTAGCATAATTTTTATAAGTGTTATATGGCTTATATATATTTATATGTATTTATTATAAAGTTTAAATCAAGTTTTAAAACTATAGGGTAAAATAAAATTAAAGGCGAGAGTTAAAAGCCTTAATTGGTGATTTTCAAAATATATAAGTAAATTAACTTATATTATTAATTTTGGGAATATTAAAAATAGCTACAAGTATTTAAATGGCTAGTTTAAAAGTTATGTGGCTAAAATGTAAATTTTGAAAAGATTGGTGTGCTAAATATAAAAAACCGAGAGCTTAAGGATTAATTTGGTATATTTATGATATAATATAAGGTAGGAATTAATATTATGAATTTTGGTGAATTTAAATAAGTGGTTAAGTGTTAAAATAACATTTTAAAAAGTTTTGGGGCTATTTTGTAATTATTGAGAAGTTTGAGAGTGAAACCGAATTACATGTGATTTTGGGTATATTAAAGTATTAATTATGAAATTAAGTCTTGGTCAAAGTGTTGACCAAAAACTTTGGGTTAAAATGGTTTATGACATAAAATATTAAGTTTACAAAAGTTTAAGGGTGAATATGTAATTTACGAAAGTATATATGAAAAATAAAGTTAAATGGGGCGGAAATATATATTGAAGAAAGATATGGGTTGTTTTGGTCATTTAAAAGAATTTAATATTAAAACTATAAATTATAAGTTAAATTGTAACTTATATAAAGTTTGGGGTTAAAATGTAAATATAGAGAATATATTTACAAAACCGAAATGGTTAAAGGGCGAATTCATAATTAATTAAATTATAAGGGGCTTTTCGGTTATTTAAGATAATTAGGAATTAAAACTATACTTTATAAGTTAATATGTAACTTATATAAAGTTTTGGGATTAAATTGTAAATTAAGGAAAGGTATGTGCCAAGACCAAAAATTAAATGTGGTCATTTGATAATTTATAAAAATTAATATGTGGTATTGCAATTTCCAAAAATTAATATGGGTATTTAGTAAAATATGAAAGTATATGGTTATTTGGTAAGTTGTAAAAGTTAATGGGTTCAAATTATGATTACCGGAAATTATATGTGGCTATTTAGTAATTTATTAAGTAGTTGGGTATAATATATAAATACCGAATTAATAAGGTTGGTTTTGCAATTTAATAAAGAAAGGAATTGAAACTAAGTAATATAATGTATTATGGTATACTATGGAGGATAATATAAGGATTATAAAATAATTGTGGTTATAATAAAAATGACCAAGGGATATAATATAAAGAATAAGTGGAAACAATTATGAGTATATGATTAAGGAAGTAGAAATATACTACAAGGTGGAAATTCATTATCACATGTGAATATCACATAAAATAACGAACTATTGAACTATCTAGAGTCACTGTAAAATAACAGGGGGAAATAAAGAACTTACAAGATTAGTATATTACAAGTATTAGTTCTACAGTGACAGTACTGTAATGTTTAATGGATAGTTATATTAATATTACCCGGTATTGCTTGTAAATATAACAGCGTACGGGGAAGGACTGTTAAAGCGTGAATTATCAAGCTAGTTGTTATCACGGTGAACGGTATGTTAATTGTGTGGTCTGAATGTCCTAAGGATTATCCTAAGGTCCAGACATTATGTGTTAACTGTTTAAGAGCGATATCTGTGATTTTATGTATATGATATTGTGTACTGTATTGCCCGACTTTGTTGCATTGTATTGTCACACGAACGTCTTATGACTAGAAGTTTATACATCTAAATTGGGAAAAAGACTAACTGACCTTTAGGTATTATTGAACCTAACAAAGGTCAACTGTTAAGGTCTTAATTCAAATATTGGTTATTGTACCACTGACAAAAGGGCTAACTTATAAAGAGAGGAATCCAGACTGTTTCGACTTTCTGGTTGCGCATCGTGATCACTACGAGAGACTTCAATGGCGAGTCACTCAAAGGAAATCCATCAGCCACATTCGGGGATGGCGGAGGGCACTGCCGTTGGTGCACAGGTTCGACCGGATCGGTCAATATATATATTTGTCCAGGGCCATAAGGTAAGCTGGTAACGGTTCCATTGGAACCCAGAGGACTAACGTCCAATAATAAGTTATTAAGGTTTGTCTTGTCATGACGCCTGAGGTGGAATTTAATTGGAAAAGGTTAAATGATTTGGTTTAAAGGATAAGGGCCAGGTGGCCAACTAACATGTACAGTTTATTACACGTATCTTGTTTGGATCATTGATGAGTGAATATTGATTATTGATTATTGATGTTAGATTATTAATTGTTGCGATGGATTACTTATGTGTGGTTATTAGTGTTGTGTACTATTGTACATTCGTGTTTACAGGTGGGTTGTTATATGGTTGTTTAATGTTTACAGTTATCACTGTCGTTGTTGTAACCGGTATTTCATGTAAAGAATCTAATAACAAGATGACTAAAACGACTTAAGGAATCTTGATGATTTAAGACTACATTTAGCATACCAGCATTTCGATTGTTGAGCCCTTCATTGGGCCAAACATTCCAGGTTATTGAAGAAGACTCAAGCCGGAGTGCGGGACACGGGGGTAGCTGTTGTGTTTCCAGCAAACACCTTTGGTTTTATTTTGTGTTGTATTAAAGCGGTTGTTGTATTCAGTTAGTTGCTCATTTAGTAGGATTGGGTTGTAATAATTAGAAGTGCTCAGTATCTGTTCATCACAGCGTGAGGAGTTGGTTTGTAGGAAGAAGTGAGGATGCCTTGTTACTTACAAGGGTGAGTAACGGCGTGTAACACCAAGGTAGATAGTTTTATTTTCTGCTGCGATTTGCTATTTATTATGCTACGAATTGTGTCGACATTACGGGTTTAGGATTAGGGGTGTTACAGTGACTTTTATGCGTTTTCCTTTTTCTTTTGGTTTTACTTTCTTCACCAATATTCCTAAGGACTTAATTAGCCTTAGGAAATAATATTTACATAAATAATTAACACATAAGGATTTGGGGTATTTCAGTGTGTTTGAGAATGATCACATGGGTAGGGTATTTATAGGTGTTGGAAGTGATTCTATGGAAAGATATATCTTAAATGATGTCTTTCCATAAAGACACACCTCCAAGGCATGTCTTTACCAAAAGGATACCTTTTACCCTAATTGTAGTGGTATGGAAATACACATCACCAAATGATGTCTTTCCATAGTGTCTTCCCATCCAAAAGACATCTTTCCAACTAAAAAACACCTCTTCACCATGAGGCACCTTTTCACCACAATACACCTTTTCACCATGATACACTTTTTCACCAAAAGACACCTTTTCATGTTCAATTTTCATGTGAGCCGGGAGTCATGCCGGATTAGGAGTACCCAACATTGCTTGGTTATAACGGTAATTAACTGCTAACTTCTGGTGAACCGAGACGACTTCCCGCTTGTGCCCGCTAGGGTTACCCGGCACAACATCTGACATATCTTTTACGTTGCTCCATAGGGATGTCGTGAATTGGACATCCGACATCAGGCAAAACTTCATCCTTTGATTAGAGATTTATACCTAACACGAAAACATAGCAAACATAAGTCTGAACTTATAAAAATGAACTTTGTATGTAAGATAATATAAAAACTAGTATTTTATCCTTATTTTGCTTAATATTCCTATAATTACAACCTCTCAAATATGATAAGTTTGAGGCTTATCAACGATCTGCGAGGCAACAAAAGGAGGCAGAGAGACGGTCCAAGAGCATTGCAGACCGACCATCAGCATCATGGTCACTTGCCGCCTCATCTCCTCACCCGTCTGCTGTTTCTCATTTGTCTTCTATTCATCAGGAGTTTGCATCACCGAAGAGGCGGTTTGTATCTGATGGTGATGACGACACCGATGATGATGTGGACCAGCAGACGGTCGGACATCAGTTAGCCCTTCCTGTTGTACCTGCTGCCGGTCAAGGAGAGGCACTAGCTGAGGGTCAGATACCTACTGACTGGTTCATCACTTCGAAGTCCGTTCTGATTGCCTATGGTCCTTCAGATGCCAGCCTGCTACGAAGCTTTGGTGGACATGTTGCACTGATGTGTGGTAAGAAGTGGTATGTATCTCTAACTTTTGTTTTTTAATGTTATTAACCTGAGTGTGTAGACTTATAAAAATGTATGAAAACATTACATTGTACATAAAAAACTTATAGAATCGATATATCTCTAGGATCGTGGATGTTTGCCGTTTGTATTTAGTGGGCCTTTATCGGAAAAGTGGCATGCTAATCTCCTTTACCATGAGAGGCCTAAGGAGGTAGTGAGAGATAGTGGGTTAGCGCATCTTCACGAATGATCCCACGGATATTTGGATTTAGCGTTGATATCTGTTTCGTGGACAGGTGGCAGTCGGACGCTAACACTTTCCATATACCCTTTGGTGAGATAACAATCACTCTGCATGATGTCTATCACATTATGGTCGTATTGATTCAGGGGAGAGTTGTTGCATTTGAGGACCCTAAGAAGTTGCGTGGAGGTGCAGCACCGCCGGAGCTGACTTTGGACCACGTGCTGGCTGCACTCGTTGAGGTGGTAAGCCTTTCTTCAGTCAATATGGTGAAAGAGCAGAGGTGGTACCACAAGGGCGGCGTCCCCTACAGTAAGGTTAAGGAGTGGTGTGGCCACGCAGATGTCATGTACGCTTGCAAGGCTCGTGGCTATCTGTTATACTTGCTTGGTTGCACATTATTCCCTGACAAGGGGAATGGAAGGATGCGCCCTTACACTTGCTGGCCCCTACAGGACATTGACACCATCTTACACTACACGTGGGGTGCTGCTACACTCGCATATCTCAACAGACAACTCGGTGTCTCTTCTTGTGCTGAGACGAAGACCATCGTTGGGTGTCTTACCCTACTGAAGGTATAAATCTAGAAAAACTTTATTTCCTTGCATGTAAAATTAAAATTTTCAATAATAGTACTAAAAGTTTTTAAAATGTTGTAGTGTTGGATCTATGAATACTTCCCTAGTATTTTTCCTCGTCTGATGGTGAATACCGCCTCACTTGTCCCATCTGCGGTGAGGTTTGCCAAGATTAAGGGTCGACATACATGCTGGATCTATCAAACTGGGACAAGTCGTCAGGAGACATCTGCACTAGCCATCCATCGGGGTGCGGGGGCAGGAAGTACAGTTCCATCAACTGCACAATAGTCATGAGCGCGACCTGTGGATGTAAACATATGAAACATTTGTAGATTAATTTGTAACAATTGATTGATATATTGTGTAAATTAAATGATATAACTACTTACATTCAGATTAGGAGGCGGGGCTGTAGCTCCACCAGGAGGGATGAGTCTCAGATGCGTCTGAGCGAGGTACTAGTCAAGGTAATTTGTAACACCCCTCTCAATAATGACGTAATAATCACTCACGAGAACAGAAAATAAATGCGTCTCACAGCGGAAGAAATGACAGTACTAAAACTCACATGGGTGTTACTTGCCATCCCTCGCCCATACGAGTGATGTAGCAATACAACAACTTAACAAAATGAAAACATAATAATACAATCCGCGGTGACAACGAGATACCGCCTACACGTCTATCTAAGTCTCAAAAGCACAACTACAGTGAGCGTCTAGACATACTCCAAAGCTTACAACCAATTTTAGTGAAACAACTTAATACATAACAAGGTACGTACGGTAATTCCAAAATCCAAAACATCCTAACTACCCGGCCCCGCACTCCGGCTTCGTCCGTGATCATCAACCCGCATAAAGCCATAAAGGCTCAGCGATAAACGCTGAGTATGTCGAGTCTGGACCCTAATGGTCAATTAGGTCGTATTAACCGTCTTTTTATTAGGTTCGTTACATGCAACATCGGTTTACAGAGTATAGCAGGAAACTGTAAAACATAATTAAGCATGTAACAATCATCACAGGTATACACAGAACAGCAGCACATCGTACAATACAATAGCATCGATAAGTCACACGCTGTTCTTAGTTTCACATCATCACGTATTACAACGCTCGGTCCCCCGGGCCCTCACATATCGTTTGATTGGTTAGCACTGTCGGGTGTCAGTTAGGACAACCTGAATATATTCACTTGGACAGTAGTCCCACATACACACAAGGTGCTCACTGCCCTGATCATCCGAAGACTCCGGCCTATTTCACTTTGCCTTTGTAAAGGCGTCCATTTAGGTGGCCAAGGGCCTGGTGCCAACGGTAGCACACTCCGCCTGACGATCTATCTAGGTTCGTTCAGGATTAACTAGGGAAAACCCGACACAGGTTAATCCAAGAGATCTCTATGCGCGACCAGCAGCCAATGACTGTCTGGATTAAGGTTCACATCACTTCCATTCACACTCCACTGTTAACTCCGTTAGTTAGTAATTCAGTTACAGTTTTAATTATGGAGAACACCACTTATTTGTTGGCTGCCCTGTGGGTCTTACGCATGCCTAGAATGATTCTAGGTAGTATTTACTTTTGAGTCGAAGCTCTAGAGACCGACAATGTCGTGTCCAGTTCCTAAGTGTTTTACTTAGGTTATAACTACATACTTGTAATACTTAGTGTATTAGGTCAGGCAACGGTAATCACAGTCACACAACTCGTATATGTAGTTTTATATAAGCTGATCTATAGTCGACATAGTATTAGTCCCGTAGGACGTTCGTGCATAAATAAATAATGCAGTAAACACGTATATACATCACACACAAAGTCACACATGTTATCAAACAAATCCGAGCCCGAGGAATTCCTTGGGACAACCCGGATCAAACTCCTTTACATACCGTACACCGTGTCTAGGTTCGTGCAGTGCAGATCACTAAATCTTTCGAGCGCGTACGTCGGAAGGGCGATCTAGAAAGACAAGGAACGCTAGGCGTCAATCCACATGACAGTATAATTCGGTATTTCTGAACAACGGTTGAAATCCCAGTACTACGCCCCCGGATGTAATAATTGTTACTAGTTAAAGTACCGTTATTCTAAAAACCCCTTACTCGTCGTGTGAGTTAATATTCGGTTTACAATAGAGTATGAAACCTTACGTTACACACTTGTAGTACTTCACTCGGGATTTATTTATCATACCCAAGGTCATATACTAACCTTAGTATTTTATGTCGTTGTAAACTATAGTGTATATCTTTATTTTTTTATATGTGTTTATATATATATATGTATGCGTTCAGCATAACAGTTTGAATAACTATATTCTTGACCACATAATATCATTTTGTGTTACATTTATTTCATGATGCTATATAGTATAATGCTTTATATATCTTTGGACTTATAACACATGGTTTCGGTAGTTTTTATGTATATCGAAAATAGTATACACATATGTTACACTTGAATCCCTTTACTGTATAATTCTCATTAACCACATTGTGACCCCATAACTTATAATATATTGTAGGTATTAAATTTTATAACATCAAAAACCTTGTGGTAAAATCTAACCCAAGGTTTTTCACACTTGCTTAGTTACCGGTTACATATATATATATACCTAATTCCATTCCCTTTCGAACCCCATACTCTCTCAAAACCACCATTTCACCACATTCATCACATATTATAAAACTTAAGACTATGTCACATCCTAACCCCCTTCTGTAATCCAGTTTAACAGGAGGAACAAGCTATCGAAATTCTGAGACCATGCTGGTGTGTTATTTTTGTTTCTGTTTGGGTAGTTCATTGATTTCTAACTTCCAACAATTTTACCAGCCTATTTCACTCTCTCAGAAGTATCTTGGGTTCATTATTTAACCCTCTCCAACACTTTTAAACAACCTGTCTTACTCATGTACAGAGGCAGTTTAGTTCCTGAAAACTGAAAACATCATTTATGTATACCTTATTCAAGTCTTTATTTAGTTTGCTGATCGGTTTCCAAACTCCTCAAAACCTTTACACCACTAGATGATTGTATTGGGAAGGATGTGAGCTTAAATACAATTCAAAACACTGATGTTATCATCTCTGAAACTCATTTAACAGAAACTAAAAACTGTAGGAACTGTAAAACTGGAAAACCATAACCTGATATCTTCTCTTGTATTTGTAGTTTGTTCACGATTCTGGATTGAGTTTCCCCTAGGTTGCTTAGCTATCTAATAAGTATCTTAGTACAGTTTTAACCTCAAAACAAATCCACCACCACAATGTTTAAACTCCTGAAAGGTTGATATACAGAAAGATCAGAATGGCAGAAACTGAATTCTAAACTGATAAGTGCTCTTATCTGTTTTCCTTCTGTTTTATTCACAGTTGGTTTACAGTTTGTCTTTCTTTCTTACCGATGTGCTTACATACTTAGTTAAGTGGTTTAGCTAGGTTTTAAGTTCTTGAACCACCCAAAGTCATCCCTTTATGCTCTCTGTAACTTTGTTATACAGAAACAGAAGGTTTCTGGAACTGCAACCAAAAACAGAAACTGATATGTGTTCTTGTTTTCTTCTCTGTCTGTTTTCTAAACTGGGCTACACTTCTCCTAACTCCTTACCCACTTAGCTAATGATTCATCGAGATTTTAGACTCAAGAATAACCCAAAGCAATCTTACTGATGCTACTGTAACTGTGTTTACTGAATTGAAATTGCAGAACAAAAAACTGCAACAGATGAACTTTCTCTTCCATTTCTTTTCCCTCTGTTTGCTTACGTTTTTGATCCTCAATTCTTCCCAAATGATTGACCCAGTTACTTAAGTATTCCATCAAGCTTCTAAACCCAAACAAAAATCCAAACAACTTGTTACAGACACGGAAGTAGCAGACACTGAAACCTGGAGCTAATCCCCAAAAATTGATGAAACTGAGATATGCTACAGTTCTGTTCTATCTCCCTTTTCAGATCCTTATCTTAGTTTCTATTTCCCCAGTCTGTTATGCCCTTAGTTAGGAGTCTTAGTATAGTTTTAATTTTAAACAATCCAAGACATCGAGTTAGGGCTACCGAGACTACTTACACAACAGAAATCCTAAAAGTCTGAAACTGATAAACAAATAGACAGACGGTAACTGTTATATGCTTTCTTCTCTGTTACATTCATCTGATTCCTAGTTCCTTAGTTTTTTAGCTATCTAGTTAATTGTCTAGATATCGTTTTAATCTTCATAGCAACCCAAAAGAGACATGGGTCTCAACAAACAGAAACCTGGAAACTGCACTCGACCCCTTTGAAGCTGGGAAAGAAACTGTCACATTTTCTTCAATTTGTGTTTTCTGTTACAGACTGACTATCAATTTACCCCCATCTTGATTTAGTTGCCTAGTTATATGTTTTAATGTAGTTTGAACCACAAAATAACCCAATGCCACAAGGGCTACGTCCCTGAAGAATCCTTTACACAGAACTCGAAACTGAAACAAACAGAAGCACTTAAAACTGTTGTGATGTTTTTTTTCTTCCACTGTTAGTGTATCCGGTTGGGTTCTTAACTCTCCCAAGTGTTCCTATCCATACTTGAGTGTGTTAGAATTAGTTTAAGTTCATTGACACACAACACAACTCCTTATAAGCCCTCTGTAATCCCTTATACAAAACTCAGAATTTCAGAAACTGAAAAACTGACAGATAGACAAACACTGATGCATGATTCTTTTCTGTTACATGGTGGTGCATCAGGTTAGGTTTTAATTTCTCAAGATGTTATTATCCTCACGTAAGTGTGTTAGGAGTGGTTTGGGTTCATTAACACACGACGAATCGGTTGTACAGAACATCAGGAACAGACCCGCATTGGTATACAAAATGCTTCTACAACCTCTTATACAGAACTAGGAAGTTCAGAAGCAGAAAAACTGGGGTTGTTTGTTACAGTTTGTTTTAGTACGTGACTGTTTCTCTTAGTTTGTCTAGCCATCTAATTAAGTGTGTTTTTAAGTCCAAATTTCGAAACAAACTCACAACAACATGGGTTAACTACCGAAGTTGTAACAGAGACAAGAGTTATGTCAGAAGCATCTGTTTCAGTCTTTTAAACTACTAGTTGAGTGTTTTTTTTTGCTTCGATTATGTATTCAGTTAGAGATAACTCACCACTTAAGCTTCTTGGTTGTTTTCCCCTGGTTGGTTCTTGGTGCACATGGGACTTACAGCACCCTGGGTCAGTTTGACTACACTAGAACAGGTTACTCAGAGATTAAGATCGTGATAACTCAAGGGAAAGGACATGATTGGATCAACTGAGACAGGTATGGTCTTTACCTTGTTTCCCTTTTTTTTCACCGACAATGGTACAGCAAGGGAGATTGCTTGGTCTTGCTCCTTCACCAAGTACTGAGGCCTACTCACTTGTTTATTATGTGAAGAAGACAGTAAAGAAAAGAGTTCAGGGTCAACTGAAGCTATTACTGGTAAACAAGGAAGGAGAGAAATGTTTAAGGCTCACCGAAATGATCAAGGAGAAGGCTATGCTCTTGGGTCTTTTCTTCTTCCTCGATCTGGGTATACTCCTCTGATTTTCCACGTAAGGAGAGTAAGGAATGAAGTTTAATAATAGTAGAGATCATTACCGAAAATGAAGGAAGGAGACTATGCTAGTTTACTGCAGATTCACCTTGGGAAATCGCCTAACTTGCTTCCTTTTCTTCTTCCAGTTCCCACCGAAGTTTCCCTTTGCTTCCCACCAACTCAACTCAGTTGTTACATCATTGAGCAGCAACCATGGTAGTGGAGTGTTGGTTCTTGGTGAAAGGAGTCGCAAGGATGGTGCTGGGTTTCCGACTGAAGAGAGGAGGCTCGTGAGGTTACCGGTTCTATGTGTGTGCCCATGTCAAATTTGCATGTTGAGGGAATTGAGGGGGTTGAGTATATTTATCAATGAGCGCCCATGCTGGCAGGATGGAGGGATGTCGGGTGTAAAATTCCAAGGCATGCACCAGCATGGGGGAGAAGAACGATGTATAACAGAGGAATATCTCTTTGTTCTGTCGGTAGTTTAGACATGGAGTTCGGGGCAGTTGGGTAGTAAGGTAGTAGTTCAGTGTGGAATACGTGAGTAACTTTGCTACTTGTCATAATTCGTTGCAGTTTATTAACGAATTCGAGCACAGCTCAACCGGTTAAAGCTTCGGGAATGGTACGAAAGGTCTCGGGTTCGAATCCCGGCTAGAGCATGTTTGCTCTTTTTTTTTCAGCCTTATTTATGCCCATTTATTGTATGTATGTGACTGTATTAACATGTCACGTTATAAGTGACTATTTTGTTATGTCACATTGTTGATTATACCTTTATATGGGTACGACTATTTTATTTGTCGCGTTTTAGCTTGATATATACAACGTTATAATATTGTAACGTTGGTATATGTACATATATATTCGTATGCACGTAAGTGCGTGACGTATGAATATTGAACTGTTCGTTTATACCTTAATGTAGTATAAATTATATATATTAAATAACGTTTAATTATTTAGGGGTATTTCATTAATTTGCTCCACGTCATCACCAGGGAAGGAACCGCGTCGTGCGTGTATGAACTCGGTGCATACTGTGAGCCTCGATTTTAAACCCATCCTATGTTGATTAAAGTTGATTAGGATCTAATCAGGTTAGAGTCCACTTATAACTAAGTTTAATAACTAAGTCATTATAACCAATTATTGGAAACCTCAGTTAGCTCATTGGAACCTATTATGAGTCCCACCTAATTTTTACCTAGATCAAATTAGGAAAGGAGATTCAGGTTCGGGGGCCTTGATATATGGACTAATTTGGGTTCACTTCAATTACTTTCATTACCCCTAGAAGTCGTTTTTCCTTACTTAGTTTAATTGGCTTATTACGAGTCGTTTTAACCTAAGTGCGCGCTTCTGATTTTTTTTGTATTTTTAACATTTTTTGACAGAAAATTAAAGTGAAATTTAAACTTCTAAACTAGGGTCTCGGAAGGCAGAATTAGGTCAAATTTTGATTCCATCCGTGGCCATGGACCTATTGTCCGAACCCACGGACCCTAGATTAACTTAATTACACAGAAAAGTCAAATTAAACAGAGAAACGAGATTTTGAAAAGTCCGGTATGGGGGGCCACGGACAGGATGTCCGTGGGCCCGTACATGTTTTATTAAAACCCTAAATTTGAAAAATAAAAATATCCCGCCACCGTCGGGGGCGTCCAGGCTTACGGACAGGGCGTCCAGGACCTCGGACATGGCGTCCGTGGGTGCGGACCGCCCTCGGACGGCGGCGTGAGGCTGTTCCCGGAGGTGTTTTGGCTCAAAATTTATGGGTTTGTAGCCTGAAAGATTATAAACATGCTAGTAATCAAAAGTTTTCAATTTGGCCACGATTAAGGACGAAACTTATTGAACAAGTTAAGTGGACAGAATCGTAAACAAACCTAATTTCAGAAGCAAGGAAAAGTCAACTCGATTAGAAATTTCAAACAGAAGTGTATTAATATCAGAGGCAGTTAAAGAATTCAATTTCAACCTGTTTTGGACTTCGGGAGTTGATTGTTCCTTCACGTCGGGAATCTTCGAGAGCCTCGTTGGTGACCAATCCGGTTCAAACTTCGATCGAGCTTCTGACCCCTTCTTCCTTGTGTTGTTAACACGGTTTGGTTCTGGTATTTTTGGTTGTTTTGGTGCTTGGAAGTTTCAATGGAGAGAAGAAAAGAAGGTGTTTTTGGGGATTTCGGGATTCGAGTTCGGGTGTTGATTTGAGGCTTGGGAGTGCAAAAAAACGGGAAGACTGACTTTGGGGATGTTCTTCCCTGTAGGTCGTTTGGAAGAGCTCTTTTATAGAAAGAGCATGGGCCAGTTGATAGAACAAGATTTTTATCTAAAACCCTGATTTTGTGCTCTAAGAGAATCTGATTTTTTAAAACAGGCTAAGGTTGATTAAAATTCCAAAAAATATAACCAAAGATAAAAGACAATTTTTAGGAATTTTGAGAGTTGGAATCAGGTTATTTCGATAAATAACCAATTAGATAAAAATCGTACAATCTGGAATCTCCCATAATTCATAACTTAAGATTGGAAAGTTGAAATAACGAAATTCCAACGGCAGTCTCTAAGAATCATCCTCTATCTTGTGTTAACATTCATGACATTTTGTTTTCATTTGGTATTTTCTAGAGGAGAGAGAAAATTGCAAAAATGATTGAATTTCTCTTTAAATTTGGGGATAAGGCTCCAAATAAAATAATTTCAGGTTTATGAAGTATGTAGTCCTGCTAACCATGTAACAATTTTATTTTAATTTTGAAAACCCTTTTATTTCTATTTTGAGGCTATTTCATGTGTTAATTATTAAAGAAACTAGCTTATTAAAAGCTTAATTTCCAGAATAAATATTATCAGAAAATCACTAAATACCTTCATAATGACTATGATATTTGGAAGTGTTTGGAGATAATGAACAAGTCATATGAAAATAGAAAAATACCGTATGTCCTAGGAAAATCCTGCATTGGTGCATTTTCACCATTTTGCCCTTTGTGACACGTATGCCTTAGAGACTACTCCAAGGGGGTTGAAATTTTGGGTATAACAGATTGCCCCCCGTCAACTAGACTTCGAACTGAATATGAAAAGACTAGTTGATGCTTGAGTGATACCCCAAAATTTTGTCCGATACCGAATAAACTCCTTGTCTCAGATTTCTGCCGAGCCTGTTGATTGTGCTGAGCTATTATGAGGCGCTAGCTACCTAGAAGAAAAGTCTGAGATTATTGGGCTATTATGAGGTGTCAGCCACCTAAAAGAAAAAGCTAAATGTGTTGGGCTATTAAGAGGCGCCAACTACCAAAAATGTGAAAAAAGTGGACCGAACTAACAATGAATAATCTAGACCGAACATCTAAGGTGTGAGGAACCTAAAATTAAATGGAATACACCGAACATTATAAGGTGTCGGGAACCTGAAGTTTCAGTGGGATACGCCGAGCATTATAAGGTGTCGGGAACATGAAGTTTGGATGGGATACACCGAGCATTATAAGGTGTCGGGAACCTGAAGCTTGAATGGGATAGCCGAGCATTATAAGGTGTCGGGAACCTGAAGTTGAATGGGATACGCGAGCATTATAAGGTGTCGGGAACCTGAAGTTTGAATGGGATACGCCGAGCATTATAAGGTGTCGGAAACCTAAAGTGAGAATGAAATACCCCGCAATTAAAAATAGTGATTAATTAGGCTAATAAGTAATTTAGAGGCTTAATTAAGTGTAAATAATCATGAGGGAACAAATCCCGAAGAAAACGGATCCTTAAAATGGATTAAAAGCATTACCGAACCTTAAAGCACGTTTTCGAGGTAACCGGGAAAACGTGTCTTTAAGCGGGTCAAATAGACTCGTAACAATTTTGGTCAACTAAATAATCATTAATGAATATTAGTGAAGCTTTAGGACCAATAAAATCAATAAAACGAGAGATTAGTAAAAACTATCAAAAACAGGAAGTTGTGGGGTAGAAATATAAATAAACACAAACTTATGTGTCCCTATTGTAATAAAATTTTAAAATCCTCATGAGTGCTGTGTGCTGTCCGATTTTACATATATACACACACACTCTACTCCCTTTATTATAAAGGACAAAAGAAATAAAAAGACATAAAGTAACCCCCCCTCACTTTCTACTCTCTCCTACTCTCTATTCTCTCACTCACGTACCCATCTTCTTCCTCCTCTCTATTTCTCCTTCTCCAAATCGACACCCATGGAGAAATAAGAAAACACCCACAACTCCATCTTCTCTCCTTTGTAACTCCCTCAAAACTCTTCCAAAATTACAAAAATTACACCATTGTCTTCCTCTCCTCAAGAGCTACATTTTCCTCTTTCCAAAAATTGAAAAGGAGCATTTTCGTTTTTATGGGTATGTCCCATTTGGAGTTTCACACCACCATTATAAGGCCCTCCTTCTCCTTGTTCTTCTAAGGTAAAAATATTTCGAAAACTCCATCTTTTTCTAGCCTTTGTGGGCAAAACGAAATTCATAAACTAAACCCTTGTTGTTCCTCTTGCTCTAGCCGATTTTGGCTTGTTGGTGGAGTTGGAAATATTGTTCTTGAGCCACTCCAAGCTCCATTTGAACTCTTGGAAGGTAATAAAATTTTCTAAACCCTAAAACCTAGATTGGAACTTGATTAATGGTTAGGGTTAGTTCTTAGTATTGAATGGTGTATATGAATGGTTGTAGTGTTAGAGGATTGAGATTTCAAAACTGGTAGAGAAAGAAGGAAGAAGGAAGAGGAGCAAAAGAAAAATCTAGAAGGAAAGCAAGTAAGAATGCTCGTGTAACCTGTATATATTAGTATATGTAACAGATTTTTTTGGAAGTAAAAATAGTATTGTAAAATTTAATGCATTAGTAGTATAATGTGTAAGAATAGCGGCATAAACTTGTTGAAGCCTTAAAAGATATGTTGAAAACTTGTTAAACAGATTGGGAATGGTTGTTGAGTGCAGGAAATTTTGATGTTGTTTAGCATTGGTATTGTATGAGAGCTTGTATATTAATGTCCATTGAACAAAGGTGAAAGAGGTGTTAAATGTGAACTAGATATGTTTGGACTAAGTGTAAAAATATAGGGGAGGTTTATGTCAAAATTGTATCTAGAATTAGAACACTTAGTGAATTTAAACTAGGTGAAATGATTGTAAGGAATTGTAACAGATTTTGAGATAGATAGATAGGGAAGATGGGAGAGTAGTTAATGTAGTTGCTACATGTATTAGAGTGTTAGAAATGACATTAGGAAGAGGGAGTTGTAGATGGAGACTTAGTATGGTTACAAATCTGTAGCATAATGCAACTAGAGAAGAAGCTAGGTGAGTGTTGTGAAAACTTGGAAAAAATTATGTGAGTGAATTATATAGAATTGTGTAAAGAGTTAAGGAGTGAACTAGGGTTAGTATTAAAGGTATTAAATAATGTTACAACATGGTGGAATAGTGTAGGAACAATGGGGAAGTAATGGGTAAAAGAGAGGACTGAAAAGAAAAATTAAAATGCAAATACTGGGCCGGACGAACTTGCGACCGGACTTGCAAGTTCGGTTGAGCCCAGATTTACAAGGACGGGTGAGCTACTGGAATCGACCGGACTTGCGACCGACTTGAAGTTCGGTCGACCAAGAAATTCTCCCGTCTATAACCTACTGGAATCGACCGAACTTGCGACCGGACTTGCAAGTTCGGTCGGCCAGAAAAATTTCCATTGGGTAACCTACTGGAATCGACCGGACTTGCGACCGGACATGCAAGTTCGGTCGGTCCAGAAAATTTCCCGAGGATAGCTACTGGAATGGACCGAACTTGCGACCGGACTTGCAACTTCGGTCGGCCAGAAGAATTTCGGTAACCTGAGCTACTGGAATGGACCGGACTTGCAAGGTCGGTCGCAAGTCCGGTCCTGACAAAAAAAATTATTTTAATTTAAATAATAATTGTATATATATATATATGTATACCCATATATATATATGCAAATGTACATGTATGTAAGCATGCAAACCTTAAGTAAGAAAATAAAAACTTAAGTAATGAAAAACGAGTAAGTAATGTGTAAGTGTAAGAAGTACAAGGACATAGTAAGTATGAGTTAAGTAATGATAGTTAGACTAATCATTTAATTGTATGTATATAATAGGATTTGATTTGTGACACCGGAAGAACGCTTGGAAACATGTACGACGGTGAACGGTATGGATTCCTCATGCCCCGTATGCTATCTTGGTTACTCTGATTTGTGTGTTGTGTGCTAATTGATCACCAAAAAGATAAATGCACGAATTGGAGTTAATATGCATACTTGTGAAAATGTAGTGTTGTATGTTGTGAATATTTTCTTAAATTCTAGTTTGTATAATTCATGAAATGTTTGGATGAGTATGAATGTGTGTATGTATGATGGATTGTATTGTGACCGATTGTGTTGTGTTTGGGCTTCTAACTTATTCCTAACAAGCTAACCATCCTAACTTAAAATGGTAATTAAATTGGAATGAGTAGAAGTCCGATATAGTTTCGGCCACGCGTGAGGATGCGGAGTCACGAGAGGTTGTGCTCCAATTCCTGACTCTTAACTGGTCCGCGGCCCAAATCCCTTAAGTGGGTAGCATCCCGGATTGGTGAGTCAAGTAAATCCCGGAGGTGGGACGGCGTAGTCCCCAGGGCCGGAGGTCCCGACGACTTAACTTGAGTATAAGTAAGTAAGTAAGAATGAGTAAGTAAAGTAAATGAAAGTAAGTGATTGTAAGTAAGAAAAAGTAAGTAATGAGTAAAAAGTAAAGCATTCCGATTAACCCGGATGCATAATTTGGCTAACCTTGTGAAGGTAAGTGAGATGTATGCTATGGTATTGTTGCCTTGATTTGGTAATGAAATGTATAGCATGTATGTTGAATGCAAAGCATGTATGTATGAAAATAATGAACTGCATGTTTAGTGGACGTCAAATAGTCGGCGTGCCCTAGCTAGCACGCGGTATATGCGGAGTCTATATGCAGCGTTTGCTGAGCCCCTTGGGGCACCATTTTTACTACACGCAGGTACCCGTGAAGGATGAAGACTAGGAGAGTTGAAGTTTAATTTTCCTGTCTTTCTTTTGGTTGTAAACAATGAATTTATGATGGGTGTACTAAGTAGTACATGGCTACAGTTTTGAATAGCCGGTGTACCATGGGTACACCTTTTGGATTTTGGGATAGAATGAGAATTGGTATAGATGAGTAGTTGGTAACTCATTCTTTGGAACTTAGAAATGATGTAATCGAATATACTTTAATACTCGGTGATCCAATGATGTAAGTATTTGGTACATGGTATTTGGCAAGTAATTTTAGTAGCTCGGTACGTTATGTTCATCAGACCGTGACTGTAAGTAAGGTAAGCCAAGCTAGCCGTATGGGCGGTTAGCGGCGTTGTACCACCCACCGTAGTAAGTATGTAATATTTCCGCTGCTAACTCGTAAGATTAATAGGATGATTAGACGGTAAGCATAGGATTAGCGGTTGGGGTGTTACAAAAAGTGGTATCAGAGCGTAGTTACGCTCTGATGTCCTTAGTACCGAGCATAGGGGATTACCGAGTTAGGATTTCAACCGTCTTAAGACGGATACTTAGAAACCTAACTAGGAACTACCGTTGTTAACAACGGATACCCTTAACGTTCTTAGGAACGATACCTTGCTTAAATTCCAAGACCTATGAGTCATATCTTGCAAGCCTAACGTAACTGTTAAATATTCAGATGTCAGGCAGAGGTCCAGGCCGCCCTAGAGGAGGGGGCAATGACGGACCGGGCACGCAGACGATAGCTGAGATCGTCGCTGCCACGGTAGCGCAGATGCTACCACAAGTAATCCAAGCTGTACAACAAACCCAACAGAACCAACAAACACAAGCAGGGCCAATCCCTCCCCCGCCACCCAGAGAAGCAAACTGGGTAAAAGCTGTAGCGGAGCTCCGCCCTCCCTGCTTTAGGGGCGAGAGTGATCTGGCTAAGCTCGAGGCCTACATCTCCGAGATGGAGACTGCTTTCGAAACACTCGAAGCTCCTGCTGGAGTTCGAGTCAGAGTTGCTGCTTACTACTTAAAGGATGCTGCTATGGATTGGTGGAAGCTGGTCAAGCACGAGCACGTCAGTGACCCCACATTCGACTGGGATTCCTTTGCATCTCTCCTCCGTTCCAAATACTACCCCGAGCATGTCAAAACCAAGAAAAGGCTAGAACTAGATGCCTTGAAGATGACAGACAAGATGACTGTCGATGAGTACTACCGCACCTTCACCTCTATACTCCGTCTCCTCCCTGATCTAGGATACACCGGCCAGGTGTTGGTCGATCGCTTCTATGGCGGTCTGAGCCATCGCCTTCGGTACGGTATGGGCTACACCAGATTTACCTCCCTTCAGGTAAATATCGGTTAACCCTTAGTATCAATTCAATTCCTTGAATTCCTTGAATCTTTCTTTATTCCTCCTTAAGTGAGAATCCCGGCTAATACCTGAGATTTCAGGAGTGTTATCACGCGGCTTCTCGCGTTGAGATCACTTGCCAGTTAAGGGATGAAGAGACCGTGCTGAAGCGCAAGGCCAACAACAAAAACACCAGCACTGAGGAGCAGAACCAGGGGAAGAGCTGGAAAAAGAAGAAAGGGAATTTCTTTCAGCAATCCCAAAAGAAATCCCAGGGTGAGAGCAGTGCCCATGCTGAGCAGGGCAAACCAACTGAGCTTCTTCAGCTTGGTTATTCTGCACCGGTGGCAGCAAAGCCACTGAGATCACACCCACCAAAGGGTAAATTCCTAATCCAATTTGTATTCGTATAAGTAATGTATCTAGTATATCCGCGCACACATGTGCTAACCCTCTAACCTCAGGTTCTAGCTCTGTTGCCGCCAAAACCTTCTCTGATGGCCGCACCTATGTGTGCAGAAAGTGCAACCAGGACCATCCTGGTAAAGACTGTTATGGGAGAGACATCAAATGCTACAACTGTTAGAAGCTGGGACACACAGCTAATAGATGCCCAGAGAATGCTAAGCCAAAGGGAAACTTTCAGAACTACAAGCAGAGAGAGGGCAAGGAGGTGGCATCTGGCGATGCACCGGCCCAGCAGGCACCTCAGGGACAGGGATCCCGGGGTCCTCAGAGGGGCGCACCTCAGAGGCAGCCTGTTCTGCATGTGATTGACCGTGATGGGTCCGGTTCTAAATCCGGCCCAGGTAATAATCTAAACCTTTAATCCTTGAAGTAGCATGACTAAGTAGTAGAATAATTGTTTGAATGAATGCATGAGTAAATAAGTGAAGTATGTATGAAGCATGAAATGAAGTAGTTGAAACTAGTACTTACCGTAGATGAATTTATAACCATAGGAAGCTTTAGTATCTGTTACCCAATACCGGTAAACTTGAATCAAGAAGAGATCGACATCACCAACCACGACTACACCAACAAACAGTGTCAGGTCATCCGACCAGGTATGATCTTATTAAAGGGATACCGGACACCCGAAGCGCAAATCTCAATCATTCGACGATGCAATGAGCTAGGAACGGGTCAAGGTGGATTTTACACACCTGAATTCCCCGGTGGAGCGAAGATGAAGCTGAAGATGATGTGCTTGGGAAAGGACTGGAATCCTTATACCAAGACATACCAGGAGACACGAACACAAGACGGAGCGACGCCACCGACAATACCTCCAAAGTTTCAGACCCTCATCACACAAGCAGTAGAACTTGCACAACAATGTGAACCTGAACCGATCCCCGCACTTGAAGCGGATCTCTATATCGTCAACTTCTACGAGAAAGAAGGACGACTTGGGTTACACCAAGAAAAGGACGAGACAACGGAATCTCTTGAACAAGGAGTGCCCGTAGTGTCTTGGTCCATTGGTGATGACGCCGTATTCCTGTATAGCGAGCAGAAGCGTGTGGACCTCGCAGAGAAACTGGTATTGAGATCAGGAGATGTCCTAATCATGGGTGGGAACTCTAGGATGCTGTATCACGGGATCAACAAGATCAAGTTGAATACGGCACCGCCGGCAATAATCAATGCCACACACATGAAACCAGGATGCCTGAACCTTACCTTTAGAAAGTATTAAATTCCTAGTATCATGTAATCTATTAGTAACGTGTATTAGAGACACGGTATGTATGATGGTTGATTTATCAATAAAGAGCAGTGTTGATTTAATTCCACTTGTGTCCACCATCAATACTTATCCAATTGTGAATCCAATAGGTTGTGGACTTGGTACCGAAGGTAACCTGAGCATCCTCACCGAAGCACAAGCCGGCAGAAGCGGCACCATCCTAACGGGAACCTTCCCAGTAAATGGCATTGATGCCAAAGTGTTATTCGACTCCGGCGCCTCTCACACTTTCGTATCACCATCCTTTGTGAAGAGGTTGAAGTTAGATGCGGATGAGCTACCGAACTTCATGGTTACTCTCCCATCGAAGGAGCGAGTAAAGTGCACCAAGTATTATCAATCAGCCACAATCCAAATCAAGGGCGAATCGTTTCCCAATTCCTTCATCGAATTCAATGGATTGGGATTCGACGTAATCATTGGGATGAATTGGTTGGAGCGGCACAAGGGTAGAATCCTCTGCGCCGAGCATCATTTGCTGCTTAAGAGTCCTTCTGAGGTTACCGTATCTTACCGCCAGAGACCGAGAGAGCCTTCGACCACACTTATATCTGGCATGGCTATGTACCGGGAGCTCAGAAAGGGCCAAGAGGTGTATCTTTGTTATGTACAAGACCTGGAGCGAGATCCAGAGTTCAGTGATGAAGTACCCATTGTATCCGAGTATCCCGATGTATTCCCTAAGGAGCTACCCGGCATGCCACCACCGAGAGCAGTGGAATTCGAAATTGATCTATTGCCAGGTACCGGTCCCATTGCCAGGGCACCGTACCGCATGGCACCAGCAGAGATGACCGAATTGAAAGAACAGTTAAGAGACCTTCTAGACAAAGGGTTTATACGCCCGAGCGTATCACCCTGGGGAACACCGGTCCTCTTCGTGAAGAAGAAGGACGGTAGTCTCCGACTATGCATTGACTACCGCGAGCTGAATGCGGTCACAGTCAAAAATAAATACCCACTACCGCGTATCGACAACCTATTCGACCAGTTGAGAGGAGCCTCAGTCTTCTCCAAGATTGACCTCCGTTCTGGGTACCATCAGATTGCAATCAAGGAACAAGACATTAAGAAAACGGCATTCCGTACCAGATATGGCCACTACGAATTCACAGTGATGCCATTCGGGTTGTCAAATGCACCAGCTAAATTCATGGACCTCATGAATCGATTATTCAGTGAGCAGTTGGACACTTCAGTGGTTGTCTTCATCGACGACATACTTGTATATTCCAAATCACCAGAGGAACATGAAACCCACTTGAGGAAAGTGCTTGAGACACTGCGCGAGAACCAGCTTTATGCGAAGTTCTCCAAATGCGAGTTTTGGCTTGATCAAGTATCATTCCTTGGACATGTCATCTCGAGCGCAGGTATCTCGGTTGACCCTTCTAAGGTAGAAGCTGTACGATCATGGCCTAGACCCAAGACTGTTACCGACATTAGGAGCTTTCTTGGTCTAGCCGGTTACTACCGGAGATTTGTAAGGGACTTCTCGAAAGTCGCTAAGCCCATGACTACATTGATGAAGAAAGATGCACTGTAACACCCCAACTACTAACAACGTACTTAATAACACATCGCAGCGGAATTCATAACTCAAATCATCCCTTAACTCTTTGGTGTTACACGCCGTTAGCCACCCACGTGGCTAACAAGGCTAACATACATACATTGTATCGGTCTGATGGACTAAACTTCCGAGCAACTACACATTAATCTCGTTCCATGTCCAACATTCATCATACACTTACATTACAACTGTACCGAGAATCTTCTAACTAACGCCGATACAATTTCGGTCTTACTACCCCTACAATACATCCACAAATCTCATGACTACCACATACAAATAACTACCCCTCCTACTCTCGAACGGCTACCAGCTTCATTGTACCTGAAAAGTAATGGGGCCCCCCGAAGGGGGTCAGCACCTTTGCTGGTATGGTAATCCCGCAGCCCGCATGCTACCGGGCCACGCACAACTATTTGTCGTCTTAGCATGCGGTTGATTTTATTTCAGACATGCATAAACTCACATATATCATACTTACAAGCAAACATCCATTAATAGGATACAAACACAAGGTTAGCACCCACATTCATAACAACACACTACACTTTATAACATACACAACTTAGTTTCTCTTTTCTTAGAGGATATAGACTTTACTTAGGGAATGCCGGGGTGATATAAGCCCGAGCACAACATACATACATTTCCTTTACTGGAGTGACGGCCTCATATAGGACCGATCACAACATACATAATTTCCCCCTAGCTCCAATAGTGATGAGTTAGGTAAGCCTTGGTTAAGCTTGTGGGTGGTTGCAATTCAAGGAGGAAAAACAACCGTAACATAACAAGAGGGAGTCGAAGCGAACTTAGGCATCGACACCCTACCAACATTTACACATGATTTCCCTCCTAGCCCGATGTGGAGGTCGGGTAGGTAAGCTTTGGCTAAGCTAGTGGGAGGTCAAATTCCAATGAAGGAAAACAACCCTAACATAACAGGATGGGAGTTAATTCACATATATATATTAACTCCCAAACAACGCGCGCGACCGGCACACACCGGATTCCTCTCCATACATAACATATACTTATTAGTTAAAGGTTCCCTTATGGAACTTATCACATACATCCATCACATAGTGTTACTAACTCGGTTAGACACCTAAGGGGGGTAATATCCCTTTTAACAACATGGATAACAGTATCCGATAACAACAACACATCAAACAAGTCACATACATCACACTTAATCACAACATACATTATCGCACGGATAGCCGTAGTTAGAACGTTCCCGTGGGTTGGGACGTTTATTCCGCATACCGATCTCTTATGTGAACCTAAGGTCGGTTAACTATTATTTAACACATAACTAAGGTTAAGCGGTATCGGAATTATTTACGCCACAATCATGAATTACTGTAAACTCATTACATGTTTTATCTTACAAGGTGGCAAACACGCAGAAAAACACATTGGCATACAAGCCGGTGTAATCCGGTAGGACACAGGTTGCAAGAAAACCATACCTGTCACCGAAGATGCACTCTTACGTGTCATCACATGTTCCTTGAAAATCTTTGTACAACTGGTAACATTATAGCTATCTTTAATTAACATCGGGGTAACATAATTATTCAACGACTAATGCGCCCGTGATTAACCCCGTTCGGTAGTTTCATAACTTTACGTTTATGTTACAACTTTCACCACTCAACTACCATTATAACTCACTTAATTTATCCTTAACAACCTTATGACATCATCACATCTTAATCCCAATGATTGGGTATCATTCCCTACCCTTAAATAAAATTTTTGGTCAAAATTATACTGTGTCCGAACTTGTGTCCGAGCTTCCGAAGTTCGGACGCAAGTCGAGACTCAAATGGGTGAAAACTGTCGAATGTCCGAACTTGTGTCCGAGCTTCCAAGTTCGGACACAAGTCGAGGCCAAAACTGGAGAAAACTTACAGGCGTCCGAACTTGTGTCCGGACATCGAAGGTCGGACACAAGTCGAAACAAATTAACCTGGGAAAATTTTTGAGTATCCGAACTTCCAAGTTCGGACGGAAGTTCGGACGTGCCCAGAAATTCAGTTAACAGAGGCAAATCTCCACCTATAATTGCACTTCCAAAAATCCATACTCCCTCCTTGTTTCACAAGCTACAAATACCCATTCTTTTCCTTGAAATCCCAAATCATTAGAAGGCTCAAGCACACTTATAGAGCAAAAATGGAGTTCAAAAGATTATCGGTCATTTTCAAAATAAAAATATACATAAACATATGCCAAAACATGTTAAAACAGATAGTACTCGAAAAGAGGAATCCAACGCCGCAAACGGCACTCAAAACGGAGTTCAAACGAAAAAGTTATGCAAAAATAAAGGCTGGTCCGAACATGCGTCCGACCTTGCATGTTCGGACATAAGTCGAGGGTTCTGAAAATTTTCCGTCGTATGATGTCCGAACTTCAATGTTCGGACACATGTTAGGACATACCGAAAACTGCAAAATCCATTACGGAAAACAACTAGAATCAAGCCACAAATCCCCCAAAAACATACATAACTTATAGTAGCAAAATAGCCCATCGAAGACACATTTCCACGGGGTTTTAACGCATCATACACACACTAAAATCAACCAAAAACATCATCAAATCAAAGAGTCAAAACACTCATTTTCTACCAAAATTTCGCCATAACCTCCCCATAAACCTTACATGTCCACATCCACCAATTTCATCATTTGAAATCCTAATCTAACCACACCCTTATAAGGGTCCTATCAGCACATAACAATTCCTCCAAAACCAACTCAACACATTCCAACATATATATTCCAATCCATAATTTGGGTTCATTAATTTGTTTACCCATCCCAAACAACTTAAAGCAATTACAACAAGATTTAAGGTAGTTTTTCTTACCTTAATCTCACAAGCTTCCTTAATTCATCTCTTGCTCCCCATCTTCTCCAAAATCGTTTAAGAGGGTATGGAGTTTCCAAACTCCATCCCAACATTCCAAGAACACAAAGCACACACAATTAATTATCTAAACCCTTAGAACTTAATTTAATCAAAGGGCTAGAATTAGGGTTTACCTTTTGAAGCTTTTAAGAGGGATTTTCTCCCTTGAATCAAGAAGGGAACTACTCCACCATTGAAGGATAAATTTGGAGCTCAAGAACAAGGAGAAAGCAAGGTATCAAAAATGATGAAAAATTCAATTACACCAAGAGATGAAGAGGGAATGACTTTTTCTTGGAAATTTTTACCTTAGAAGAAAGAGGAGACTCCAAGCCTCACATTGGTGCCATTTTCTCCTCAAATGGTAAAAACCCATGGAGATGAAACTCATCCTTTTGCAATTCCAAAAAGAGGGAAAGGTAGAGGAGGATGAGGAGAGTTCAAATATGTAATTTATTTTGATTTGGAGCTCAAATGGAGCTTGTACAAGGGAGAGAAGATGAAGAAGCCATGGATGTTTGGTGGAGAAGCTCAAGAACGACAGCAACAGAGGGAGGAGGAAGGAAATCGGCTGGGTAGGAGAAAAGAAAGGAGAGAGAGAAGAAAGAAAAGAAAAATGAGAGGAGAGAGAGTGTAGGTGGGGTATAAGTACCCTTTTGTTATTTGTCTCTCTCTTGACTTAATTAACTAGTTAACTAGTCTTGTGTGAGTGGGCTGTCTACATAAATAAAACCGGCCCACTATTATAAACACGCTGGAGCGTTTTTCGTTTTTCAACAGAAAACGCTCGTTTATTTACCCGGTTTAGTACTATTCACTAATCGGGACCGTTATCCGGAATTTTCTCATTCCTTTAACTTTAATGGTTATTAATCTCCCATTAATGTTTAATTATTGTTACATAATCAACTATTATTTTTACGAGGTCATTTAACTTATTTAAAGTCACGTTTTCGGGTTTTCTCGAAAAACGCGCTTTAGACCCCGTTAGCGTTTTAAACGCATTATTTGAATCCGTTTTCTTCCGGAATTTTTCCCACACGTTCTTAGTGTGTAATTAAGGTATAAAAATATATTTATGACCCGACGGGAAGTTATGTACCTCCTAAAATAATTAAATACGTGTTTTCACGTTTTGTGACTTTTACGCATTTCTTTTTCTTTTTGGTTTTCATTCCTTCACTAATGATCTTAAGGACTTCATTAGCCTTAGAAAATCATAATTATACATTTAATTAACACATTTAGGTTTGGGGTATTTCAATCTACCCCCCTTAAAAGAACTTCGTCCTCGAAGTTCACACTTCCCACACATCATTAGTTAGAATACGGGGATTACTTGTAACACAAAACTTTTATAGCAAACATATTTTACATTACAACCTCGGACTTGATGGTCCGGGTAACACATCCACATCCATATATATAACATACTTACATAGTAATCTCGGACTTGATGGTCCGGCTACCTTATCAACGTTATACTTACATAACAACCCTTAGACTTTAGGTCTGGGTAACATAACAACATTTAGACTCTTAGGTCTTGATAACATACATCCTTTAGACACACAGGTCTTGATAACACAACACTTCCGGAACTTAACCACATTAGGACTCAAGGTCCAAAACAATAATTATTACACATACCACACAACATGTCTTAGCATGTATATCAACCAGAAATTCCTTTTCCATCTCTTCATGGGTTCGAGACCCACGTCGAGTACATATACACTGTGATCCCGCAGAACCGGTCGCGATGGACACTCTGGTCCCCGTTCCTTTGGGAGATCAAAACAATTGCACACATCCTTTAAAGTATACTTCTCATGTCACCGGTCCGAAGACAAAGGCTCGTACGTCCTCAGCTCGTGAGCAAGTAATACGAAAATACTCTATATGAGGTTAAGTATAACGAAATCCTTTATTGGAAGGATACAAGTTGAAAATCCTCTACGAGGTCACATAAAGGTAGTCCTTCCTTTGAAGATACCACTTAAGAATCTTAAAATATTTATTGGAGTATTGAAAATACCACTGAAAATTTGAAACCCAATTTAAAATTCTTTTGAAAACGCAATACAACTCCAAGTCCCATTATTGCTAATTTCATCTTATTCCTGATGTGATTATTTATGACCACTTATAGGGAGTTTCAAGAATCATCCAACCCTAATGTGATCAGCATCAGAGTTGAACTATCTTTCCACCCCAATTTGTGTTCGGCTTCCCTTGATCTCATGATAATCAAGTTTCACCTCCCACTTCATTTTCAAACACAACTAATTCAAGCATGTACCGTTTTCTATCTTTTTAATCCATCTAGTCGTAATCATTACATCTCCAAGGGTGGAACTATGTCCATCGATCATCGTCCAGATTTATTTAAATCGAGTTACCTAGGGAATTTAATTCTCACTAGGCTCTATGTCGGTTTCATGACCCTTCATAAATCACAATACTGTATATATATACTTTTATCAAAATACAATATACGGTTTTACATTTAATGTTGTATGAACATACATAGTCGGGGTCTTAGTTCCCCGGGAGTTTTTCTACTCCCTTATACTTGTACTTTCACACATCTCTTAACAAAATAACACACTTATCACAATGGTATTCGCATCTTCTGTGCGCAATTACCGTAATGACACCATGAATGAATGCGTATGTTTATGTAACACACACCAATCATCAAAACAAATCATTTTGTGCTATGCACACCATAGTTCACGTACACTTGTACGGTAAAACACACCAAGTGGTTCTGCGCTCTACCCCCCTTAAAAGGGATTACGCCCACGTAATCAATCACTTAGTCATTGGTTTTGAACATTCTACCGTCGTGAAGTGTTTTACCTCCACGCGGTTTATTAACAACATGTTCTGGTTTGAGGATTTAGCCATAATTGCGGTTTAGTCCATAACCAAGAATTCTCCTATAGAGTTTATTTAATTCACAACCAGTTTTCGATTCTGGCCTGTGACTTCCTAGAGGCGTTAATAATTAGCCATTCACTCATATTCACACGTACATCCAACACTGAATCGCTGGTTCACCTAGTTCTGCTGCGCGACTCTTGATAATTTAGAGCTTAGTTTGCCCCATACGTTATTCTTTTGTATTGTGCATCCCCCCCTATTATCATCTTCATCTTGGTAATAACGTTTCTCAACCGCCGCGTGGTAATCAACTACCTGAGCGAACTCGGTGATTTACAAGCTTTCTCTCCCACTTTCATGATAATTTACGGGATCCACACATGACTTACTTGATTTCTTTTTTTTCCGACTTACTCGGTTGAGTTTGAGCTAACTACTACCTCTTGTGTAGTACTCTGTCGGTTTATTTCCAACACTTGAGGTATATTCCATACCGATATTTAATAATCGTGTTACTGTAGTCACTTATGCCAATCAAGTACTCTTGATTGGTGTACGACCGTGCTTCTCTTTATCATCGGTTTTTATCACACCATAATCTTGTCCTTCTATCACATTTAACATTTCCCAAACTTCCTACTATCTCACTCGATCATTACTACTGCACAGTGCAATACCAAAACACTCAGTCATACAGAGTGCAGAGGCGTAAACTCTTGGACAGTAAATCTCCTTATACGCGATAGCAACAGGAATTCACACTGAGTTCCTTATCACATAGCATCCACTACTCTGGCTTATTGCTCAGTCTATTTATCATCACTTACTTATATTTCCATTGAGTTTGACTCATAACTGGTCTTATTTGCCATATTATTATTTACAATACTTATGCATACGGTCGCTTACTGGCGCATCGTCGCCGTTACTTATTGTATAACATTAACTTACACTGCATCCGCCATTATATTAGCTTCCACCTTTCCACGGTGTTTCGCCATTTATTTGGCTGTTTGCTGAATACGCTATTCTTCGAGTCTTTATGCTCCTTGAGCGTTGTTCATTACGCATTTTGCATCCCACACCTATGGTGGTTGCCATTGACTTATCACTCTTTCAGTCTCCACACTGGTACAAAACTCTTTCGTAGTAACAACCATGGTCAACTCTTAACACTTTCGCTGAACTTAGTTCACATAACTACCGCTGTTGCGGTCTCACATATCACGAGGTATCCCCACACTTTAATTAGTGGTTCGTTAATCCGCTTTATTTACTTATATAACATAGACTTCCGTAATCAACAACATTTTACTTAACATACTCCATTTATGGCTTATAGGCCTTATTGTTTCGAGCTCTCTCACTGTAGGCTGTCCACACCATTTACTTTTCGAACAATATTTGCATTGAGATCCATGACAATGTCGTTGTTCCTTTCATGGTATGCTCCTTCAAGGATGTCAGACTTCCTCCTGACAACTTGTGCTTAAACTGGGTTTTAGTTCCAACCCTTGCGTTTCCGTCATGTTAATTCATTCAACCATTGTTGATCCAAACACCCTTTTAAGGATAGTTCCTGGTGTTACTAGGTCATGCCATTACATCTGGCTTGTACTTATGAGTACGTTTAATTAACTACATTGCCTTACGTTCTTGGCTGGTTAAACATCTTCTCCAGTGAGATTCCGGGAGTCTCATCCCGGTTATTGCACATTGACATGTCCATAGTAGGCTTCTGCCTCACCATATGTAGGCTGGGTACTTACTCCAGCTATTGTGTTGATCCGTCCCGATCCTTGAGACATATGCTATGTCTTTACTTACTAACCTGTGCACTTCGCACTTGTTCTCCTTTAACCATTTCTTTAAAATAAACTTACTAATTCCTTTAGTCTTCCTTACTTGACTGGGTTCCCTACTTCACCAACCTTCGATGGTACCTCCATTGCCCTTGCTTGACTTTTACTTCGGACCGTAGTATGGAGTCGACTACTTCCCGTGTTTCCCAGACTCCACTCGTATACATACATGGGGTATCCTACTGATACATTGCTACTTACCCGATTAACCTATAAGGAGGTTTGTCAGGCCCGCAAGCTTCCTATCGGAGTGTGGTCGTCCCACATTACTGTTGGTACACTCGATATGTCCGTCACAGGACCTAAGTGAAGTATTCTGTTGTCAATCCTCTTGTATTATCCCGTGATATGCATTCCATGCTTCCGAACTTAATCAAGGAAAGTTATCCACTGTTGTATTATTATGAACTCACTTCATTCTCCTCGGGTTTGTTACCCTTGGGTTTACCGGTTTCCATCCGGTTATGTTAAGTAACTGGGTATACTTACTTACCATATGGCACTGAGGCCCGTGTAGGTCTTCTGGTTGGTTTAAAGAAAGAAGAATTGAAATAAATGGGTTTGAAAGAAAATTTGGTTTTGAAAACGGTTTTGAAAATGAATTTAAGTTGGAAGAAAAATTTTCCTGGTTTCACAATGTTTCAAGTCTTCTCCAAGTCTAGCTTCTTGCTGACTGGTGTATTTCCAATTACAGAGGTCAGGCTGCTAAGCCCTTCCTCAGTTATGATGATCTCACTTAACTTCATGGTACTTTACTAAGTACCGGTAGTTGTTTTAAAAATTCCCGTACAGCGTTGTTATAGCAGCACTTGCCATGGCAAGTGCGCCATGCTACTGGGAACTGGCTCAATATACATTGGTTGCGGTACTGCTTACACCCGCACTGACATCAGTGGCCTTGTTGGCCCTCACTTGATCTTACAGCCTTAACAACAATCTTCTGGGTACTTCTCACTGTCTTCACATGATGACTATTACTAGGGTGGATCCCATTCTGGGAGACCCCTTCTACTTAGTATTATATCCTCCTTGTACTGTGTTGTAGTTCCTCAATCGGTTGGTATACCGTTGGTGCATCATTTAACATTGTAGTCCCGTAGACACTCGTCTCGGGTTCTACTACTTTACTTATCCACGGTTACACGGTTAGTGCTTGTAAGCTGGTTGTCCTCGACTGCTTCGCATGTCGACCCAGGGTGCTGGAAATTCCATTCTCTTATGCATAAGATTCTTCACTTTTCGCTAACAAGAGCGGTTAACATTGTTCACATGGAGACCGTCTTCGGGATTCACACCTTTCGGAATCTACCGTATGACAGGTACTCCGTACTTACAGAAGTAATTATCAACTGCCAGATCGGGTTTCCCGAGTAAGAGATGACTCCCATCTCTCTAGCGTTCTTTTTCCAAGTTATAAAATAGGGTTTGTGGAGGGCGGGATGGATACTGTAGGTATCCAGTACACACTGGTGTTCCCTAACTAGCGTACTTCTCACGCTATCACTCAACCCTTAACCCAAAGTACTAAACTCTTAACTCGGTACTTCCTAAGCTCGGTATTTCAGTCATCAGAGCGATACTTCGCTCTGATACCACTTTTTGTAACACCCCAACTACTAACAACGCACTTAATAACACATCGCAGCGGAATTCAACTCAAATAATCCCTTAACTCTTTGGTGTTACACGCCGTTAGCCACCCACGTGGCTAACAAGGCTAACATACATACATTGTATCGGTCTGATGGACTAAACTTCCGAGCAACTACACATTAATCTCGTTCCATGTCCAACATTCATCATACACTTACATTACAACTGTACCGAGAATCTTCTAACTAACGCCGATACAATTTCGGTCTTACTACCCCTACAATACATCCACAAATCTCATGACTACCACATACAAATAACTACCCCGTCCTACTCTCGAACGGCTACCAGCTTCATTGTACCTGAAAAGTAATGGGGGCCCCCCGAAGGGGGTCAGCACCTTTGCTGGTATGGTAATCCCGCAGCCCGCATGCTACCGGGCCACGCACAACTATTTGTCGTCTTAGCATGCGGTTGATTTTATTTCAGACATGCATAAACTCACATATATCATACTTACAAGCAAACATCCATTAATAGGATACAAACACAAGGTTAGCACCCACATTCATAACAACACACTACACTTTATAACATACACAACTTAGTTTCTCTTTTCTTAGAGGATATAGACTTTACTTAGGGAATGCCGGGGTGATATAAGCCCAAGCACAACATACATACATTTCCTTTACTGGAGTGACGGCCTCATATAGGACCGATCACAACATACATAATTTCCCCCTAGCTCCAATAGTGATGAGTTAGGTAAGCCTTGGTTAAGCTTGTGGGTGGTTGCAATTCAAGGAGGAAAAACAACCGTAACATAACAAGAGGGAGTCGAAGCGAACTTAGGCATCGACACCCTACCAACATTTACACATGATTTCCCTCCTAGCCCGATGTGGAGGTCGGGTAGGTAAGCTTTGGCTAAGCTAGTGGGAGGTCAAATTCCAATGAAGGAAAACAACCCTAACATAACAGGATGGGAGTTAATTCACATATATATATTAACTCCCAAACAACGCGCGCGACCGGCACACACCGGATTCCTCTCCATACATAACATATACTTATTAGTTAAAGGTTCCCTTATGGAACTTATCACATACATCCATCACATAGTGTTACTAACTCGGTTAGACACCTAAGGGGGGTAATATCCCTTTTAACAACATGGATAACAGTATCCGATAACAACAACACATCAAACAAGTCACATACATCACACTTAATCACAACATACATTATCGCACGGATAGCCGTAGTTAGAACGTTCCCGTGGGTTGGGACGTTTATTCCGCATACCGATCTCTTATGTGAACCTAAGGTCGGTTAACTATTATTTAACACATAACTAAGGTTAAGCGGTATCGGAATTATTTACGCCACAATCATGAATTACTGTAAACTCATTACATGTTTTATCTTACAAGGTGGCAAACACGCAGAAAAACACATTGGCATACAAGCCGGTGTAATCCGGTAGGACACAGGTTGCAAGAAAACCATACCTGTCACCGAAGATGCACTCTTACGTGTCATCACATGTTCCTTGAAAATCTTTGTACAACTGGTAACATTATAGCTATCTTTAATTAACATCGGGGTAACATAATTATTCAACGACTAATGCGCCCGTGATTAACCCCGTTCGGTAGTTTCATAACTTTACGTTTATGTTACAACTTTCACCACTCAACTACCATTATAACTCACTTAATTTATCCTTAACAACCTTATGACATCATCACATCTTAATCCCAATGATTGGGTATCATTCCCTACCCTTAAATAAAATTTTTGGTCAAAATTATACTGTGTCCGAACTTGTGTCCGAGCTTCCGAAGTTCGGACGCAAGTCGAGACTCAAATGGGTGAAAACTGTCGAATGTCCGAACTTGTGTCCGAGCTTCCAAGTTCGGACACAAGTCGAGGCCAAAACTGGAGAAAACTTACAGGCGTCCGAACTTGTGTCCGGACATCGAAGGTCGGACACAAGTCGAAACAAATTAACCTGGGAAAATTTTTGAGTATCCGAACTTCCAAGTTCGGACGGAAGTTCGGACGTGCCCAGAAATTCAGTTAACAGAGGCAAATCTCCACCTATAATTGCACTTCCAAAAATCCATACTCCCTCCTTGTTTCACAAGCTACAAATACCCATTCTTTTCCTTGAAATCCCAAATCATTAGAAGGCTCAAGCACACTTATAGAGCAAAAATGGAGTTCAAAAGATTATCGGTCATTTTCAAAATAAAAATATACATAAACATATGCCAAAACATGTTAAAACAGATAGTACTCGAAAAGAGGAATCCAACGCCGCAAACGGCACTCAAAACGGAGTTCAAACGAAAAAGTTATGCAAAAATAAAGGCTGGTCCGAACATGCGTCCGACCTTGCATGTTCGGACATAAGTCGAGGGTTCTGAAAATTTTCCGTCGTATGATGTCCGAACTTCAATGTTCGGACACATGTTAGGACATACCGAAAACTGCAAAATCCATTACGGAAAACAACTAGAATCAAGCCACAAATCCCCCACAAAACATACATAACTTATAGTAGCAAAATAGCCCATCGAAGACACATTTCCACGGGGTTTTAACGCATCATACACACACTAAAATCAACCAAAAACATCATCAAATCAAAGAGTCAAAACACTCATTTTCTACCAAAATTTCGCCATAACCTCCCCATAAACCTTACATGTCCACATCCACCAATTTCATCATTTGAAATCCTAATCTAACCACACCCTTATAAGGGTCCTATCAGCACATAACAATTCCTCCAAAACCAACTCAACACATTCCAACATATATATTCCAATCCATAATTTGGGTTCATTAATTTGTTTACCCATCCCAAACAACTTAAAGCAATTACAACAAGATTTAAGGTAGTTTTTCTTACCTTAATCTCACAAGCTTCCTTAATTCATCTCTTGCTCCCCATCTTCTCCAAAATCGTTTAAGAGGGTATGGAGTTTCCAAACTCCATCCCAACATTCCAAGAACACAAAGCACACACAATTAATTATCTAAACCCTTAGAACTTAATTTAATCAAAGGGCTAGAATTAGGGTTTACCTTTTGAAGCTTTTAAGAGGGATTTTCTCCCTTGAATCAAGAAGGGAACTACTCCACCATTGAAGGATAAATTTGGAGCTCAAGAACAAGGAGAAAGCAAGGTATCAAAAATGATGAAAAATTCAATTACACCAAGAGATGAAGAGGGAATGACTTTTTCTTGGAAATTTTTACCTTAGAAGAAAGAGGAGACTCCAAGCCTCACATTGGTGCCATTTTCTCCTCAAATGGTAAAAACCCATGGAGATGAAACTCATCCTTTTGCAATTCCAAAAAGAGGGAAAGGTAGAGGAGGATGAGGAGAGTTCAAATATGTAATTTATTTTTGATTTGGAGCTCAAATGGAGCTTGTACAAGGGAGAGAAGATGAAGAAGCCATGGATGTTTGGTGGAGAAGCTCAAGAACGACAGCAACAGAGGGAGGAGGAAGGAAATCGGCTGGGTAGGAGAAAAGAAAGGAGAGAGAGAGAAAGAAAAGAAAAATGAGAGGAGAGAGAGTGTAGGTGGGGTATAAGTACCCTTTTGTTATTTGTCTCTCTCTTGACTTAATTAACTAGTTAACTAGTCTTGTGTGAGTGGGCTGTCTACATAAATAAAACCGGCCCACTATTATAAACACGCTGGAGCGTTTTTCGTTTTTCAACAGAAAACGCTCGTTTATTTACCCGGTTTAGTACTATTCACTAATCGGGACCGTTATCCGGAATTTTCTCATTCCTTTAACTTTAATGGTTATTAATCTCCCATTAATGTTTAATTATTGTTACATAATCAACTATTATTTTTACGAGGTCATTTAACTTATTTAAAGTCACGTTTTCGGGTTTTCTCGAAAAACGCGCTTTAGACCCCGTTAGCGTTTTAAACGCATTATTTGAATCCGTTTTCTTCCGGAATTTTTCCCACACGTTCTTAGTGTGTAATTAAGGTATAAAAATATATTTATGACCCGACGGGAAGTTATGTACCTCCTAAAATAATTAAATACGTGTTTTCACGTTTTGTGACTTTTACGCATTTCTTTTTCTTTTTGGTTTTCATTCCTTCACTAATGATCTTAAGGACTTCATTAGCCTTAGAAAATCATAATTATACATTTAATTAACACATTTAGGTTTGGGGTATTTCATGCACCGTTTGTATGGACACACAAGTGCGAGCTATCATTTCAGAAACTGAAAGACTCATTGACCTCAGCGCCCGTCCTTACTCTTCCAGAGGGCACAGAGGGATTTGAGGTGTACTATGATGCATCAGGCAAAGGAATGGGATGCGTACTCATGCAGCATGGCAAGGTTGTTGCTTATGCCTCCCGCCAGCTGAAAAAGCATGAGGAGAATTACCCGACTCACGATTTAGAGTTAGGAGCCATTGTCTTCGCCTTGAAGATATGGCGACACTATCTCTATGGGGTAAGCATCACCATCTACTCCGACCATAAGAGCTTACAGTATGTATTCACTCAGAAAGAACTCAACTTGAGACAAATAAGATGGATGGAATTCCTTTCAGATTATGACATCAACTTGCAGTATAAGGAAGGGAAGGCAAACATTGTAGCCGACGCCCTGAGCCGTCGAGCACACTCGCTCCATTCGCTACTCGCTTCTTCTAGCTTGGTTGACGAGGTGCGAGACGCTCAGTTGAGCGACCCTTACCTAACCGAAATCAGAGAAAAGATTGAGAATGGTACATTTGAGAAGAAAAAGTATGATTTTAAGCTACATGAAGATGGTTTGATTCGGTTGAATGGCAGACTATGCGTCCCCCGAAGCAATGCTGAGCTAAGGGATCGCATCCTGCGAGAGTCACACTGTTCCACATTGTCAGTCCATCCGGGAGCCTCCAAGATGTACAAAGACATGAAGAGGTACTTCTGGTGGTCTAGAATGAAGTCAGATGTGACGGAATTTGTATTGAGATGCTTGACATGCCAGAAGGTAAAATTCGAACACCGTAGACCGGGCGGAATGGTACAATCTATGCCAGTTCCGGAGTGGAAATTTCATGATATCTCCATGGATTTTGTTGTAGGACTCCCACCTGCTAGGGGAGGACTCAACATGATCTGGGTTGTAGTAGATCGCCTTACCAAGGTTGCCAGATTCATACCGATGAAGGACACCTGGAAGGTAGTAAAGCTAGCTGAGCTTTTCGATAAGGAGATTATCAGACACCACGGAGTCCCTAAGACTATAGTATCTGACCGCGACACCAGGTTTCTTTCGAGATACTAGAGAGCTACAAGGGAAGCATTGGGTACAGAATTGAAGTTGAGTACCGCCTTCCATCCTCAAACCGACGGTCAGACAGAAAGGACCATCCAGGCACTGGAGGACATGCTTCGGGCATGTGCCTTGGACTTTCAGGGGAGTTGGTTAGATAAGCTTCATCTTATCTAGTTCTCGTATAATAATAGTTATCACGCCTCGATTAAGATGTCGCCTTTCCAAGCTCTATACGGCAGACCTTGCCGTACACCCATGTGTTGGGATGAGTCAAGTGAAGCGGTCATAATAGGACCGAAGTATCTTGAGCAAGTGCAAGCTGAAGTGCAGCAGATTAGAGCTAACATGAAGGCAGCCCAAGATAGACAGAAATCCTATGCGGATGTGAGACGACGCGACCTTGAGTTCGCCGTGGGCGACCAAGTGTTCTTGCGAGTTTCACCTATGAAGGGTGTCTTCAGATTTGGTCAGAAGGGCAAGCTAAGCCCAAAGTTTGTAGGGCCGTACACTATCACCGAAAGAGTTGGATCCGTAGCCTTCTCATGTGTTGGAGCCCGAGCACTTATCCATTGAGCCAAACATGCGATGTGTCGAAACCCCAGTGAGAATCCTTGATAGGAAGACCAGAGACACTCGCCATAAGTCTATGCGAATGGTGAAGGTCCTATGGTCAAACCATGATGTCGAAGAAGCGACATGAGAGCTGGAAGATGCCGTGAAGGCTAAGTACCCACAGCTATTCATAGACTAGAGAGTCTAGTATTTAGAAATACGGGTACGGATCGTACCCTTTTTAAGGGGGGTAGAGCCCTTTTGCTTTTGCATTGCTTCGGGGTAAGCATTGCTTAGTGTGTAGGTATTGTAATAGATTTTTGTATGGCACATGTAGTGTAAGTGAATTGGTATGTGTATGTATGTGTAATGTGTAATGTATGAATGTATTTGTACGTTGTATGATGGATAATGTATGTGCAATGTGTATTGTGAATGGTAATGTTGTATTGCGTAATGTGGAATGGTATGCATGTGAATTGTGTATGTTGCTGAACCGTGTATGTTTGCAATGTGGAATGAAGTGAACACCTCATAGGTGGTAGTAAGACACATTAGTGCAGCTGGTTTGCCTAATGAGTAGAATTACTTAAACCATTAACCTTGAACAACTTTGAGGGCAAAGTTTCTTAAGGGGGGTAGATTGAAATACCCCGCAATTAAAAATAGTGATTAATTAGGCTAATAAGTAATTTAGAGGCTTAATTAAGTGTAAATAATCATGAGGGAATAAATCCCGGAGAAAACGGATCCTTAAAATGGATTAAAAGCATTACCGAACCTTAAAGCACGTTTTTCGAGGTAACCGGGAAAACGTGTCTTTAAGCGGGTCAAATAGACTCGTAACAATTTTGGTCAACTAAATAATCATTAATTAAAATTAGTGAAGCTTTAGGACCATTAAAATCAATAAAACGAGAGATTAGTAAAAACTGTCAAAAACGGGAAGTTGTGGGGTAGAAATATAAATAACACAAACTTATGTGTCCCATATTGTAATAAAATTTTAAAATCCTCATGAGTGCTGTGTGCTGTCCGATTTTACATATATACACACACACACTCTACTCCCTTTATTTATAAAAGGACAAAAGAAATAAAAAGACATAAAGTAACCCCCACCCTCACTTTCTACTCCCTCTCCTACTCTCTATTCTCTCACTCACGTACCCATCTTCTTCCTCCTCTCTATTTCTCCTTCTCCAAATTGACACCCATGGAGAAATAAGAAAACACCCACAAACTCCATCTTCTCTCCTTTGTAACTCCCTCAAAACTCTTCCAAAAATTACAAAAATTACACCATTGTCTTCCTCTCCTCAAGAGCTACATTTTCCTCTTTCCAAAAATTGAAAAGGAGCATTTTCGTTTTTATGGGTATGTCCCATTTGGAGTTTCAACACCACCATTAGAAGGCCCTCCTTCTCCTTGTTCTTCTAAGGTAAAACTATTTCGAAAACTCCATCTTTTTCTAGCCTTTGTGGGCAAAACGAAATTCATAAACTAAACCCTTGTTGTTCCTCTTGCTCTAGCCGATTTTGGCTTGTTGGTGGAGTTGGAAATATTGTTCTTGAGCCACTCCAAGCTCCATTTGAACTCTTGGAAGGTAATAAATTTTCTAAACCCTAAAACCTAGATTGGAACTTGATTAATGGTTAGGGTTAGTTCTTAGTATTGAATGGTGTATATGAATGGTTGTAGTGTTAGAGGATTGAGATTTCAAAACCGGTAGAGAAAGAAGGAAGAAGGAAGAGGAGAAAGAAAATCTAGAAGGAAAGCAAGGTAAGAATGCTCATTGTGTAGCCTTGTATATATTAGTATATGTAACAGATTTTTTTGGAAGTAAAAATATGTATTGTAAAATGGTAATGCATTAGTAGTATAATGTGTAAGAGAGTATAAGTATTTTGAAGCCTTAAAAGATATGTTGAAACTTGTTAAAACAGATTGGGAATGGTATGTTGAGTGCAGGAAATTCTTGAGTGTTGTTTTAGCATTGGTATTGTATATGAGAGCTTGTATATTAATGTCCATTGAAACAGGTGAAAAGAGTGTTGAAATGTGAACTAGAATATGTGGTGAGAGTGTAAAAATATAGGGGAGGTTATGTCAAAATTTATCTAGAATTAGAACACTTAGTGAATTTTAAACTAGGTGAATGATGTAAGTTGTAACAGATTTTGAGATAGATAGATAGAGGGAAGATGGGGAGAGATAGTTAATGTAGTTGTAATGTATTAGAGGTGTTAGAAATGACATTAGAAGAGGGAGTTGTAGATGGAGAGTGTTAGGGTTAAAATCTGTAGCATAATGCAACTAGAGAAGAAGCTAGGTGAGTGTTGTGAGAAACTTGGAAAAAAATTATGTGAGTGAATTAGTATAGAATTGTGTAAAGAGTTAAGGAGTGAACTAGGGTGTATTAAGAGGTTTAAATAATGTTACAACATGTGGGAATAAGTGTAGGAACAATGGGGAAGTAATGGGTAAAAGAGAGGACTGAAAACAGAAATTAAAATGCAAATACTGGGCCGGACCGAACTTGCGACCGGACTTGCAAGTTCGGTCGAGCCCAGATTTACAAGGACGGGTGAGCTACTGGAATCGACCGGACTTGCAAGATCGGTCGGACCAGAAAAATTCTCCCGTCTGTAACCTACTGGAATCGACCGAACTTGCGACCGGACTTGCAAGTTCGGTCGGCCAGAAAAATTTCCATCGGGTAACCTACTGGAATCGACCGGACTTGCGACCGGACATGCAAGTTCGGTCGGTCCAGAAAAATTTCCCGAGGATAGCTACTGGAATGGACCGAACTTGCGACCGGACTTGCAAGTTCGGTCGGCCAGATGAATTTCGGTAACCTGAGCTACTGGAATGGACCGGACTTGCAAGGTCGGTCGCAAGTCCGGTCCTGACAAAAAAAAATTATTTTAATTTAAATAATAATTGTATATATATATATATATATATACCCATATATATATGCAAATGTACATGTATGTAAGCATGCAAACCTTAAGTAAGAAAATAAAAACTTAAGTAATGAAAAACAAGTAAGTAATGTGTAAGTGTAAGAAGTACAAGGACATAGTAAGTATGAGTTAAGTAATGATAGTTAGACTAATCATTTAATTGTATGTATATAATATGATTTGATTTGTGACACCGGAAGAACGTTTGGAAACACGTACGACGGTGAACGGTATGGATTCCTCATGCCCCGTATGCTATCTTGGTTACTCTGATTTGTGTGTTGTGTGCTAATTGATCACCAAAAAGATAAATGCACGAATCGGAGTTAATATGCATACTTGTGAAAATGTAGTGTTATATGTTGTGAATATTTTCTTAAATTCTAGTTTGTATAATTCATGAAATGTTTGGATGAGTATGAATGTGTGTATGTATGATGGATTGTATTGTGACCGATTGTGTTGTGTTTGGGCTTCTAACTTATTCCTAACAAGCTAACCATCCTAACTTAAAATGGTAATCAAATTGGAATGAGTAGAAGTCCGATATAGTTTCGGCCACGCGTGAGGATGCGGAGTCACGAGAGGTTGGCTCCAATTCCTGACTCTTAAACTGGTCCGCGGCCCAAATCCCTTAAGTGGGTAGCATCCCGGATTGGTGAGTCAAGTAAATCCCGGAGGTGGGACGGCGTAGTCCCCAGGGCCGGAGGTCCCGACGACTTAACTTGAGTATAAGTAAGTAAGAATGAGTAAGTAAAGTAAATGAAAGTAAGTGATTGTAAGTAAGAAAAAGTAAGTAATGAGTAAAAGAGTAAAGCATTCCGATTAACCCGGATGCATAATTTGGCTAACCTTGTGAAGGTAAGTGAGATGTATGCTATGGTATTGTTGCCTTGATTTGTGTAATGAAATGTATAGCATGTATGTTGAATGCAAAGCATGTATGTATGAAATTAATGAACTGCATGTTTAGTGGACGTCAAATAGTCGGCGTGCCCTAGCTAGCACGCGGTATATGCGGAGTCTATATGCAGTGTTTGCTGAGCCCCTTGGGGCACCATTTTTACTACACGCAGGTACCTGTGAAGGATGAAGACTAGGAGAGTTGAATTTTAATTTTCCTGTCTTTCTTTTGGTTTGTAAACAATGAATTTATGATGGGTGTACTAAGTAGTACATGGCTACAGTTTTTGAATAGCCGGTGTACCATGGGGTACACCTTTTTGGATTTTGGGATAGAATGAGAATTGGTATAGATGAGTAGTTGGTAACTCATTCTTTTGGAACTTAGAAATGATGTAATCGAATATACTTTAATACTCGGTGATCCAATGATGTAAGTATTTGGTACATGGTATTTGGCAAGTAATTTTAGTAGCTCGGTACGTTATGTTCATCAGACCGTGACTGTAAGTAAGGTAAGCCTAGCTAGCCGTATGGGCGGTTAGCGGCGTTGTACCACCCGCCGTAGTAAGTATGTAATATTTCCGCTGCGAACTCGTAAGATTAATAGGACGATTAGACGGTAAGCATAGGATTAGCGGTTGGGGTGTTACAATGGATTACGCCGAGCATTATAAAGTGTCGGGAACCTGAAGTTTGAATGGATTACGCCGAGTATTATAAGGTGTCGGGAACCTGAAATTGAATTGGATTCTCACATGTGAGATGATCCAATGATAAGAGCTAATTATGAAAGTGCCAAACGTTGGGCAATTGTGAGGTGTGAAATGTCAAAGCAAGAAATAGCTGGAAAATATACCAAACATGGCTCTGAAAAAGATTTGTCCAAAGCAAGAATTGCTAGGAATATGCCAACATGGCGATGACGTAGATTTGTTCAAAGCAAGAAATTTCTAGGAATAAGCCAAACATGGCGATGATGCAGATTTGTTTAAAGCAAGAAATTGCTAGGAATATGCCAGACATGGCTATGAAATAGGTTTGTCCAAAGCAGGAGATTGCTTGGAATATGCCAAACATGGCGATGATGCAGATTGTGAAACAGAAGTGTTTGAAGGAAAATTGTGCAGGACAAGAAATTGCTAAAAAAAGGTGCCAAACGTGGCAATGTTTAAGGAATTCTGTCTACCAAAAGGAAAGTGAAATTATCGTTTCCTAACTAAAGATTTCAGACTTGCAATTTGTTTCTTAGAAGATGAACTTGCCTCTGGTGGGAGTATATGTTTTTTGTTTGCGGGACTTTTTCAGTGGTGTTAGGGCTTATGACGGGCCATGGAATTTATGTGGAGGTGAAGGCTTATGTGGGCCTGAGGTGTTTGATGTGGAGATAAGGCTTATGTGTGCCTGTGTGTTTGATGTGGAGGTAAGGGCTTATGTGTGCCTGTGGTGGGATGGTGGTGCTCCGTGCTCAAGCTTTGGGCTTCAATTGGTGTTGTCATGGAAATTGTTGTAACCAACAATTGCCCCTAGTATTTTTCCTTAGGACAATCTGAGCTAGAGTTCATGGCATCGATCGTTCCGATCGATTGCCCCCAGTATTTTCTTTGATTAAACGTGCGAACGAGTCTCGTTCACATTGGTTAAGGCTTTTGCTTTGATATGGTGCTTCCTAACCTACACACGATGTGTTTGGCGTTTGCAGTCATTTCTCGCTCATGGTCATAACTTCTAGACCATTGAATTCGATATTTGATGGATTTACGCATTTGATCTGTTACTTTCACGTGATTGGACACACAACTATCAAGTCGGAAGTTTAAAGCTTATAACGTGGCCATGGGGTGTTATGAAAGACAACGGGACCATGGAGGGATATTTTAGGTATGTGGAGCTATAAGGGTGACCAAAGCTGCAACTTGCACCTTCTCTCGGACTTGTCTTCTTTGCCTTGAAGTCGTCTAGCTGCTTCATGTTGACGTTGCTTTCGAGCTTCTGGACTTGGACTTTTGAAATCGTCCTTTACACCATTTCTCCTCTTTTTATCATTCGGATTTCCTCGAGGCATTTCGGGTTTGCCTCTTTGTTTTATCCTTTCTTGACTTTGCCTTCGGGGTTCTTGTGTTTCCCGGTTTCGGGCTTCGAGAGCTATTTTGATGTGAGCTCTTTAGATCCTGTGTCACTCTGGGACCATTTGCGGATCACTTGGTCATACTGATAGCGGCACTACTTCTTTGAACTGATGAAGATGTTATCTAAGACTCGGGCTCCTCGCTTCTTTTGGTCACCGGTTGGAAATTCATCATCGCCTGGGTTATTTTATGGAGTTCATAATATCGAAAAGGGGATATATGAAAGGCTCAGCGGGGGTGCCTAGGGTTTAATGTCATGGTTCACAAGCTTTTGGCTATGTGGTGTTGTACCTAGGTGCTTCATCATCCCTAATAGTTGTGTATCCATCCTTTGTTACTTTTCACAGGTCTAAGAGTAAATTTACAAATTATCTCCTTCGGTCGAGGTTATGCCATTTACCTCACCATTGAATGTGGTCTCACTAGAGTCGTGTAAAAATGACACGCTCGTTCGCTCATGGTTTTTCCACTCAAGACACTCTTGTGTGAATTTCACTCGGAAACTCGTTCACACATCTAAACAAAAGATAAAAGATGACGAACTTAAACTTAGATTGCCCCCAGTATTGATTTTGGGTTTGTGACAACAATTCGATAGATGTGGACCTTGAACCTCTTTGTGGGTTGTTTAGATATTATGGGGTGAGTTGTGGTGTTTGGCTAGGCATGTTCAAATTTTTAGAAACAAGAGACAAGTCGTTCCATTGTATAGTCAGAAAATGATTACTTCGTGATCCTTGAAAGACGTGAGTGCTCTTTTTTTTTAAGTTTTTCAAATTAATGAATAATGCTTTGTACAAGAATTATAGAAATGGAACCATGGCTTTATTTAAATGAATGTAAAGACATCATTGACAATTACAAGCTCAGCAACTTCTAAAATGATAAAAGAATCTAGCCACTACAAACGTTGGAAAAATAGAAAAATGACTAGTAAAGAGAAGAAATCAGAGAAAACACTTGAAAATAGCAGTCTCTGATGGTGCTTGACATGGGATTCCTACTCGGGGAGTTGAAAACCTTGATTGATAAGATCTTGGATGCGCTGCTTTAGAATTTTGCAATCGTCGGTGTCATGACCAGGAAGCTGGTGATACTGGCAGTACTGGTTCAGATTCCTTCCTTTTTGAGGGTCTCTTTGTCGAGGGATGAGAGGTTGTAGCATGTTCCGTTCCTGGAGTCTTTTAAAAGCCTGGCTTAATGGTTGACCAATGTTTGAAAACTTTCTCTGACGGGAGTTCTGCCGGGATGATTCTATTGCTCCGATGATTTGTCCTGGCCCTTTTATCCGCCGAATGGTATTTACCTCATGCTGCCTAGTTCTCTTTCGGGTACCACTTTGGATACAAGCTGCTGTCCTTGAACCATTCCCGGTGTTTTTTGAGTTCCCAAGTTTTAACTCTCCTTTGTGAATCATTTCTTCTAGGACATCAACTTGTCCCATCAGCATGTTGTAGCTAGGAAAGTATGTGAATTTCAGCTCGTCACTGTATTGCTTCTGCATATTTTTAATTACCATTCGGATTTGCTCTTGTTCGTCCATCTGTATGAGCATTGCGGCTGCCTTCATCCTCCAACGCTTGACAAAATCAGACATTGATTCACCTTCTGTTTGTTGTGTGCTTGCAAGATCAGCCCTGGTGACTCCAAAACTTCTAGCATACTCAAAATGATGCAGAAAAGATTCACATACCTCCTCGCAGGTCTTGGTATTTATCCTTTGAGTTATGTACCAATGCTGAGGAGTCTCATCAAGATAGTGAGCAAATACCTTGGCCTTCTGCGTATCGTTTAGCGAAAGGATGGACATTTCCCTATCGAACATTGCCAAATGAAGTTGTGGGTCACAGGAACCTTTGTATAGAGGAAGTGTTGGCAATTTCAACTTTGGAGGGAGATCAACCTTGGGATATAATCCAGTGGAAAAGTAGTCAAAACCGGCTGACTTGTTGGCCCTCTCCATGCGCTCAATCTTTTTCAGCATCCCATTGAATTCTACGGCTAACTGGGCGTCCATGTTGACTGGATTTCCACCTTCTGCCATACATAGGATTCGGGCCTACTTGTTTTCAAAGTGCCATCTGTTAGAGAGGACTGGGCTGAAATTCTGGGTTGCAAAGAAGTTTTAGGTTAGAACTTTTTGGGCTGCGCGGAAAACACATGAGCTGGAATGTCTTGAAGATTGTGGGTAGGTATTAAGGCCCGTATTTAGTTGGAGGAGAGGCACACGGGCTGGAACGACTCATGAGCTGTGAACTGATGCTTAAGCCAAAATGCCTGGAGAATATGGCACTTGGGCTGGAATGTTTTGAGAACTTGGGACTTGGGCCAAAATGTTGTGAAGATGTGGCACATGGGCCGGAGTGTTATGGGAATGTGGCACTTGGGCCGAAATGTTATGAGAAAGTGGAACCTAGGATGAAGTATTGTGAAGGTGTAGCACTTGGGCCAGAGCATTGTGAAAAACACGGTGCCTGGACCAGAACGTTTTAAGAATGTGGCACTTGGGCCAGAACGTTTTGAAAAGTTGGCACTTGGGCCAGAATGTGTTTGGGCTTGAAGTAAGGTTCATGGGCTGAAATGATCTCTGGACCATGTCCTAAATGCGAATTTAAAATTAGGGCCGAAGTCTGAACGAGTGATTCTGATTGGGCCTGAAAGATGATACCTAGATCTAGGATTTGGGCCAAAGCCCGAGTGAAAAGATCTTCCTAGACTAGAATAAACCTTGAAATGGAAAGGCCTGATGGATTTTCATGCCCCACAGATTATTTTAGGTGGATTTGTTTTTCATGGGCCTAGAACTAAATTGATAATTCAAATTGGGCCGAAAGAGAGAAATCACCTAAGCCTAAACTTTTGGGCATGAGCCCAAACAAACAATTCATTCAAACCAAACAGTGCCTTTGGGCTGCAAACAATAGAGTCGTAAATTCGGGTTGGGCTGAGTTGATGTTGGAAAAGTTCCTATCAATTCTTAGGCTGGGTAGTGGGCCGATCATTCAAGCAGATAAGGCCCACACAAATTCAACATGTCCTCACTTGAAGCTTATCCAACTCTGGTATGGATCGATCCGGAGAGGTGCTTGGGGCATGGGCCCAGGTTACCACAAAGGAATAGGGCTTGCACGCTATTCTCTTTGGGCTTCCCCACTTTCTTCACATCACCAAGAGGTGTGCGTCCACGGTCGGGTTTTTGAATGACTAAACAAGGCTTGGTAAGGGCACTTCTAGGAAAACGCTTGGGGCTAAAGCCCAGGTATTAAGGGGATGTGGTTAGACGACATCCTCCTCTTTTCCCCCGCTTATTCACATCACCTAAAAGGTGTAAGTCCCTAACAGGGGACCCTCAAATGGGTCCCGGGGTGAGATCGGTTTGCGTGGACCCTCGCACTCATATGATGCAAAGGTGCAGAAAATTAAAGTGCGCACGAAAGTAAACAAACAAAGTAATAAAGCCATAAATAAACAATTTTTCGAGTTAAGCCCTCTTTTTTAAAATTAAACAAGTTAAAATTAAGATGTGGTCCCCAGCAGAGTCGCCAGTCTGTGAGCCTCGATTTTAAACCCTATCCTATGTTGATTAAAGCTGATTAGGATCTAATCGGGTTTTAGGTCCACTTATAACCTAAGTTTAATAACTAAGTCATATAACCATAATTATTGAAACCTAAGTTAGCTCACTGGAACCTATTATGAGTCGCCACCTAATTTTTACCTAGATCAAATTAGGAAAGGAGATTCAGGTTGTAGGGCTTGATATTCGACTTAATTAGGGTTTAATTACTTTCATTACCCCTAGAAGTCGTTTTTCCTCTACTTAGTTTAATTACGGCTTATTACGAGTCGTTTTAACCTAAGTGCGCGCTTCTGATTTTTTTGTATTTTAACATTTTTTGACAGAAAATTAAATTGAAATTTAAACTACCTAAACTAGGGTTTCGGAGGCAGAATTAGGTCAAATTTTGATTCCGTCCGTGGCCACGGACCTATTGTCCGAACCCACGGACCCAGTTAACCTAATTACACAAAAAAGTCCAATTTAAACAGAAACAACATTTTGAAAAGTCCGGGGCCACGGATAGGATGTCCGTGGGCCCGGACATGTTTTATAAAACCCTAACTTTTGAAAATAAAAATATCCGCCACCATCCCGGACGGGCGTCCAGGTTTACGGACAGGGCGTCCGGGACCCCGGACATGGCATCCGTGGGTGCGGACCGCCCTCGGACGGCGGCGTTGAGGCTGTTCCTGGAGGTGTTTTAGCTCAAAATTTATGGGTTTGTAGCCTGAAAGATAATAAACATGTTAGTAATCAAAATTTTTCAATTTGGCCACGAATTATGGATGAAACTTATTGAACAAGTTAGTGGACAGAATCGTAAACAAACCTTAATTCAGAAGCAAGGAAAAGTCAACTCGATTAGAAATTTCAAACAGAAGTGTATTAATATCAGAGGAGTTAAAGAATTCAAATTTCAACCTGGGACTTCGTGATTTGATTGTTCCTTCACGTCGGGAATCTTCGAGAGCCTCGTTGGTGACCAATCCGGTTCAACTTTGATCCGAGCTTCTGACCCCTTCTTCCTTATGTTGTTAACCACGGTTTGGGTTCTGTATTTTTGGTGTTTTGGTGCTTGGAAGTTCAATGGGAGAAGAAAGAATGTGTTTTTGGTGATTCGGGATGATTTCGGTGTTGATTTGAGGCTTGGGAGTGCAAAAACGTGGGAAGAAGGTTGACGGCTGCCTTTCCTGACTTTGGGGATGTTTCTTCCTGCCCTAGGTCATTTTTTGGAAGGCCTTTTATAGAAAGAGCATGGCAAAGTTGATAGAACAAGATTTTTATCTAAAACCCTGATTTTGTGCTCTAAGAGAATCTGATTTTTTTAAACAGGCTACAGGTGATTAAAATTCCGAAAATTTAACCAAAGATAAAAGACGATTTTTAGGAATTGTGAGAGTTGGAATCAGTTTATTTCGATAAATAACCAATTAGATAAAAATCTTACAATCTGGAATCTCCCATAATTCATAACTTACGATTGGAAAGTCGAAATAACGAAATTCCAACGGAATTAGTCTCTAAGAATAATCCTCTATCTTGTGCTAAAATTTCATGACATTTTGTTTTCATTTCGGTATTTTCTAGAGGAGAGAGAAAATTACAAAAATGATTGAATTTCTCTTTTAAATTTTGGGATAAGGCTCCAAATAAAATAATTTCAGGTTTATGACTGTATGTAGTCATGCTAACCATGTGACAATTTTATTTTAATTTTGAAAACCCTTTTATTTCTATTTTGGGGCTATTTCATGTGTTAATTATTAAAGAAACTAGCTTATTAAAAGCTTAATTTCTAGAATAAATATTATCAGAAAATCACGAAATACCTTTCATAATGACTATGATATTTGGATGTGTTTGGAGATAATGAACAAGTCATATGAAAATAGAAAATCCCGAGTATGTCCGAGGAAAATCCTGCATTGATGCATTTTGACCATTTTGCCCTTTGTGACACGTATGCCTTAGAGACTACTCCGAGGGGGTTGAAATTTTGGGTATAACACATACATGCTGAACTGGCTACTCTATAGTGTCATGGATGTAACATGCTCAACTATGTAGTCTCTGGCGGTCCTCTTCGGAGGTGGAGTTGAGGGAATGGTCTAACCATGCCGAACTACCGCATACACCCGTTCGGATGGTAGGGCTCAACTATATCCATCATGTGTAGATGCTCAAACCATCGGGACTGACCCTGTTGGACGCTCCATGCATCCTCTCCGAATGGGGTTCACACAACCTTATAATTCAAATTTTCTCTATTTGTCAACTAATTCTAACAAGTTAAATAATAATAAAAAAATTAGTTCTTAAGTCATAGTACTATACTTGGTCGGGTGTAAGGGCGTTCAAACGTCGACGATACTCCAAGAGTCGGCTGTGGTCCAAACTATGTTGACCCTCAATCTTGGTAAACCTTGCCGCAGATGGGACAAGTGAGGCGGTATTCACCATCAGACGATGACAAATACCAGGGAAGTATTCATAGATCCAAGACTACAAAATTTTAAAACTTTTAGAACTATTATTGACAATTTTAATTTTGCATGCAAGGAAATAAAGTTATTCCAAATTTATACCTGTAGTAGGGTAATACACCCAGCGATGGTCTTCGTCTCAGCACGAGAAGAGACACCGAGATGTCTGTAGAGATATACGAGTGTAGAAGCACCCCACGCGTAGTCTGAGAGGGTGTGGATGTCCTGTAGGGCCCAACAAGTGTAGGGGGTGCATTCTGTCATTCCTCTTGTCAGGGAATAATGTGCAACCAAGCAAGTTGAATAGATAGCCACGAGCCTCGCAAGCGTACATGGCATCTGCGTGGCCACACCACTCCCTAGCCTTACTGTAGGGGACGCCGCCCTTGTGGTACCACCTCTGCTCCTTCACCACATTGACTGAAGAAAGGCCTACCACCTCAGCGAGTACAGCCAGTGCGTGGTCCAAAGTCAGCTCTGGCGGTGCTACACCTCCACGCAACTCCTTAGGGGCCTCAAATGCAACAACTCTCCCCTGAATCTATACGCCCATAATGTGATAGATGTCATGGAGAGTGATCGTCATCTCACTAAAAGGTAGGTGGAAGGTGTTGGTGTCTGGCTGCTACCTCTTCATGAAAGCAGATATCAACGCTAAATCAAAATATTCGTGGGAGCAGTCGTGAAGATGCGCTAACCCCCTGTCTCTCACTACCTCCTTAGTCCTCTCGTGGTAAAGGAGATCAGCATGCCACTTTTCCAGTAAAGGGCCTCTAGATACAAACGTCAAACATCCATGATCCTAGAGATATATTAATTCTATAAGTTTTTAATGTACAAATTAATGTTTTCATACGTTTTTATTAGTCTACACATTTAGGTTAATAACATTAAATAACAAAAGTTGGAGATACTTACCACTCCTTGCTACACATCAAGTGCAACATGTCCACCAAAGCTTCGTAGCAGGCTGGCATTTGAAGGACCTTCGGCAATCGGGGTGGACACCGGAGTGCTGAACCAATCGGTGGGTATCCGACCAGCAGTAGGTGTAGCAGGAAGGGCTAACTGATGTCCGGCCGTTTGCTGGTCATCACATCATCATCATCATCATCATCATCATCATCATCATCATCATCATCATCAGAATCATCATCAGCAATCAGAATCATCATCAGCATCATATCATCATCATCATCATCATCATCATCATCATATCATCATCATCATCATCATCATCATCATCATCATCATCATCATCATCATCATCATCATCATCATCATCATCATCATCATCATCATCATCATCAATCATCATCATCATCATCATCATCATCATCATCATCATCATCATCATCATCATCATCATCTCATCATCATCATCATCATCTTCATCATCATCATCATCATCGGTGTCATCATCATCATCATCGGTGTCATCGTCATCACCATCAGATATGAACCGCCCCCTTGGTGACGTAAACTCTGGATGAACAGGAGACAAACGAGAAGCAGCAGCAGGGTGAGGAGATGAGGCAGCAAGTGACTGTGATGCTGATGGTCGGTCTGCAATGCTATTGGACTGTTTCTGCCTCCATTTGCTACCTCGTAGATTGTGTCACCTTCTTTCTCTTAGCCTGAGAAATAGAACAATCAGCCACTGCTTTTGGTTTGTCCTTTCGGTTCATCTGAAAAAATGACATCAAAACAATGAAATCAGTAAAAAAAACTCCGTTTTCACTGGTCCAAAATGGACCATTACCAACAATGTCTGCAACGGACGGGATGTTGAGCGGTCCGCAAAACAGACAAAACAACTACGTCCGCAAAACGGATGGTCTCGGCTTATTCGTAAAACGGACCTATATTTACTGTCTGTAAAACGGACTAGAAGCGCCGCCGTCCGTTTCATATCATTCGTTTGTTACGGACGTCATGAAACGGACAGTGGCGCTTCTATTCCGTTTTACGGACGGATCATGCACATTTTATTTTTTTTATTTTTAAGTTCGATTTGACTTCCGATTAATGTAAATTAGTACTAAAACTAATCCTAATCATACAATAACATAAACAATGAAAGATGCATGAAAATTGTTACCTTAAACGTGGGAAATGGAGTTCGGCCAAAAGAGAGCATTTGAGAGGTTTTCAAATGTGATTTTTTAATGCGAAATGAGAAAATGTGAGCATAGAGAGGGATAGGGTGCCTCGATGTGTATATATACTCGTTTGTTTTACGACTACGAACTCTGGCATACTGACTGTATGCTAGTGATTGTGAAGTTTAAAATTTTGACTATGAAATACCCTAAAGATTCATAAACCTAATTAAAAGACAAATTAATGAATTAGGAAGGCTAATGAGCCTTAATTATTTATGAACCATGAAAACTCCTAGCACACTTATATAAATAAATATATATACTTCATGACAGTTACTAAACCTTATATAAACACATGGACATAAGTGGAGCATAGTAAAGGAGGAAATCAACTTACAAGTTGATTTATCATGTTATACACCATTTCATGAACAAAGAACACAAACACTTAAGGTAAAATGTACCTTAAGAAGTCATAATGACTTGTAGGTAAAATAATCACTTGGAATGCAGTGTACATACTTTAGGACATCAAATTACATGTGTTACACAAGTTAACACATCAAGCAAATCCAAGTTACATAAGATGTACAAAAATAACATTAATATTAAAGGTGAATCAAAGTATACATTATTACTAGTCAAAATGGATAGTAAAATATACCAATCACTCAAAAATACAAATTAATACACTTTAGGATAAAGGAATCATGTTGGTAACAAACTAACACATGATATAAGTTAAAGTGCACAACTTATAAGTCACAATATTACAAATGGAGAAAAAAGACACAAATGCCCTTGGATGAAGAAATGTGGGAGACAATGTAAGAAAGGTGGATGCCACCTTGCAAATTTGAACAAAATATCTTAAGGAACTAACCTAGTCATCCAAAGACTATTCCTTTTATGACATTTCCTTCCTTAAAAGACAAGTTTTTTCTTTCTTTTTCCTTCCCCACTATTCCTGTAACGCCCCTACTTAACATAAATGCAGCGGAAAAATAAAAACTATGGTGATTTCAGATCATCGGGTTCCAAACACCCGACACCAAACCTCACCAATTACAACTTATAATATTACAGATGCTACGGTCTGAACTCGAGAAAACATAATAAGAGCAAGATATAAAAACTCTCCACAATTCCTAATTCCCATCCCAATCACTCATACTCTTCGTGGCCACCTGAACAATTTGTACCTGCAAGATGAAACCAAGCAGCCCACCCCGGGAGGGGTGAGTCAGTTCCCTGGAATGGAACTGGTACAACTCTCCAAACAAAAGTTTAAAACATAACTCTTGAAATAAACAATAACTTGAAGTCAAATGCTTAAAACAAAAGCAGAAGAACAAGGCACATCAAAATCACCAAGTCAAAGGTAATAAGTCAAGGATAGAGATAAATAACAGAAAGGTAAAGTTAGTCAATAAAAAAAACCACACCATGAGTTAGTGAACATCCATTGCTTATGTTAGATTCAATTCCAGTTAGGAGTAGAAAGACTCAAGTAGTCACAAGGACTAGGAATGAAAAGAAGAAATCCAAGAACCAACAACTAAAGAGTGGAATAAAACCAATTGGGAGAGACGGCCCACCGCCAAGTACGTCCTTTTAGGACAGGGGATATACAGCCCCTCGCTGTTTACTACGTCTGATGGGACAGGGGATATACAGCCCCTCGCTGTTTACAACGTCCGATGGGACAGGGGATATACAGCCCCTCGCTGTTTACAACGTCCGATGGGACAGGGGATATACAGCCCCTCGCTGTTTACCGGTGAAGATGTGCGCACATCACAACAAAGACTCAACCCATGGATGAAACAATATTCAGAGTCAAAAGAAGAGTTTACCAAGATTGACATTTTCCCATATTCCCACTAGACTATTAACTGTACAAGTGCAATACCAAAACACTCAGTCCTACAGAGTGCAGAGGCGTAAACCCCCGACAGTTAATATCTAATGAGACAACCAGATAGGAGGAACCAATAATCATGTAAGTTATACATTCAAGGCTCAATAAGTCACATCAAGCTGAGTTAGTCACACAAATAGTTTCCTTTGAAATCCATTCAACCTCAGTTAGCGTTTCTCAAAACATTCCATAAAGTTCGTTACCAAAAGTATCTGAGTACAAGAAATCTTACCTGGTAGGAGCAGTAGCAGTAACCAACTTGAAAGTGCGAACTTCCACTAACAACCTATAATTAAAGTGTTCCAAGTACTGATTAGCTAAGGAATTTACAGTTACTCTCTCATAAGGATCTGGGCTAGATCTTGTTAATTCGATCTTTCATTAGGCCCATTTCTTTAAATCAGGAAAGATTTAGAGTTTATCTTGAGAGTGGCCCAAACTCTCGTTGAATTGTTTAAGTGGGCTTTGGAGTTCATGGACTTAGACCCAGTAGGATAGCCCAAGTCCGCGCTACGTTTTCGCTAATCGATTAAATTTTCTTAAAAGGATTTTGCAAGGTTTCAAACTTGCAACCTCGATTTAGTTCCGGGTTTGACTTGACAATTTACGCTATTGAATTTTGTATGTCTTAAGTGTACATTTAATTTTATTTCAATTAATTACTCTTGATCATAGGTTTAGTTTAATTAAACTCTTAAGTTACAATTGACTAATTTATATTAATACTGATTGAAGTCCTAAAGTTTAATCCTAAAGTTTAATATATATATATATCCCTCCTAATAGTCCACACCTAAATGTCACATTAACATTTAATATTTTAATTGCTACGGATGAATTTTACTCTAATATTTTCCTCTTATTATGTTTTCTATAAGGTATGTTATTTCTTTTATTTATTGTTAATGTATTTATATTTATATGTATAAGAATTTATTCAAGACATTCTTTGTGTAATCTTATTGTATTTAATTATCTCTAATAACTTTTACACATATCCACATCCAATATATGGTTTATAAAATAAAGTATTTCCCTTAGTTTCAATTAAGTATATTAACTACCACATTATATAATAAATATAGATGGAGATTAATTCAATTCCTTGATTTAACCTAAGTTACTATTTTATTTCCTTTATATATATATGTATATATATAATTTTTACTTCACTTAAAAGTTTATACACAAAAATATTTATCAACATTCTATATTAGATGTTAGTTTAGTCTTATTATATTTTTCCCAACCTATAAAGTTCATTAATCAACTATACTTTAATTTTGGGTTACATTAAAACCATATATTATAAGATAACTTATGAAAAATTCATAAACACAATATTTAGACCCATTTACTCTTGTCTAAAAATTCCCAAATTTAATACATAGTAACTATGATATTTTGGACATATTATAAAAAATTTATTTCATAAAAATATTTTTTTTTAAATTTATCTAAATAATTCCATAATACTCAAAAAACAAAAATTATAACTTACGTTTAAAAACTCAAAACCCATATTAATTTACATGAAAATAAACTATAGTTTATAAGGAATCTATGGTTAAAATTCCAAGTCAAAATACATTAGGGAAGGTCATTAAATAAATTGAACAAGTCAGAGTTTTATTCTAGGATGTATATCACTTAATCATCAATAATCAAAATGTTATTCATTTATAAATATCTTATAATATATGATGCTAACCCAATTCAACAATGATACTGACATATATATATATATATATATATATATATATATATATAGATATATATATATATATAATACTAAGTAAGCTCATTCTAGCTCAATTTACCGAGGTATTAATATTATTTCATCTCCCATCTCAAAACCCTATCCTCTCAACTAACGAGTGTGATAATTACTACTCCCTTCATTATACTCCCTCCGTCCCTAATTGACCTTCCTTTTCACTATTTGGGCATGTCGTTTGACTTCATATTTAACATATAAGTACATAATTTTATAAATCTAGTATTGCATGGAATCCGTATGTTAAAAACTATATGTTGTATAAATTGTTGTTAAATAAATTATTTTATCTTAATCTGTTTATATGAAGTGGAAAAACGTGTCAAAAAAGCAAACAGAAGGTCAATTAGGGACGGAGGTAGTATTCTATTTGTAATTTTTGTTATCATGTTACCCAAATATATTATTAGACTAAGTATTTATATATATACTTCTCATATTACTTTACCCATTGATCTCCTTTATAATTCTAACCCTTTCATATTAATTTTAGTTCAACACTTAAAAAACGATCTTGCATTCATCAATTAGTGAGTTTCAATTTATGAACTCAACTACTAAATTCTTTATTCTCATATTACTAGTTTATTTCGTTTCATGTTATTTTCTTAAGCTTAGCTGTACATATATTTATATATTTTAAGATCCTAAAATTATCAACCTTCTCCACTACTTAGTAATTAAATTCCTGCTCGTCATCCATATATACACTTTTCATTTTACAATCTAATTCACCCCTGAACTGAGGGTTTATCGATCCATTATTACTAAGTGAAGTGGCTAAATAATTTATCACTTAAATTAATTGATCAATTTAACCACCTAATCTCGTTCTTCTTTAATATCTCCCACTATCCACAATATTCTCTGAAATACCCCGTAATTAAAAATAGTGATTAATTAGGCTAATGAATAATTTAGAAGCTTAATTAAGTATAAATATCATGAGGGAACAAATCCTGAGAAGAACGGATCCTTAAAAACGGATTAAAATCACTACGAACCTTAAAGCGCGTTTTTTTCGAGGTAACCGGAAAACGTGTCTTTAAGCGGGTCAAATAGACTCGTAACATTTGGTCAACTAAATAATCATTAATAAATATTAGTGAAGCTTTAGGACGCAATAAAATCAATAAACGAGAGATAGTAAAAACTGTCAAAACGGAAGTTGTGGGGTAGAAATAAAATACCCAACTTATGTGTCCACTTTTAAAATAAAGTAGAGTGTGTGTGGGTGGTAGTGTGGCCGATTTGGAGCCCTCTCTCTCACTCTCCCTCACTTTCTAATGTGCTACAGACAAGAATAATAAAACCCCCCACCCTCACTTTACTACTCTCTCTCTCCATTCTCTTTTCCTCTCACTCACGTAAACCCTCCCTCATCTCTGATTTTTTCCCTCTTCTTCTCCAAGCAGGCGCGAGCCATGGAGCTTGACAAACAACACAAACTCCTCTTCTCTCCTCTTGTAACCCCCTCTAATCTCTTCACAAAATTATAAAAATGCCAACATTGGAATCCTCTCATCAAGAGCTACATTTCCATCCTTTCAAATTCGAAAACCAACATTTTAGTTTTTATGGGTATGTCCCATTTGGAGCTTCAAGACCACCATTAGAAGGCCCTCCTTCTCCTTATTCTATTGAGATAAAAAATATTCCTAAAAACTCCATCTTTTTCTAGCCCCAAGGGCAAAACAAAAGTAAACTAAAACCCTTGCTTGCTTCTTTATGCTAGCCGATTTTGGCATTTTGGTGGAGTTGGAATTTTGTTCTTGAGCCACTCCAAGCTTTTGCATTGCACCTTGGAAGGTAATGAGATTTCCAAACCCTAGAACTTACATTAAAGCTTAAATAATGTTAGGGTTAGTTTTAGTATTGAATGTGTGTGTATGTATGGGTTATGATTTAGATTTTGTGAAGTACTATCCGTGGAGAAGAGAGGAAAGAAAGAAGGAGAAGAAGGAGAAGCTAGTAAAACAACAAGGTAAATCACATTCTCTTGTGTAGTTAGTAATGTATAATGTAACAGATTTTTAGAAGTGAAAATTGATTGTTGGTAGTGTATTGGTAGTGTGTGTGTAGGAGGAAACAAGTGTGTTAACCTGTGTAACCCCTTAAAACTGTCACACATAGTTGGGAATTAATGTTGAGTGCAGGAATTTCTATGAGTGTTTTTAGTATGGGTATTGCATATGGGAGCTTGTATATTTTGGTTGTTGAAAACAGGTGAAATGATGTTAATGTGTGAGGAAACATTGTGTTGAGAGTGTAAAAATATAGGGAGACTATGGCGAAATTTACATAGGAATAGAACACTTAGTGAATGTGAAACTAGGTGAATAAGGAGGTTTGTTACAGATTTTGTTAGAGAAAGATAGAGGGTATATTAGGAGAGATAATTAATGTAGTTTAATGTATTAGAGGTGTTATAATGCATTAGAGGTTGTAGAAGGGGAGTGTTAGTATCAAAATCTGTAGCAAAATGCATTAAGGAAAAGCAATGTGAGTGCTGAGTAGAAACTTAGGAAAATTGTGTGTATAAGTTAGTATAGAATTGTGTAATGAATTAGGAAATGAATTAGCATGATTTAGAGTGTTTAAATTGTACTAAAACATGTTAGGATATATGTAGGAAGATTGGGGAAAAATGGGTGAAATTGGGAAAGAAAAATAAAATCTGTAGCAATGTTCTGACTTCGTCCACCCAGACGGTTCGGACAGTGGGTCGGACGGGACATAGGCAACGACAATAAATCTTTATGTAATGGTCCGACCCAGGACCGTGGATCGGACGTGGGTCGCACAGGCAAAAAAAAAATAGAGGTCGAAGTTTCTGACTTCGTCCGACCCAGAGTATGGGTCGGACAGTGGGTCGGACGGAGCATGGACACGGGACCAAAACCTTCTGGAACGGTCCGACCCAGAGGGTATGGGTCGGACGGAATAGTGCTGGGTCGGACAGGGTGATTTTCAGAAGACGAACTCTACTGGAATGGTCTGACCCAGGGCTTGGGTCGGACGGTGGGTCGGACGGCCCAATACTTACAAAAAAAAAACTGTAAGCTTATAACTGGTATGTGTATATATATATGTGTATACCCTCCAACATATATGTATATATAGGTAAGTAAACCATGGATAAGTAATGAAAAATGGGTAAAGAAATGTAAGTGTTAAGAATGCAAGGACTTAGTCATATGACTTAGTAAGTAGGATTAGTAAACGTAAGAGTAATGAGTTAAGTTAATGATGGCTATAATAATCATTTAATTGTGTATGTATAAAATAGGATTTGATTTGTGACACCGGAAGAACGTTTGGAAACACGTACGACGGTGAACGGTATGAATTCCTCATGCCCCGTATGCTATCTTGGTTACTCTGATTTGTGTGTTGTGTGCTAATTGATCACCAAATAAGAAATGCACGAATCGGAGTTAATATGCATACTTGTGAATATGTAGTGTTGTATGTTGTTGTGAATATTTTCTTAAATCTTAGTTTGTATAATTCATGAAATGTATGGATGATAATGAATGTGTGTAGTATGATGTATTGCATTGTGACCGATATTTGTGTGAATGGACTTCTAACTTATTCCTAACAAGCTAACCATCCTAACTTAAATTGGTAATTAAATTGGAATGAGTAGAAGTCCGATATAGTTTCGGCCACGCGTGAGGATGAGGAGACACAAGAGGTTGGATCCGATTCCTGACTCTTAAACTGGTCCGCGGCCCAAATCCCTTAAGTGGGTAGCATCCCGGATTGGTGAGTCAAGTAAATCCCGGAGGTGGGACGAGAGTAGTCCCCAGGGCCGGAGGTCCCGACGACTTAACTTGAGTATAAGTAAGTAAGTAAGAATGAGTAAGTAAAGTAAATGAAAGTAAGTAAGTGTAAGTAAAGTAAGTAATGAGTAAAAGAGTAAAAGCATTCCGATTAACCCGGATGCGTAATGTGGCTAACAATGTGAAGGTAAGTAATGTATGCACTATTGTATTGATGCCTTGAATTGTATGATGTATTGTAAATTCATGTATGTTGTATGGAAAGCATGTATGTATGAAATTAATGAATCGCATGTTTAGTGGACGTCAAATAGTCGGCGTGCCCTAGCTAGCACGCGGTATATGCGGAATTTATACGCAGCGTTTGCTGAGCCCCTTGGGGCACCATTTTTACTACACGCAGGTACTCGTGAAGGATGAAGACTAGGAGAGTTGAAGTTTAATTTCCTTGTCTTTCTTTTTGGATTGTAAACAATGAATTATGATTGGTGTACTGAGTAGTACATGGCTATAGCTTTTGATTAGCCGGTGTACCATGGGGTACACCTTTTTGGGATACTGTGAAGAGATTGTAATTGGTATAGAGTAGTTGGTAAACTCATTCTTTTGGGAAGTTTGGTAAATGATGTAATTCAATACTTTAAATACTCGGTGATCCAAGAATTGTAAGTATGTTATGTTTCGGTAATGGTAAGCATTGTTTTAGTAGCTCGGTATATTATGTTCATCAGACCGTTACTGTAAGTAGCGTAGCCTAGCTAGCCGTATGGGCGGTTAGCGGCGTTGTATCACCGCCGCGTAAGTAGTAGTATTTCCGCTGCGAGTAACTCTGGATTATGGGATGATTGGACGGTAAGCATAGGATTAGCGGTTGAGGTGTTACAAAAAGTGGTATTAGAGCGTAGTAACGCTCTGATGTCCTTAGTTACCGAGCATAGGGGATTACCGAGTTAGGATTTCAACCGTCTTAAGACGGATACTTAGAAACCTAACTAGGAACTACCGTTGTTAACAACGGATACCCTTGACGTTCTTAGGAACGATACCTTGTTTAAATTCCAAGACCTTTGAGTCATATCTTGCGGAGCCTAATGTAACTGTTAAATATTCAGATGTTAGGAAGAGGTCCAGGTCGCCCTAGAGGAGGGGGCAGTGACGGACCCGGCGCGCAGACGATAGTTGAGATCGTCGCCGCCACGGTAGCGCAAATGCTACCACAAGTGATCCAAGCAATGCAACAAAACCAGCAAAACCAACAGAACCAAGCGGGACCAATCCCTTCCCCGCCACCCAGAGAAGCGAACTGGGTAAAAGCTGTAGCGGAACTCCGCCCTCCTTGCTTTAGGGGCGAGAGTGATCCGGCTAAGCTCAAAGCCTACATCTCCGAGATGGAGATGGCGTTCGAAACCCTCGAAGCTCCCGCTGGAGTTCGAGTCAGAGTTGTTGCTTATTATCTGAAGGATGCTGCTATGGATTGGTGGAATCTAATCAAGCATGACCACATCAGCGACCCCACATTCGATTGGGAGTCTTTCGCATCTCTCCTCCGATCCAAGTACTATCTAGAGCACGTAAAGACTAAGAAAAGGCTAGAGCTAGATGCCTTGAAGATGACGGACAAGATGTCTATGGATGAGTACTACCGCACCTTCACTTCCATTCTCCGTCTCCTCCCTGATCTAGGATACACCGGCCAGGTGTTGGTCGATCGCTTCTATGGCGGTCTGAGCCATCGCCTTCGGTACGGTATGGGCTACACATGATTTACCTCCCTTCAGGTAAATATCGGTTAACCCTTAGTATCATTTCAATTCCTTGGATTCCTTAAATTCCCTGAATTCCTTGAATCTTTTCTTTATCCTTCTTAATGAGAATCCCGGCTAATACCTGAAACTTCAGGAGTGTTATCACGCGGCTTCTCGCGTTGAGATCACTTGCCAGCTAAGGGATGAAGAAACCGCGCTGAAGCACAAGGCTAATAGCAAGAACACAAGTGCCGAGGAGCAGAACCAGGGTAAAAGCTGGAAAAAGAAGAAAGGGAAGTTCTTTCATCAAACTCAAAAGAACTTCCCAAGTGAGAGCAGTGCCCATGCTGAGCAGGGCAAACCAGTTGAGCTTCTTCAGCTAGGTTCTTCTGCACCGGTGGCAGCTAAGCCACTGAGATCACACCCACCAAAGGGTAAACTTCTATTTCTAATTCGTATTCATACAAGTGTTGTATCTAGTATATCCACGCATACATGTGCTAACCCTCTAAACCTTAGGCTCTGGCTCCGGGTTCACCAAAACCTTCTCAGATGGCCGCACCTATGTGTGCAGAAAGTGCAACCAGGACCATCCCGGCAAAGACTGTTATGAGAGAGAGATCAAATGCTACAACTGCCAGAAACCAGGACACACGGCCAACAGATGCCCAGAAAATGCTAAGTCAAAAGGGAACTTCCAAAGCTACAAGCAGAGGGAAGGCAAGGAGGTTGCATCTAGAGATGCACCGACCCAGCAGGCACCACAGGGACAGGGATCCCGGGGACCTCAGCGGAGTGCACCTCAGAGGCAGCCTGTCCTTCATGTGATTGACCGTGATGGGTCCGGTTCTAAATCCGGCCCAGGTAATTAATCTAAACCTTTAATCCTTGAAGTAGCATGTCTAAGTATTGGAGTAACTGTACGAGTGAATGCATGAGTAAATAAAATGAAGTGTGTATTCAGTGTGAAATGAAGTAGTTGAAACTAGTACTCACCGTAGATGAAATTTATAACCATAGGAAGCTTTAGTATCTGTTATCCGATACCGGTAAACCTGAATCAAGAAGAGATCGACATCACCAACCACTACTACACCAACGAACAGTGTCAGGTCATCCGACCAGGTATGATCTTATTAAGGGGATACCTGACACCCGAAGCACAAATCTCAGTCATCCGACGATGCAACGAGCTAGGAACGGGTCAAGGTGGATTTTATACACCCAAATTCCCCGGTGAAGTGAAGATGAAGCTGAAAATGATGTGCTTGGGAAAGGACTGGAATCCTTATACCAAGACATACCAGGAGACACGCACACAAGATGGAGCAACGCCACCGACAATACCTCCATAGTTTCAGACACTCGTCACACAAGCAGTAGAACTTGCACAACAATGCGAACATGAACCGATCCCCGCACGTGAAGCGGACCTCTGTATTGTCAACTTCTATGAGAAAGAAGGACAACTTGGGTTACACCAAGACAAGGACGAGACAGCGGAATCTCTTGAACAAGGAGTGCCCGTAGTGTCTTGGTCCATTGGTGATGACGCCGTATTCCTGTATAGCGAGCAGAAGCGTGTGGACCTCGCATAGAAACTGGTATTGAGATCAGGAGATGTCCTAATCATGGGTGGAAACTCTAGGATGCTGTATCACGGGATCAACAAGATCAAGTTAAATACAGCACCACCGGCAATAATCAATGCCACACACATGAAACCAGGACGCCTGAACCTCACCTTTAGGAAGTATTAAATTCATAGTATCATGTAATGTTTTAGTAACGTGTATTAGAGACACGGTTTGTATGATGGTTGGTTTATCAATAAAGAGCAGTGTTGATTTAATTCCACTTGTGTCCACCATCAATACTTATCCAATTGTGACTTCAATAGGTTGTGGACTCGGTACCGAAGGTAACCTGAGCATCCTCACCGAAGCACAAGCCGGCAGAAGCGGCACCATCTTAACGGGAACCTTCCCAGTGAACGGCATTGAAGCCAATGTGCTATTCGACTCCGGCGCCTCTCACACTTTGTATCACCATCCTTTGTGAAGAGGTTGAAGCTAGATGTGGATGAGCTACCGAACTTCATGGTTACTCTCCCATCAAAGGAGCGAGTAAGGTGCACCAAATACTATCAATCAGCCACCATCAAAATCAAAAACGAAGCGTTTCCCATTTCCTTCATCGAGTTTAATGGATTGGGATTCGACTTAATCATCGGAATGAATTGGTTGGAGCGGCACAAGGGTAGAATCCTCTGCGCCGAGCATCGTTTGCTGCTCAAGAGTCCTTCTGGGGTTACTGTATCTTACTGCCAGAGACCGAGAGAGCCTTCGACCACACTCATATCTGCTATGGCTATGTACCGGGAGCTCAAAAAGGGGCAAGAAGTGTATCTATGTTATGTGCAAGACCTGGAAAGAGATCCAGAGTTCAGTGACGACGTACCCATTGTATCCGAATTTCCCGATGTATTCCCTAAGGAGCTACCCGGCATGCCACCTCTGAGAGCAGTGGAATTTGAAATTGATCTTTTGCCAGGTACCGGTCCCATTGCTAGGGCACCGTACCGTATGGCACCTACTGAAATGACCGAACTGAAAGAGCAGTTACGTGATTTACTTGACAAAGGGTTTATACGCCCGAGCGTATCACCCTGGGGAGCACCGGTCCTCTTTTTGAAGAAGAAGGACGGTAGCCTCCGACTTTGCATTGACTACCGCGAGCTGAATGCGGTCACAGTCAAGAATAAATACCCATTACCACGCATCGATGACCTATTTGATCAGCTGAAAGGAGCATCAGTCTTCCCCAAGATTGACCTCCGTTCTGGGTATCATCAAATTGCAATTAAGGAAAAAGACATCGAGAAAACGGCATTCCGTACCAGATATGGCCACTACAAATTCACAGTGATGCCATTCGGTTTGTCAAATGCACCAGCTAAATTCATGGACCTCATGAATTATCTGTTCAGTGAGCAGTTTGACACTTCAGTGGTTGTCTTCATCGACGACATACTCGTATATTCCAAATCAACAGAGGAACATGAAACTCATTTGAGGAAAGTGCTTGAGACCCTGCGCGAGAACCAGCTGTATGCGAAGTTCTCCAAATGCGAATTCTTGCTAGATAAGGTATCATTCCTTGGTCATGTCATCTCGAGCGCAGGTATCTCGGTTGACCCTTCTAAGATAGAAGCTGTACGATCATGGCCTAGACCCAAGACTGTTACCGACATTAGGAGCTTTCTTGGTCTAGCCGGTTACTACCGGAGATTTGTAAAGGACTTCTCGAAAGTCGCTAAGCCCATGACTACACTGATGAAGAAAGATGCACCATTTGTATGGACAGATGAGTGCGAGTTATCATTTCAGAAACTAAAAGACTCATTGACCTCAGCGCCCATCCTTACTCTTCCAGAGGGCACAGAGGGATTTGAGGTATATTGTGATGCATCAGGCAAAGGAATGGGATGCGTACTCATGCAGCATGGCAAGGTTGTTGCTTATGCCTCCCGCCAGCTGAAAAAGCATGAGGAGAATTACCCAACTCACGACTTAGAGTTAGGAGCCATTGTCTTCGCCTTGAAGATATGGCGACACTATCTCTATGGGGTAAGCATCACCATCTACTCCGACCATAAGAGCTTACAGTATGTATTCACACAGAAAGAACTTAATTTGAGACAGAGAAGATGGATGGAATTTCTTTCAGACTATGACATCAACTAGCAGTATAAGGAAGGGAAGGCAAACATTGTAGCCGACGCCCTAAGCCGTCGAGCACACTCGCTCCATTCGCTACTCGCTTCTTCTAGCTTGGTTGACGAGGTGCGAGACGCTCAGTTGAGCGACCCTTACCTAACCGAAACCAGACAGAAGATTGAGAATGGTACATTTGAGAAGAAGAAGTATGATTTTAAGCTACATGAAGATGGGTTGATTCGGTTGAATGGCAGGCTATGCGTCCCCCGAAGCAATGCTGAGCTAAGGGATCGCATCCTGCGAGAGTCACACAGTTCCACATTGTTAGTCCATCCAGGAGCCTCCAAGACGTACAAAGACATGAAGAGGTACTTCTAGTGGTCTGGAATGAAATCGGATGTGATAGAATTCGTATTAAGATGCTTAACATGCCAGAAGGTAAAGTTTGAACATCGTAGACCGGGCGGAATGGTACAATCGATGCCAGTTCCGGAGTGGAAATTTTATGATATCTCCATGGATTTTGTTGTAGGACTCCCACCTGCCAGGGGAGGACTCAACATGATCTGGGTAGTAGTCGATCGCCTTACCAAGGTTGCCAGATTCATACCGATGAAGGAGACCTGGAAGGTAGTGAAGCTAGCTGAGCTATTCGACAAGGAGATTATCAGACATCACGGAGTCCCGAAAACAATAGTATCTGACCGCGACACCAGATTTCTTTCGAGATACTGGAGAGCTACACGGGAAGCGCTGGGTACAGAATTGAAGTTGAGTACCGCCTTCCATCCTCAGACCGACGGTCAGACAGAAAGGACCATCCAGACACTGGAGGACATGCTTCGGGCATGTGCCTTGGACTTTCAGGGGAGTTGGTTAGACAAGCTTCATCTTATCGAATTTTCATACAATAATAGTTATCATGCCTCGATTAAGATGTCGCCTTTCCAAGCTCTATACAGTAGACCTTGCCGTACACCCTTGTGTTGGGATGAGTCAAGCGAAGCGGTCATCATAGGACCGGAGTACCTTGAGCAAGTACAAGCTGAAGTTCAGCAGATTCGAGCGAACATGAAGGCAGCCCAAGATAGACAGAAATCCTATGCGGATGTGAGACGACGCGACCTTGAGTTCGCCGTGGGCGACCAAGTGTTCTTGCGAGTTTCACCTATGAAGGGTGTCTTCAGGTCAGAAGGGCAAGCTAAGCCCAAAATTTGTAGGGCCGTATGCTATCACCAAAAGAGTCGGATCTGTAGCCTACAGGTTAGCATTACCTGAGGACTTGGGGCGTGTCCATGATGTATTTCATGTGTCACAACTCAAGAAGTACATTGTTGATCCTTCTCACGTCTTAGAGCCCGAGAGACTATCTATCGAGCCAACCATGAGATACGTTGAAACCCCCGTGAGGATTCTTGATAGGAAGACCAGAGACACTCGCCATAAGTCTATACGAATGGTGAAAGTCCTATGGTCTAACCATGATGTCCAAGAAGCGACATGGGAGTTGGAAGATGCCATGAAGGCTAAGTACCCACAGTTATTCATAGACTAGATAGGCTAGTATTTAGCAATACGGGTACGGGTCGTACCCCTTTTAAGGGGGGGGTAGAGCCCTTTTTCTTTTGCATTGCTTCGGGGTAAGCATTACATAGTGTGTAGGTATTGTAGTAGGTTTGATAGCACATGTAGTGCGGAGTGTATATGTGCGTATGTGTAATGTGGATGTGTATGTATGATGGATGATGTTTGTGTAATGTGTATTGTGAATTGTAATGGTGTATGGTGTATTGTGGAATGGTATGAATTGAAAATGTTGGATTGTGTATGTGAATTGTGTATGATGTTGAAGAGTGTACGCTCGCAATGTGGAATGAAGTAAACACCTCATAGGTGGTAGAAAGACACATTAAGGCAATTGGTTGCCTAATGAGTAGAATTACTTAAACTATTAACCTTGAGCAACTTTGAGGGCAAAGTTTCTTAAGGGGGGTAGATTGAAATACCCCGTAATAAAAAATAGTGATTAATTAGGCTAATGAATAATTTATAAGCTTAATTAAGTATAAATAAGCATGAGGGAACAAATCCCAAAGAAGACGGATCCTTAAAACGGATTAAAATCACTAACGAACCTTAAAGCGCGTTTTTCGAGGTAACCGGGAAAACGTGTCTTTAAGCGGGTCAAATAGACTCGTAACAATTTTGGTCAACTAAATAATCATTAATAAATATTAGTGAAGCTTTAGGACCAATAAAATCAATAAAACGAGAGATTAGAAAACTGTCAAAAACGGGAAGTTGTGGGGTAGAAATAAATAACCCAAACTTATGTGTCCACTTTTAAAAAAAAGTAGAGTGTGTGTGGGTGGTAGTGTGGGCCGATTGGAGCCCTCTCTCTCACTCTCCTCACTTGTCTAATGTGCTACAAGACAAGAATAATAAAACAACCCCACCTCACTTTACCACTCTCTCTCCTATTCTCTTTTCCTCTCACTCACGTAAACCCACTCCCTCATTCTCTGATTTTTTTCCCTCTTCTTCTCCAAGCAGGCGACAGCCATGGGAGCTTGAACAAACACACACAAACTCCTCTTCTCTCCTCTTGTAACCCCCTCTAATCTCTTCCAAAAATTATAAAAATACCACCATTGGAATCCTCTCATCAAGAGCTACATTTCCATCCTTTCAAAATTCGAAAACCAACATTTTTGTTTTTATGGGTATGTCCCATTTGGAGCTTCAAGACCACCATTAGAAGGCCCTCCTTCTCCTTGTTCTATTGAGGTAAAAATATTCCTAAAAACTCCATCTTTTTCTAGCCTCAAGGGCAAAACGAAAATGTAAACTAAAACCCTTGCTTGCTTCTTTATGCTAGCCGATTTTGGCATTTTGGTGGAGTTGGAATTTTGTTCTTGAGCCACTCCAAGCTTCATTTGCACCCTTGGAAGGTAATGATATTTCCAAACCCTAGAACTTACATTAAAGCTTAAATAATGTTAGGGTTAGTTTTAGTATTGAATGTGTGTGTATGTATGGGTTATGATATTAGATTTGTGAAGTACTATAACTGGTGCAAGAGAGAGAGAAGAAGAAGAAGAAGAAGAAGAGAAAGGAGAAGCTAGTAAAACAACAAGGTAAATCACATTCCCTTGTGTAGTTAGTAATGTATAATGTAACAGATTTTTAGAAGTGAAAATTGGTATTGTTAAATGGTAGTGTATTGGTAGTGAAATGTGTAGGAGGAAACAAGTGTGTTAAACCTGTGTAAACCACTAAAAACTGTCACAAACATAGTTGGGAATTAATGTTGAGTGCAGGAATTTCTATGAGTGTTTTAGTATGGGTAGTGCATATGGGAGCTGGTATATTTTTTGTTGTTGAAAACAGGTGAAATGATGTTAATGTGTGAGGAAACATTGTGTTGAGAGTGTAAAAATATAGGGGAGACTATGGCGAAATTTACATAGGAATAGAACACTTAGTGAATGAGAAACTAGGTGAATAAGGTGGTTCGTAACAGATTTTGTTAGAGAAAGATAGAGGGTATATTAGGAGAGATAGTTAATGTTGTTATAATGTATTAGAGGTGTTAGAAATGACATTAGAAGAGGGAGTTGTAGAAGGGGAGTGTTAGTATCAAAATCTGTAGCAAAATGCATTAAGGAAGAAAGCAATGTGAGTGCTGAGTAGAAACTTAGGAAAATTGTGTGTATAAGTTAGTATAGAATTGTGTAATGAATTAGGAAATGAATTAGCATGATTTAGAGTGTTTAAATTGTACTAAAACATGTTAGGATGTATGTAGGAAGATTGGGGAAACAATGGGTGAAATTGGGAAAGAAAAATAAAATCTGTAGCAATGTTCTGACTTCGTCCGACCCAGACGGTGGGTCGGACAGTGGGTCGGACGGGACATAGGCAACGACAATAAATCTTTCTGTAATGGTCCGACCCAGGACCATGGATCGGACGTGGGTCGGACAGGCAAAAAAAAAATAGAGGTCGAAGTTTCTGACTTCGTCCGACCCAGAGTATGGGTCGGACAGTGGGTCGGACGGAGCATGGACACGGGACCGAAACCTTCTGGAACGGTCCGACCCAGAGGGTATGGGTCGGACGGAATAGTGCTGGGTCGGACAGGGTGATTTTCAGAAGACGAACTCTTCTGGAATGGTCCGACCCAGGGCTTGGGTCGGACGGGGGTCGGACGGCCCAATACTTACAAAAAAAAAACTGTAAGCTTATAACTGGTATGTGTATATATATATATATATATATATATATATATATATATGTATACCCTCCTACACTATGTATATAGGTAAGTAAACCATGGATAAGTAATGAAAAATGGGTAAATGAAATGTAAGTGTTAAGAATGCAAGGACTTAGTAAGTATGGATTAGTAAATGTAAGAGTAATGAGTTAAGTTAATGATGGCTATAATAATCATTTAATTGTGTATGTATAAAATAGGATTTGATTTGTGACACCGGAAGAACGTTTGGAAACACGTACGACGGTGAACGGTATGAATTCCTCATGCCCCGTATGCTATCTTGGTTACTCTGATTTGTGTGTTGTGTGCTAATTGATCACCAAATAAGATAATGCACGAATCGGAGTTAATATGCATACTTGTGAATATGTAGTGTTGTATGTTGTGAATATTTTCTTAAATCTTAGTTTGTATAATTCATGAAATGTATGGATGATAATGAATGTGTGTATGTATGATGTATTGCATTGTGACCGATTATTTGTGTGAATGGACTTCTAACTTATTCCTAACAAGCTAACCATCCTAACTTAAATTGGTAATTAAATTGGAATGAGTAGAAGTCCGATATAGTTTCGGCCACGCGTGAGGATGAGGAGACACAAGAGGTTGGATCGGATTCCTGACTCTTAAACTGGTCCGCGGCCCAAATCCCTTAAGTGGGTAGCATCCCGGATTGGTGAGTCAAGTAAATCCCGGAGGTGGGACGGAGTAGTCCCCAGGGCCGGAGGTCCCGACGACTTAACTTGAGTATAAGTAAGTAAGTAAGAATGAGTAAGTAAAGTAAATGAAAGTAAGTAAGTGTAAGTAAGAGTAAGTAATGAGTAAAAGAGTAAAAGCATTCCGATTAACCCGGATGCGTAATTTGGCTAACAATGTGAAGGTAAGTAATGTATGCACTATTGTATTGATGCCTTGAATTGTAAGATGTATTGTAAATTCATGTATGTTGTATGGAAAACATGTATGTATGAAATTAATGAATCGCATGTTTAGTGGACGCCAAATAGTCGGCGTGCCCTAGCTAGCACGCGGTATATGCGGAGTTTATACGCAACGTTTGCTGAGCCCCTTGGGGCACCAGTTTTACTACACGCAGGTACTCGTGAAGGATGAAGACTAGGAGAGTTGAAGTTTAATTTCCTTGTCTTTCTTTTTGGATTGTAAACAATGAATTATGATTGGTGTACTGAGTAGTACATGGCTATAGCTTTTGATTAGCCGGTGTACCATGGGGTACACCTTTTTGGGATACTGTGAAGAGATTCTAATTGGTATAGATGAGTAGTTGGTAAACTCATTCTTTTGGGAAGTTTGGTAAAGGATGTAATTCAATACTTTAAATACTCGGTGATCCAAGAATTGTAAGTATGTTATGTTTCGGTAATGGTAAGCATTGTTTTAGTAGCTCGGTATTATGTTCATCAGACCGTTACTGTAAGTAGCATAGCCTAGCTAGCCGTATGGGCGGTTAGCGGCGTTGTATCACCCGCCGTAGTAGGTAGTATTTCCGCTGCGAGTAACTCTGGATTATGGGATGATTGGACGGTAAGCATAGGATTAGCGGTTGGGGTGTTACATTCTCCCATATATTAATCTTCCAGCAACTTAGCTACATAGATATTTTAAATCCCAAATTACTAATCCTTTTAAAACACTTAATATTTCTTTATGTATTACTCCTCCAAACAAATCTCCCATTTTGACTTATTACTTAGTAATTTGTTAATCTAACCAACCACTTATTATTATTATTTTTAATCCCTAATTTTTGACTTAATTTATTACTTATTAACTCCTTATTTTTCTTAACGGTATGTATATATATATATTTTACATCCTGAACTATTAACCTTCTCAACTATTTTAGTAATTATTTAGTTACCTTAAGTAAATCATTTTTTTTCCTTCAATTTTATTTATTTTGTTTACATCCTAACTAAACCCCAGTTATTACATATTAACACTTATTTCAAAAACCTAACAAAACGTCACATTACTAATTTGTTGGTTTGCCCGCTTATTTATGTATGTATATATATATGTATTCTTAAATTTTATTTTTTTAATTTTTTTTCAACAAATACTACCGTTATATTAGTATTCAGGTTACCAATCTTAACACCTATGTATTGATTAGCTTAACTCACCCATTATGAGTTACGAAGTTACAATTTATATATATATATAATATATATATATATATATATATATATTTATCCACACCTATTCCAGTAACTAACTCAATTATTCAACCATATACCTCAATATAATTGCTGCAGCGCCACTTATTAAAAAAAACCTCAATATATCATTATAACACGTTAATCCACATCACTAATACCAATATTCTAAGTTTACGTCCAAATCCTTAATATTGTTATATATAAGGAAAAAGAAGATATGCTGGGTAATTTACCGGTTATGGAACTAGTGCTTCCAGGTCCCCTCTTCAACCCGGTGTACGAGCAGCAGTCCCCCTTTAGAGGCGTACAATCCACTAAAGATAAGTGTAGAACTTATATGTCATGCTCGCCAATTAGGATTCGAGAGTTTGTATGTGTGTATTGTCGCCAGTTTAAGTTGGAGAGTGGAGAGAATGAGACGCCGATGAAGAGTTCCTTGTTTACAAGTTTGGGTTGTGATATTACCATCAAGATAATGGAATGAAATAGCAGCCTCCCGGAATCTGGCGTCCAAAGAAGAAATTAGTGTGATTTCTCTTTGCACAGGCGCAGGTTCAAGAAGAAAATGAAGACATCATAACATGTACTTCCTTGTTGCTGGTCAGGTTTGTATGGTGCTTGAGAATGATGGTGGCGTGAAGATAGGAGGGGAATTAAGATTGACACAGAGGCCAGAAAAGAATGCAGATGAGCTCAGAGCATATGTTTTCAGGTTCACTAGTGGGGTTGCCAAATTACCGTAAAGAGAATGAAGATGAGTGCATCAGATATGAAAAGAGAGTGGGAAGAAATGCAGAGCGTGAATACCGGTTCTGGAGATGAAGAAGAAAAAGAAAAGAAATGAGAATATAAGAATAAAGACTGGGAGTTACATAACCGGCAGTTACGCAAATGAAAAGATGAGAAAATGAAAATAAAACGGTGGGAGAAGGAAAATGAGGAGATGTTTTGGTATTACATTTATTTATTATTTTAGTAACATGATTGAAGGAGTATTAGAGGAGATTAAATCTTCACCATTAGTTGGACTTGTTAGATAAATTATCAATCTTCTTTATAATAATTGATGTTATCATTTCATGTAATAATTTATATTACATGTTACACCGATTTTTATTGTTTAATTTACTCTGTAAATTTCCCCCTTAATTTTCTAATTGTGAGGTTTAATAACCTTGTTTAGACTATATATATATATTTGAGGTTCCTTGAACCCTTAATCCATGTAAATATTCATTTAATCTATTATTGGAACATGTTAGTCTAAATGAATTATATAATTAGGCCTTAACCACTTTTAGGATTCTTAGGGATATTTAATCTATGATTTTAATTATATTGACTTTTATGATCCAAATATTCCCAAAATCTTTCATAATATAATTGAAGTGTGTTGAAAATTTTCCAAGATTTATTGACTTATAAATCTTACTATTAAATTCATAATACCATATAATAATTTAATATTTAATAGTATTATTTAGGGTTCAATAAAGGAAATCCCCTAAATTAATTTAGATTAATTTATGGTGTATTTCAATTCCAGCGAAGAATAGCAAGCTTCTTCCTTCCCATTTCTGTTTTTTGAAGTTCTTGAGCAAGCTTGGTAGAAATCCAACTCCAAGAGCATAAATTAAGCTCTTAAGGCATATTATATACCATTCTCTTCCTCTTTTCAATGCCTATCCAATGAACTAACTTCCAACTCTCCTCCATCCCTCAATCAAGGCAAGTTATTCGTGCAAGAACACCCTCATTTTTGGCTGAAATACAAGTTTAGAGAAAGGAAAGACAAAGTTATTCCTTAAGGTAAAATGTGCTCTAAGATTTCCTCTTTCTTTTAATTTGTTAGTCATAAAACAATGAGTCTTTCCACTCATTTTCCTTCACTCTTCATGCTAGAACTTTGGCTGTTCTTAACACCATTGGAGGTGGCCGAAAACACACCAAAGATCACCTCTTAAGGAGATCTTCTAGGGTGAGTTTAACTAGACCTTTCCATGCACTTAAATCTGATTCTTAGTATGGTTTTATAGGATAACTAAATCTCCTTATACTTTCCAAAATAGGGCCAGAAATCTTCTTGGAACGTCCTTGAAATTCAATGGTAAAAATCATCTTCTTAAGGCTTATTTTCATGCTTTAAGATTCTGCCTAAGTTAGGATATTCCTAGAGCTGATTCATGTATTGTTTTCCTTGTCAAATCCATGTCAAGAAGTTGACCAAAAGTCCTTCAAACTTCCGTGAGCATTAAGCTTGGAAAAAATCAAGGAAAAGTCATTTTTAAAGGGTAAGAACAAAATCTAAACCCTAGACTTGGTTAATCAGTACATGAGCTTTGTATTAGTATATAAATCTGATCTACCATTACATTAATGTGTATAAACTTGAGTGGTGTGAAGAAAACCAAGTGTTAGGCTTCAAAATACAAGGTAAAACCTTAATGCACATTTTTATGCTTTAAGGTGTTTTATTCTTGTGTATTCTGTTAAAGCCGAGAGTGGACTGATAGAAATGATCAATTTTGACCCTAAAATGGCTAGGAAATAATATATACAACTTTGGTTATCCACTTAAATGATTAAATAACTTAATTGTCAAATTTAAGACATTATGGGGTGAATTTGCAATTACCATAAAAATCTGGGTATACAGCAGTAAGGCCGTGAGTGTTATGTATTTTTAAGAAATTTTAAGTATAATTTTAATTTATACTATGGTTTTTAATACGGCCATGTCATTAGGCAAGTTTATAAGAGTTTAAATGCTTTTAAGTACTTTAAGTTTTAAGCATTTAGGTAGTTTCTGGTGGATAAGTAAAACTACTAAAAAAGGATTATTTAGAGTGTTAAACACACCTAATAAAGTTTGGATTACAATACCTAAAGGTTAGGTAATGTTAAGTTGAAAAATAATGTTAAAATAGCATATAAAAGTGTTAATGAACTTAAGGAGTGTAACAGCAAGTTCAACAGTGCTATGTGAGTGTATTACTGTAAATAAACATTATTTGGAGTGTCTAAGTGTGACATAGCAGAAAGTTAGGCTTTGGATGGATTTTGGATGTAAATTGTAAGTTATAGAAAAGTTAAAGGCTTAATTGAAAGTCTTGGAAAAGAATTGGGGTAAAACCTAAATTTTAGAGAAGTTCTAGTCAAAACACAAACTTGGAGGTCAACCTTGATTAGAGGATAAGTGTTGACCAAGTTTTGGTGAAGAAATAAATTAAATAGAAATTTTAATGAAGATTAGAAGAAATGTAAGTTTTATACACTTATGGGGTCAAAGTGTAAGTTATAAAAATATAGGTGATGTTATGCAAATAAAAATAGGCTAGGCGCCTGTTCTGAAGTTTTGGAAGATATTGGGTAAGTTATGGAGTTATATAAATTTAATACCCCGGATCTAAAAATGGGCGATTCATACTCTAATATGATTATAAAGGCCTAATGTGCCTACAGAGTTATTGGTACAGGAAATAAAACCAAAAGAAAGAAAAACGCTTGAAAAGCGAAAAACGCTAAAATGCGCGTTAATAGTATATGAGATATATATCTCGAGGGGTCCGAGTGGATTCTAAGGCTTCTAGGCCTAATAAGTATACTGAATGATTCCCGAAGAAAACGAATCCAAATAATGGATTAAAAATGCTAACGGAGTTTTAAGCACACTTTTCGAGAAAACCCGAAAACCCAACTTTAGTGGTCAACGGACCCGTAAAAATTATAGTTGATTAATAACTATATTTAAGTATTAATGGAAGCTTAATAACCATTAAAATTAATTAAACGAGAAAATTCCGGAAAACGGACCCGGTGAGTGAATAGTGTCAAAAACCGGGAGACGAGACTCTTTATTTCGAAAAGTGAAAATGCACCCTGGGATGTTACGGTGAGGGGCCGGTTTTAATCAGTTAATTACCCTCTCCCACACAAGCCTTAACTAATTAATTCCCCTAGTCACTACAAGACAAATGAAATAAGTAGTGGGGAGGAATAGTGACTAAAACTTTAAACCCTCTCTTCTTCCCTATTCTCTTCATTCACGATTTGTTTCCCCCCCCCGCCTCCTTCTTCTTCTTCAAGCCTACGATGGCGATTTTCTCCACCCCACGCAGCACCCTCCTTCTCCTCCATTTACAAAGTCTAAAGCAACTTCAAATCACAAAATAAATACACCATGAGACTCCTCTCTTCTTGAGCATCGTTCTCACCTCTCGAAACTCAAAACCCCCACATTCGACCTCCATGGAAGCAGCTCCAAATGAAGGTTCAGCTGCCCATTTTGATCTACAAACCCCTTGGTTGTTTAAGGTAAGAAGGAAGTTCAAAAATCTTCACTTTCTAGCCTTTGTTTTATTTTTGAAGCTCCAGATTTTTGAGCCCTCTCGTCCTTCACTTGCCAGCCGATTTTGGCCTTCCTAAAGAGCTGGAGACTTGTGCTTTTACTTGCCAAGTACTTATCTAGAGATTTTAAGGTAAGCATTTTTGAAGCCTAGATCATTTCCTTTGTGATTTAAGGTTTTCCTAGAGTTAGGAAATTGATCGGTGTTGTTGTTCTGAAGCGTGCTGTAGCTCAGTCAATTGATAAACAAAAATAATAAGAGAGAAAGAGCAAAGGAAAAGGGGAAGAACAAGAGAGAAAAGGGGAAAACTAGCAAGAACTCAAGGTAAATAAACTTACCTTTGAGCTAGTTTTGTTGTATTGTGAAACAGATTTTGAATGCTTAATGCATGAGGGATGTTACTTTTATAGCATTGATTGTGCTATTGTGATGAGAGTAAGAAATTGAGATTTAATTAGAGTTGTTAACGATGATGATCAAAGGCTTTGGTGCCAAATGAATTAAGTGCTTGGGTGTGGAAAATAAGTGTTGTTTGATGCCTAAACAAAACAGGGTGAAGATTGTGTTTGTGGGTATATTTAGTGTGGTGAAAATACTTAGAAAACCAAGCAAGTTTGTCAAATTTTGCTTGAAAACAAGAGTCATTGAGAGTGTGAAACCTAGGATAAACTAGGTAAGTTTTGAAGATGTAAGTGAGAGGTTAAACACTTGGAGATTTGATGAGGAAGAGAGTGGCATTGGGTAGAGCTAGGAATGGAAATAATGCAAGCTTGAAGTGCTGGGAATGACATTATTTGAATGGTAAGAAGAGGGTACCAATCTATTACAAGGAGTTGAAGAACAAGGAACCTAGTCATGAAAATATAAGTGGATTTGAGTGAAGTAATCAAAAGTTAGTGAGAGGACTTGGTGGTTAGTTTAAGGTGACTAAGAAGGATAATTAAGTGTTTAAACATGAGGATTTAAGGTGGGGAAGATTGGTTAATCAATGGGCTAAGAGAGGACTTGGAACAGAGCTGAAAATGTGAAATTTGTAAAATCTGTAGCAGGGTCCGGGACCTAGTCCATGGACAAAGTCCCGGACCACCCCCTTTATTTAGGCCGAGAGTGCAGATGGTGTTTGGTCCGGGACTTGGGATAGGGACAAGGTCCCGGACCAGGTGTTGTTTTTCACCCGAGAGTTTGGTTATACTTTGGTCCGGGACTTAAGATAGGGACCAAGTCCCGGACCACCCCGAGAAACCTACAGAGAGTGTTTTAAAGGGTTTAAATGATGGGGGTTTGAATGTTAATGATGTTATAAGATGTTAAGGCTTTGTTTGGTGACATGTAAAGGCCCTAGGAAGTGTGATAAAGTGTTAGAAGTGATTGAGAAGTGAGAACTCAAATTGACAAGAGTAAAACCGAGTTAATGGGATAACGGGGTAAATACGGGAATAGCATTTTATTATGTACCGTATGAGTTTAGTGTTAACAATAATGTTTGAAACATTATCAGAGAGTCGTGCGTTACCCGAGGACGGTGAGATGACACGGTAAAAGTGAAAACCCCGGTGAAAGGTATGATTTTCTCATGCCCCGTATGCTAACCGAGTTACCCTGATTTGTGTGTTTGTGTGCCGGCCTAATCAAGATTAAAGCATGAAAATAATCCCTTGTTTGATTATGTATGCCTTGATGTATGTTGTATGAGCTAACATACTTGTATGCCGGTGTGGTCTAACAGAGTGCCTAGACCGACTCATAGTGAGTATTGATTGACTAATAACCCGTAGTACGGGTAGTCTCATAAGCAATGGAAATATGCAAACACACATAAGCTATCGATTAAAGTATAACGATAACGCAAACATATGAACTCCCTAGAACGTGAGGAGTTGTACGGGTTGAGTAAATACCCGATAACGGTTAGAAAACCTTATTGAAACAATCCACGGAATAAATATGAGTGGAGAGATAAATGAACCTCCATCGAGAGGATCGAAGTTAGTCCAACAATGTGAACTTGTAAAGAAGGTAAAAGAGACCTAGGGATTAGTAACTCCCTTGAGACATGGTCGACCTCCTATAAGAGGGTTTTACCCGGTATAAGAAATAACCGAAAGTATGAGTATATGTATTGTAAAGGTAACTCTTAAAACCTAAGATTACCCGAATTTAAGTAAAGTTCCCAAAGTCATTAGAAACATCGAGAATGATGCTTCTAGACTAATATGCATGATATTATTATAACTCCGAGAGAGGAGTGTATGGGAATGAGAGTAGTCCGAGAGTAGTCGGACCTAAGTAAAAGAGATAGGAACTAAGAGAGAGTTCCGTGAGCTAGTTGAACCTTCCCACCATGCTAGACCCAGAGTAGGGTCGAAACCGGGGAAGTAAGACTATGCTAGAGAGCCATGAGTTTTGGCTTAAGTATGTAATAAGAGTAACAAGCGTGACGTAAGAGACCTGTAGTGTCTCGAGAATCTACAAGAGCTTGAGTATGAATAACCCAAGAGTGTGGGTGAGATAATGAGTATAAATAACCCGAGAGAAAGGGGTGAGTATATGTATGAGTAACCCGAGAGAATGGGTAAGTAGAATGAGTAACCCGAGAGAGCGGGTGAGGTATTGAATAAGTAAACAAGGCATAGTGAGGAATAACCCTCAATGCCTAAGAGTAACCAGTTACCACTAACAACATTGTTATGTTAGTTAGGAATCGTGTTCCGTGATTGGATGTAGATTCCTTGTGTGATATACAAATATATTGTATTGCCATGATGCATGTTGTTTGATTAAAATGAACTCCATGTATATCCGACCCAAAGTAGTCGGCGTACCGCGGTTAGCACGCGATATGCGAATTTCATGCGCAGCGTAAGCTGACCCCCTAGGGGGAACGTTTTTAGTGTGCAGGTACTTGAAGCTGACCACCGTTCGAGAGAGTAGGACGGGGACTGCTGTGAGCATGGGTAGTTAGATTGTAATTACTTATGCGTTTGAACGAGGTGTAAGTCCGAGTATGTTATCGGCATCCGTATATTGTAGACTCGGTATAGTAAGATAGAATTGAGTATTGTATTTGTATGAAGTACTCGGTAGTTCCAGTTCATCAGACCGTTACGGTGTGTAAGAAAGGCCTGGTTAGCCACATGGGTGGCTAACGGCGTTGTTTCACCCCTCGTTGTAATTAGAGTTCCGCTGCGTGAGTAGGAGTAATTAGTAACAGTTTAAGAGGTAATGACGAGATTAACGGTTGGGGTGTTACAAAAATGGTATCAGAGCGAAGTATCGCTCTGATGACTGGAAATACCGAGCTTAGGAAATACCGAGTTAGGAATTAGAGACTTAGGGCTATGGGTTGAGTGGTAGCGTGAGAGATGCGCTAGTTAGGAACTTCCAGTATGATCTGGATACCTACAATACCAACCCGCCCTCCACAACCCCCGCATTAAAAGCTTGGGAAAGAACGCCAGAGAGACGGGGAAACCTAATCTGGCAGTTACTAAATATTTTAACATGAACTAGAACATGTCAAGTGGTAGATCCCGAGAACCGGGAATCCCGGAGACGGATCCCGCTGGAATGACAATAACCGCACATAATGGCAAGAGATCGAGAAATCCTAATCCAAGGAGACCGAAATCTGTGGCTACTTGGGGCGACATGCTTAGCAGTCGCGAGAACCTAGCTGGCCGAGCAACAGCAAGAAGACACCAACCGTGCAACAAGGCGGACTCATGAGAAATAACGAGAACCGGGACTCAAGTCTACGGACCGCCATAGTTAAATAATACCACAATGGTACACTAACCGACTAAGAATCTAGTCAAGAGTAGATACACCCACCCTGCCACACCCGAAGAGGTTGCAATACCTAACGGGCACAGCTTAGACAGCTACGAGCATAGCTACGGGATATGCCGAATAGGACTACCAAAGTGGTACCTAAATAAGTTAAACCTCGGTAACCACAGTAAAGACGTGGGAACGAGCAACGAGGTAGAACCTAGAACTAAGTAAATAAGGAACTCCAAGAGTGGAGAAGCACCTAAATGAATGATAGTCATGTCAAGATGAATGAGAAGCAACTCTAAGGAGTAGTTATCCAACTAAAGGATCAAGGAAGAGCCGACAAGGCTACCAAATACAACGTGAACAATACCGTGACCGGTATGAGTTAACCTAAAAACCGCCTGTACCGCGCACTTGCCTCGGCAAGTGCAGTAATAAAGGGACCGTTAAGAAGAATCTTAACAAGTGACAAGTACTTAGCAAGTACCAAGATGGCGAACAAAGCCAATATAGCAACCTTAAACCCTAAAATTGTGAAACGAAACCTTGAAAAGGCATAACGGCCTGATCATATATATAAAGAACATACCAGTCAGCGAGAAGCTGGACTCGGTAAGGAACAGCCGGCATTGAAATGCCATGAAGAACTTACCTTTAAAACTTGAACTTCCTTTCAGAACATAAAATTTTCCAAAAACCCCTGAATTTTTAAACCAAACCAGAGAGCCATGGTAAATTATTATAGGACCATATAAGAGGAGTTGGCAACAGAATACTTCACTTAGGCGTGACCGACACTACAAGTGTACACAAACGAGACATGGAACGACCGCACTCCAAAGGAGCTTGCGGGCCTGACAGACCAGTTATGAGTTAATCGGGTAAGTGGTAACGTATCAATAAGATACTCCATGTATGTATACAAGTAGAGTACGGTACACGGGAAGTAGCCCACTCCATACTACGGACGAAAGAGCCAATTCAAACCGAGACAGTTGGACACTTCGAATGATCGAAGAACACAAAGAAGCTTACTAAGCTAAAGGAGTCAAGAATCCAGTAGGATGATGGAGCTAAGAACATAACGTTAAGAAGTGCGAGAAGCACAGAGTATTAAGTACAGACATTGGATATGTCTCAGGAAATACCTAATAACTGGGTGAATACCAGTGTAAGCAATAAGATGAATGCCTTAATTGATCATATCAATGTTTGATAAACGGGATAGAATTCCCACAGTATATCTCACTAAGAGAATAATGACCTAATCAAGTAGGTAAAGGAAAAGTACTAATACTCTACCCAATAATGGGAGACATTACAACCCTAAACGGGATAGTCTAGGACATAGCCGCAAGGCGAAGTCACAACTGAACATAACCATGAGTACAAGCCAGATGTAATGGCATTACTCAGTAATACCCAGGAGCAATCCGAGAAGGGTGCCGGAGTCAACAGTAGTTGAACGAAACATCGTGTTGAGAACACAAGTGTTTAAGCAAACACTCGGGTAGAACCCGAAGGGATCCCACGTAACACGGGATATCCTAAACTGCCAGTGGACATAAATTAATGTCAAGATACTTAAAGGGCCTTCCATGAACGGAAGCGTGATGAAACTACCATATCAAAACCCAGTAATACCTCCAAACCATTTAATGGTATACGGAGAAGCGGAAACCTGTATAAACAGCCCGCAAGGAGCATGGCGAGGCAATGTGGCTTATAAGCCGGTAACTAACTGCAACTTGTAGATCTAAACGTTGTAAACCTATGCATAGAAGCATAAGAGGAACAGTGGAGAATGAACCACTACCTTAGAGTGGGGATACCACTTGTGATTATGGGGCCTATGGAGCGGCATTTGCGTGAATCCTCCAGAGAAAGGCTACCACCTAAGTATGTAATGTGAAGCCGCTAGAGCGGTGTAGCAAAACTTGAGCATGTGTATATTGCCAATGAGTATACGAACTATAGTAGAGTAATCAGTTGAGTAGTAAACACTGTATGTGTGCAATATGAACCGCAGAGTAAGCAGCGCGCAAGTGCGCAGAGAGATTTTAACAATAGCGTATGTTGTTGAGCCAAGTGAATGGCAAGCCATCGTGTAAATGGCGAGAACACCTGGGCGGAAGCTAAAGTAGTAGCGGATGCCATAGAAATGAGAAAGACCAAGGTGCGCAGTAAGCAACCATTGTAAGAGTATATTTAGATAGTGATTAGAGTTGATGAAGAAAGTGGTAAAGGAGACATGTTCATTCCTATCTCATGAGAGATTTACTGTCAAGGGTTTACGCTTCTGCACTCTGTATGACTGAGTGTTTTGGTATTGCACTTGTGCGGTAATGATCAAGTGGGAGAGCCAGGAATTGAGAAATGTCAACGAAGCCTGTTGAGTGAGAATCTAGAGAGATAACCGTGCGGCCATTGGCCAAGATGCACAAAGAACGTGGGCAGTAACCCACAGGGCCCAGGATCGATATGTGGAAAAACGCAGAGTAGTATGAATGAAGAACTCTGGCACAGAACCAAGAAACAAACATAATTCATAAGCCACTATTAAACGAGGAAGCACTACATGCTAAGTAGTAGCTTGACCTCAACCGACAATAAGTTGGAAAAGTAAGCGAATAACCACGAAGGTATACAGAGTTATACAAATAGATTTCCAAGAGTTGGAGAGAAAATCTATAACTCATCGAATTCGCATACGGTAAGAGATACCAAGCGACGATTGAAATACATTGAGAATACCAAAGAGCGAGTTAAGCTCTAGTTATCAGGTCACGCAGCAGAAGCTTGTGGACCGTGATTCAGGGTTAAGTATACCTATGTCATAAACCCCTGGAAGCCTTAGAGGCTAGAACCGAACCCGGTTATGAGTTAATTAACCGTACTGAAGTTAAAACACTTCATAATACTCGAATTAATGAACCAATGTTCAGTGATAACATATGGTTGGTTAAGCGGGCGTAACCCCTTTTAAGGGGGGTAGGGCGAGAATACGCTTAGAGTATGTTTTACGTATTGGTGCGTAAACTACTATGTGCATAGCACAAAAGAAATTGTTTTGATGATTGGAACTTATGTTACATAAACATATGTACCCATTCATTGTGTAATAATGATTGTTGTGCATGAGTGATGCAAGTAACGAGTATGTAATATTTATGAAAAGAGGAGTAGAGAGACTCCTAGGGAATGAGAATCCCTATAGTATATGTCTAGCGAGATTAGACATGAGTTATGATGAGTATGAATCGGCATGAAACCGATGTGTAACCTAAGAGGGAGTGAGTTCCCTAGGTGATTTTATTTGAGAATGATAGATGGAGTGAGTTCCATCCTTTGGAGTTGTATGTTATGTTTTTAAATTGAGCAACAATTTGAGTAAATGAAGCCATAAGTATGGAATACCTAGGTAAAGTAGTGAAGCAATGAGGATGACAAATGACCTAAGTACTAGGAACTAGAGATTAATTGAAACGAATTGTTTCGTGAATATGACTAGAAAGAGTAAAAGATAGAAAACGAAAATGTTTGTCTATCTGATTGTTTGAAACTGACGTGGGAGGTGGAACTTGGTCTGCTAGCGATCAAGGGAAACCGAACACAAATTGGGGTGGAAGGATAGTTCAACACTGATGCTGATCACATCAGGGTGGATGATTCTTGAAGCTCCCTATAAGTGGTCACAAGTAATCACGCTAAGAAAAGATACAGCTACCATAAATTTGATTTGGAGTTGTGTGATGTTTTAAAAAGAATTTTCAAACAGATTTTGAAAAAGAATTTTCTTCAAGTATGAAGATGGAAATGAAAACTAGTTTTGAAACCGCTATCACCCGCAGATGGCTGTGGCCTTAAGTCTTGATGACCGGTAGAACGGTGGGCGTGTACAGGTTTTGAAACCATTGCACCGTACGTGCGGCGGTCCTAAATGACCGGTTGGGGCGGTCAGTGTGTGATTTTTCCAAAGGCAGCGGGACGGGGAGTACCCTGAGATGTTCCTGTGTTGAGTGAGTCAACCAGAGTGCCTGAGGATATGTATATGTGTAACGTTTTGATCAGAACCGAAGGGACCGTGGGCCAGAGAGAGTAAGTGCCCATTTGTCATGAAACGGCCGTGAACCAGAAAGAGTAAGTGTTCAACGTGACTGGTACCTGAGGGATCAGTAGTATATCACTCAACATGGATTCGAGGACTGTAGTGCCTTCTTGTCTTCGGACCGATTCCATGGAGAGAGAACAAAAGTATTTTTGATTGCTATACATGCTGTGATATGTGTGTGGTATGTGTAGTATGAAATGAGACTGACTTGTGGAGTCAGTAGGGTTATACATGTACTATAACCTTGGCATTGAATGCCTTGAGAGTAACCATCTAGATTCACCAACTTTGAGGACAAAGTTCCTAAGGGGGTAGATTTTAATACCCCGGATCTAAAAATGGCGATTAAATTACTCTAATATGATTATAAAAGGCCTAATGGTGCCTAAAGAGTATTGGTAAAGGAAATAAAACCAAAAGAAAAGAGAAAACGCTTGAAAAGCGAAAAACGCTAAAATGCGCGTTAAATGAGTATATGAGATATATGATCTCGAGAGGGTCCGAGATGGATTCCTAAGGCTTAGTTAGGCCTAATAAGTATACGGGAATGGTTCCCGAAGAAAACGAATCCAAATAATGGATTAAAAATGCTAACGGAGTTTTAAGCACACTTTTCGAGAAAACCCGAAAACCCAACTTTAAGTGGTCAAACGGACCCGTAAAAATTATAGTTGATTAAATAACTATATTTAAGTATTAATGGAAGCTTAATAACCATTAAAATTAATTAAACGAGAAAATTCCGGAAAACGGACCCGGTGAGTGAATAGTGTCAAAACCGGGAGACGAGACTCGTTTATTTCGAAAAGTTGAAAATGCACCCTGGGATGTTACGGTGAGGGGCCGGTTTTAATCAGTTAATTACCCTCTCCCACACAAGCCTTAACTAATTAATTCCCCTAGTCACTACAAGACAAATGAAATAAAGTAGTGGGGAGGAATAGTGACTAAAACTTTAAACCCTCTCTCCTTCCCTATTCTCTTCATTCACGATTTGTTTCCCCCCCCCATCGGACTCCTTCTTCTTCTTCAAGCCTACGATGGCGATTTTCTCCACCCCAAGCAGCACCTCCTTCTCCTCCATTTACAAAGTCTAAAGCAACTTCAAATCACAAAATAAATACACCATGAGACTCCTCTCTTCTTGAGCATCGTTCTCCACCTCTCGAAACTCAAAACCCCCACATTCGACCTCCATGGAAGCAGCTCCAAATGAAGGTTCAAGCTGCCCATTTTGATCTACAACAGCCCTTGGTGTGGAGGGTGATTTTTCGGTATGAGGGGGTCTATCTAAATATGGTCTAACTAAGAGTCTAGATCCTAGAAATTTGCCATTCAGTGGAGGGTGAAAACCCGTTACTCTTGGGCATCCCTCAAATACCTACTACAAATCGTCCGTCTTTCCCTGAAAGCATAAAGGGGAATGTAACGTGTGCACTACACCCCTCTCAATGGGCCCACGCGGACTTATGCCTCTATAAGTGGAATTGACTAGAGTCGCCCCTAGTTGACCTATGATACTGGAAGGAAGAATCGGGTTCTAGAACCGTTAATGACCCTGAGGTTGTTCCCTATGGTAGGACTATCTGGCATTGCAGAGATTCTATTGTGGGTTCGTACTGGGTTACACCCTCAGAAGTGGCAGCGACCACGACTTCGGATTGGTGCCAGGAAACCTCGGTCTCCAATTGTCAGGATGTCTCTTCTTTCAAAACCTTATTAAAGAAGATTCCTTAAAAGCCAAAGGATAGGATTGAGTGCAAATTGAGGGTTTAGATGAATTAGAAGAGTTTGGAGAATGGGCTAGTCTTGAAATATTGGTCGGGTTTTTGAGGTGTTCTGGGAAGTTGAATATGTTGAGGTGCATTCGGGTTTTAAGGATGTCGGGGGTGAAAGGGGATATTTGGTTTGCAGGTATTCGGGTTCTGAAGGTTTCTGGAAGTCTTCAAAATTGACTTAGAGTTGGGTTAACAGGAGGATTGAGAATTGCTTATGGGTTCTAGAGCTCTAATGGGAATGTTGGATCAGATGATTCATAATTGTCTCTCTTAAGTTTTTTAAAACTAAAAACCATTTTTTGTTGTAAAAGGGCGGATAATCCAAGGGATTACCCTATGTACCCCTCGAACACGACACTTATTAATGGTAAGTGCCGAGGCTCGAAAGATGGGGCAATGATTTATGTCGAAAAATAGGATTCAGAGAAACACCATGAATGAGATGTTCTCAGTCGAATCCTAATAACGTCTCTAACTCCCGAGTTTTAAAACATTAAAAATCAAACAAATTGAAATCGAGTGGAAGGGAGTTAGATGATTCTAAAATCCCGGCTTGCAACTAGGAAAACCTGCAATTCTCAATCCTCCTTTTAACCCACTCTAAGTCAATTCTTGAAGACTTCCAAAACTTCAGAACCCGATACCTGCAAACCAAATATCCCCTTTCACCCCCGACCATCCTTAAAACCCGAATTGCACCTCAACATATTCAACTTCCCAGAACACCTCAAAAAACCCGACCAATATTCAAGACGAGCCCATTCTCCAAACTCTTCTAATTCATCTAAACCCTCAATTTGCACTCAATCCTATCCTTTGGCTTTTAATGAATCTCTTTAATAAGGTTTTGAAAGAAGACAATCCTGACAATTGGAGACCGAGGTTTTCCTCGGGCACCAATCCGAAGTCGTGGTCGCTGCCACTTCTGAGGGGTGTAACCCAGTACGAACCCACAATAGAATCTCTGCAAATGACCAGATAAGTCCTATCCTAGGGAAAACCTCAGGGTCAATTAGGTTCTAGAACCCGATTCTTCCTTCCTAGTTATCATAGGTCAAACTAGGGTGGCGACTCTAGTCAATTCCACCTTATAGAGCATAAGTCCGCGTGGGGCCCATTGAGAGCGGGTGTAGTGCACACTTACATTCCCCTTTATGCTTTCAGGGAAAGACGGACGATTTAGTAGTATTTGAGGGATGCCAAGAGTAACGGGTTTTCACCCTCCACTGAATGGCAAATTTCTAGGATCTAGACTTCTTAGTTAGACCATATTAGATAGACCCCCCTCATACCGAAAAATCACCCTCCACACTTTGTTGTTTAAGGTAAGAAGGAAGTTCAAAAATCTTCACTTTCTAGCCTTTGGTTTTATTTTTGAAGCTCCAGATTTTTGAGCCCTCTCGTCCTTCACTTGCCAGCCGATTTTGGCCTTCCTAAAGAGCTGGAGACTTGTGCTTTTACTTGCCAAGTACTTATCTAGAGATTTTAAGGTAAGCATTTATTGAAGCCTAGATCATTTCCTTTGTGATTTAAGGTTTTCCTAGAGTTAGGAAATTGATCGGTGTTGTTGTTCTGAGCGTGGCTGTAGCTCAGTCAATTGATAAACAAAATAATAAGAGAGAAAGAGCAAGAAGGAAAAGGGGAAGAACAAGAGGAGAAAGAAAGGGGAAGAACTAGCAAGAACTCAAGGTAAATAAACTTACCTTTGAGCTAGTTTTTGTATTGTGAAACAGATTTTGAATGCTTAATGCATGAGGGATGTGTACTTTTATAGCATTGATTGTGCTATTGTGATGAGAGTAAGAAATTGAGATTTAATTAGAGTTGTTAACGATGATGATCAAAGGCTTTGGTGCCAAATGAATTAAGTGCTTGGGTGTGGAAATAAGTGTTTTTGATGCCTAAACAAAACAGGGGTGAAGATTGTGTTTGTGGGTATATTTAGTGTGGTGAAAATACTTAGAAAACCAAGCAAGTTCTGTCAAATTTTGCTTGAAAACAAGAGTCATTGAGAGTGTGAAACCTAGGATAAACTAGGTAAGTTTTGAAGATGTAAGTGAGAGGTTAAACACTTGGAGATTTGATGAGGAAGAGAGTGGCATTGGGTAGAGCTAGGAATGGAAATAATGCAAGCTTGAAGTGCTGGGAATGACATTATTTGAATGGTAAGAAGAGGGTACCAAATCTGTTACAAGGAGTTGAAGAACAAGGAACCTAGTCATGAAATATAAGTGGATTTGAGTGAAGTAATCAAAAGTTAGTGAGAGGACTTGGTGGTTAGTTTAAGGTGACTAAGAAGGATAATTAAGTGTTTAAACATGAGGATTTAAGGTGGGGAAGATTGGTTAATCAATGGGCTAAGAGGACTTGGAACAGAGCTGAAAATGTGAAATTTGTAAAATCTGTAGCAGGGTCCGGGACCTAGTCCATGGACAAAGTCCCGGACCACCCCCTTTATTTAGGCCGAGAGTGCAGATGGTGTTTGGTCCGGGACTTGGGATAGGGACAAGGTCCCGGACCAGGTGTTGTTTTTCACCCGAGAGTTTGGTTATACTTTGGTCCGGGACTTAAGATAGGGACCAAGTCCCGGACCACCCCGAGAAACCTACAGAGAGTGTTTTAAAGGGTTTAAATGATGGGGGTTTGAATGTTAATGATGTTTAAGATGTTAAGGCTTTGTTTGGTGACATGTAAAGGCCCTAGGAAGTGTGATAAAGTGTTAGAAGTGATTGAGAAGTGAGAACTCAAATTGACAAGAGTAAAACCGAGTTAATGGGATAACGGGGTAAATACGGGAATAGCATTTTATTATGTACCGTATGAGTTTAGTGTTAACATAATGTTTGAAACATTATCAGAGAGTCGTGCGTTACCCGAGGACGGTGAGATGACACGGTAAAAGTGAAAACCCCGGTGAAAGGTATGATTTTCTCATGCCCCGTATGCTAACCGAGTTACCTGATTTGTGTGTTTGTGTGCCGGCCTAATCAAGATTAAAGCATGAAAATAATCCCTTGTTTGATTATGTATGCCTTGATGTATGTTGTATGAGCTAACATACTTGTATGCCGGTGTGGTCTAACAGAGTGCCTAGACCGACTCATAGTGAGTATTGATTGACTAATAACCCGTAGTACGGGTAGTCTCATAAGCAATGGAAATATGCAAACACACATAAGCTATCGATTAAAGTATAACGATAACGCAAACATATGAACTCCCTAGAACGTGAGGAGTTGTACGGGTTGAGTAAATACCCGATAACGGTTAGAAAACCTTATTGAAACAATCCACGGAATAAATATGAGTGGAGAGATAAATGAACCTCCATCGAGAGGATCGAAGTTAGTCCAACAATGTGAACTTGTAAAGAAGGTAAAAGAGACCTAGGGGATTAGTAACTCCCTTGAGACATGGTCGACCTCCTATAAGAGGGTTTTACCCGGTATAAGAATATAACCGAAAGTATGAGTATATGTATTGTAAAGGTAACTCTTAAAACCTAAGATTACCCGAATTTAAGTAAAGTTCCCAAAGTCATTAGAAACATCGAGAATGATGCTTCTAGACTAATATGCATGATATTATTATAACTCCGAGAGAGGAGTGTATGGGAATGAGAGTAGTCCGAGAGTAGTCGGACCTAAGTAAAAGAGATAGGAACTAAGAGAGAGTTCCGTGAGCTAGTTGAACCTTCCCACCATGCTAGACCCAGAGTAGGGTCGAAACCGGGGAAGTAAGACTATGCTAGAGAGCCATGAGTTTTGGCTTAAGTATGTAATAAGAGTAACAAGCGTGACGTAGGACCTGTAGTGTCTCGAGAATCTACAAGAGCTTGAGTATGAATAACCCAAGAGTGTGGGTGAGATAATGAGTATAAATAACCCGAGAGAAAGGGGTGAGTATATGTATGAGTAACCCGAGAGAATGGGTAAGTATAAGAATGAGTAACCCGAGAGAGCGGGTGAGGTATTGAATAAGTAAACAAGGCATAGTGAGGAATAACCCTCAATGCCTAAGAGTAACCAGTTACCTACAACATTGTTATGTTAGTTAGGAATCGTGTTCCGTGATTGGATGTAGATTCCTTGTGTGATATACATATATATTGTATTGCCATGATGCATGTTGTTTGATTAAAATGAACTCCATGTATATCCGACCCAAAGTAGTCGGCGTACCGCGGTTAGCACGCGGTATATGCGATTTTCATGCGCAGCGTAAGCTGACCCCCTAGGGGGAACGTTTTTAGTGTGCAGGTACTTGAAGCTGACCACCGTTCGAGAGAGTAGGACGGGGACTGCTGTGAGCATGGGTAGTTAGATTGTAATTACTTATGCGTTTGAACGAGGTGTAGTCCGAGTATGTTATCGCATCCGTATATTGTAGACTCGGTATAGTAGAGATATGAATTGAGTATTGTATTTGTATGAAGTACTCGGTAGTTCCAGTTCATCAGACCGTTACGGTGTGTAAGAAAGGCCTGGTTAGCCACATGGGTGGCTAACGGCGTTGTTTCACCCCTCGTTGTAATTAGAGTTCCGCTGCGTGAGTAGGAGTAATTAGTAACAGTTTAAGAGGTAATGACGAGATTAACGGTTGGGGTGTTACAAAAATGGTATCAGAGCGAAGTATCGCTCTGATGACTGGAAATACCGAGCTTAGGAAATACCGAGTTAGGAATTAGAGACTTAGGGCTATGGGTTGAGTGGTAGCGTGAGAGATGCGCTAGTTAGGAACTTCCAGTATGATCTGGATACCTACAATACCAGACCCGCCCTCCACAACCCCCGCATTAAAAGCTTGGGAAAGAACGCCAGAGAGACGGGGAAACCTAATCTGGCAGTTACTAAATATTTTAACATGAACTAGAACATGTCAAGCGGTAGATCCCGAGAACCGGGAATCCCGGAGACGGATCCCGCTGGAATGACAATAACCGCACATAATGGCAAGAGATCGAGAAATCCTAATCCAAGGAGACCGAAATCTGTGGCTACTTGGGGCGACATGCTTAGCAGTCGCGAGAACCTAGCTGGCCGAGCAACAGCAAGAAGAAAGCACCAACCGTGCAACAAGGCGGACTCATGAGAAATAACGAGAACCGGGACTCAAGTCTACGGACCGCCATAGTTAAATAATACCACAATGGTACACTAACCGACTAAGAATCTAGTCAAGAGTAGATACACCCACCCTGCCACACCCGAAGAGGTTGCAATACCTAACGGGCACAGCTTAGACAGCTACGAGCATAGCTACGGGATATGCCGAATAGGACTACCAAAGTGGTACCTAAATAAGTTAAACCTCGGTAACCACAGTAAAGACGTGGGAACGAGCAACGAGGTAGAACCTAGAACTAAGTAAATAAGGAACTCCAAGAGTGGAGAAGCACCTAAATGAATGATAGTCATGTCAAGATGAATGAGAAGCAACTCTAAGGAGTAGTTATCCAACTAAAGGATCAAGGAAGAGCCGACAAGGCTACCAAATACAACGTGAACAATACCGTGACCGGTATGAGTTAACCTAAAAAACCGCCTGTACCGCGCACTTGCCTCGGCAAGTGCAGTAATAAGGGACCGTTAAGAAGAATCTTAACAAGTGACAAGTACTTAGCAAGTACCAAGATGGCGAACAAAGCCAATATAGCAACTTAAACCCTAAGAATTGTGAAACGAAACCTTGAAAAGGCATAACGGCCTGATCATATATATAAAGAACATACCAGTCAGCGAGAAGCTGGACTCGGTAAGGAACAGCCGGCATTGAAATGCCATGAAGAACTTACCTTTAAAACTTGAACTTCCTTTCAGAACATAAAATTTTCCAAAAACCCCTGAATTTTTAAACCAAACCAGAGAGCCATGGTAAATTATTATAGGACCATATAAGAGGAGTTGGCAACAGAATACTTCACTTAGGCGTGACCGACACTACAAGTGTACACAAACGAGACATGGAACGACCGCACTCCAAAGGAGCTTGCGGGCCTGACAGACCAGTTATGAGTTAATCGGGTAAGTGGTAACGTATCAATAAGATACTCCATGTATGTATACAAGTAGAGTACGGTACACGGGAAGTAGCCCACTCCATACTACGGACGAAAGAGCCAATTCAAACCGAGACAGTTGGACACTTCGAATGATCGAAGAACACAAAGAAGCTTACTAAGCTAAAGGAGTCAAGAATCCAGTAGGATGATGGAGCTAAGAACATAACGTTAAGAAGTGCGAGAAGCACAGAGTATTAAGTACAGACATTGGATATGTCTCAGGAAATACCTAATAACTGGGTGAATACCAGTGTAAGCAATAAGATGAATGCCTTAATTGATCATATCAATGTTTGATAAACGGGATAGAATTCCCACAGTATATCTCACTAAGAGAATAATGACCTAATCAAGTAGGTAAAGGAAAAGTACTAATACTCTACCCAATAATGGGAGACATTACAACCCTAAACGGGATAGTCTAGGACATAGCCGCAAGGCGAAGTCACAACTGAACATAACCATGAGTACAAGCCAGATGTAATGGCATTACTCAGTAATACCCAGGAGCAATCCGAGAAGGGTGCCGGAGTCAACAGTAGTTGAACGAAACATCGTGTTGAGAACACAAGTGTTTAAGCAAACACTCGGGTAGAACCCGAAGGGATCCCACGTAACACGGGATATCCTAAACTGCCAGTGGACATAAATTAATGTCAAGATACTTAAAGGGCCTTCCATGAACGGAAGCGTGATGAAACTACCATATCAAAACCCAGTAATACCTCCAAACCATTTAATGGTATACGGAGAAGCGGAAACCTGTATAAACAGCCCGCAAGGAGCATGGCGAGGCAATGTGGCTTATAAGCCGGTAACTAACTGCAACTTGTAGATCTAAACGTTGTAAACCTATGCATAGAAGCATAAGAGGAACAGTGGAGAATGAACCACTACCTTAGAGTGGGGATACCACTTGTGATTATGGGGCCTATGGAGCGGCATTTGCGTGAATCCTCCAGAGAAAGGCTACCACCTAAGTATGTAATGTGAAGCCGCTAGAGCGGTGTAGCAAAACTTGAGCATGTGTATATTGCCAATGAGTATACGAACTATAGTAGAGTAATCAGTTGAGTAGTAAACACTGTATGTGTGCAATATGAACCCAGAGTAAGCAGCGCGCAAGTGCGCAGAGAGATTTTAACAATAGCGTATGTTGTTGAGCCAAGTGAATGGCAAGCCATCGTGTAAATGGCGAGAACACCTGGGCGGAAGCTAAAGTAGTAGCGGATGCCATAGAAATGAGAAAGACCAAGGTGCGCAGTAAGCAACCATTGTAAGAGTATATTTAGATAGTGATTAGAGTTGATGAAGAAAGTGGTAAAGGAGACATGTTCATTCCTATCTCATGAGAGATTTACTGTCAAGGGTTTACGCTTCTGCACTCTGTATGACTGAGTGTTTTGGTATTGCACTTGTGCGGTAATGATCAAGTGGGAGAGCCAGGAATTGAGAAATGTCAACGAAGCCTGTTGAGTGAGAATCTAGAGAGATAACCGTGCGGCCATTGGCCAAGATGCACAAAGAACGTGGGCAGTAACCCACAGGGCCCAGGATCGATATGTGGAAAAACGCAGAGTAGTATGAATGAAGAACTCTGGCACAGAACCAAGAAACAAACATAATTCATAAGCCACTATTAAACGAGGAAGCACTACATGCTAAGTAGTAGCTTGACCTCAACCGACAATAAGTTGGGAAAAGTAAGCGAATAACCACGAAGGTATACAGAGTTATACAAATAGATTTCCAAAGAGTTGGAGAGAAAATCTATAACTCATCGAATTCGCATACGGTAAGAGATACCAAGCGACGATTGAAATACATTGAGAATACCAAAGAGCGAGTTAAGCTCTAGTTATCAGGTCACGCAGCAGAAGCTTGTGGACCGTGATTCAGGGTTAAGTATACCTATGTCATAAACCCCTGGAAGCCTTAGAGGCTAGAACCGAACCCGGTTATGAGTTAATTAACCGTACTGAAGTTAAAACACTTCATAATACTCGAATTAATGAACCAATGTTCAGTGATAACATATGGTTGGTTAAGCGGGCGTAACCCCTTTTAAGGGGGGTAGGGCGAGAATACGCTTAGAGTATGTTTTACGTATTGGTGCGTAAACTACTATGTGCATAGCACAAAAGAAATTGTTTTGATGATTGGAACTTATGTTACATAAACATATGTACCCATTCATTGTGTAATAATGATTGTTGTGCATGAGTGATGCAAGTAACGAGTATGTAATATTTATGAAAAGAGGAGTAGAGAGACTCCTAGGGAATGAGAATCCCTATAGTATAGTTCTAGCGAGATTAGACATGAGTTATGATGAGTATGAATCGGCATGAAACCGATGTGTAACCTAAGAGGGAGTGAGTTCCCTAGGTGATTTTATTTGAGAATGATAGATGGAGTGAGTTCCATCCTTTGGAGTTGTATGTTATGTGTTTTAAATTGAGCAACAATTTGAGTAAATGAAGCCATAAGTATGGAATACCTAGGTAAAGTAGTGAAGCAATGAGGATGACAAATGACCTAAGTACTAGGAACTAGAGATTAATTGAAACGAATTGTTTCGTGAATATGACTAGAAAGAGTAAAAGATAGAAAACGAAAATGTTTGTCTATCTGATTGTTTGAAACTGACGTGGGAGGTGGAACTTGGTCTGCTAGCGATCAAGGGAAACCGAACACAAATTGGGGTGGAAGGATAGTTCAACACTGATGCTGATCACATCAGGGCTGGATGATTCTTGAAGCTCCCTATAAGTGGTCACAAGTAATCACGCTAAGAAAAGATACAGCTACCATAAATTTGATTTGGAGTTGTGTGATGTTTTAAAAAGAATTTTCAAACAGATTTTGAAAAAGAATTTTCTTCAAGTATGAAGATGGAAATGAAAACTGGTTTTGAAACCGCTATCACCCGAGATGGCTGTGGCCTTAAGTCTTGATGACCGGTAGAACGGTGGGCGTGTACAGGTTTTGAAACCATTGCACCGTACGTGCGGCGGTCCTAAATGACCGGTTGGGGGTGTCAGTGTGTGATTTTTCCAAAGGCAGCGGGACGGGGAGAGTACCCTGAGATGTTCCTGTGTTGAGTGAGTCAACCAGAGTGCCTGAGGATATGTATATGTGTAACGTTTTGATCAGAACCGAAGGGACCGTGGGCCAGAGAGAGTAAGTGCCCATTTGTCATGAAACGGCCGTGAACCAGAAAGAGTAAGTGTTCAACGTGACTGGTACCTGAGGGATCAGTAGTATATCACTCAACATGGATTCGAGGACTGTAGTGCCTTCTTGTCTTCGGACCGATTCCATGGAGAGAGAACAAAAGTATTTTTGATTGCTATACATGCTGTGATATGTGTGTGGTATGTGTAGTATGAAATGAGACTGACTTGTGGAGTCAGTAGGGTTATACATGTACTATAACCTTGGCATTGAATGCCTTGAGAGTAACCATCTAGATTCACCAACTTTGAGGACAAAGTTCCTAAGGGGGGTAGATTTTAATACCCCGGATCTAAAAATGGCGATTAAATTACTCTAATATGATTATAAAAGGCCTAATGGTGCCTAAAGAGTATTGGTAAAGGAAATAAAACCAAAAGAAAAGAGAAAACGCTTGAAAAGCGAAAAACGCTAAAATGCGCGTTAAATGAGTATATGAGATATATGATCTCGAGAGGGTCCGAGATGGATTCCTAAGGCTTAGTTAGGCCTAATAAGTATACGGGAATGATTCCCGAAGAAAACGAATCCAAATAATGGATTAAAAATGCTAACGGAGTTTTAAGCACACTTTTCGAGAAAACCCGAAAACCCAACTTTAAGTGGTCAAACGGACCCGTAAAAATTATAGTTGATTAAATAACTATAATTAAGTACTAATGGAAGCTTAATAACCATTAAAATTAATTAAACGAGAAAATTCCGGAAAACGGACCCGGTGAGTGAATAGTGTCAAAACCGGGAGACGAGACTCGTTTATTTCGAAAAGTTGAAAATGCACCCTGGGATGTTACGGTGAGGGGCCGGTTTTAATCAGTTAATTACCCTCTCCCACACAAGCCTTAACTAATTAATTCCCCTAGTCACTACAAGACAAATGAAATAAAGTAGTGGGGAGGAATAGTGACTAAAACTTTAAACCCTCTCTCCTTCCCTATTCTCTTCATTCACGATTTGTTTCCCCCCCCATCGGACTCCTTCTTCTTCTTCAAGCCTACGATGGCGATTTTCTCCACCCCAAGCAGCACCCTCCTTCTCCTCCATTTACAAAGTCTAAAGCAACTTCAAATCACAAAATAAATACACCATGAGACTCCTCTCTTCTTGAGCATCGTTCTCCACCTCTCGAAACTCAAAACCCCCACATTCGACCTCCATGGAAGCAGCTCCAAATGAAGGTTCAAGCTGCCCATTTTGATCTACAACAGCCCTTGGTTGTTTAAGGTAAGAAGGAAGTTCAAAAATCTTCACTTTCTAGCCTTTGGTTTTTTTTGAAGCTCCAGATTTTTGAGCCCTCTCGTCCTTCACTTGCCAGCCGATTTTGGCCTTCCTAAAGAGCTGGAGACTTGTGCTTTTACTTGCCAAGTACTTATCTAGAGATTTTAAGGTAAGCATTTATTGAAGCCTAGATCATTTCCTTTGTGATTTAAGGTTTTCCTAGAGTTAGGAAATTGATCGGTGTTGTTGTTCTGGAGCGTGGCTGTAGCTCAGTCAATTGATAAACAAAAATAATAAGAGAGAAAGAGCAAGAAGGAAAAGGGGAAGAACAAGAGGAGAAAGAAAGGGGAAGAAACTAGCAAGAACTCAAGGTAAATAAACTTACCTTTGAGCTAGTTTTGTTGTATTGTGAAACAGATTTTGAATGCTTAATGCATGAGGGATGTGTACTTTTATAGCATTGATTGTGCTATTGTGATGAGAGTAAGAAATTGAGATTTAATTAGAGTTGTTAACGATGATGATCAAAGGCTTTGGTGCCAAATGAATTAAGTGCTTGGGTGTGGAAAATAAGTGTTGTTTGATGCCTAAACAAAACAGGGGTGAAGATGTGTTTGTGGGTATATTTAGTGTGGTGAAAATACTTAGAAAACCAAGCAAGTTCTGTCAAATTTTGCTTGAAAACAAGAGTCATTGAGAGTGTGAAACCTAGGATAAACTAGGTAAGTTTTGAAGATGTAAGTGAGAGGTTAAACACTTGGAGATTTGATGAGGAAGAGAGTGGCATTGGGGTAGAGCTAGGAATGGAAATAATGCAAGCTTGAAGTGCTGGGAATGACATTATTTGAATGGTAAGAAGAGGGTACCAAATCTGTTACAAGGAGTTGAAGAACAAGGAACCTAGTCATGAAAATGTAAGTGGATTTGAGTGAAGTAATCAAAAGTTAGTGAGAGGACTTGGTGGTTAGTTTAAGGTGACTAAGAAGGATAATTAAGTGTTTAAACATGAGGATTTAAGGTGGGGAAGATTGGTTAATCAATGGGCTAAGAGAGGACTTGGAACAGAGCTGAAAATGTGAAATTTGTAAAATCTGTAGCAGGGTCCGGGACCTAGTCCATGGACAAAGTCCCGGACCACCCCCTTTATTTAGGCCGAGAGTGCAGATGGTGTTTGGTCCGGGACTTGGGATAGGGACAAGGTCCCGGACCAGGTGTTGTTTTTCACCCGAGAGTTTGGTTATACTTTGGTCCGGGACTTAAGATAGGGACCAAGTCCCGGACCACCCCGAGAAACCTACAGAGAGTGTTTTAAAGGGTTTAAATGATGGGGGTTTGAATGTTAATGATGTTATAAGATGTTAAGGCTTTGTTTGGTGACATGTAAAGGCCCTAGGAAGTGTGATAAAGTGTTAGAAGTGATTGAGAATTGAGAACTCAAATTGACAAGAGTAAAACCGAGTTAATGGGATAACGGGGTAAATACGGGAATAGCATTTTATTATGTACCGTATGAGTTTAGTGTTAACAATAATGTTTGAAACATTATCAGAGAGTCGTGCGTGACCCGAGGACGGTGAGATGACACGGTAAAAGTGAAAACCCCGGTGAAAGGTATGATTTTCTCATGCCCCGTATGCTAACCGAGTTACCCTGATTTGTGTGTTTGTGTGCCGGCCTAATCAAGATTAAAGCATGAAAATAATCCCTTGTTTGATTATGTATGCCTTGATGTATGTTGTATGAGCTAACATACTTGTATGCCGGTGTGGTCTAACAGAGTGCCTAGACCGACTCATAGTGAGTATTGATTGACTAATAACCCGTAGTACGGGTAGTCTCATAAGCAATGGAAATATGCAAACACACATAAGCTATCGATTAAAGTATAACGATAACGCAAACATATGAACTCCCTAGAACGTGAGGAGTTGTACGGGTTGAGTAAATACCCGATAACGGTTAGAAAACCTTATTGAAACAATCCACGGAATAAATATGAGTGGAGAGATAAATGAACCTCCATCGAGAGGATCGAAGTTAGTCCAACAATGTGAACTTGTAAAGAAGGTAAAAGAGACCTAGGGGATTAGTAACTCCCTTGAGACATGGTCGACCTCCTATAAGAGGGTTTTACCCGGTATAAGAATAAACCGAAAGTATGAGTATATGTATTGTAAAGGTAACTTAAAACCTAAGATTACCCGAATTTAAGTAAAGTTCCCAAAGTCATTAGAAACATCGAGAATGATGCTTCTAGACTAATATGCATGATATTATTATAACTCCGAGAGAGGAGTGTATGGGAATGAGAGTAGTCCGAGAGTAGTCGGACCTAAGTAAAAGAGATAGGAACTAAGAGAGAGTTCCGTGAGCTAGTTGAACCTTCCCACCATGCTAGACCCAGAGTAGGGTCGAAACCGGGGAAGTAAGACTATGCTAGAGAGCCATGAGTTTTGGCTTAAGTATGTAATAAGAGTAACAAGCGTGACGTAGGAGACCTGTAGTGTCTCGAGAATCTACAAGAGCTTGAGTATGAATAACCCAAGAGTGTGGGTGAGATAATGAGTATAAATAACCCGAGAGAAAGGGGTGAGTATATGTATGAGTAACCCGAGAGAATGGGTAAGTATAAGAATGAGTAACCCGAGAGAGCGGGTGAGGTATTGAATAAGTAAACAAGGCATAGTGAGGAATAACCCTCAATGCCTAAGAGTAACCAGTTACCACTAACAACATTGTTATGTTAGTTAGGAATCGTGTTCCGTGATTGGATGTAGATTCCTTGTGTGATATACATATATATTGTATTGCCATGATGCATGTTGTTTGATTAAAATGAACTCCATGTATATCCGACCCAAAGTAGTCGGCGTACCGCGGTTAGCACGCGGTATATGCGAATTTCATGCGCAGCGTAAGCTGACCCCCTAGGGGGAACGTTTTTAGTGTGCAGGTACTTGAAGCTGACCACCGTTCGAGAGAGTAGGACGGGGACTGCTGTGAGCATGGGTAGTTAGATTGTAATTACTTATGCGTTTGAACGAGGTGTAAGTCCGAGTATGTTATCGGCATCCGTATATTGTAGACTCGGTATAGTAGAGATATGAATTGAGTATTGTATTTGTATGAAGTACTCGGTAGTTCCAGTTCATCAGACCGTTACGGTGTGTAAGAAAGGCCTGGTTAGCCACATGGGTGGCTAACGGCGTTGTTTCACCCATCGTTGTAATTAGAGTTCCACTGCGTGAGTAGGAGTAATTAGTAACAGTTTAAGAGGTAATGACGAGATTAACGGTTGGGGTGTTAAAAATGGTATCAGAGCGAAGTATCGCTTGATGACTGGAAATACCGAGCTTAGGAAATATCGAGTTAGGAATTAGAGACTTAGGGCTATGGGTTGAGTGGTAGCGTGAGAGATGCGCTAGTTAGGAACTTCCAGTATGATCTGGATACCTACAATACCAGACCGCCCTCCACAACCCCCGCATTAAAAGCTTGGGAAAGAACGCCAGAGAGACGGGGAAACCTAATCTGGCAGTTACTAAATTTTAACATGAACTAGAACATGTCAAGCGGTAGATCCCGAGAACCGGGAATCCCGGAGACGGATCCCGCTGGAATGACAATAACCGCACATAATGGCAAGAGATCGAGAAATCCTAATCCAAGGAGACCGAAATCTGTGGCTACTTGGGCGACATGCTTAGCAGTCGCGAGAACCTAGCTGGCCGAGCAACAGCAAGAAGAAAGCACCAACCGTGCAACAAGGCGGACTCATGAGAAATAACGAGAACCGGGACTCAAGTCTACGGACCGCCATAGTTAAATAATACCACAATGGTACACTAACGACTAAGAATCTAGTCAAGAGTAGATACACCCACCCTGCCACACCGAAGAGGTTGCAATACCTAACGGGCACAGCTTAGACAGCTACGAGCATAGCTACGGGATATGCCGAATACTACCAAAGTGGTACCTAAATAAGTTAAACCGGTAACCACAGTAAAGACGTGGGAACGAGCAACGAGGGTAGAACCTAGAACTAAGTAAATAAGGAACTCCAAGAGTGGAGAAGCACCTAAATGAATGATAGTCATGTCAAGATGAATGAGAAGCAACTCTAAGGAGTAGTTATCCAACTAAAGGATCAAGGAAGAGCCGACAAGGCTACCAAATACAACGTGAACAATACCGTGACCGGTATGAGTTAACCTAAAAAGCCTGTACCGCGCACTTGCCTCGGCAAGTGCAGTAATAAAGGGACCGTTAAGAAGAATCTTAACAAGTGACAAGTACTTAGCAAGTACCAAGATGGCGAACAAAGCCAATATAGCAACTTAAACCCTAAGAATTGTGAAACGAAACCTTGAAAAGGCATAACGGCCTGATCATATATATAAAGAACATACCAGTCAGCGAGAAGCTGGACTCGGTAAGGAACAGCCGGCATTGAAATGCCATGAAGAACTTACCTTTAAAACTTGAACTTCCTTTCAGAACATAAAATTTTCCAAAAACCCCTGAATTTTTAAACCAAACCAGAGAGCCATGGTAAATTATCATAGGACCATATAAGAGGAGTTGGCAACAGAATACTTCACTTAGGCGTGACCGACAACAAGTGTACACAAACGAGACATGGAACGACCGCACTCCAAAGGAGCTTGCGGGCCTGACAGACCAGTTATGAGTTAATCGGGTAAGTGGTAACGTATCAATAAGATACTCCATGTATGTATACAAGTAGAGTACGGTACACGGGAAGTAGCCCACTCCATACTACGGACGAAAGAGCCAATTCAAACCGAGACAGTTGGACACTTCGAATGATCGAAGAACACAAAGAAGCTTACTAAGCTAAAGGAGTCAAGAATCCAGTAGGATGATGGAGCTAAGAAATAACGTTAAGAAGTGCGAGAGAAGCACAGAGTATTAAGTACAGACATTGGATATGTCTCAGGAAATACCTAATAACTGGGTGAATACCAGTGTAAGCAATAGATGAATGCCTTAATTGATCATATCAATGTTGATAAACGGGATAGAATTCCCACAGTATATCTCACTAAGAGAATAATGACCTAATCAAGTAGGTAAAGGAAAAGTACTAATACTCTACCCAATAATGGGAGACATTACAACCCTAAACGGGATAGTCTAGGACATAGCCGCAAGGCGAAGTCACAACTGAACATAACCATGAGTACAAGCCAGATGTAATGGCATTACTCAGTAATACCCAGGAGCAATCCGAGAAGGGTGCCGGAGTCAACAGTAGTTGAACGAAACATCGTGTTGAGAACACAAGTGTTTAAGCAAACACTCGGGTAGAACCCGAAGGGATCCCACGTAACACGGGATATCCTAAACTGCCAGTGGACATAAATTAATGTCAAGATACTTAAAGGGCCTTCCATGAACGGAAGCGTGATGATGAAACTACCATATCAAAACCCAGTAATACCTCCAAAACCATTTAATGGTATACGAGAGAAGCGGAAACCTGTATAAACAGCCCGCAAGGAGCATGGCGAGGCAATGTGGCTTATAAGCCGGTAACTAACTGCAACTTGTAGATCTAAACGTTGTAAACCTATGCATAGAGCATAAGAGGAACAGTGGAGAATGAACCACTACCTTAGAGTGGGGATACCACTTGTGATTATGGGGCCTATGGAGCGGCATTTGCGTGAATCCTCCAGAGAAAGGCTACCACCTAAGTATGTAATGTGAAACCGCTAGAGCGGTGTAGCAAAACTTGAGCATGTGTATATTGCCAATGAGTATACGAACTATAGTAGAGTAATCAGTTGAGTAGTAAACACTGTATGTGTGCAATATGAACTGCAGAGTAAGCAGCGCGCAAGGCGCAGAGAGATTTAACAATAGCGTATGTTGTTGAGCCAAGTGAATGGCAAGCCATCGTGTAAATGGCAGAGAACACCTGGGCGGAAGCTAAAGTAGTAGCGGATGCCATAGAAATGAGAAAGACCAAGGTGCGCAGTAAGCAACCATTGTAAGAGTATATTTAGATAGTGATTAGAGTTGATGAAGAAATGTGGTAAAGGAGACATGTTCATTCCTATCTCATGAGAGATTTACTGTCAAGGGTTTACGCTTCTGCACTCTGTATGACTGAGTGTTTTGGTATTGCATTGTGCGGTAATGATCAAGTGGGAGAGCCAGGAATTGAGAAATGTCAACGAAGCCTGTTGAGTGAGAATCTAGAGAGATAACCGTGCGGCCATTGGCCAAGATGCACAAAGAACGTGGGCAGTAACCACAGGGCCCAGGATCGATATGTGGAAAAACGCAGAGTAGTATGAATGAAGAACTCTGGCACAGAACCAAGAAACAAACATAATTCATAAGCCACTATTAAACGAGGAAGCACTACATGCTAAGTAGTAGCTTGACCTCAACCGACAATAAGTTGGGAAAAGTAAGCGAATAACCACGAAGGTATACAGAGTTATACAAATAGATTTCCAGAGAGTTGGAGAGAAAATATAACTCATCGAATTCGCATACGGTAAGAGATACCAAGCGACGATTGAAATACATTGAGAATACCAAAGAGCGAGTTAAGCTCTAGTTATCAGGTCACGCAGCAGAAGCTTGTGGACCGTGATTCAGGGTTAAGTATACCTATGTCATAAACCCCTGGAAGCCTTAGAGGCTAGAAACCGAACCCGGTTATGAGTTAATTAACCGTACTGAAGTTAAAACACTTCATAATACTCGAATTAATGAACCAATGTTCAGTGATAACATATGGTTGGTTAGGGGCGTAACCCCTTTTAAGGGGGGTAGGGCGAGAAAACCGCTTAGAGTATGTTTTACGTATTGGTGCGTAAACTACTATGTGCATAGCACAAAAGAAATTGTTTTGATGATTGGAACTTATGTTACATAAACATATGTACCCATTCATGTGTAATAATGATTGTTGTGCATGAGTGATGCAAGTAACGAGTGTAATATTTATGAAAAGAGGAGTAGAGAGACTCCTAGGGAATGAGAATCCCTATAGTATATGTCTAGCGAGATTAGACATGAGTTATGATGAGTATGAATCGGCATGAAACCGATGTGTAACCTAAGAGGGAGTGAGTTCCCTAGGTGATTTTATTTGAGAATGATAGATGGAGTGAGTTCCATCCTTTGGAGTTGTATGTTATGTGTTTAAATTGAGCAACAATTTGAGTAAATGAAGCCATAAGTATGGAATACCTAGGTAAAGTAGTGAAGCAATGAGGATGACAAATGACCTAAGTACTAGGAACTAGAGATTAATTGAAACGAATTGTTTCGGAATGACTAGAAAGAGTAAAAGATAGAAAACGAAAATGTTTGTCTATTGATTGTTTGAAACTGACGTGGGAGGTGGAACTTGGTCTGCTAGCGATCAAGGGAAACCGAACACAAATTGGGGTGGAAGGATAGTTCAACACTGATGCTGATCACATCAGGGTTGGATGATTCTTGAAGCTCCCTATAAGTGGTCACAAGTAATCACGCTAAGAAAAGATACAGCTACCATAAATTGATTTGGAGTTGTGTGATGTTTTAAAAAGAATTTTCAAACAGATTTTGAAAAAGAATTTTCTTCAAGTATGAAGATGGAAATGAAAACTGGTTTTGAAACCGCTATCACCGCCGATGGCTGTGGCCTTAAGTCTTGATGACCGGTAGAACG
>CM041778.1:195366271-195481802 GCA_023374045.1 Limonium bicolor | reverse complement strand
GAAGGTTCATGCCGAAGGGTTACTCGGAAAAGGATATGCTGCGCATCTTCTGGCATTTCAAGAGAAGAGGCGAGGGACGCCAGGGAATCCGCAAAGGCATTTCGTGATCTGGGAACATGGGTGAAGCTGATGTTTCTGAAGGCCTTTTCAAGCTGTACTAGATGGCGGTGATACGGCACTAGCTTCTCATCCCTAACTTCCCACTCGTTGTTGATGTGACACACAACCAAGAAAGAATCACCAAAGACTTCAATATCCACTACCCCCAAACCCAGTGCCGTCTCGAGGCCCAGGATGCAGGCTTCGTACTCAGCCATATTGTTAGTTACTTTGTAGCCTAACTTGATAGAGGTTGGCAATTGCAAACCCTCCGGTGAGATGAGCAGAATACCCACTCCATAACCATTCTTATTGGCAGATCCATCAAAATATAACTTCCACATCCCTTTTTTATTGTCATCACGTGTTCATCAGGAAAATCATCGTTGCAAAGCGACTCTTCAGCAAATGGATTATCAGCCAAATGCTCCGCTATTACCGACCCCTTAATAGCTTTTTGCACACAAAATTTGATGTCGAACTCTGACAGCAAAAGGGACCATCGTGACAACCGGCCGGTTAGAACCGGTTTTTCTATCATGTACTTGATTGGATCCATTCGAGAGATCAAGTGAATTTCAACCCCTAACAAGTAATGTCGAAGTTTCTTTACTGCCCACACGAGTGCTGCACAGGTTTTGTCGATGGAGGAGTACCGAGTCTCTGCATCCACCCATTTCTTGCTAAGGTAATAGATGGCGTATTCACGAGGCGGGTCACCCTGGTTTTGAGCCAACATAAGCCCCATGGAGAACTCATGAGCTGCCAAGTAGAGGATCAAAGGCTTCCCTTCGATCGGCGGCACCAAAACAGGTGGCTCCTGTAAATATTCTTTAACCCTCTCGAATGCCTGTTGGCTTTGTTCGTTCCATCTTTTCGGAGCATCTTTCTTCAAGAGTTTGAAGATCGGCTCGCATATCTCAGTCAGGTTTCGGATGAAACGACTAATGTACTGCACCCGTCCCAGAAAGCTTCTAACCTCTTTTTCAGTTTTTGGTGGCTGCATGTCCCTGATTGCTGCGAGTTTGTCCGGGTCAACCTCAATGCCCTTTGGCGTTATCATGAAACCAAGCAACTTCCCACCAGTTACCCCAAAGCTACACTTTTCCGGATTCAGGCGCATCTTGTACTGTCGGATGCGTTCAAAGAACTTCCTGAGGTTAACTAAATGATCGCTTCTCCGTTTAGCTTTCACAATCATGTCGTCCACATAGACCTCAACTTCTTTATGCATCATATCATGAAGGATTGTGGTTGCAGCTCTTTGATAAGTGGCACCCGCATTCTTCAGACCAAAAGGCATTACATTCCAACAATAAGTTCCCCACTGTGTGGTGAAAGATGTTTTGTCCTGATCCTCCCTCGCCATTCTTACCTGATTGTACCCGGAGAATCCATCCATGAATGAGAAAGCTGATGTCCCGAAGCTCCGTCGACCATGACGTCAATGTGTGGTAATGGGAAGCTGTCTTTTGGGCTGGCCTTATTAAGGTCTCTATAATCAATGCAGACCCTAATTTTCCCATTTTTCTTCATTACCACAACAATATTGGCGAGCCAGAGGGGATACTTGACAACTTTAATGAAACCGACCCGGAGCAGCTTTTCTATCTCCTCTTTTACCTTAACCTGCAGCTCTGGCTTCAAACGTCGCAACTTTTGAATTTTAGGTGCCACATCAGGATATGTCGGGATATGGTGTTCTGCTATTTCTGGGTCTATCCCTGGCATATCGGCGTAACTCCAAGCGAAGACATCTTCAAATTCCCTAAGCAGACCTATCAGCTCATCTTTTTCATCTTTGCTCAAAGACACACCCAATTTAACCATCCTGGGGCTATCAGATGTCCCTAGATTAACTTCGGTGGTGTCTTCTATGGGCTGTGCCTTAGGGACCTTTGTTTCTAGTTCACTCAAAATTCCCTCATCATCAAGATCTATGGGAGCTTCCGGAGATTCACTACTGGCATGGTTGAATTCTTCAAGAGGGTTGACCACTGGAGGGGCTTCTGGTGAATTGACCTGGGCTTCCAAACCTTCCACCGCAAAAGCATGTTTTGCCTCAAGCCTTATGAGGTCGCTACTGGAATTTGCTGAATTAGACATATCGAAGTCCCCGGGTTTGCCCCTGGTTACCTATTTTAATTTTCCTCTGGTTAGCAAAGGTTTGCGCAAGGGTTGGTGTCCATCAATATTCTAGGTTTGATAATGGCCTTACGGATCATACAAGTTCAACATGTCCTCGCTTGACGTTCTAACCGACTTGGGTATGGATCGATCCGGAGAAGTGCTTGGGGGGTAGGCCCAGGTCACCACAAGGAATAGGGCTTGCACGCTATTCTCTTTGGGCTTCCCCACTTTTTTTTTTTCATCACCTAAAAGGTGTGCGTCTACGGTCGGGTCTTTGACTGACCAAACAATGGCTTGGTAAGGGTACTGCCAGGAAAATGCTTGGGGCTAAAGCCCAGGTATTAAGGGGTGTGGTAGGCGACACCCTCCTCTTTTCCCCCACTTATTCACATCACCTAAAAGGTGTGAGTCCCTGACAGGGGACCCTCAAACGGGTCCCAGAGTGGAATTGGTTTGCGGGACCCTCGCTCTCATATGATGCAAGGGTGCAAAAATTAAAGTGCGCACAGAAGTAAACAAATAGAATAATAAAAAGCCATAAATAGACATTTTCAAGTTAAACCCTCTTCTTAAAATTAAACAAGTTAATATAAGAAGTTTGTCCCCAGCAGAGTCGCCAGTCTGTGAGCCTCGATTTTAAACCCTATCCTATGTTGATAAATTGATTGGGATCTGATTGGGTTTTAGGTCCACTTATAGATTAATAACGATTAATTAACTATGTCATATAACACCTAATATTAAAACCCAAGCCAGCTCACTGGAACCTATTATGAGTCGGCCACCTAATTTTGACCTAGATTAAATTAGGAAAGGAGAGTTCGGGTTCGGGGGCTTGATATTCGACTTATTTAGGGTTCAATTACTTTCATTACCCCTCCTAGGTCGTTTTTCCTCTACTTAGTTTATTTACGGCTTGTTACGAGTTGTTTTAACCTAAGTGCGCGAGCTTCTGTTTTTTTTTTGTTTTTAACATTTTTTGACAGAGAATTAAAGTGAAATTAAAAGCTACCTAAGCTAGGGTTTCGGAGGCAGAATTAGGTCAAATTTTGCTTACGTCCGTAGCCACGGACCAAACGTCCGAGACCACGGACCCCAGTTAACCTAAATATACAGAAAAGTCGAAATTAAAGGAAAACAAAAATTTGCAAGGTCCGGGGCCACGGACAGGATGTCCGTGGGCCCGACATTATTAGAAAAAACCTAAATTTTGAATTTTTAAAATCCCGCCGCCGTCCGTGGGTGTCCGTGGTCTCGGACAACGCGCGTCCGAGGTCCCGGACCATAGGTCCGAGGTCACGGACCACCCACGGACAGGGGTTTTCAGAAGGTTCCCGAGGGTGTTTTGAGCTCAAATTTTATGGGTGTGTAGCCTGAAAGATGTACAAGACGTTAGTGATTGAAAGTTTTCAATTTGAATTCGAATTAAGCACGAAACTTAGCAAAGAAGTTATCTGACAGAGGCTTAAATAAACAGCAATACAGAAGCCTACGAAGGTTAGTTTGAGCCCAAATTTTGAGGCAAGACAGATAATACCGTGGTGAATCAGGGAAGTGGAGTTTCTACCTGTTTTACCTTCGGATTCACAACGTTTCTTCACACCGGGACTCGTCGAGTGCTCCGTTGATGGCAGACCCGAGAGGATTTCGACCCAAGCTTCTGGTTGTTGGTTGTTCTTGCTGTTCTTCACGTTTTAGAGGTGTTTTTGTGAGGTTTTGATGATTATTGGTGCTTTGGGGATTGGAAAACGTGTTTAGATGGTGATTTCGGGGGATTTTCAGTATGATTTGGGTGGCCGGGTGTTGGAAAACGTGAGAGAGAGAGAGGAGGCCGTGTTTTCTGACTCTCTAGGGTTCTTCAGCATGTGAGGTTCTCATTTTATCCAAAACCTATCCCACCTTTATATAGACTTTCTTAAAGATAAAGAGAATCTAGTAAAAGTAAGATTTTTCGATATTTTAACTAAGTAACTTCCCAAAAGAATTTTGCTATGAAATTTTAACCACATGTCAAGAATGGATATTATGAATTTTCTGAGGTGGAAACGAATTTTTTAAATGCTGGAGCATTTTTAAATTGAATTTCTCGTCAGATTCAGTCAGAAATTACTAGAAAATTATTGGAAATTCGAAAAATCAAAATTCCAACGCCGTTATGCTTAAAATGTCATCCTCTATCATGGGTTAAAATATCAAAGCATTTCGAGCTGATTTGGGCACCCTTTGGAGGAGAGAGAAAGCCTATAGGAGAACTCAGAAGCCTTAAAAATTACGAAAACGCCCCTGACAATGACAAACTGCTCCTCAGGCCCTGGAACACGCCGATCGGGCCGGAGTCTCTCACTGTTTGATGGAGATGGCTCTCACAACCTCGTAGACTTTAACCAGGGGGTCAAAATTTTGGGTATAACAAGGGGTGTTATAAATGAATAGAGTTGATAAGCTGTAAATTATACAATCAAGAGTAGCATATTGCAAAGTACCTGAATTATATAATACCATGTATTATGATGAATGTCGTAAACTAAAGTACTTGGGTAACTAGTCAAGTCAACATGCTTGACTAAGTCAACTAATTTGACCAAGAGGTCAGGTTGACCAACATATACCTTGAATGGGAGTTTAAGAAATACCACTGTCACAATACTAGCAACTATATATTATAGGATTAAATCAAATAAAACTTACATATATAAATATATATATATGTGTAAACCGAGAATATATGTATATATATAAGTGTACACAATATGGTTTTAATATCATGAAATGATAAATGACAAGTGTTATGACATCACTATCAATATATATGCTGTAAATCATACAGTGTAAATTAAAGTATAGTTTATTTAAAATGAATAACGTGATATGTAATATATGGTACAATACCAAATGGTTAAATAATACTACCATATGGCGTTAGTGCGAAATAACATTACATGTGTGATCATTTCCTTCATAACCATAGTTAATGATATATGCTTGATTCAAAGGGTTTACCTTTTAATAACATTAAATTTCACAGTTACCCGTTGCATTGCTTGCGGGTGTTTTTAACAGTTCCTCTTTCGGATCTTGTTCCTCCATGATCGGGACTTAATTCTCCATAGCCCACAACTCCTTTTATTTGGTCTCCTTGAACAAAATATTCGATAGGTGTTTGAACGTAGTGGCGGATTCATTGCCATTTTCTTCTCTGTTTGATTTGTGTTGGGGTGGGGAATTAATTGAATTCCGTTATATTATACTTTAGTGCGTAACATTGCGTTATGATTCGTTAAGCATAATAGGTCATACCAATTTTATGGCGTAGTTTCGTCTCGAGCTATATTCTCTTATTTCATTGTCTTACAAGAGGTCTTCTTAAGTACCCTCTCAAGTGTTCGAATTGTAGAATTTATCTCAATTCCCATCATTGGCTTAATTAATTGCTTATTTTTTTGCTTTATTTATTTCATGTATTTTAGGGTATTTCGGTCCTCTTTGCTTGTGTGGTTGGTCCTATCGACTGCTAAGCATGTCGACCCAAGTTGTCGCTAAACTTGGTTCCTCTACGGGTATTATCCTTTTGGCAACGTCGATTGTATAATATGGTCTTTTCTCCTCGGGTTGATTGTGCAACATTAAATAGATGCCAGATCGGGTTTCCCCGAGTAAGAGGAAGCTTTCTACCTCTCCGGCGTTTTTTTTTCTATGATTTGAAATGGACTCTTGGTACGTAGGGGTTGGGTGTAGGTGTCTGTTAGGTATCCAGTAATTACTGGGGAAGAATCCTAACTATCGCGCCTCACATACTAACCCTTAACCCCATTTCCCTGAATTCAGGTTTTCCTATGCTCGGTACTTCTCTGTTCCAGTCATCAGAGCGCAACTACGCTCTGATACCACTTTCTGTAACACCCCCGAATACAACATCCATAGTACAAAACCAAGTGCCTAGCCATATTACAAGATAAGTACGCAGCGGATTCTCATTATTGTCCGGTGCTACAGACGCCAACCACCCACGTGGTTGACATGACCACTCTACCAACATCAAATTACGGTCTGCATGACTGAAAACAGCTCTCACCAAAATTCATATACAATATAAGATACAATTCCAATGGTTGAGTGTCTACAACAAAATTACCAAATTATAAACTGAAAATTACATCTCGGGTACATTAAACATACGGCCACATCCTCAAACGTTATGCCCTGATGGACTACCCCCATGGTAGCCATCCCGCCTACGCTCCGTTATCGTCCGGCATAATACTTGTAAAAATTTGGGTTGGGAAGGACTCAGCAAACTACGCTGAGTATGAACGTGTGTAGCCCGCATGTTGCCGGGCCACACGACTACTTGGTCGAATATTATTAAGTCAATTTACATGCTATAATAAAGCAGTAAAGCACACCACAATACATCATGATATCATACACACTTTAAGGTAGCATAGCAATAACAACAAACACCCAAGCATAACATACTGGCATCATAGCACATCAAACACGCATCCAAGCCCAACGAGCTGCTAGTATAGCAATAACAATCATGCAAGTAATAAAACGTGTGCATATATATGTTATACCCATGATCCTCACTATGGGATCATTCGAGCGTTGTGTGTTTTCATTTCTTTTCTCTTGTTCCCTTAAGGTGTATTTTCTTTCTCTTTCCTTGCACCAGGTCTGGGGATATAGTTTAGATCCCGTGACCATCTCATGTAGGTGCTAATCTTGCCTTGTTTCTTTAAGGGTTATTTGTGAATTCTCTTATCACCACAAGTTGAAGAACGTCTTCTCATAGCCAATCCTCTATTCCCGGCGTGCGTCGAGGAGGCAGGGTCATCTCTAGACCTCAGGATGTGTTCCACCAATAGGTACTTTACTCTTCATTAACATTATAAGTTCGACACCATAGTGGGTATCATTAAAAGTCCCCTATAGTTTAAGAGGAGATTACTTCTTGTATAGTTGTTTCGTTTTGTTTGCGTAGTTCGTCGTGTTTCATTCAAGTTCCATAAACGAGAAGGGACTAAACTACTGTGTGCGCGCAAATCATATGCAACAATGGTATAGCAATCATGTAAGCAAGGTAAACAAGCAATCCAATTTCATGCATTAATCTTACGGTCATTTGCACACAAGGCACACAGCAAACAAGCTGTGTAACACGGCAACATACGAACCACACATGTCCATACCTGGATCAGAAGCAAAAGCCGTCTCACACACGGGTTCTCGGTTGGCGTTCGTTACGATCCTAACGTTGATTACAAATAACGTGTCAGTTCATGATTTCATGTGACGACACTTTTCTAGTTTATCTCATTTATACCGGATGTTATTCCCTAGAATGTATTTCTTCCTTATATCAATAGATTAGCAATGCGTTCAATCCAAATAGATTCTGTAAAATACTCCTAATGCCCATCTCTACAGAAGCCCCCAAAGTTTAGAAAGGCTAACACACTTCCGGTGTTTAACCTTCACTAACCCCCACACTTAGGGTATCTACTGAGGTTTAATCTTCCCAAAATGTTTCACCAACTTAGTTAGATGCATTAGTACTGTTTTGAGTTCATTATTAAACCAATTCCACCTTTCTTAACACCTCTGGAAACCAGTTATACAGAAGCTACAATTTACCGAAATCTGAAACCACTATCTATATCTATCCCCTCGATTCTTGTTTCTAGTTAGTTCAACTGATATTTAATTCTTTGCCACAGCCTCTACCCAGCTGGTTATGGTGTAAACAATGTTTTAAGCTCAAAACTAATTCAATGAAGCACTCCCCCACCTTCTGCACTTAACTATACAGAAGCTACAACCGTTGAAAATCTGAGATCCAAGACAGAATTGGTGTATCTCTTCATCTTCTTATGTTAGTCCATCAATCTGTTTTTAATTCCTCCAACACCTCAATCCAACTAGATAAGTGTATTAGATAGACTTTAAGTTTACGAACTAGTCAACACAGTACCCTTATATCGCTTGTATATCGGTTATACTGGAGCAACAGATTATCCAAATCCGGAACAGCACTCTGGTGCAACTTCCATTTAACTTCTCTTCAAAAGGTTTATGACCCTCCCAGAGTGTATGCCAACTTAGGTAAGTGTTTTAGCCAAGATTTAAGTCCATTATTAAACCTCTACAACCTGTTAACAACTCTGTAACTCAACTATACAGAGAACAGACAGCAACGAAGAACTGAAATCCAATCTGATATCCTCACTTCTAATCCTTCTCTATACTTTTGAATTTTGACTTCCAGTTTCCCCAAAGTGTCAACACGCTTAGTTAGATGAGTTAGAAAGGCTTTAAGCTCATAACCCCCTCAACACAATCCCATGCTCATCCTCTGTCACTTGGTTGTATAGAAACTATTGCTTCAGAAAAACTGTAAAGCTGAAACAGAAACCCTCATATGGCTTTACTTATATCCTTCTTTTCTATGGCTTATCCCGACCTCCCAATTTATCCCAAGATACTTATTTACTTAGTTATGTGTTCTTGCTGTGTTTTAAACCCAAAACCACCTAGGAAGTCCCATTAAACTCACTGGTGCAGTCCTTATACTGAAACATAAATTTCAGAAAACTGAAACAAACAATCTGGTGTCCTCTCTTCTGTTGCTTTTATTTGTTCATAAATCTGCCTTTGAATTTCTCCTCAACCTGATAGCCCACCTAGTTAAGTGTATCACCAGTTTTTCATTTCGACATAGACCCAAATTAACAAGGTTACAAACCTGGAAGCCTTTTTACACAGAAAACAAAAAGAGGCTGAAACTGAACTTAGGCACTGTTGTAACTCATTTATGTTGTTTCGTTTTCTGTTACTTAAACCATTTCTTAACCTTCCCCAACTTATTTAGCTTCTTGGTTAGATGTCTTAGTATGATTTTAACTCAAAATATACTCACAGAAACATGGCTAATGCCACTGCAAACCATCCTACAGAGGCGACAGTGTTGCAGATTGAAGACTTGAGTTTTTCATTCCTTAATTTAGATCATCAGTCTGACTCCCAGTTTATCCTCAAGCACCTACCTACTTAGTTACGTGGTTTAGTAATGTTTTAAACTCCAAGACAACCCAAATAACCCTATGACTCCCACAGATACACCTTTATACTGAAACAAGAAAACTTGCAGAATCTGAAACTAATTCGGTTTATCCTCCTCTTATATTTCCTTCCTGTTTGTTCACAGCCTTGTCTTCTTTTTTTTGTTTATCGATCAGGCTTCTATTTCCCTCAATCTGTTTAGCTCCTTAATTAAGAGCTCTAACATAGTTTTTTTTTTATCCTCAGAAACAGACCCACGGTAACTTGCCAAAGCTGCTGAATGTCCCAATTCTGATAAGAACTGGAGCTATAAAACTGTTGTACAGGGTTGGCATATTTCTGCGGTTTCTTTTTGATAACTGATTTGGTTTCCGGTTTTCCCTTATTATCTAGTCACTTGATTACCTGTTTCCATACAGTTTTCAAACTTCAAAACAAACCCAGCGCACCATTAGTATTCCTAGAGTTTCTTTATACAGAACTGGTAAGTATTGCAAAAAAAACCTGAAACTGAAACGTGACACTGATGTCCATTTTTTTTCTGGTTGTTCTCGAGTCTGACTTTAACTCCCCCCCCCCCCTCCAAGTTGTTCTAGCTTCCTAATTGAGTGTTTTAATAAAATCTTAACCTCAGTCCAGCACAAAACAACAAGGGGCAACGCCTCTCAAAACTCCTCGTTTAAAAACTGTGGGACTGAAGGACAACCAGACCTGAACTGATGCTTGTTCTTTCTGTTGTTTTAAGTTGCTAACTGTGTTTTATTTATCTGTTTACTCTTTTTCCTAATCTCTCAGTTAGTTTACACTTAGCCCCACGTTGTATTATGTTTTTAGGTCAGTAACTAAGCAATCACCATCTTTTAGATTACTTCAGATAGATTAGTGTACAGATACGTACAGAGAGTTTCAGAACTTGACAACTACCCCGAGATCCCTTTTCTTACTTCTGTTCTAGTATGTCAGCTATCTCAATATAATTTAAACTTTAAACACCCCAGGCCATAAGGACTACACTCTGAACTTCCTCACCCACAGTCTGCAAATCTGAAAATAAAAACTAAGCAACATGGTCTGATCTTTTTTTCTTTCCTGTTTCGATCATGGCCCTAAACTTCTACTTCTAACTTTTCTTTTTCAGTCACTAGCGTAGTTCAGAGTTCTATCCAGGTTGTGAGTCCCAAAACAGCTTTGCTTATACCACAGGATCATCCGTATACTAACTGGTAGAAAAAGAAATACGAAACTGTAAACTGAAATGGAACTGCTATATCTTCTTCTGTTTTCCTTTCTACTGATGCATTAGTAGGAAACCTAGGTCCAGTTTCAGACCGAGTCAAAACACTTAATACCCTCTGTACCCAGCTATGCAGAAACAACAAACATCCCAGCACTGGCTATACCTGCACCCTCATATTTTTAACTTCCATTTTAATGTGTTGAGTGAGTTTCCCACACTCTCAGGTTAGTTTCTACCTAATCAGGTGTCTTAACGTAGGATTAATCCTCAGAACAGATTCACAACAATGTGGACACCAACTCTGTATTTTTTTTTATTATGCGCAAAGAGATCAGCTTTATAAACCTATACAGAATACTTGGGTGGTTTAATACCTTGGGTTTCCCTTTGTTGTGTGTGTAGCTTCTCCCTGAGCTACTCTTGGCAAATGTGGAACTCTCCGCTCATGCACTTTCGAACCTACTAAAGAGAGCACTCACGGTTTAGACTGGACAACATCAGAAGGAGAAAACAAGAGCTGGGGAAAACAGGAAACTGTTTAGAAGATATTACCTTCAGACTGAGTTTCAGGGAATATCGGGCCACCTTTACCCATGAGGTTTTACAACAAAGCCAAGAGGACTGCATGAGGATTTTTGCATGAAAGAAACAAGATGGGATTGGAGGGTTATTCTATGTTTGTGTCGGACATAACCAAACAGAGGGAAGACTTAAAACAAAAATCTGTTGCATGGCTCACCTTGCACTGATATTCCAACCAGAATGCTAATACTTTAGGAGTGGTCTTGCTACATTCGCTTGTCTGATTTTCAAAAGAGAGCCCAGGAGATTCCCAGGGGGCTTTTGACATGCTTAAGGAGTAGAGCTGCAAGCCGGTTTATGCATGACGAGAAGGAAAAAGTTGAGTGGGTGTGGTAGCTCTCTTCGGACAGAGGGAAAATAAGAGGGTGGAGCGTTTTGCTTCTGGACTCTAGTCGAGAACAAGGAGGAGATGAACAAGGTGTCACCAATTCATATGTTTCTTGATGGGGAGAGAGGCGTGGAGAGTGTTCTCCAGTTTAGAATTGTACAAGCCGCCATGGACGAGGAGGAATGGAAGATGGAGTAATGTCATGGGGTATGTATGCTCCTCGTTCCAGTTCGGGTTGCAGTTTCGACGTGAGCAAGGATACAGGTAGTGGCAGAGCATGTGGTTACCACGAATGATGGGCACTGGAAAATTGCAGAATTTGTCCCCGCAATCAAAAGGAGCAACAAGCTCGAGCAAAGTAAAAGTAGTAGCAGTTCTTGCTATCTCGAAAACGGTATTGGCATGGAGTTAGTAACTAGGAGTTAGTGCCATGCTTAAAAGAAGAAGAGGAAGGCTGTTTGGTGTTGGGTGTTGCTGTTTCACTCTTTTTGAACTCGGTGCAGAGGTAGTAGTGCAGTGCAGGTCGATGATTTGGACAAGGAAGGCACGATGGGGTTATGTTTGGTACCAATATGCATTATAACTATTGTATCAAGAGGTGCAGTATTACCACACTGAAAACGAGTACAGCTCAACCGGTTAAAGCGTTTAGAAAGATACGAAAGGTACCGAGTTTGAATCCCGACATGAGCGTTTTGTTCTTTTTCCTTCTTTTTTTTTTGTACCAACTATTTATGCCAATTTATATATAGATGCGATTATATAATATGTCGCGTTATAAGTTTTATACGTGACTAATTTATTAATTACGTTGTTAGTTATATATATACGTATATGTATATACTTGTCGCGTTTTGATTATATGTGCTTATGCGACATTATTATTTATTGTTTACAACGTTATAATATCGTAACGTTGCGTACATGTATTTTCGTGTTCGTACATATATAAGTACGTGACTATATTAATATGTAACGTTGTCCCGCTTTCGGACATGTATATACTAAATTTAATTGTTCATACATTATTTTATGTCCGAATTATATAACGCGATATTTTCGGATAATCTCCTCGTGTTTATGATTTTATTCATATGAGCTTATATTTGCGTATCACGTACCGATATGTATACGCGGTGTGGGTACCTGTTTGGATCTATATTCGAAATACCATAAGGTTTTATTGTAATTGTTGCACAAATTTTAATTTAAACTTCACTAAATTAAAGTGGTAATTACTTGGGGTATTTCACTTGGAGATTTTAGTATGCCTAGTTGGTCACGTGGGTGACTAACGGTGGTAACACCAAATATGTAAGAAATCCACTGCAGAGTTAATATAAGTGAATGGATGTTTATGAGGTAAGTATGGCTTTATGAGTTGGGGTGTTACAATTTTTGAACGGGGGAGCTTACTGACTTCGACCTACCTTGCAAGGTCGGTCAGACCTTAAAAAAAGAAGAAAGAGTGGAATTAGTAGTCCACCATTAGGAGGGTAATGATGATTAGTAAGTTAAGCATATAAGGACTTAAGGGATTAAGTTAAGTAAATGATTAAGTGTTTAGGATTTAAATTACAAGACTTAGTGGTTATTAGTTGGTGATCATAAGTGATTAAATAAGCTAGGTTAATTACAAGGAATTAACCACCCGATTCGATGAATATTTTAGGGTTTGAGTAAGAGGAACTCCGGAGGAGATTAGACAACCGAACGACCAACGGTGAACGGTATGGTTTTCTTGTAGCCTGCTTGCTAACGAGGTGTCCCTCGGCTTGTGTGCTATTTGTTTATGTGTTCCGACTAAACAAGATAAAGCATGCAACTGGTTTATTGTATTGTTGTGTATTGTTTGAACTAACACAACTTACCTTGAGAACTTACTAACAATGTTTAGTAAAGAATTGTGTGAGAATAAGGAACACTCCCTAATATTGTTTTATTAGTAACCGAAAGAGGTTAACTAACAAACATTGACTCTGAGACTTCTACTAACTAGAACTTGGGGGAGTGAGGAATCCGGAATGGTACCGGCACATGTGTATTGGGGGAGGTCGGTATCCTTATCAGATCCCGACTTCCAAATAGACTTGTCTTCGGACTCGTCGCCTAGAGTCGACATACAGACTCGGTCACCTCGATTTCTGTTCGAGGTGGGAGGCATTACTGAGATTGTGTGGTGGGATCTACCTAAATCCCAACTAATTCTAAAAATATTGTTTATGTAAACCAATGGAGCTGATAACTCATTGGTTATGGTTACTTTTGACCCGACAAGATAAACAATGAATTAAGGAGCAACCATTCTAATTAAAGAACGGTTGCCTTGTTTGAGATAAGATTTGAGGTAAGATTTGAGATAAGATTTGAGGTAAGATATGAGATAAGACTTGGACTCAGAATAAGAAAATCATAACCTAAGGAGTTAAAAGATTAACTCACTTATTGAGGGAACGCTTTTAAGTCGTTCCTTGCGTGTGAGCTATGTTTGCTCATATGTGGCTTATTGTTTATTGCACTTCTTACTTATGTCGTGTATCTAATCAACTTCATACTATCGACAATTAGTCGTCGTAGCCCCGTTAGCTTGGGGGCTATAAGAGAATCATACCAGCAAAGGTGCTGACCCCCTCGGGGGCAACTGTTTAAATTTTGCAGGTGAATGACAGAAGACGGTCGTCCTGAGAGTAGGATCGGGTAGAATTACTTCGGGTTCTTCTTTTAGTTATACGAGTTGTGCATGTATACTCGTTTAGTAATGGTATGAGATGTTAGTAAGATGTAATAGGATATGAAATAATTGTACTGAGGATATGTATTGGTTACGGTTAAGCATATATTGATGTTCGGTATATTCGGGTCCATCAGACCGTAGCTAGATCTTGGAGTATTTAGTAAGCCTAGTTAGTCACGTGGGTGACTAATGACGGTAACACCAATTGTTGTAAGAATTCAGCTACAATGTCGAGTTAAGTAAATGTAGGTTTATGAGATGACTATGTATTTATGAGTTGGGGTGTTACAGGTAACTTGTTTTTTTCAATCATTAATAGTGACTAGACTTGGCAATTCGGGTCACTCGGTTCGGGTTCAGTTTGGTTTGGTTCGGGTCAATTTGTAGATATTCACTATTTGGTTCGGTTCGGATCAGATCGGGTTATCTGGTTATAATTAGATTTAGTTGACTTCGGTTTGGTTGATTTTGGGTTCGGGTGTCTTCGGTTTGGGTTAGCCTCTACATGATTCGGTTTTTTCAGGTTATGGGTCAAATTCGGGTGACTTACTGTGTTATGCTTAATTGACAAAATTTTAAAGTACAAATTTAAGCAACCGTTGTAACTTGTATTGATTTTCATATTTGGATCCAAATTCTCTTAATATGGTGTTACTTTTGATGAAGATTGCTATTGTGTATTGGCTGGTTATACATAACAAATTGGATGACAATATTTTTAATATTAATTTTTAACTATAGATTTATTAATTCTATCGACCAAGTATAAATTTAAAATTTGGTGAATCAGTGGTCAATATTCGGTACTCGACACCCAGTCTATCCCTCTCAACGCCCGACGTTGTGCTTGTTCCTCCCGCCATCCCGCACCCGTCACACCCCACGTGCGTCCTGCGTCAGCGCCCGTCATCTCGAGTGAGTGTCGCACGCCCATAATAAACAGAAGGATAATGGAAGTTTGTCTAGTTTCATGTGTGGATTGGGTGAATTCGGTTCGGATCAATTCGGCGCGGGTCAATTCGGTTTGGGTCAATTCGGTTTGGGTCAATTCGGTTCAGGATGATTCGGGTATATCAAATTTTGGTTTGATTCGGTTTTGGTTTGGTTCGGTTAGGATTTTAGGGTCACATTTTGGGTCACGTCATTCGGTTTAACTTCGGGTTCGGATCGGTTGGATCGGGTCGGTTTTTCTGGGTCGGGTCACCTTTGCCGGTAATTACGATGTGTTTAAGTAGAGGTGTTATAGACTGTATTTTAAAAAAAATTTACTGCATAACCAAAAGTTGACTGCTAAACATAGGCGTTCTGCTTATTAATTATTTATTTTTACATTGTTTATGATTCTTTAATTAATGTTTTTTTTAATCTTTTTTTCATTCTTAGTTTTTACAATTGTATGCATTCTGATTCAGCTTGGAAAAAATTGGGGTTTACCTCTATTGATAAAGCTAGAAAATTCTATGTAGTGGTGGTAGTTCGGGTCAATGGGTTCGGGTTCGGTTCAGTTTGGTTCGGGTTGGATCGAGTCGGGTGAATTTAGTTTGTTTGAGTTGAGCTTGGTTTGTTAAATTTGTGGTCAGGTTGGATCGGTATGGGTGACTTTCAGTTTGGTTGACTTTCAGCTAGGGTGACTTCGGGTTGGGTAACTTTCGGTTCGGGTTATCCTCTGGGTTGTTTGGTTGTTTCGGGTCATTGGTCTGATTCAAGTCAATTATTCGGTAAATTCAGTTGATGACATTACATAATCAAGCAACTTAATAATCATGATATGTAAATTTGACTTCAATCAATCTCAACAAGAATAAATGCATATAAAAGATTAATTAAACAAATAATTATAATTTACATCATGTTATACATTTGTAACCAACTCTTAACTTAACATAATTATTGATGTAGTTTTTAGTCTATTTAGTAATTTCATTATTTTGAGATGAGTATAAATAAGGTATGTTTGTGAATAGATAACTTGTTTTTTCAAGCTATTAATAGTGACTACTTCAGTACCCCTCCTATTTGTGAGGGTAACGTGCCCTCTTCCTTAACCCAATTACAAATTGACATGTGGAACATTATATTGATATTATTTCTTATATTTTAAATATTGTTTTAATTTATTAACTCGTCCTTGAGTTAACTTACTTAAAGGACTTAATTGAAATAGAAACACTTTATTAAATATTAAGAAATTAGTAACTTCCCACCTTAATGTCATATACATCAATCATCTGTTTTTTTCTTCACCAACCTATTTAATAGAAGATTTTTTTGAAGAATATTAATAGAAGATTTTAGTTTAATACAGTTTTTGAAAAACTTAAGACTAAATTTACTAGTGATTATGTATTGTTGAAGAAAGATTTTATAAACAAAATATATACATTACTCTACGTTTTAGAAGAAGGTAAATGAATATAAACAATAAGTTAAATACATATTTATATTTGTTAACAAATAAAATAAAGAAAACACTAATCAAATTTTCGGTAACAAACCGTTGAACTTTTATTTTAAATAAATCTCTAATGGCTCAAAGATTATGTAATAACTATGCTTTTTTTCCCTTTGTTTTTCTACTTAACTGGATTTTTAATTGAACTCGATTTTTTGGAATTGATACCTAACTTTGCTTATAAATAATTTAACTTATGAGTTAATGAAGGTTATTTATTTTTCTTTTATAGGTTCTTCGCACATACTTAAAGCAAAAAATTTGTCTATAGACTGATTGATATTCATGTCTTTTTCTAGACTGAAACCCCATGATACTTTCATTGTAAACAGTATGGTATTTTAATGCTATGGTACTAAAGTTTTGGTATAATGGTAGTATTGTGGGGCATTGTTTAGCGTTGTATGATACAAATGCTAAATACTGATTTGTATTCAAAATAGAGATCTAGTATTGAACATTCTTTAATCCTCGTTATCTCCTATAATTAATGTAATATATTTTTTCGGGTTACATTGGATATATTCATTCGAGTCACACTGGATTTTGTTCGGGTTCGGTTCAGTTGGTTTTCGGTTGGTCTCAGTTTGGGTCACTTTGGATTTTAGGTCGTCGTAAGGGAGGATGACTTTGGTTCATATGGTTGTGGGTTGTGGTGTATTCCTGGTTTTACAATAATACGGCTTGGTTTGGTCCAGGTCGGTTTATTTCAGATTTTAGGTAATTTTTCAAGTTTTGGTTTCAGTTGAGATTTGGATTCAGATCGAATTGGTTCGATTCGGTTTTTCGGGTTCGGATCATTTTTGTCATGTCTAATTTTATGTACACTATTCCTGTCTGTATTAATTTTAAGATGAGGGTTATGTATAAAAACGCATCACAGACAAAATTTGTTGTGCTAGATATTGTTACGATGGAGATGGGTTTCAAAAAAACAATGCTATTATACAAAGAACGTGAAGATTCCGCCTAAGCTACGTATAAAAAGCTTATGGCTAATTCGGAACTGAGGTATAAGTTTATGGCAGAAGTGGACACACTTTGCATCCAGCTTAATGAGATGACTAAGATTCTGAAAACACTAAGGAGGCGTTTGTTTTGGGTAATCAGGAAAGAGAATCGGAATGATTCCCTTTCCTGCTGTTTGTTTTGTCAGTTTTTCCTATTTCAGGAAAGGGAAAGGGAATGAGATTACCCTAAAACCCTCTATCTTGATTCTCCACCCCTACTAGGGAATGGGATTCCCTTTCCCCAGGACATGTTGACTGGTGACATATGACCATTGACCGATGACTAATGACCATTGACCGGTGACCGGTGAATGTTGACCGGCAATTAGTGACAGTTGAAACGGCAGCCGACAACCGTTGACCGGTGGCCGTTGACCAATTATTTATTTAATTCCCACAGCACAAACAAACAACCAGAAAATCAAAGGAATACTTTTCCATTCCTCTTCATTCCTTCATGATTCCATTCTGTTTCCCGCTCGAAACAAACACCCCTAACTTTCAATTTAGCGTTGCTAATCGAGAGACAAGTATCTTTTTAGTTTTTGTTTTCATAATACTGTTTTTATGAGTACAATTTTGTTTTAATTAATGAGTTTTTTTGTTGGGATAACAATGAAGGTTAGGAAAATCCAACCATCGAAGGAAAAGGATTAGAAGCTTGGTTTAGGTAGGTTGCACAACTATTCAAAAAGGAAAAAGAGTCCTTTGTTGACAAAATTGTTTAAGATATTTTACTTAGTCCTACACTTGTATTTTTTGATGTTTTATATCCCTTCACCCTTTGACAATACAAATAGATTCAAACCGAGTTATTTGTTAGGCATATCTTCTTTCATGTAATGAAATCACACATTTTTTCTTGTGTCTTTTTGTCAATATATATGCATTAGCTCATTTTCATTTTTAAAACTAATTATATAAAATGTCTAAGTATGGTTTGCTTATTCTACGCACATGTCATCCAATGAAAAGGATGCACACATGTCATTCAACAAGTGGTCAAACGAAGTGTGTTGATGCCTCAAAATAAGATGACGTGCGATATAGCCAAATACTAATGTTAATGAAACGTGTTAACGAATTACAAGTAACAAGATAAACACAATTACGAGCGACAAGTTAACTAATTAACAGGTTAACCAACTGTAAGCGACAGATCATTAGTACAATCAAATATTTGTTATAAAGTTTTTGGTAATGACTTAACATCATTATCGTACTTGTTATTAGTCACAAGTATTTTGTTACCAAAGATAGTACTAAAGACTTAAATAATTGAGACTACAGTAACGGTATAACTGTTACAAAATCATATTTTTAATAACGATATAACGTTTAATAATGAACAAAAGTCGTTACAATAAATAAATTAATATTTAATTACGCCATCTCGTGCAACGACATGTAACGACTTTTGTTGTTACAATGAATTGAATTAGTAATGATTTTGATTTTTGATAACGATTTTTTGTTGTTACCAAAAAATCTATATTCTAGCACTGGTACGGCGCGAGGCAAAAGAGGCGGTTCAAACTGTCTAAAAACGACGGTTTTGAACCGTCTCTTATACCGTCATCGTCTATTAGAGATTATTTTAAACGACGGTTCGGAACCGTCGTTTAAGAGGATAGCAAGGCGCGCGTCTTGGTGACTTTAAAAGACGGTTATAATAAAACCGTCGTTTATAACCATGTTCCAGCGCGCGTAAAACGTCGTTTGTAGCCATGTTTCAGACGCGCGAAGTTTGCTATAAGAGACGGTTTTATGATAACCGTCTTTAAAATCGTAGTATATAACACGGTTCTTTACCATAACCGTCGTTTATAGACTTTTGGCGGTCGTGCCAATTTTAATATAAGCGACGGTTTCTTATGAACCGTCTTTTATAGTGTTTTTTAAAAAAAAATCTGTTTTTTTCTTTCCCTCTATAATCACAAATGATTACATCCACAAAACCAGGGTAATATAGCAGCATTCCCTCTGTACAACAATCATATTTCACCAAAATATGTAATGTGTGACATACTTCACACACAAATTGCCATTGCAATTTAAAAAGCTATAACAATGACAGCAGCAGCTAGCCCAACAGTTTAATCGATTTTTTTTACACTAGTTAAACAAAAAAAAAGGGGGGGTAAAACACATAATGACAGGACAGTCTTGTAGTCACCCTCTTTTTTGACCTCCCAGTGCTATCCATGATATCATTTTCCTCCTTTGAAACACTTGACGATAAACAAACACATCTGCTCTCTAACTAATTGTAGATCTCTGACGGAGTAAGTTTTGCCCGAGTTCTTGAAATGTTCTCGAACCTGTAGAGAACAAGATAAACAATATGTATGTAAAAACACATATTTATTTGTTTTAAACAAAATGATAGACAGATTTATAAAATGTATATGTAATGGAAAGTATAATTACCTCTTCATCTTTTGTGAGCTTCTCTATGTTTAAGACAATTTCCAACATGTATCGCATTACATAGTAACCACAACTCTTAGAGTCCATTTGCCTTGGACACTGACAAGTATATAGAAACAAAAACAAATAGTCAAAATAGCAAATTACGCCTAACACAATAATGATAAATAATTGTACCTCAAGATGAACAATTGAAAGGTTGTCAAACTGTTGAAAAACCGTCTTCATATAAGCACTGTTAAGTTCAAAAATTAAATCATTAATTCCGGTTCATCATATTATATAGACAAACAATATGTTGCATTCATTAACTAACACTTACGCTTTGAACAAGTCATCGATTTGCAACTCACGATACATTCGTAATGGGTCTAGCACAAGTAATTGTGATGTTGCTGTGGAGAACAGAAGGAGTACCCAATGGTTGCTACGATTGTAATTTTGAAAAGAGTTATCATATAATAATACAATAAGTCACAAACTTAACAAAACGAATTAAATGCAAGAGGGATAGTATTACGCACGTCTGATGGAAAAGGATCATCACGTATCTACTACTATTTTGAACAGCCTTCGTTAATCCATGCGACACATAGTTCCTGTATCCGGCCGGGTCTCTGTTTGCAGAATCTAGTGATGTTGTTTCAGGGCATAAGAATGTCACCAAATCTCCAATTTTTTTATGACGCAATCTAGCTTTCAGATACCTTCAACAAAAAATAATAATAATTAAAGGTGGAATAGCAAAACAAAAACATAACAAAGTAGTCCTTAAATGACATCAAAACCAAGTCCATCGAACTCTATCAAGTCGATTGGAAACTCCTCATCTCTGATACGTACAACAACACCTCGGTGGTAGCGGGCACACCTGATCCGCTCTTTCGACGGGAGAGTGACTAGGAAGTCAGGCCTCTCTTCACCGTCTAACCCCAGCCTCTTCGCAAAAGACAGCGAAATGAATGTATGTGAGGCTCCAGAGTCGAACAAGATCGATGCATCCACGCCATTGACTGGGAAGGTACCGGTGATGATTGTGCCGCTTTTGCCGGCTTCTGCTTCATTGCAGACACTCAGTATTCCTCTCGTTCCGAGTGCACAGCCTAATTAATTGGCAAACTTATAAGTATGTAGTAGCAACACGGTTCACATATTTCAAAACAACTCCACTTTATTCATTAACATTTTCTTTACACCATAAGTTGGTTTACACTGCTGACATAACTAACACATGATACATCCCCAACATACACTGGTTTAACACATTACAATATTACACAGGGCTAAAACTATCTGAAGGTCAAATTTAAACGTCCGGGTTTCATGTGTGTGGCATTGATCACTGTCGAAGGTGCGGTATTCAGTTTGATCTTCTTGATACCGTGGTATAACATCCTTGACTGCCCACCCATGATTAACACATCTCCTGATTTCAGTATCAACTTCTTTGCGAGGTCACCACGCTTCTGCTCGCCGTACATAAAAACTGCGGTATCACCAATGGACCAAGACACCACGGGTACTCCCTTACGTAGAGACTCGGGTGACTCGTCCTTATCTTGGTGTAAACCTAAACGTCCACCTTTCTGGTAGAAGTTCACAATACACAAATCTGCCTTTACACTTGGTATTGAATCGGATTCAACTTGCAGAGCAATCCCCACGGCGTGGTTAACAACCGCAAGGAACTCCTCAGGTATCATCGGTACAGTCGTTCCATTTTCAACTCGCTTGTCTTGATATGTCTTGGTGTAAGGATTCCAGTCCTTACCCATGCACATCATCTTCAATTTCATTTTTGACCCACTCGGGTATTCAGATGTGTAGAAACCTCCGGGTGCTGCTCCCAGTTCGTCGCATCGTCGGATGATGTGGATTTGTGCTTCCGGTGTCAGGTATCCATTTAAGAGTATCATACCTGGCTGGATGACCTGACATTGCTCCATTGGAAAGTCGGTGATGTTGATGGTGGTTTCTTCAGGGCTTGGTGGGGGCGGGATTGGATAGCAAATATTGAAGGTTCCTAGGTTTTCAATTTACCTATTTAGGTGACTTTCACATCATACTTTAATTCTTTACTCACATAGTAATACATTTAAACTCACTAACACGCATGCATGTAATACGGTATACAATCACTTATTTTGTTTCACGGTTTAGGCGGTACCTGGTCTAGAAGAGGGCTCTGGTGCCTCAGACCGGTCCACCACATTCAGGGCGGCCTTGTTGGATCCCGATCCCTTCCCTTTCTGGGCATCAGTATACTTCTGGTCGGTAGGTGGCTGATTAGCCGACTTCGGGCCTTCGGTAATCGCAACGGCCTTACCCTTCCACTGTCCCCTAGGCTTGTAGTTCCTGCCATTCGGGTTCTGGAAGCACTCGTAATCACGATGCCCCATCTTCTTGCAGAATCTGCACTGCACATCATTTCCCTTGCAGTCCTTGCCGGGGTGATCTCCGTTGCACCACTTACAGTAATAGTGGCGCTCCGGTCCAGGGCCCGTGCTAGCTGCCAACACATCACACATTCAGTACACACTTTCATTATAACATCACACACTTAAACTCATTATTCAGAATCAATTGGTTACCCTTGAATGGCTGAGAGTGCAGGGGCTTAGCCGCATAGGCATAAGTGGTGAGCTGCAATGGCTCCTCAGCAGTGGTGGTCTGGGTCTGGCCCTTGCCACCCTGTTGCTGTCTTTTCTGGGGCTGAGGGTATGGCATTTTCTTCTTTCCACCCCCAAACCCTTGCGTGCTTTGACCCTCGCTCGTGGCCTTGCGCTTAAGCGCATTCTCCTCGTCCCTAAGACGGACGGTGATCTCCACTATAGCAGCGGCATGATAGCACTCCTATTATTTAGGGTGTTAGTTATGCCCCGCAAAAATAACTCACAATCACGTTAACACATTGTACATACTTATTCACATCGCACTGTAGTTCTGTTACCTGCAAAGTAGTATATCCACTAGGCCCCATGCCATAGCGTAGGCGGTAGCTCAGTCCATTGTAGAAACGGTTCACTAGGATTCGGTCTGAGTAACCCAGATCCGGTAACAGGTGGATAAGTCCGATGAAGGCTGAGTAGTACTCATCTACCGACATCTTATCCCCTTGCCTCAGATTGTCCAGCTCTAGGCGCTTAGCCTCTTGCACATGTATCGGGTAGTACTTCGCTCGCAGCAGAGCCGTGTACTCCCTCCACTGAAAGGTCGGGTCAGCAACTCTGCCTTCCCTTACTAGCTTCCACCAGGTCTGTGCCGAACCCTTCAGGTAGTAAGCGGCAAGACGAACCTTGACCTCCTCGGGTACATTCAAGGTCTCGTAGGCGGTCTCCATCTCAGAGATGTACGCCTCCAGCTTACTAGGGTCGGTCTCCCCTCTGAATGACGGCGGTCTCAAATCAGCCAACGCCTTGACCCAGTTGGTCTCTCTTGGCGGTGGCGGTGGTTGAACTCCGGGCTGTTGCCCCTGCTGCACCGCAGCTACTAACTGTGGGACCATCTGGGTTACGGCGGCCGCAACAGCATCGGCCATAAGTTGCGCCGTAGGGTTCTCTCCCTGGTCCCCAGTTTCATCAGTACCGCGTCCACGGCCTCTACCACGTGGTCTACCTGACATCTGAATTCACACAAACATTTATTAGCAACATGCTTACACACTTATCGGTCCAACGGTTGTAGTGTCTTCCCGATTCCAAGGTATTTCCACACTTAGTTAGTGTTTAACCTATCCATAACTGTTCACTTTAGTAACTATTGCTAGATTTCCTAACTCAGTATTTACCTAAGCTCGGTATTCTAGTCATCAGAGCGATATTTCGCTCTGATACCACTTTTTGTAACACCCCTACTACGTACTTAATAATAACTGGAATCGCAGCGGAATATTAAACAACTAAACAATAACTAACGATTGGTGCTACAACGCCGTCAACCACCCACGTGGTTAACAAGGCTGAATAAATACAAGTTGTACCGGTCTGATGATCAGACTCCCGAGCATAGAACTAAAACCATAAGTACATACACACATAACCGAGTATTTAACTTACAACCCATAATTATACACTATCACTGTAAACTTCCATTGTGCACTGTCAACAACTGAAATACATATTGCCACGGGAGCACAGGCGCATCCGGGCCAACATCCAAAGGTACTCAAAGGTAAACTACATCCTGGGAACTAGAGCCACTCCGCTTCTTCGATCCTCATCCTGCAGTAAAAGAAATATGGATCCCCCGAGGGGGTCAGCAACCTTGGCTGGTATGGCTAACGCGCAGCCCATCGGCTACCGGGATACGCGCAACCAATTGTCATGATAACATGGCATTCATTTTACACAATAACATCATATATACATTAGCATAGCAAGAATATTGCATAGCAAACAGCTTCACACGTAACACACAAGAACAAATTCTTTTAGGAAACGAACCAACCAAATTAGATCACATTGAGAGCATAGAGGATGTTGCCATACTCACACTAAGCTCGTTACATAACTCGTCACCGTCATTTAGAATTGAACGGATAACTTAAACACCAGGCGTGTCGGATATAGTGATCCCAAGCACACCGAATAAACATAGTATGCCCCTGTGGCCCGACGTGAGTCAGTAAAATAGCCTTGGATAAGCTAAAGGGAAGATTGAAACCAAATTGGAAAACAACCTCAACATCAAAGAGAATCGAACCGGTAAATGACATCGACTCCCATACTCACACGCGTGGCCGGAACTACCGGACTCCTCACTTCCCGTTAGCACTTATAGAAGCACAACATTGCAACACAATACACAGATCACAATCAAGTGTTTAAGTCTTGTTAGACACACACAAGGGAAATGAGTCACATCTCAACAACATAATAATATGAACAACTGTAAACTCGTTACATGACTTAAGTCTTACAAAGTCATAAACACACAGAAAACAAACAACACACAAGCCGGTGTAAACCGGTAGGCAACAGACTACAAGAAAAACCATACCTGGCCCTTGCTTCGACTGGTTCCCACCTTGAGAGAATCCTAAACACATTTAGTAACGTCGGTCAATTAACGCACAAGACCCAAGTCCCGGACCTAAATCCATGTATAACTCTCGGCCTATTTTGCACCTCTGGTCCGGGACATGACCATGACTTAGGTCCCGGACCCAACCTACAGAATCGACGTACTTGTAATTTTTCAAGTCCTGCTACGTAAGTTCTTTACACCCATCATATGTATAAACTCCCAGTACACTCTTATACTCAAAACTTCACCAAATATACACCACATAACAACATAGTGCACAATTTAAATTGCATAGCACTTAGGCTCTTAAAATGCGTAAATCTTAAACACTGAATTTCCCACAATATATTTGCCTTTCACCTGCAAATACCACAACAATACATATGTCCTTTACTAGTCTCCTTGAGAACATTTTTCTAAGTCATTTACCATTGGCTCTTTAGGTAGTTTCAATAGACAACGTAAGTTCATTTCCAAAGGAATTTTAAGCTATTTTTGGTTAACATAAAACATGGAGGAAACACCATTTTTCTTTGAGTTTCCTTACCTTGAAGCAAAGGAGAACAATAATATATGAAAAGATGAACTCAAGCTCCTTCCATGGAGATTCCTCTTGGCACCAAAATGGAGCTCTTGAAGATTTGAAAGGACTAAGTTGAAGAGCTTGATGAGACTAAGAGATCGGTGGTCTTAGTTTTTGATTTGGACAAGTGAGCTAGAAGTTACAAGGATTTGAAGTTGTATGTTGGTGGTGTGCTGGTTCGAACGTGAAAGAGAGCAGGGAAGGGGATGGCTACGTGAGACAGCAAGAGGAAATGAAGGAATGAAGAGAATCACTGATTGTAGTTGCTTTTGAAGATATTAATTACGTAAAGCAAATAGTGCTTTTTCAATTACTCACTTATTTACTCAATCAGTTAGCAAGGGTGGTGACTCACCACATGCAAAACCGGCCCCCATTAAACATAAGGGGTTAATTAGTCTTTATTGCTCAATTAAATTACTTATCTTAACATATGTTACAAACTAGCTTATTTAGTTACTATTCATAAAAAAACAAGGCACCTAGAAGTGAAATTTTGATTTCCCATTGATTTAAACTTCCAAATGTGATACTAAGTAGTACACATATTAATTAAAGAGTAATGATGGACATTTAGCCATTAAAAACTCATTTACAAGACAATTTTTCGAAAACGTGCTTTAAGACTCCTTAAAATACATTTTGCGTTTTAACTTGTTTTCAAGCTCGGTTTTCTTTGGTAATTGATTTAATAGGCTCATTAATATACAAGTAAGGTCTTGGTAAGTTCATTAAGCCCTAACCAAGATTATCCAAGCTTAGAGCATACTTTTGTCCTTATTGTTTAGGCAATTAATGTATTTACTATTTATTAAATTGTTTACTAATGTTTCTGAGACTCTTTTTTTTTAGTCTTAATTAATTATTTAATGTTTAAACAACTTATTAAGGTTTGGGGTATTTCAATCTACCCCCTTAAAAGAACTTTGTCCCCAAAGTTCATACTTCCCACATATCTTACATTCTAAAACATGGGAATCACTTATGAAACAATGCTTCCATAACAACATCAACAACATACTTACATAATATCGGACACAAGGTCCTAACAACATAACATCACTCAGACACCACGGTCTGTAACATAACAATATGAAAACATGACATAAACAACAACATAGACAATGTATTCAAATACATGCCGTACACTCCTAACCGAAACGGCTCTACCCCCTTAAAAAGGGGTACGCCCCGTACCCTATACATACAAACACTAAGAAGTAAACAACAACGGGTACTTCGCCTTCATTTTATCTTCCCGCTCCCAAGTGGCCTCCTCGACGTCCTGGTTAGACCAGAGGACCTTCACCAGTCGTACAGACTTATGGCGAGTGTCTCGAGTCTTAGTATCCAGAATCCGTACGGGAGTCTCCACTGATCGCATGGTCGGCTCTAAGGTTAGCCTTTCAGGCTGAAGTACATGAGACGGATGAGACATATATTTCTTCAATTGGGACACATGGAATACATCATGTACCTTGCCCAGCTCAGCGGGTAAATCAAGTCTATAAGCTACTGGTCCTATCCGCTCCGTCACAACATAAGGCCCCACATATTTTGGGCTTAACTTGCCTTTCTGGCCAAAACGAAACACTCCCTTCATGGGGGATACTCTAAGAAACACCTGATCGCCCACGGCGAACTTCAGGTCACGTCTGCGCACATCAGCGTACGTCTTCTATCTATCCTGAGCTGCTTTCATGTTAGCCCGGATCTGGCGAACTTCTGCCTGAACTTGTTCCAGATACTCTGGTCCTATAATGACCGTCTCACTCGACTCATCCCAGCATAATGGCGTGCGGCATGGTCTACCGTACAAAGCCTGGAAGGGAGACATCTTGATCGAAGCATGATAACTATTGTTGTAACTAAACTCGATCAGATGTAACTTATCAATCCAGCTGGTCTGAAAGTCAAGTGCACATGCACGTAACATATCCTCAAGTGTCTGGATAGTGCGCTCACTCTGACCATCTGTCTGTGGGTGAAACGCCGTACTCAATTTCAGCTCGGTACCCAGTGCTTCTCGTGTGGATCTCCAATACCTCGATAAGAATCTGGTATCTCTGTCAGATACAATCGTTTTCGGTACTCCATGATGTCTTACAATTTCTCTGTCGAAGAGCTCTGCAAGTCTTGCCACTTTCCAGGTGTCCTTCATCGGTATGAATCGGGCCACCTTGGTCAGTCGGTCAACAACAACCCAAATCATATTCAGACCTCCCCTGTAGGCGGAAGCCCTACTACAAAGTCCATAGAAATGTCATGGAACTTCCACTCAGGCACTGGCATTGGCTGCACCATACCACCAGGCCGTCGGTGCTCAAACTTGACCTTCTGGCAAGTGAGACACCTCAACACATAATCATTCACATCCTTTTTCATTCCAGCCCACCAGAAATAACGTTTCATACCTTTATACATCTTTGAAGCTCCGGGGTGAATCGATGTCGTAGAACAATGGGATTCACTCAGTATGCGCTCCTTCAGCTCAGCGCTACTCCTCGGAATACACAGTCGGCCATTAAGCCTAATCAAGTCATCGTCATGGAGTCTGAAGTCATACTTCTGACCCTCAAATGTATCATCAATAAGTTTCTGTCTAATCTCCATCATGTACTGATCCGTCATCTGAGCACTCCGCACCTCTTCAACCAAGCTAGTATGAGAGACCAGCGAATGGAGAGAGTGTGCTCGGCGACTCAGTGCGTCAGCTACCACATTTGCTTTCCCCTCTTTGTACTGCAAGTTAATGTCATAATCGTTTAAAAACTCAACCCACCTTCTTTGTCTCATGTTCAACTCCTTCTGAGTGAACAAGTACTTTAAACTCTTGTGGTCGGAATATATTGTCACGTTTACCCCATACAAATGATGTCGCCATATCTTCAGTGCGAAGACAATGGCACCCAATTCTAAATCGTGGGTAGGGTAGTTCTCTTCGTGTTTCTTCAGCTGTCGGGAGGCGTATGCTACGACCTTCCCGTGTTGCATCAACACACAACCCATACCCCTTACCTGTCGCAATAGACCTCAAATCATCTGGTCGGTTGGACTGTCAGGACTGCAGATGTAGCTTTCTTCAAAGAAATCTCACAGTCTTCTGTCCACTCGAATGGAGCCTTTTTCACAAGGAAGATCATTCGAGACACTGGAGAATTCACAAATCCTATAATATCCTGCAACTGACTATAGATATTCGGTGCCTGCTTGGCCTAGGCCAGGTGCGGACTGTCTCGGCCATCAACACGGTCATCTAGAAGATCAACATGACCAACAAAGAAAACTTAACAAACTTGCACAAAATTCACACTTAGAAAATTTCGCGTACAACTGATTCTTTCTCAATGTCTGTAACACATTTCTCAGGTGACTTTCATGCTCACCTCTTGATTTCGAATACACAAGTATGTCATCGATGAAGACTACCACTGACTTGTCCAACTGATCTTGGAACAAGCGGTTCATTAGGTCCATAAACTTAGCTGGTGCATTGGATAAACCAAACGGCATAACCGTAAACTCATAATGTCCATATCTGGTTCTGAATGCTGTTTTCTCAATATCACTGTCCTTAACGGCAATCTGATGATAACCAGATCGTAGATCTATCTTGGAGAACACTGATGCTCCTCTCAACTGATCAAATAAGTCGTCGATGCGTGGTAAAGGATAACGGTTCTTCACCGTAACTGCATTCAGCTCTCGATAGTCAATACAAAGGCGGAGGCTACCGTCCTTCTTCTTCACGAAGAGGACCGGCGCTCCCCATGGTGAAACGCTAGGGCGAATAAATCCCTTGTCAAGTAGGTCTCTCAGCTGCTCCTTGAGCTCAATCATCTCTGCTGGAGCCATACGATAGGGCGCCTTCGCTATTGGTCCGGTGCCCGGAACCAAATCAATCTCAAACTCAACTTCCCGTGCTGGCGGCATGCCCGGCAGTTCCTTAGGAAATACATCAGGAAACTCCGACACTACCGGCACATCTGGGCTAAACTCTGGGTCTCTCTCTATGTCCTGGACATAGCAGAGGTATACATCATTCCCTCGTCGTAGTTCATTATACATAGCCATGGCGGTGATGATCTGAGTCGAAGGCTCCCTGGGCCTCTGGCGGTATGATATAGTAACCCCAGACGGACTCCGAAGAAGCAGTCGATGCTCGGCACACGGGATTCTGCCCTTGTACCGCTCCAACCAGTTCATCCCGATAATCACATCAAAACCAAGTCCATCGAACTCTATCAAGTCGATTGGAAACTCCTCATCTCTGATTCGTACAACAACACCTCGGTGGTAGCGGGCACACCTGATCCGCTCTTTCGACGGGAGAGTGACTAGGAAGTCAGGCATCTCTTCACCGTCTAACCCCAGCCTCTTCGCAAAAGACAGCGAAATGAATGTATGTGAGGCTCCAGAGTCGAACAAGATCGATGCATCCACGCCATTGACTGGGAAGGTACCGGTGAGGATTGTGCCGCTTTTGCCGGCTTCTGCTTCATTGCAGACACTCAGTATTCCTCCCGTTCCGAGTGCACAGCCTAATTAATTGGCAAACTTATAAGTATGTAGTAGCAACACGGTTCACATATTTCAAAACAACTCCACTTTATTCATTAACATTTTCTTTACACCATAAGTTGGTTTACACTGCTGACATAACTAACACATGATACATCCCCAACATACACTGGTTTAACACATTACAATATTACACAGGGCTAAAACTGTCTGAAGGTCAAATTTAAACGTCCGGGTTTCATGTGTGTGGCATTGATCACTGTCGAAGGTGCGGTATTCAGTTTGATCTTTTGATACCGTGGTATAACATCCTTGACTGCCACCCATGATTAACACATCTCCTGATTTCAGTATCAACTTCTTTGCGAGGTCACCACGCTTCTGCTCGCCGTACATAAAAACTGCGGTATCACCAATGGACCAAGACACCACGGGTACTCCCTTACGTAGAGACTCGGGTGACTCGTCCTTATCTTGGTGTAAACCTAAACGTCCACCTTTCTGGTAGAAGTTCACAATACACAAATCTGCCTTACACTTGGTATTGAATCGGATTCAACTTGCTGAGCAATCCCCACGGCGTGGTTAACAACCGCAAGGAACTCCTCAGGTATCATCGGTACAGTCGTTCCATTTTCAACTCGCTTGTCTTGATATGTCTTGGTGTAAGGATTCCAGTCCTTACCCATGCACATCATCTTCAATTTCATTTTTGACCCACTCGGGTATTCGGGTGTGTAGAAACCTCCTGGTGCTGCTCCCAGTTCGTCGCATCGTCGGATGATGTGGATTTGTGCTTCCGGTGTCAGGTATCCATTTAAGAGTATCATACCTGGCTGGATGACCTGACATTGCTCCATTGGAAAGTCGGTGATGTTGATGGTGGTTTCTTCAGGGCTTGGTGTGGGCGGGATTGGATAGCAAATATTGAAGGTTCCTAGGTTTTCAATTACCTATTTAGGTGACTTTCACATCATACTTTAATTCTTTACTCACATAGTAATACATTTAAACTCACTAACACGCATGCATGTAATGCGGTATACAATCACTTATTTTGTTTCACGGTTTAGGCGGTACCTGGTCTAGAAGAGGGCTCTGGTGCCTCAGACCGGTCCACCACATTCAGGGCGGCCTTGTTGGATCCCGATCCCTTCCCTTTCTGGGCATCAGTATATTCTTGGTCGGTAGGTGGCTGATTAGCCGACTTCGGGCCTTCGGTAATCGCAACGGCCTTACCCTTCCACTGTCCCTAGGCTTGTAGTTCCTGCCATTCGGGTTCTGGAAGCACTCGTAATCACGATGCCCCATCTTCTTGCAGAATCTGCACTGCACATCATTTCCCTTGCAGTCCTTGCCGGGGGGTGATCTCCGTTGCACCACTTACAGTAATAGTGGCGCTCCGGTCCAGAGCCCGTGCTAGCTGCCAACACATCACACATTCAGTACACACTTTTCATTATAACATCACACACTTAAACTCATTATTCAGAATTAATTGGTTACCCTTGAATGGCTGAGAGCGCAGGGGCTTAGCCGCATAGGCATAGGTGGTGAGCTGCAGTGGCTCCTCAGCAGTGGTGGTCTGAGCCTGGCCCTTGCCACCCTGTTGCTGTCCTTTCTGGGGTTGAGGGTATGGCTTTTTCTTCTTTCCACCCCAAACCCTTGCGTGCTTTGACCCTCGCTCGTGGCCTTGCGCTTAAGCGCATTCTCCTCGTCCCTAAGACGGACAGTGATCTCCACTATTGCAGCGGCATGATAGCACTCCTATCATTTAGGGTGTTAGTTATGCCCCGCAAAAATAACTCACAATCACATTAACACATTGTACATACTTATTCACATCGCACTGTAGTTCTATTACCTGCAAAGTAGTATATCCACTAGGCCCCATGCCATAGCGTAGGCGGTAGCTCAGTCCGTTGTAGAAACGGTTCACTAGGATTCGGTCTGAGTAACCCAGATCCGGTAACAGGTGGATAAGTCCGATGAAGGCTGAGTAGTACTCATCTACCGACATCTTATCCCCTTGCCTCAGATTGTCCAGCTCTAGGCGCTTAGCCTCTTGCACATGTATCGGGTAGTACTTCGCTCGCAGCAGAGCCGTGTACTCCCTCCAACTGAAAGGTCGGGTCAGCAACTCTGCCTTCCCTTACTAGCTTCCACCAGGTCTGTGCCGAACCCTTCAGGTAGTAAGCGGCAAGACGAACCTTGACCTCCTCAGGCACATTCAAGGTCTCGTAGGCGGTCTCCATCTCAGAGATGTACGCCTCCAGCTTACTAGGGTCGGTCTCCCCTCCGAATGACGGCGGTCTCAAATCAGCAAACGCCTTGACCCGTTGGTCTCTCTTGGCGGTGGCGGTGGTTGAACTCCGGCTGTTGCCCCTGCTGCACCGCAGCTACTAACTGTGGGACCATCTGGGTTATGGCGGCCACAACAGTATCGGCCATAAGTTGCGCCGTAGGGTTCTCTCCCTGGTCCCCAGTTTCATCAGTACTGCGTCCGCGGCCTCTACCACGTGGTCTACCTGACATCTGAATTCACACAAACATTTATTAGCAACATGCTTACACACTTATCGGTCCAACGGTTGTAGTGTCTTCCCGATTCCAAGGTATTTCCACACTTAGTTAGTGTTTAACCTATCCATAACTGTTCACTTTAGTAACTATTGCTAGATTTCCTAACTCGGTATTTACCTAAGCTCGGTATTCTAGTCATCAGAGCGATACTTCGCTCTGATACCACTTTTTGTAACACCCCTACTACGTACTTAATAATAACTGGAATCGCAGCGGAATTAAACAACTAAACAATAACTAACGATTGGTGCTACAACGCCGTCAACCACCCACGTGGTTAACAAGGCTGAATAATTACAAGTTGTACCGGTCTGATGATCAGACTCCCGAGCATAGAACTAAAACCATAAGTACATACACACATAACCGAGTATTTAACTTACAACCCATAATTATACACTATCACTGTAAACTTCCATTGTGCACTGTCAACAACTGAAATCATATTGCCACGGGAGCACAGGCGCATCCCGGGCAACATCCAAAGGTACTCAAAGGTAAACTACATCCTGGGAACTAGAGCCACTCCGCTTCTTCGATCCTCATCCTGCAGTAAAAGAAATATGGATCCCCCGAGGGGGTCAGCAACCCTTGGCTGGTATGGCTAACGCGCAGCCCATCGGCTACCGGATACGCGCAACCAATTGTCATGATAACATGGCATTCATTTTACACAATAACATCATATACTTAGCATAGCAAGAATATTGCATAGCAAACAGCTTCACACGTAACACACAAGAACGAATTCTTTTAGGAAACGAACCAACCAAGTTAGATCACATTGAGAGCATAGAGGATGTTGCCATACTCACACTAAGCTCGTTACATAACTCGTCACCGTCATTTAGAATTGAACGGATAACTTAAACACCAGGCGTGTCGGATATAGTGATCCCAAGCACACCGAATAAACATAGTATGCCCCTGTGGCCCGACGTGAGTCAGTAAAATAGCCTTGGATAAGCTAAAGGGAAGATTGAAACCAAATTGGAAAACAACCTCAACTACAAAGAGAATCGAACTGGTAAATGACATCGACTCCCATACTCACACACGCGTGGCCGGAACTACCGGACTCCTCACTTCCCCGTTAGCACTTATTAGAAGCACAACATTGCAACACAATACACAGATCACAATCAAGTGTTTAAGTCTTGTTAGACACACACAAGGGAAATGAGTCACATCTCAACAACATAATAATATGAACAACTGTAAACTCGTTACATGACTTAAGTCTTACAAAGTCATAAACACACAGAAAACAAACAACACACAAGCCGGTGTAAACCGGTAGGCAACAGACTGCAAGAAAACCATACCTTGGCCCTTGCTTCGACTGGTTCCCACCTTGAGAGAATCCTAAACACATTTAGTAACGTCGGTCAATTAACGCACTAGTCCACTGTTAACATTATTACTTCACATTTCTAGTTATCTCATTTCCACATTTTGTTTTAATTTCTCATCTTTAAAATGTTCTATAACACTCCTAACATGACCTACATAACTCTATAACATCACCTCTAACTTATCCCATCTTTAGTCATCGTTTAATAACCTAGAACCAAATTTATAAAGTGGTCCGGACTTGGTCCCTAACTTAGGTCCCGGACCTACACTTGGCAATCTTCTCGGTCTCTTTTAATGGGGTGGTCCAGGACTTCATACAGGTCCTAAGTCCCGGACCATTCTAGGCAAAATCTCTCGGGTAATTTTAAGGGGTTGGTCCGGGTCCTTGTACAAGACCCAAGTCCCGGACCTAAATCCATGTATAACTCTCGGCCTATTTTGCACCTCTGGTCCGGGACATGACCCATGACTTAGGTCCCGGACCCAACCTACAGAATCGACGTACTTGTAATTTTTCAAGTCCTGCTACGTAAGTTCTTTACACCCATCATATGTATAAACTTCCCAGTACACTCTTATACTCAAAACTTCACCAAATATACACCATAACAACATAGTGCACAATTTAAATTGCATAGCACTTAGGCTCTTAAAATGCGTAAATCTTAAACACTGAATTTCCCACAATATATTTACCTTTCACCTGCAAATACACAGCAATACATATGTCCTTTACTAGTCTCCTTGAGAACATTTTTCTAAGTCATTTACCATTGGCTCTTTAGGTATTTTCAATAGACAACGTAAGTTCATTTCCAAAGGAATTTTAAGCTATTTTTGGTTAACATAAAACATGGAGGAAACACCATTTTTCTTGAGTTTCCTTACCTTGAAGCAAAGGAGAACAATAATATATGAAAAGATGCTCAAGCTCCTTCCATGGAGATTCCTCTTGGCACCAAAATGGAGCTCTTGAAGATTTGAAAGGACTAAGTTGAAGAGCTTGATGAGACTAAGAGATCGGTGGTCTTAGTTTTTGATTTGGACAAGTGAGCTAGAAGTTACAAGGATTTGAAGTTGTATGTTGGTGGTGTGCTGGTTCGATTGTGAAAGAGCAGGGAAGGGGATGGCTACGTGAGACAGCAAGAGGAAATGAAGGAATGAAGAGAATCACTGATTGTAGTTGCTTTTGAAGATATTAATTACGTAAAGCAAATAGTGCTTTTTCAATTACTCACTTATTTACTCAATCAGTTAGCAAGGGTGGTGACTCACCACATGCAAAACCGGCCCCCATTAAACATAAGGGGTTAATTAGTCTTTATTGCTCAATTAAATTACTTATCTTAACATATGTTACAAACTAGCTTATTTAGTTACTATTCATAAAAAAACAAAGCACCTAGAAGTGAAATTTTTGATTTCCCATTGATTTAAACTTCCAAATGTGATACTAAGTAGTACACATATTAATTAAAGAGTAATGATGGACATTTAGCCATTAAAAACTCATTTACAAGACAATTTTTCGAAAACGTGCTTTAAGACTCCTTAAAACACATTTTGCGTTTTAACTTGTTTTCAAGCTCGGTTTTCTTTGGTAATTGATTTAATAGGCTCATTAATATACAAGTAAGGTCTTGGTAAGTTCATTAAGCCCTAACCAAGATTATTCCAAGCTTAGAGCATACTTTGTCCTTATTGCCTTTTAGGCAATTAATTGTATTTACTATTTATTAAATTGTTTACTAATGTTTCTGAGACTCTTTTTAGTCTTAATAATTTATTATTTAATGTTTAAACAACTTATTAAGGTTTGGGGTATTTCATAAATTTATTTTCGAATGTAAGAAACTAAAAGTAACACTTACAGGGAATATGCTTGGATGATAGATATATTCAACAAATCTCTACACAGCATCTCTTTGATGTCCTCAAAATTTATTATTGTTCTTTGATCCACTTCGTAATGGAAAAGCCACTCAGGTAACAACACTGACACGCTAGTCATATGCAGACTCTTTTCCAATATCAGTTCATACAGCATCTTCTCATACTTCGCGAAATGCTTGGTCACAAAGGGGGGACACACAAACTTCTTTCGCTGAGCTTCAGTAGTTACCTCTGTCTGCATAGGTTCTTTCCCCTTGGATTTCTGGTTGCCCTCAGCCAACTGTGTGTTGTCTCGATCAACATCCATTGATTGGTTGATCTCTTCATCACGGTTTCCCAGTCTTCTCGTTGATCAGGGATCTACCCAATCATATATAATACAAAGAACAAAGAAGTTAAAACAATGTATACATTAAAGGGAAAACAATTCATAAAAGATTTAGACATACCTCATCAGTGATGACAATAAAACCGACTGGCCATGGTACAATTGCACCCTTCCCATCAAATAGTGTCACTTTGCCATCAATATCCATGGGAAGAAAAGCATTCTCAAATCCATCAATGATGGTCTGCAGGATTACTCTAGCATAGAATGGGGGAAGACGCTTGAGATTAATCAATGTAGTTGATGCTGATTGTAGCACAGTACCGTATGCAGCATCAACAGGATAACCATCAAGCGTGATTTGCAGACGACATGTTTTTTGTTCCTAAAATAAGTAAAATTACAATTTAAATGTGAATAAGGCTAGTATTTTTTACAGTCATTCATTTACCATGACGAACAAGATTAATAGAGACATACTAACCTTCAGATTAGCAAACGGATACGGATCAGAAGGGGCGGTACAACTAGATGAAGAAGTCGGTCGGGTTAGATCAGTTTGTTGGTTTCGTCCTCCCAAAGCCTTTGAAACAACCTCATTCACCCCCGATCTACAAGTGCAGACACCTCATGCTCGGTCAGACTTTTGGAGGTGGACTTTTCAAAAACAAATTTCTGACGCACTTGTCCCCCGAAACCCCTAACCCTTCCAGGATGATCCTTTAATCCAAGAAGTTGATTCAGCGGATCATTTTGACTTGGTGGAGCAAATATATCTATCTCCCCTCGCTGGGAGGCTTCAGCCTAGTAAGATGATCCAAAAAATAAGCAATAAGTTATAAATTGTAAAAAATAAACTATTAAACACAACTGTTATTATTGAACAAGTTAAACACTTACAATCTGTGCAGCCAACTCTGCTGTCTCTGGTCGCGGGTGTACTATCTTCCCATCCTTATCTACTTTTGAGTGACCCAAAACGTAGAGCTGAACTCGGTTGGCTTCATACACAGTGTCGATGGGAACTTCAATGCCATCATCATTCTTTTTTGTGAGCAAACCGGCATCTTTCCACTTGGGAATGCTACCAGTGTATCCCTTCCGGCCCATATACTGCTGAAATCTATTTTTTCCTCGGTTTGCCCTTGCTTTTTCTTGAACCTCCTATTAATACAAATCATTAAATGAAAGTATTAAAACAATATACACACATATTAAAGTTGGTGTTATTAAAATTTAGATTCAAACTTAAATTTAATAGGCATATACCTTGAATTGCTCCGTCGTGTGAAACTCCTCGAACTCTTTCCATTCTTCCTGTGATCATGCCATCATAAAATATCCATGGTGGCACATCACGCGATTTCCTAATCCAATTCGCCACCAAGAAAGATCTGAACTGCCTCGCCCGTCCAGCTATGAGTGAAAGAACCGTCGCCCGCGCTTCATCTGGTATCTTGTACCGTTGTTGTACTTGCTGCCACATTGATTCTTTCACTTGCTCGTCCTCGTGTTTCCAATATTTATTAATTGAGCAACGGGACTTCGCAAGATTTCCTAACATGCTTGCGAACTCAGCTTGACAGTCTCCCCAGGCTCTGAAGTATTTATCCCAAACTAGATTAATTTCTTTCTTCAACCTCACCCCTCTGCTCGGCCCCCTACCCCTTCGTTTGTTTGACGGTTTCTCTGTCTGGGGCTGCTGCTGTGACTGCTGCTGGGTACGCTCAGGTGGCTGCTGCTGTGCTGCTGCTGTGCTGCTGTGTGTCTGCTGTTGGCTGCTGCTGTGTTTGCTGCTGTGTGCTGCTGTGGCTGCTGCTTGTTTGCTGCTGTGGGAGATTTTCTAGCTCATCACAATAAAAGTCTAGCTCATCCATATCGATGTCCATTTTGATTCCTGCATGCAATATAAATAGAAGATTTAGTTAATTAACAAGTAAATGAAAGTAAGAAATTATAAATACGAAAACAAAACTATCAATAATAGTAGACATAAATACAAAAAAAACTATCAAAAAATGAAGATATAAGCTCACATTAATCAATCCACATTCCTTCGCCATGGTCAGACCGCACAAAATTTGTAACATGGTCCAACTCTGGTAATTGAATCGAAAGGCTTGGTATTTCATCTTGCATGTCGTATTCATCCTCATCGACCACACCATCCACACCAACTATTCCTCTTTTTCCTTGAAGTACAAAGGACCATCTAGGATTAGATTGGTCAGAAATGTAATATACCTGTTTCGCCTTAGTTGCAACAACAAACGGCTCAACTGTGGGTGTTGCACCACTAAGATGAACTAGTTTCATACCATGTTTCTCCTCACGGTAACCATTTCTGTTGTCAATCCAGTTGCAACGAAACAACAAGTCTCATATGCGGTGTAATCTAGAACCCAAATATCTTGTACAACACCGTAATATGATTGTTTCAACTCCACTGGATTTTGACCCATACCTGTGACATTATGTACATACTCTGGTAAGCAACCACATTGATGCCACTGTTTTGATTCATTGATTTTTGATCTTGCCGTTCCGTATAAAAAGTGTAGCCATTTACGTCATACCCTTCGTATGAAACAACGTCAAGATTAGGACCAAGTGCCAACGTCTTCACTAATGCAGGCACTGTAGTTGACTGGTTCGAAAAAACTTTATCCTTGAACCATTTCACAAACGTTTTATTCTGCTCCTTTTTTAGTCTAATGTCACTCATTGTTGGATTTTGTGCTCTGAGCAGAGTCAGGTGCATTTCAAAATACGGTTCTACAATTTCAAGGTGACTCAGCACAACTAAGTGAGCTTTGTTAAGGGTTTCAATATCAATTCTCTTCATTTTTCTCCCAACGGTACCGTGTCCCTGGAGTCTTCCTTCATGTCTAGATCTAGGAAGACCAATGGATTCAACATCTTCCAGATAGTGAGTACAAAAATCAACAACTTCCTCTGTTATATATCCCTCTATAATACTTCCTTCAGGACGACGACGATTCTTCATTTTTCTCTTCAATATACCCATGTACCTTTCAAAAGGATACATATAACGAAGATATACAGGTCCACACTCTTTAATCTCTCTGACCAAATGAACCAATAAATGAACCATGATGTCGAAGAATGAAGGAGGAAAATACATCTCCAACTGACACATCGTGACAACAAGAACAACTTGTAATTTGTCTAGATTATCCACATCGTGAACTTTAGCAGATACTGCTTTGAGAAACACGCAAAGGTTGGTGATTGCGTTTCTCACCGCATCAGGTAGGATCCCATGAATTGCAACGGCTAAAAAGTCTTGCATTAACACATGATAATCATGGGATTTCATTCCAACTAATTTTAGATCAGACATTGAAATAAGATTTCTTATGTTAGACGAATACCCTGATGGCACCTTGACACTAGTAGAAAAAAGATTTTTAATGATGACGTTTAAACCACGGTTAAATGGGAAACCGTGGTTTAAAGTTTATAAACCACGGTTATGATAGCAACTGTCATTTAAAATACACACCAGAGTGCATATACCACGGTTTTCGGAGAACCGTCGTATATAGGTTACTTATATACCACGGTTTTTAGGCCAACCGTGGTATATAGTACACGCCAGAGTCTATATACCATGGTTCTTGGAGAACCGTCGTATATAGGGTTTCTATATACCACGGTTTAGTTAAAACCGTCATTTTTAGTCGTGGTCACAAAACTTTAAATGACGGTTCCTTGTTAGAACCGTGGTATATAGTCTCCGCGGGAATTCAAATTTTCGCCGAAAATTAACGCGGCTCTTTCTCTTTCTCTTATTATATATATTTTCTATTCACTCTTTTACAACCTACACTGTCGAACAAGGATGCTCTGCAACTCTTCTCATTCTTCTTCTTCTTCTTCTTCTGCGCCTCTGTAATTTTTTCAACCCACAGGCGAACATGCATGCTCTTCGCCATACTGGAAAACAAGGAACACATGCTGCGGCTCTGTAATTTTTTCAAACCTAACCGGTGAACAAGGACATGCTGCGCCTCTGTAATTTTGTGCAACCCTAACCGGCGCTTCGCCCTCTCTCATTCTCTTTCACGGTAATTTTGCAACCTACCGACAAACAAGGAACATAATGTAACTTCACTAATTTTTTTAGCAACCCTAATACACAAACAAGTAACATACATGTTTTGGCCTGTTCATTCTCTTCTGTTTGCGGAGAAATTACATTGAAGGCGGTGGCGTTTAATCACCGGCGAACTGGGAAAAAAACACAGACTACAAACCACGGTTTTACATATAACCGTGGTTTATTGTTGATTATTATAGACTTTATACCACGGTTTTAAGTAAAAACGTCATTTATAATGCACTATATACCACGGTTCAGACTCCCAACCGTGGTATAAAGTTAGTGAATGCTCGTGGGAGAAGGGGTCTTAAACGACGGTTTCGACAAACCGTGGTTTTTTCGCTTACTTTAAACCACGGTTATGAACCGTCGTTTATCTCAATTTGTGAATATACGACGCGAGCATAAACCACGGTTCCTAACCGTGGTATATACGCAAAATAACCGTGGTTAAAAACATTTTTTCCACTAGTGTGATATTGTGGAGGATATTGCATAGACTATGCTTCTCCTGTTTAGACAATGTGTGACATGCAGGAGGCAAGAACGTGCGTTTCCCACGTTCTTGTGGCCAAAGATCTTCCCTTATTTTCAAATCAATCAAATCTTTTCTCCCCTTTATGTGATCTTTGGTCTTGCCTGGTATGTTCAAGAGGGTTCCGATAACACTTTCTCGACATTTTTTTTTTTTTCGACATGCATTGCATCAATACAATGTCTGACATCTAAATGTTGCCAATACTCAAGTTCCCAAAAGATTGACTTTTTTTCCATACACTTTTCTCGGTGTTTCTTGTCGAAGGACCAAAGTTGTTGACAATATTTTGCACCTTTTTATACACCTCTGAACCTGGTAAAGGAGGACGAGACACACTGTGATCAGTCTTTCCGTCAAACTCAATCGACATCTTGCGATATTTGTGGCCCTTTGGAAGCATTTTTCGATGACCCATGTAAACATTCTTACCACTATGTTTCAAGCGGATATTTGATGTATGCTCACCACAAATAGGACATGCACATGCACCTTTGACTGTGTAACCAGAAAGATTACCATACACAGGAAAGTCATTGATTGTGCAATATAACATAGCACGCAAGTTAAAATTCTCTTTCCCAAATGAGTCATATACCATGACCCCTTCATTCCACAAGAGTTGTAGGTCATCTATCAATGGTTGTAGAAAAACATCTATTTTGTTGCCCGGTTGTTTTGGACCAGATATCAAAAGTGACAACATAATGTGTCTAGGTTTCATACACAACCAAGGGGGAAGATTGTAGATCATCAATAATACCGGCCACGTGCTGTGTATGCTACTCAATGTACCGTAAGGGTTCATCCCATCAGTACACAGACCGAGTCTCAAGTTTCTTGGATCGCTAGCAAACTGAGGAAATTTCATGTCAATGTTTTTCCACTGGGACGCATCAGCCGGATGTCTCAACTTTCCATCATTTTTTTGTGAGTCGAATGCCACCTTAGATTCTCCGCATCTTTATCAACTGCAAATAGACGCTTCAATCGTGGTATTATGGGCAAATACCACAACACTTTAGCAGGGGATTTATCCTTATGACGACCAGTGCATTCATTTTGGTTTTTCCTCGCATAACGTGATTCCCCACATTCTGGACATCTATCAGCAAATTCATTATCCTTCCAGTACAAAATGCAACCAGATGGACAAGCGTGGATCTTTTTGTACCCCATACCCATTGGACACATCAATTTTTTTGCTTCATAAGTCGATGTTGGTAAAACATTATCCTTTGGTAGTATGGTCTTCATCATCTGTAAGAGAGCACTGAAACTCACATCACTCCAACCAAATTTCGATTTTAGATTGAAGAGTTTCAAGACTGCGCTCAATTTACTCAATTCTGTAGGATCACACCCCGAATACAGCGGTGTTTTGGATGAATCCAGCAAAGTCTCATAGGTGTCTGGCCTATTGTAAAACTCTTGTTCAACATCTTCCAGCATTGCAGCAATGTCATCGTAATCTGGTTCATTGTCTACTATGTCGTGGTCATCGACCACAATTGTTTGATTATCTTCAACTTCCTCTTGTTCATTACACATGACATCTACCGCCCTTTGACCATGCCACCGGACTATATCTTCATAGTCTTTTGTAAAACCACGACGAATCAAATGTTCCTTTATTTTTTCTATCCCTCGATACTTCAAATAGTTTCTGCAGTCTACACAAGGGCAAAATATGTAACCCTTATTGGCAGGAGTCAGATTATCGACCAAAACATTGCAAAATTTGTCAACTCCCTCAAGAAACTTGTTATCCAAATTTCCGCTGTACATCCATGAGTTTGCCATCTGATATCCTTTAAAATATTGTTTAGCGCCACATGTGAAAAACCAAGGGCAAATTGAAGAATTAATAAAGCAATAATCACGGCAAAAGAATTGTTGTGATGAAGACGAGGATATGGACTGTTAAGTTTGTTGACTTTGCATCTTTGTCAGTCACGACGAGGATGAACAAAAGGAAGTCTACTTCATTGTGGAGGGGAATAAGGCGTTCAATGGAAGGTGGGAAGATAAAATGTTATATTTACAAGCTATTCTTTGAATGATAGAAACTAAAGGAGAGAAGATAAAATGTTATATTTGCAAGCTATGCCTTATTAATACTAAATAGTAAAAAGATATATATTTCGAGTGTATTCAAGTATAGAATGAACAGTTTTCAGCCCTTATTGGGACTGTCGAAGATTTTACCCTATTGGGTATATCCTGGACGGGTAATTAACTATATATGTTGCATAAGCATATATTACTTAAGGAAAACATTTTAAATGTACCTTATTCGATGCAGATGATAAGCGTAATAGTTTGGTGATGAACAATTGTGAGAAATCCAATCAGATTAACTCTGTTTAAGAAAATAGAAAGTAACAGTACAAAAAATTGTAACTACAATTGTAGTGCAAATGTGATAGTCAAAACATAATAATGCAAACAGCAAAAACAGAGGCGAAGTAGTGCGTTTTAAGAAGGTAAAAATTATTGTAACATACCTTAAAAATGCAGGAGTACAATGGTCAAATTTTCAGAAGTGAAAAAGAGCAGCAGTTTTCCAGCAGCAGTTCTTCATCAACAGTAAATTAGGAGCAAATCAGCAACAAATAAGAATAGCATTAACAAATCATCAAGTGCAGGTAAAAATCAAAAGATAGAAAATTTCACAAGAAAATTTCGGCATGGTCTCCCCTGTTTTTCTTTGTTTTCCCGGTTCTAAGAACCTCCACAACTTCTCTCAATAGGATACCATTCAACTCATCAAGCGCATCACTAGCAATTGCAACCAAATAATCTAGTAGCTTAGGCAATTAAGGATCAAAATTGGGCGCACGAGCTTCCGGTATCTTCCATAATGCAACATTAAATGTACCTTATTCAGCAGCCCGTGAGAATATATGCCACAGAGAAGATGCAGCAGCCCGGTGATTATTATCACTGTAGAGGAGGGTCAAAATAAGAGAATGAGATTGCAGAGCTTGTGTGTATTCTTAACTGAAGCTGAAAAGGACTGAAAAAATTACCAATGGTTGCTACGAACACATATCTGATCGCTCACGTACTTGACTGGTTAATCGTACCTGAATGCTGCATTACCGTATACAAAACAAGTCATAAGCCCTATTACTATTTAGTCCATCATGTATCATCAACTTGTAGATTAATAAGCACCAATCAAGATGAGTAGGAGGTATGTTCTGTATGTACTTTCTTAATGTTTGATAGTGAGATTGAATGTAAAGTTTATCTTTCATAATAAAATAGGATACTTACATCCACTTGATGGATTCGGTTGAGTAAGTGTAATTAGTGAAGGACATATTTTATAAAACGTGGATTAATACTCTTCAACTATTCATAAAACCATAAAACTACAATAATATGATCACCCGACAACCCATTTATTGTTTCCCCTAAACATCAATATATTAACCCATTAACAACTCGGGTTAATAAGCTATTGAACAATACCTCCTATCTTAATGTTTTCCAACAGCAGTTCTTCATCAACAGTAAATTAGGAGCAAATCAGCAACAAATAAGAATAGCATTAACAAATCATCAAGTGCAGGTAAAAATCAAAAGATAGAAAATTTCACAAGAAAATTTCGGCATGGTCTCCCCTGTTTTTCTTTGTTTTCCCGGTTCTAAGAACCTCCACAACTTCTCTCAATAGGATACTATTCAACTCATCAAGTGCATCACTAGCAATTGCAACCAAATAATCTAGTAGCTTAGGCAATTAAGGATCAAAATTGGGCGCACGAGCTTCCGGTATCTTCCATAATGCAACATTAAATGTACCTTATTCAGCAGCCCGGTGAGAATATATGCCACAGAGAAGATGCAGCAGCCCGGTGATTATTATCACTGTAGAGTAAGTGTAATTAGTGAAGGACATATTTTATAAAACGTGGATTAATACTCTTCAACTATTCATAAAACCATAAAACTACAATAATATGATCACCCGACAACCCATTTATTGTTTCCCCTAAACATCAATATATTAACCCATTAACAACTCGGGTTAATAAGCTGTTGAACTATACCTCCTATCTTCCCGTTTAAACATTTTAACAAACACCTAATCTGCACTCAATAGACAATTAAACCCGTAGATTCTAAGCAACCATCATTAACAACAATAATAATAATAATCAATCGCAAACCTTATTGCTAACCACTTACATAGAAGTGAGAAGAAACTCTTTCCCAACAGAATATGTATTTGTTGTAGTCACATTTATTTATCGCTACAGAGGCGCACCAACATGAAGATAATCCATTAACAAGCACTACAATCTGCTCCATTGAAACCACATCAGCTGCTCTTGAAGTCAATTCTCAACTCAGCCTATTTTTCTTTTCTATCAATTATTGAAATACCCCAAACTTAGATATGGTGTTTAAACGATAAACCAAGATATAAGAAGGCTAAATAATGCCTTAGAAACATTAAGAAACATTTCTAATCAAAGAAAATATAAGGAAACACCAAAAAGAGCAGTTTAAGTAAAAACGTGCTCTAAGCTTGGAGAGACATGGGAGAGTACCCAAATATTGTTCTAAGACCTTAGTAATATCCTAATGGTCATTTTAAGTCAATTACCAAAGAAAACCAAGCTTGAAAACAAGTTAAAATACAAAATGTGCTTTAAGGAGTCTTAAAGCACGTTTTTGAAAAATTGTCTTGTAAATGTGTTTTGAATGGCTAAATGTCCATCATTACTCTTTAATTAATATGTGTACTATATAGTATCACATTTGGAGGTCTATATCAATGGGAAATCAAAAATTTCACAACAATGTGCCTTGTTTTTGATGAATAGTGAAATTAAGCTAGTTTATAACATAAGTCTATATAAGTGAGACATTTGGTCAACAAAGACTTAATTACCCTCATTAATAAAAGGGGGCCGGTTTCTTAGGAGGTGAGTCATCACCCACATGAGTCATTAAGCAAATAAGAGAGCAAATGAGAGTTATAAAGTAAAAACACTATTCACCTTTTACATAAATATCACTTTATTAGTTCTCTCTCCTCACTTCTTCATTCTTCTTTGCTTTCCCACGGTTTGAACTGCTCTCTTTCTCTTCTCCATTCACGTAGAGCTTGACCCCCATGAAAGCTCCACCTTCTCTTGCACACATCTTGCTCATTTTAGCTCCAAATCCAAAACAAAATACATATTCTTCTTAGTTAACTCAAGCTCCTTCTTTCTATCTTTTCAAAACTTCAAGAGCTTCATTTTGGTGCCAAGTCAAACCACCATTAGAGGAGGAAATTCAAGTTTGGAGACTCCATTGGCATCTCCATTCTCTTAAGGTAAAGAAAGTGTAAGAAAATCTAGGTTTCCACCATTTTCTTCACATAACCGAAAATATATACTCATGGGACTCCATGTTTATGCCTTGTTCTAGCTTGTTTCTACTGTTCAAAGGAGAGAGGAGGTCCTTCTTGCTTCACATCCAAGTTTGTCTTGAGAAACCAAGGTAAAACAATCACATTAATACCTTAAAACATATTTTTAAACCTAGGGTTTGTTCCTTAGGGTTAATGTGTTATCTAGTACTCATTGGAGTCATTGGATATTGGTTAGAACATTGGCAAGGGGAATCACATTGGTGACCGAGATTGAACAAAGAGAACCTAAGGAGAAAAGCTTTTAAGCTTGTGAGAAAACAAGGTAAACTACTTACCTTAAGGTGTTTTGTTGTTTAAGGGAATGAGGTGTGGGTATATGATGAGTTTAGTGTAGAGTTTATATTGGGAAGGTTATATAAAACCTAGGAGAAACAATGACTATACTTGTGAACTTGTGACTAAGGAGCACATGAGAAAAAGAGATAGTTAAGAATGTTAAGGTGAAGTACAAGAAGCATTCTATTTCAATGGGAGCCTTGTTGAGTGTATTTGCAGGTTGAAGGCATATATATGTGGAAATTCAGTGGTTAAGATTATTGTCATTTAAGGGCCTAAGTGCCAAGCATTTTAAGTTTGAGCACTATTTGATGATGTGGTGAAGTTTTAGTGAAAATTGTGTGATAAGTGTTGTGATAGGAATTTGTGTGGTATTGGTTGTTTGATGGAGAAAAACCATGTGTTAGGAAGTACTATATACTAGAGAACCTATGGCAAAAATTTAAAGGAGAGTTTAAGTGTTTAAGATATCCTAAGGGAATTTAATGACTAAGAAAGTACTAGGATGTTCTAGATATTGTCTTGGTGAAGAAGGGTGAAGTTAGGGTGTTTTAATGACTTATAATGACTTAGGTATCACCATGAAGGATTTATGAATCAAGAGAATGTATTTGAGTATTTAGAACTTAGGTAAAAGTTGGTAAGCAACTAGGAAGGAAGTTTAGGTTGTGAAGGAACTTTAAGTAGATGCATAAAAGAGTTTTAGAAGGAGAAAGATGCTTGGGAGATGATGTTAAGATAAGGAGAAAACATTTTGGGATAGTAGTTATCATAGGTGAGAAACACCATTTTGAAACCTAGTACAAAATGTTGTAAGTGTTAAGGAAATTCACAAAGAAATAAGTAAAGGCTTAAGGAATTAGAAAATGAGTTTCATGAATGTTGTATGTGGATATAAGGGTACCAAATGTTGTTAGGAAGCATTAAGAGGCTTTAGGAGAAGATACTATAAGGGTTGGAGGCTTTGGAGGAATTTGGTTAAGTGTTTAAAGGCTTAGAAATTGAGTATAATGGCACGTCCGAACTTCCGTCCGAACTTGGAAGCTCGGACATGCCCTGTTATGCTTACAGTTTTCTGGATTTTAGGTAGTGTCCGAACTACCGTCCGAATTTGGAAGTTCGGACGCACCTGTTATTTCTTAGGGATTATCCTCGAACTATGTCCGAACTTGGGAAGTCCGGACACATGTTCGGACGTATGGATTTCTGGTTAGGATTTTCCTCGACTCATGTCCGAACTTCCGAAGTCCGGACACAAGTTCGGACATGTGTCTGATTTCTGTCTAAAGTCACGGCTTGTGTCCGAACTTGGAAGTCCGGACACAAGTTCGGACAGGCCACTGTATGGACCAAAAACCTTGTTTAAGGTTAGGAAATGATGGGGATAATTAGGTATGGATGTTATGAGATTGTTAAGGACTTGTTTGGTGGGTGTGATGGTCATTAAGTGGGAGAGTAAGTGTAATAAATAATGAGGAGATGATGTACTTAAGAGTCAAGTTAAAGACCATAAGGCTTAGTGAAAAGCAATGGGTAAAAGTTGATGTCTAGGAAAGTTAAGTAATTCTATTGAGTTGGATTGATAATGACCTAAAACTGAATCAATGTTCTAGGCTTTGTGAATTGGGACTTGGAAGGAGATAAACCAAACGATCGTCGACGGTGAACGGTACAATCCTTTTCGTGACCTGCTTGCTAACGAGGTGTCCCTCGGCTTGTGTGCTATCTGTTTATTTGCTATGACTAAAACAAGATAAAGCATGCAACCGGTTATATTGTTCTCGTTGTGATTGTGTTATATTTACACTAACCCGCGAGGCTTGAGATTGTTACTAACCAAGTTTAGTACTTACTGAGTTAAGAATAAGAGTTAAGTTGATGGTTGTTGGTTAATGCCCGATAAGGCTTAGCTAGGACTTGGTGTTTAAGATGTCTACTAACTGGAACTTGAGTGAGGAAACCCGGGACCGATCTCCGGTCATGCATGCTAAGGAAAAAGGGGGACGGTATCTGAATCAGATCCGCCCTCCGCTTAAGGACTTGTCTTCGGACTTGTAGTAGCCTAGGGCCGGTTGCCGGCTCAGCTACGCTGGACTCCCGTCCAGAGTAGGTGGCATTAAGATGGTGCGGTGGGATCACCTAAATCCCAGGTTCGAATTAAGCTACAACCAATCCCTTCCAGGAAAGGTTTGTATACTGAGATTAAGATTGAGACTGAGATTAAGATTAAGGTAAGGTAAGGAACTGAGATTAAGGAAATGAGGACTAAGGAGGGGGTTACTAACCTACTTGATAAGGGAACGCTTGAGTCGTTCATTGTTTGTGAACTATACATGTTCATCTGTGGTTATTGTTATTGCACTTCATATTATGCTTGTGTATGTATCAATTTCCATGCTATCGACAATTAGTCGTCGTAGCCCTTGCTGTGGGGCCATGAGAGGGTGTACCAGCATTCGTGCGACCCCTCGGGGGCTATTTTTACACTTGCAGTAAGAGGCCCATGAGGACGCACTACGAGAGTAGGAGCGGTTAGACTTAGGAGGGGACATTTATTTTGAATTCGGGTTGCGCCTGTGCACCCGACTGTTTATATTAAATTGTTGTAAGTTTGAGATTACGTTGAGATACTAGTACTCGGTTGGTTGTGGGAGTGTATGTTAATGTTTTGAGTTGGATAAGTATTTTGGTTAAGTGTTGTATATATTAAGCCGGTATATTCTAACGATCACCGTGGCAAGGTCCAGGTGTTGTTTATTTCCGCTGCGACGTTTTCGATTGAGTGTTCAGATTGCGATAACCACGATAGGCTTTGGATGGGGTGTTACAATTATGAACAGCAAGAATATAATGCTGATGTTTTTTTTTTTTCTTGAAACAGCAAGACTTCTACTGCATATAATACTTAATCAATTAGCTTCTAACGTTGACAGTAGCTCAAGGGAAGGGGAATTCTTCACTGTTATATAAATTACATTCCAGCCTGAATTTTGACGTTGGTACAACCATGTCAATATGATCATTCAGATTCTGTTTACATTAGTACAAAAGCAAAATTACCTAGAATGTCCACATGTACCATAAAACTTTCTTTAATTACTTAAATGTTCTTAATTGCTGAATATAAACGCTAAGCACTTAATTCACTACACTAAACTTTCGGTGAACTAATACCAAGACTAAATTAATCACCTTGTTTTCTGTTTTGTCAGAAGTTAGTCTCCCACCATCATACAACTTCAGATGCATTATAATCAAATTTATAATAAAATTATGAAGAAATTTTTTGAAGACAGACGCATCAACAAGGGACAATTTTAGCCCTGATCGGTTGATGAAGAGAGGGCACAGCAACAAGGCTAGCTAGCAGAGAAAGAGGGGGCGACAAGTATATTACCGGTTCAGTGAGCAACAATGGCGGAAGACAGCGAGCAGAGAAAGAGAGGGGGCGACGCGCGGTGGTGTTAGGCGCAGCGGCTAGAGTGGAGACGAAGGGGCAGCGACTGGATGAGGAGTAGGCAGCAACGGTGGTGGAGTTGAAGTTGATGGGCACCAGGAATATAGGCGGAAGACGAGCACAGAGAGGGAGGTGAAGGTTCGACTGAGAGAGCTACGGTGCGGGGGTTCGACTGAGGAAATTAATTAGGGCAGGCGAAATTAATTAGGGCGGGCGAAATTGATTTAGTCTTTTAGGCGTTTTAAAAGACGGTTTCTTCAAATCGTCGTTTATTATGCGTTTTAAAAGACGGTTTATACGAAACCGTCGTTTAAGATCTATTACCGCCGAACACTTCACACTTTTAAACGACGGTTGACCCCAAACCGTCGTTTATTATGGGTTTTAAAAGACGGTTTATACAAAACCGTCGTTTAAGATCTATTACCGCCGAAAGCTTCACACTTTTAAACGACGGTTGACCCCAAACCGTCGTTTATTAGTCGTTTAAAACGACGGTTTATAATAGCCGTCTTTAAAACTTAACCGCGCGCACAAAAAATTAAAATTTAAGACGGTTTTGTGTAGAACCGTCTCTTATAAGCCGTCATTTTTGATATTTTTTCTACCAGTGTAGTAGTGGGTTATGCAACTAAAGTGACATATTAACTAATTACAAGTGACATGCTAACCAATTATAATGAAATGTTAACAAATTTTACAAACATAAACAATTAGTTTTTGAAGTCAATTTGCTATAATGATTTAGTTTTTCTTTTTTAGTCAATTTGTTGCAAAGATTCATAGTTTATGTACATAAGCCATTACAGTCCCTGCTTTCAAGTACCTAAACGCATTTCTAAGATAACCCAAAGAAAACATTACGCATTAATAAATCAACAACACATACGCACTCATTTATATTCTCATCAGAGTTTCAAAATCAGCTAACTTTCCAAGCATCTATATAGAACAAATTTTCATCCTTTTTTTTTACTAAGAGCTTTCCCCTTTGTGTCTTATCTTATCTGGTCTATCTATTTCTCGCATATCACCTAAAAGTCAACCAAATGCGCATAGAAAGTTAAATAGGCATAGGTATACAAAATTAATGAGAGTTTTCTTTTGAGCATCAATGATCAAACTACACTAATATGTATCCCATTTATCCATTGTAACACAACAATAACATGGAACCAGAGTTCATGATGTGTTTCTTATTTATTGATCTGGTCCACCGGAAAAGTTGTTCATATTCAAGCTGTCATTAGTTGTACCTCAACGATAAATAGAGGTCAGACACTCAACAATATTGAATATAGGCATCAGCGTGCGTGATAGAAAATGTGAAGATCAACATCGAAAGATAGAGAAGAATGAAGGCAAAGGAAAACAGTTTGTTATTCGTGTATATGTTGTACAAAACCTAATGATCAGATTGCTAATTATATACTGTTACAACCGTATATCTCTTTGTAAAGGATAAAAAATGTAATTAGCAAAATGTTAACTAACTAAAGCTTTATCTGTAAATATCTAAGGGAATAAAAATGAAATTATGTAATTTGAGATGTGGGTTTAAGTATTATGCTGGGCTAGAGTATTATTAGTCCAATACCCCCCTCAAGCCGTAGGCAAGCGAAGTTGCCAAGGCTTGACGTGTTATTAGCACGTATGCCGATGCGTAAAAGCTGTTCCTTGTACTTAACACCCGGCAAGACTTTAGTCATCATATCAGCAAGTTGCTTAAAAGTATGAGTGTAGGTGATATCGACGAGACCTTGTTGAATTTTCTCCCGTACGAAATGACAATCAATTTCGATGTGTTTGGTACATTCATGGAAAACTGGATTGCGGGCTATATATATAGCAGACTGATTGTCACACTTGACCAGTAAGGGTGTTATATGTTGAACATCAAGCTCATGCAGCAAACGTGCAAGCCATGTCAACTCCGTTGTAACACGCCGCAATGAGCGGTATTCTGCTTCAGCACTAGAAAGAGACACCGAGCCTTGCTTTTTAGTCTTCCAAGAGATAGGACTATCTCCTAGAAAAATAAAATAACCTGACACAGATTTTCTTGTGTTTGAACACGCAGCCTAATCAGAATCGCAGTATGCGATAAGGTCAAGATCAGGACTTGGACCTTTGGCAAGGACTATTCCATAATTCAGGGTTCCTTTGATGTAACGGAGTGCATGCATGGCTGCCTCCATATGAATGTCACTTAGGTTTTGCATGAATTGACTAAGGACTTGAACTATAAAATTGATGTCTGATCTTGAGTTTGTCAAATAGTTAAGTTTACCTACCAACCATCTGTAAACTGTGGGATCAGCGAGAGGGGTCCCATCAGGAACCATTAGGAACACGCAGCTGCTTGCCCATGACCTGAAATACCCCGAATAATTACTACCTTAATTAACAAGGATTAAATTAAATCATGAGCAATTATTGCTATAAATATTATGGTATAAAATATATATAGTCCAAAAGGGACATTAGATTATACATTAATCTCTAACTAAAGAGAAAATATAACTAAGGAGAAATAAACTCCTAAAATTAATATCACATGAAACATATTAATACATGTGTTAAATATCACCAATATTCCATTATAAATTATATAAATATTTTTTTATATATCCTAAAAAAATTATTGACACAAATATATACTCATATATATAAGCTAAGTTACAAAAAAAAAAATATAAGTCACCACCTAACACATGACTATAGTTACATATGTAGAAATTATGTTACAGTATTAACTAATAATGAGAATGTTTGAATTCCCTCCAAATACAAGCCGATTACCTGCAGTGGTAATAAAAAAAATAAATAAATAGACCATCATTAGACATGTTAATTTAATAATAAAGTAGAAACAAAAAAACAAGTACATTAATTAGAACATCAATTACCTTACTTTCCTTACCTTTTTCCTTATCTGGGTTGCTATTCGCAGTACAAAATTACTAATCACCGCAGTACAAAATTTTTTTAATTCATACTGACGTTGTACACATGTAATGATGTCGTGTTGTAACTTTTGTTTTTTTTTTAAAAATAATTTCTTTAGCGTAAACAGTAAAAAACACTCTGATTGTTACAAAACATTATAAACCCGTATTAATTGCGTCAATATGATTTTAATTGTGAATCCACGTAATTTGGACGACATTTTACGTTATGTTTGACTAAATTACAAACATTGGTACATATTCAGAATGTCGTACTCAATTCATAGTTAAAAACACCAATTTCGGGTGAAAAATGCTCTAATTGTAATAAAAGACGTTAAACCCTTTTTAATCGCATTTAAACGTTATAATTGTGACTCCACATAATTTAATGACATTTTATGTTGTGTTTGACTAAATTACAAACATTGTTACACTTTCAGAACGTTGTATTGAAATCGCAGTTGAAAACGTCAATTTCGGGTAAAAAACGCTCGTACTATATATAGCCTAACCTTCCTTGGATTATTCATTTCTCACTTCCTCACTCTCTCTCCTCTATCTCTCTTAAGGATGAAGCTCTCTTCTGACTGCTGGAGCCGCCACCGGAGCCGCCACCCGCCGCCGCCAACCACCGCCGGAAAATTTTCTGGTGAGTTTTTTGATTTTTTTTTTTTTTGCAACTTATAGATTTGGGTGTCCTGAGTATGAATTTGGTGTTATTTTTTTGAAATTCAACATCATTTGAGCTAGATCTAGCATGAAAAATTCGAAAAATTCAAAAAAAAATAATAAAAAAAAGGGAAGGCTGGGTCGAGTACTGTGGCTGCTCGGTTTCTTGGTGGGCGAGCAGCGCCTCTGCTCTACCGGGAGCCATGCGAGGAGGCCTGCTGCTCGGGTTGGAGGAGAGCGAGGACCGGAGCAGCTCGTACCGGATGCAGGCGAGGAGCGCTGCTGCTCGGCCTATGTGCGCGGGCGCCCGACGGTTGGTGCGAGGAGTACCGCTTCTCGGTGCGGAGACATCGAGCACCTGCCTACTCGCCGCACTGGATGTGTAGAGGAGCCGCGGTCCTCGACTTGGAGACGGCGAGTAGCAGTGCTACTCGACCCAGTTTAATTTTTTTTTGAATGCTTTTTTAAATGTATTAATTTGTTTATTTATGTATTATAATATTGTGAATGATTTTAAAATGTTTTAATTTGTTTTTTTTGTATTATAATATTGTGAATGATTTTTATGTTTTAATTTGTTTTTTTTTGTATTATAATATTTGTGAATGGATTTTTTAATGTTTTAATTTGTTTTTTTTAAATTCTAACTAATATTGTGAATGATTTATAAATGTTTGAATTTTTTTTTGAATGTTGTGATGATATGATTATAAATTTTTGAATTTTTATGTTATGAATGAGGAATATACTGTGTGATATTCGTATGCAGTGATGGATCGTCTGAAAAAAGCAGTGACATGTCACGAAGAGGAAATAAAGACCGGGGTGCAGCAGGCTATGACGGCTTCGTACCGTCGCCGTGCACATGCTCCTGGTGAAGGGCCGAGTAATCTTGCCCCCCGATGGAAGTAGCACGCCATTCATCTTTCCATCCTGGTCATCTTCCAACGACCCGGCGTTTCAAGTACCAGCACCACCAATGGTAGCGGAGGATGACTCGGTGGTGTTCAATTACCGAGGAGACGCATGCCAGTGTTGTCATCATCCAGTAGTGCTTTTCTGACAGATCACTGCACACTCTAGCTAGCTACAATATCTCGGGAATCAAGCCACCAGACTGCTCCGTCAGGCGGTGGTAGTTCATCATGTCCACCACGCCCATCACCTGCCCGTGCTGTTGAGGACCATGTGATGACTGAGCGTTTGCCACATGTTGATGACGATGGTCGTGGTGCTGATGATGAGGACTCACCCGACGTGGATGAGGAGCAGGATAAGGAAGATGATGAAGTCATGGATAAGGAGGATGACACTGACGAGGAAGCAGCGCTAGCGATGGTTCCAGTCATTCCTACCTCTTGGAAGTTAACAGAGGTGCCAGTTCCTGGCGGTCCACTACTCACTAGTGTTTCACTAGCTTTCGGGGGTCATGTAGCGCTTGACTTATGGACCTCGACTAAGGTATGTTCTCTATCTTCTCCTGTATTTGATCATTTAATATCATACTACGTTTTGTAAGTGTTAAATATTGGTCATTATGTGGATCGTGGGGTTTTGAGTTTCAAATTCCGTAGGGTGATGCTTACCTGCTGGCCAAAAGATCAATTTCCAAACCAAGAACAAGGAAGATGCTTGAGTATTCTGGTATAGAGCACCTACAGGATATTACGATGCCATACAGCAATATGTCCCTCATCAGTGCTTTTTGTGAGAGGTGGCAGCCTGATACAAACTCATTCCTATGCCGTTAGGTGAGATGACGATTACCCTACATGATGTGTGGATGATACTACAAATCCCCATCGTCGGTCGTCCATTGATAGGGGATTCATCCACCACTGAGTTGAAGGAGGTAATGGCTGATTGTCTTAATTTTGGGGCAGATGTTGAGAGTATGATAGAGGCACTGTGGAATACCGGTGCTGTATCAATTTCGAGCTTGTTGCAGCAATGTAGGGATGAAAATGAAGAGGCAATGAAGCAGGCATGTGGTTGGTTGTATCATCTGATTGGTACCACCATATTAGCTGGAAAATCAAATGGTCGTCTGAGTCCACAGCTGTTCAGTTTAGTAATAATTGGTACTGCTTAATCATTCTAGTGTTTTATATGCACAGTGCTGGATTTATGCATACTTCCCTACATTAAGACCAGCGATTAGCCCGGACTGGCGCGCTAATGATGATAGACCTTGGGCTCTAAGATGGGTGAGATCTACCTCTCAAGTGCAGGATCATCGTTCACTGCAAGGATATGGTGAGCATCTAGATGCTTTGACTGCTCTAAATGTAAGTGTTTGTAGTTGCTAACACATTGAACCATTATTATTTTTGTCTTTCGTTGTTGGTTACATTTTACTATTAATGTTCATTGTAGATTGATTGGTTGCCCTACGGTTGAGATAATGTTAATGTTCATGGAGGGCGTACATGGTATAGAGGTAACATACAGGTTTTGGGGTTGAATGAGTCATACATGCCTGGTCGCTGTCTACGCCAGTTTGGTTACATTCAGGATATCCCTGAACCTCCTATTAGACCCAACCCAAGGTCTGAAAAAGAGGAAAACCCAACCCTACACCTGTGTATACCCCCCATGTATAGTTTTGGGAAAATTCTCCTAAATTGCTGGTTCCAGGGTATACGCGCACAAATGCGCGGTTGCATGCTTGTGACCCCCTCTACCTAGATTGGTACACCAAGCACACACACCCGAAGATCCTAAACCCTGAGACTTATCAGACCACCTTGGTTCATCGTCCAGATCCCTGTCTAGTAAGTCATATTTTCATAGTACTTCATTACATATCACTTTTATTTTTTATGTGTACTTACCTGACCAAGTGTGTTACAGCTACTGTCTGAGGCAAGTGAGCTTGCACGCCCGTACTACCAAGAGAACAATGCATGGGACTGGTCATACTATCGTCAGGGGATGCCAGAAGTAGAACAAAAGGCTACAACTGATGGTCTTGTGGATGTGTTCAGCTCTTTATACATATGGGATAGTTACCAGCGCCAGCATGGTGCACCCTAGTGCTTGTCATCTTGGATTTGGATGTAATAAACTTTAGTTTTTTTTCTAGTGGACTTGGTGAGGGTGGAATTATTGTTGACAATGCTGGTGACCTTGTTGATGATCTGTTGGTTGATTTTGTGGAGGTTCTTAGAACCGGTGGAGATAAGAAAAACAGGGGAGACTATGCCAAAAATTTTCTAGAAATGCATCGTTTCTGCAATGCCAATCTGGGTGGTCTATATTCTTTGTTGGTCGTTGAGTGTTCCCAGGAATTTACATGGTGTTGAAAAGATCAATGTCAATCTGGGTGGTCCAAATTCTTTGTTGGTCGTTGAGTGTTCTTAGGAAGGATAGTGTCGAAATGAAATATCTAACATGTACCAAAGATTGAATATGTTACGAGAAATGAAATATATCAAAATGTAGAAATTCCTAAGAAAGAAAAGATGTGTGACTAGCTTCAATCTGAACTTTCCGGAATGCCTTTGTTTCTGTTGTGCTTGCTGCCTGAGAGAAAGAATAGTGATATTTATGGGCCTTGGCAGAAGAAGAATTTGGTAGAATTTGGTGTCGTCACACAATGCATGGCTCCTTTAAAAGTTAACGATCAATATTTGACAAATGTGCTTCTTAAGATCAATGCCAATCTAGGTGGTCTAAATTCTTTGTTGGTCGTTGAGTGTTCTCAGGATGGATAGTGTCGAAATGAAATATCTAACATGTACCAAAGATTGAATATGTTACGAGAAATGAAATATATCAAAATGTAGAAATTCCTAAGAAAGAAAAGATGTGTGACCAGCTTCAATCTGAACTTTCCGGAATGCCTTTGTTTCTGTTATGCTTGCTGCCTGAGAGAAAGTCAATAACTATAACAACAAGTTTATTCCACGTCCAAACATCTACTAAAGATTATAAATCCCGAAAATTATAACAACGCGAGAACTTACAAGATCAATTACGTAATAACCAATAACCTAATTATTCTCTAACCTTTGTCTCTCTATTCACCGTGCTATTACATTACGTCTCATCTCATAAATTGGTTCTTGGTGTTGAAATTCATCATCATCGGGCTCAATAGGATCATAAATGACAAGTAATGGAATATGAGCGATGAAATCATTATACTCCATGTAATTCTCCATCATCCGGCGAACTGATGTATCATTTCGTACATGAATAAAAGTCCACTCGTAGTCACCCTCCAACCCCAAATACACCATTGTTGTTATGTTTATTCTGCCGAGGAGGGACTGTAGTGCTCGTATTACTCGTCGTTGTAGATCCCGGAGATTACTAGGATATGGCATAGTAACTTCTACGCGTCTGTACCCCATTCTTCTATCAAATTGTGCTCCATGACGACCAAAAGTAGCTACATAATTAACGTGCAAACAAAAAAGAAACTCCATTTGAGCGAAATGGGAATTAAGATGTGAAGAGTTCAAGCAAGATGTAATTAGACAGATTCTGAGAGCACGGGGTAAGGAATGAGTATGTTGGGACACTAATACCCACTTTTATAATATTTGAGTAACACTGACATGTCTAATGGCTAGTTCAACGGCTAGTTCAACGACTACTGAAAGGAAGCGTACCAAACACACCATGTGCAGTACAAAGTGAATTCAAAGTTACCATAGGTAATTACTTTTGTCAGGAAAGGTACACGTACCAGGTCACTGTACACGTACCAGGTTACCGTTTGCAGTACAAAGTGAATTGAAAGTTACCATAGGTAATTACTTTTGTCAGGAAAGGTACACGTACCAGGTTACCGTTTGCAGTACAAAGTGAATTGAAAGTTACCATAGGTAATTACTTTTGTCAGGAAAGGTACACGTACCAGGTTACCGTTTGCAGTACAAAGTGAATTCAAAGTTACCTTAGGTAATTACTTTTGTCAGGTAAGGTACACGTACCAGGTCGCTGTACACGTACCAGGTTACCGTTTGCAGTACAAAGTGAATTCAAATTTACCATAAGTAATTACTTTTGTCAGGAAAGGTACACGTACCAGGTTACCGTTTGCAGTACAAAGTGAATTCAAAGTTACCTTAGGTAATTACTTTTGTCAGGTAAGGTACACGTACCAGGTCGTTGTACACGTACCAGGTTACCGTTTGCAGTACAAAGTGAATTCAAATTTACCATAAGTAATTACTATTGTCAGGAAAGGTACACGTACCAGGTTACCGTTTGCAGTACAAAGTGAATTCAAAGTTACCTTAGGTAATTACTTTTGTCAGGTAAGGTACACGTACCAGGTCGCTGTACACGTACCAGGTTACCGTTTGCAGTACAAAGTGAATTCAAATTTACCATAAGTAATTACTTTTGTCAGGAAAGGTACACGTACCAGGTCACTGTACACGTACCAGGTTACCGTTTACAGTACAAAGTGAATTCAAAGTTACCTTAGGTAATTACTTTTGTCAGGTAAGGTACACGTGCAAGTTCTCTCTCTAAACATGAGTCAATCTTCAGATTCCGATCATGAGTATGTTCCAATATCAAGCCCTGTAAGTATTTAGTTTTTGTCTTTGTTAATCATATTCGCACTAATATTCATATTTCAATATTCATCTAACATTCTCTCGACCCTTATTGCAGGAAGTGACTCAACCACTGATTCAGATTGGGATGAATTTGATGAAGGCGTTCCAGATCATATGCACAGATGGATGACTACATGCAAGAGATGTATAATCGAGCTCCGGTGGTGGACACAGGTTACTTATTTCAAACAAACCAGGCCTTTAGGGGTAAAGAAGAAGCGAAAGCTTGGGTAGATAGTGTTGGCCATCCCAACCATATCTACACCATAATTCAAAGTTCTCGGTCGGGCCAAGATTTCCACATAACATGCGAGAGGTATTGGAAACCACGAAGGACGTCACGACCTGGTGTCATCAACCGGCGCAGATCATCTGGTTCAAGAAATGTGGTTGTCCTTTTAAAATTAAGGGGTATTACACAAGCTACGGGTGTTTCTTGCAAGTGGGTAACGGATGGCATAACCATGATCTCGCAGAGTGGGCAGAGGGTCATTTTGTGGGAAAACGCCTGACTGAGGCGGAGGAGATTATGATCGACCAGAGAACCAGAGTCGGTGTGCCCCCCTGTGCAATTTATTCCGAGCTCACAACAATCAACCCAGAAACGTCAGCAACAAGGAAAGACATATACAACCGGATACAAAAAAAAACTAGTAAATAGAGATGGTCGATCTATGGTGCAGACTCTGCTGAGTGAGCTAGACAAAAACAACTACTACTACGATTACACTACAGATCCAAGTAAGTCAACTCAGTATGTCTCAAATAACTTCAATCATTTAGGTTTCATATTAATTTGATAGATAACATGATTATATTTCACAATTTAGGATCAAACACGACTTGGGTCCATCTTCTTTGCACACCCTACATCTAGATTACTGCTCCATGCGTTCCCGTATGTCATAGGCATTGATGCTACCTATAAAACAAACATAGCAAAAATGCCTTTGGTTCAGTTCATCGGGATGACGAGTATAGGCAAAAACTTCAGCATTGCCTTCGCCTTCTTGTATCAGAATCAACAGACATGTATGTGTGGGCACTTCAACAATTAAGGGACCTCCTCGGGCGGACTACAACCTCTACATTTATCACCGACAGATGTCTGGCCCTGATGAATGCCTTAGAAGAGGTATTTCCTGAATCTCATCATCTACTATGTCGGTGGCACATAAGTAGGAACGTTCAGGGGAAAGCCGAGACTTATATGGGTGATAGAGGAAGGGCGGCGGCTGCAGTCCGAATGTGGACTTCGGTTGTCTACTCGAGCACAGAGCAGGACTACAACGAGAGGTACGCATATTTCAAGAATACATACCAAAGCTACCCACGTTTCATTACGTATGTTGCATCAGTCTGGGAGAAATACAAGGAAAAATTTGTGGAGGCTTGGGTCAAGAATGTGTTGCACTTCGGCAACACAACGACAAATAGGTAAAATTGTTAATCTTGTAATGTTTAAGATAATACAGTGATTGTTATAGATCTATAAAACTTACTTAAACATTTGATAGGGTGGAGAGCGCACATTCTTCTCTAAAGGCGAGATTAAGGAGTGCTAGACACACTTTGGATGTAATCTTTCCAAAGATTAACGATCATGTGAATACAAGCATCCGGGAGTTAAAAAAGGATTTTGAGGCAGCCAGGACAAAACACAGAAGAGAGCACATGAGGGTTCCAATCGCTGACCTGATCGGGAAGGTTAGTACCCTTTGCTTAGATGAGCTAGTCAAGGAGCTTGGAAGGGAATTATGTGCAAATGGACAGCTCAATCTGTGGATGTGACAAGGTAACCTCTCATGGATTACCTTGCGCTTGTAAATTAAACTACATGCTGGATAGTGGTATACTATGCTCGAAGAGGGATATACATCGTTTCTGGTATACCCTAAGCTGGGAGAAACATGAATCGACAATTGATATGGTATCCTACATGGAGGAAGAACAGAATAGATGGCGAGACATAGCTTCTGAGGTAGCACAGTCAGATGATCCTACTCTGATGGCGAAATGTTACAGTCAAATCCAAAACTTCCTTCACCCAGATATGGTGTGCCAATTAGGAGAGCCATTGGAACAGGTTGGGATTGGCAGACCTACCGGGCCCTCAAGACCAAACCGACGGGAACCTTCGTCTTGGGAGCGTAACCGACCAAGGGCAGGCCAGTCACAAGGAGCGCCATCAAATAGAAGATCACGTAATAGAGATCATCAAATCCGAGTCGATTCCAGCCCCTTGACAACTTCCCATACTACCAGAATTTCAACCCCAACCTATATCAATATATGACTGGGTATATTGATGTTCGTGGAGATGGGAATTGTGGTTTCAGGGTCATTGCTGACTACCTATATTCAAACGAAGAGAGGTGGAAAGATGTCCGTGTAGCATTGTACAATCACATGAAGAATCAAGCACCGGCGAATGGACTATACAAGGCCATTTTTAACGAAGGACCGTACAACGGCATGTTAAGAGCGCTTCATTGGAATTCAGGAGAGCCAGCACCTCCACATAAATGGATGCACACGGAAATGGGGTTGGCGATCGCGACAAGGTACACTTCGATAGTAGTTTTCTACTCTACTGTCTATGGGGGTGCGGCAAGTGCCACATACCTTCCGCTCGATAATTATACCGATCGTGATAGCCCAAGAGGAGAGATCCACATAGGAATTTGCCCCCAGGGTCATTTCATAAGGTTCGGCATGGTTCATGACTCCCCACTCCCCCCTGTCTATCCGCAGTGGTTCGCTTATAGAGATCCAAACACTGTCGGACCTTGGATTCATCAATTACAATCTAGGTTAGATAGTTGGATCAACGTTGTACCTTAGTTTAACTTAGTTTTTCTTTAACTTAGTTGTTGTAACTTAGTTTTTCTATAAATTAGTTGTTTAACTTAGTTTCTCTTTAACTTAGTTGTTGTTTTACTCATATTGACTTAAATTTGGTTATTCAATCTATTATTTCAAAAAAAAGTGTCTCCCCGTAACATTCAAACTTATTCAACTAAGTTTGGTGAAAAAAAAATTTGTACTGCGAATAGTAAAGTATTTGCTATTCGCAGTACAAATTAATTTTAAGTCAAATTAATAATATAAACACATAAAAATGTAATTAAACACATAAAAATGTAATCCAACACTTTTTTTTCAAAAAAAAGGTTCCTGTATTGATTCCAACAAAAAAGTAACTAGTAAAATTCGCTACTAATCAACTACAAACTACTTCGGTAAATTTACTTTCAATATCATTTTTAAAAAAAAACACAGCGACACATTATTACATGTGTACAACGTCAATATAATTAAAAAATTTGTACTACGGTGATTAGTAATTTTGTACTGCGAATAGCAACCCCTTTCCTTATTCCTCTTCCATATTGTCGACTACCCAACCAGTAGTACACTGTTACTTCTCTTCCTTTCTAGTCCACCGCAACCCCTCTCATATCTTGTCTCATAACAGTAATATTACAGCAACAGAGGAGGAGGGAATCAGTACAAAAAAAAACTGGTGATGCTCTAGCCTCCATCCTCCCTTCTTCTCACGCTTTTCCTTCTTTTCCAGCACTTTTTGTTTCAGCCTTTCTACCCCATCACATCCTCTGCTCATCTCTGTTGCAATAACAGCGGCAATACAACCCAGTTTGAGCTCTCATTTCCGGTTGCAACTGCAAGCAACCAACCAAACAAGCCAAGGTAAAACTCTACTTCCTTCTCTCTTTTCTCTTTTCTGTTGCTTATAACTACCCTAAACAAACACCATAGATAGTACTGCTAACCTCTTCTCCATATGGCAGTAAAACCACCAACAAATCTCCCTGCTCATCATCGGTAATAACCGAGAAGCAAGCAACAAAGAAGAAAAAAACGGTAGAACATACTACTCTTTCTTCCTTCTTTTCCCACGGTTCTTTTCTTCCCAACACTTCTTCTTCCACTTCCCTACCTCATTCCAGTTTCTCCTTCCCTTTGGAAGTGGCAAAAACACACAGAAACTCCATCTGCACACTCTCTGATACAACAAACAACAAAGAGCAGTGGGGTGACAGCAACCGAAACGGTAATGCTCTTCCTCTCCTTTCCTTTTTTTTCCTTCATGTTCCAGCAACCCATTGTTGCCTTTCTCTACATCAACAATAGTCTTTCTCCCCTCTCATTATGGTAGCAACAGGTGCCTAGAGCACACCTCCCCTCTCGATATCAACAGAGAAGGAAGACAGCAAAATAAGAACAAAAAAAACTGCACAAGGCAAGGTAGAATCTACCCCTTCTTCCCTTCTAACTATGTTCGAAAATGTAGTTGTTTAGCTCCTTTCTTCTACCTCTGGTTGCACTACAAAAAAAAGTAACAATTACTAACAGACCCCTAAACTAACGAAAAAAAACTGTTAGTAAAGGGGTACTTAACTAACGCGTATTGTCTACAGAATAGCAAACTCTTCTTCACTATATCAACTTTTTATCTTCTCGGTTAAAGTAACTCGTAGAAAACAAAGTTACCGTTCTATCTCCTCAGTTTTCGATCGCGTCCACTCCCAAGCTACTCACTACATTTTGCTCTTCTCCATTTTCGATGGATCGATGAAATCTTGTCAGTCCAGCCGCTAGTCACTTACTACGATTTGCTCTTCTTCATTTTCAATTGAAGTTTTGTCGCCACGGCAAGGACATCATCTGACGGTGAGACTGCAACTTTGGCCATAGTTCTTCACTTGGTGACAAACTTCTCTTTATCTTCTTCGATCTATATTTTTCTAAGCTCATGGAGCTATTTCCAATTTAGATGGATGACAAGATTTAGGGATTTTGAGTGTTTGATTTAGGGAGTTTGTGGTAGGAAGTACATTAGGATTTAGGGATTTTGAGTGTTTCATTTAGGGATTCAAAGCAGGAACGACACTATCATGAATGTCTATGGAATCGGATGGGATTTTGAGTGTTTGATTTAGGGATTTTGTGGTTTGAAACATATATATATGAATTTGCATTCGTCTGTCTTTTCTTTGTGTCGGGATTCTAATGGAATTCTAGACAACTAGATAGTGTGTGGTCCATAAAGGGAATTTGTTCAATCAGACTTCGGTCGTGATTCGTTAAGATACCATATAAACAACTGGTTACCAGGAGAATGTGAAGTCTGCAAGTGATGAATAAGAATTGTGCCATGGATTTTTCTGCTGTAGAGTTCGTTCTGTTTTTGGAGCTGTATAGTGATAAGTGCAAAACATATAGACTTATTAGGGTTTAATCACCTTATAATTTGTAGCATTTTTAGTAATGTTTCGCACTTATCTAGGGTTTTTCCTATAATTATGTTGTTATATTAACTGATGTATTATATGTGTTAAAATGTAGGAAAAACACCAATTAAACACAAACATTATAAAGGATTAAAAGAGGGAGATGGAAGAGTCACGCGACAAGGGCGTGTGCACGCCTTAGAGGCGACCGCCCCGTAGCTGGCGGACAAAGACAGAAGACCGCGAGGCGGTTGAGACAGAGGAGACCGCCACTTAAGAGGCGGACAACTCTAATGCAACCGCGAGGCGGACAAGAGAAGGAAGCAGAGGAGACCGCTTGATAAACAGGCGGACAAGACAGAGGAAACCGCCCCATATTGGGCGGTTGAGATAGAGGAGACCGCTAGATAAGTGGCGGACACGTGTAAATGTGTAGGAAATCAACCGGTTATCTTCTTCGCCGACTCGCTCTCCAACTTGACTGCCTTATCGTTTAAGCAGTCGGCGCCTACCAGAAATCACGCACATTTCAGCCTTGTCCCCTGCGCAATCAATAGCTGCAATCATCGAGCTCAATCAGCGAGCTAATGAGCTGCTGCTCTGTTCTTCTTCCTCTATAAATACGAGCTTCATTCCTCCTTACTGAGTGTCCTTCCGGAGGCTGCTTCCGTGGTTCCTCTGGAGTTCCAATTCACACACCATCTCATTTCTCTCCTTCTGCCTTCTCCATTTTATTTATTTTACATTCCACAAAATCCACCTCTAGCCTACGTATACAAAATAGCAGAGCGAGACGGAGTGATTACGGATGATTTCTATCATTCCTGTTTCTGTTATTCTATTTAATATGTTAGGCTAGTTTACGTTTACTCTGGGAATAGTTATTATGTATCTGTATTAATTATGCAATATTTCTACTGGTTTATTTGTATACAGTTTGTTACGTTTTAAAAGTCATCTCGCCTTTTTAATAGATTTCGCGAATTTATTAAATTACTCTACTAAGTCCATTTTGATCACACCAGGTGATAAATAGACATGTTAATTAAGGCGTAAAACTGGAGGAAACTTGTTATGATTTAATAAGTTAGTATTCAGTTGCAAATGTAATTCCTCAAATACTCCTCTGCCGTTTGCAGGCTTTTGCTTGAACCTTGATTAGAACCTTGCATTACAGGTGAACGAGTTCTTATGAGGCTATGACTTAGTCCTTAAGAAAATAACAGGAACCTTGCCAAATTATTAAACCAGTAGAGATAGCTTAAATATGCAGATCATATTAACCTGACCCAGAGTTCCATTTAATTTATCTGTTAACTTAGTTTATTTTATCTTTTCTTTTTATTTATATGTAACAAGTCAATTAATCCACCCCCCTCTTGTGACACGCTTAGGTACTATAATATGTACATTAGTCCCGTGGTTCGATATCCGGTCGCTTACATTTTCACTATACTACTGCGACCGGGATTTATTTGCAGCCCGACGTTATTTTTGGGTTTTAATTTCTTTCTTTTATGTTAATTACACCTGTTCTAACCACTCATAAATACACGTCTGCAAAATGGCGCCGTTGCCGGGGACTAGATTTATTCTAGTTCCTAAGCCCCGGATTATTCACCTGTTTAATTATAAATATTTTGTTCTCTTATTTCTGTTAATATTTTGTCTATAATATTTTGTTTGTTGTTAATATTAATTATCTACTATATTTTGTTAATATTAATTATCTAATAATCTGTTAATATTATTGGGCACCTGATTTTGGACATTTGGACATTTGGACATCTGACATTCGGACATCTAACTTCTAACATCTAATTTTAACTTCTAACATTTTAATTTTGTGTATACTAACATTTAATATTCCATTGTCTCTAACATTTTATTTCCATTGTCCTTAACATTTTAGTCAATTTTGTGTTGATTTTATGTAATTTTATGTAATCTAACTACTAATTATTAATTTTTGTGTACTAATGTTTAATCTGTTTATTTCTTATTCTTTATTGTTACATTAAAATCAAAAAAAAAAAAACGAAACAGGGGTTGTCCGCGAGGACAACCGCCCCGTTTGCAAGCGGACGGCACACATCTTACCGCCTAATAACTGGCGGACTCCACTCGCGGACGCCTCACTCTTGTCCGCCAGATATCGTGCGGACGCCACACAAGAGACTGCCTCGCGGACGTGACTGATATAGAAAAAAAAAAGTTAAACTCAGCGTTTCACTGAAGTCCCGTTCTTCCCCAATTCCAGTTCGAACTCGAGCCAGCCCGAGAGAAGAACACGGCCTCGCGCGAATCGCCCTCCTCCTCAAAATCAACACAACTTGTTCAATTCTTCATCAAATCTTACAAGGTTAGTACCGAAATCTTCGTTTTTCAATGCTCTACGTTTCTATAGCCTCAAATCTGTAAATGATGAACTACATTAGGAGAAATTAAGGACTGAAGTTTCGAATCCCTAATTCCTTAAATTCGAAAATTTCGAATTCTAATTGATAGATTTGTCTCGAATTTGTCCTCTATTAATCATAATCTACATACACAAGGTTAAATCTTCACTTATTACACTTAGTTTGGGTGTTTTGGTTGAATTCAAAATTGAAGAATGATAGTTACGAAAATCCATTGTTAAAACTAGCATTTTTCAGTTTTATTTAGCCGTGATTATTAAACGAGTATAGATTATGATTATAGGTTATTGATTATAGATTTGATTGGTGACGGTACTAAAAACCTTGAATCTGACTGAATTTTTTGTGGAGAAACGAAGAATTTTAGGGGAGACTCTGTCGAAATTTCGACAGAATTTATGTTGTATAATTATTCTGTTTATGTTTCATTCTTTGTTCACTTGTTTCCTATTATTATTTACGGAGTTGTTTATATATAATGTTCTATTTGATATTAATTTCTATGTTGTTTATTAACGTTTTTGTTGTTATTCTCTATTTTATTTTTATGCTGTTTTTGTTTATTAATTTTTATGCTGTTAATTTCTATTGATTCTCATGTTATTATTACTTTGTTTGATATTTAATGTTAATTGTTATGCTGTTAATGTGTTTGCTTTTAATTTTAAATATATATTAGTATGTCTCGTACACGTGGTGGTGACTGCCCTGGAGCATCATCTTCTTCTGCACCTCATCTTCAGGACGATGGTTTTGTCTCAGTAGAGGCTCGTGCCTGGTTCGATCAGGGCAAGGACTTTATTGTGGAGAGGAAATTTGAGCCTGCGGTGCTAGAGGCTGCAGGGGTGGATACTCTATTTGCCAGGCTAGGACTTTCAGAGGTCCTAAGGTTAGGGCAGAGAGTCTTTGCTCCGGACTTAGTTAGAGAATTTTATGCTAATGCCCGGGCGGGCGATATGAGCATTACTTCTTATATACGCCATCGCCCCGGGGAGATCACTCCCTCGTCATTCACTTCTCTCCTGCACATCCCGGATGGTCCTGGTGATATCCGAGGATTCACGGAGGAGTACTTGCAGAGGTCGAAGTCTAGGTGGCTTCAGGCTGTAGGTCGGAGGACCCGACGTAGAGGGGAGGAGGAGAAGGATGTCCTCCCGTTCGCGAGCTTCCCCACGCTGACTCAGAGGCTTCTCCTGGAGATCCTCAGTCATCAGATTCGCCCATCTGGGGCGCATGATGCTACTGATGAGGATTGTGCCTTACTAGACTACTTCCTAGGTCCATTTCCACCCGCTCAGCGCATCTCCTTCAGCCACGTCATGTTCAGCCAGCTCTATAAGGTGGTCTCCTACATGAGGACGAAGAAGAAGAAGATCACTCCCATTTTTCCCTTCTTCTTCAGTCTCCACATTATCGGTTCTGTCCCATTCTCAGCAGAGTTCAGGGAAGCTTTAGAGCTCCGTCCAGCGAAGCGCCCAGTGTCACTACTGACTGTGCGGAGCTGGGGCTTTATGCGCTCAGATGACGGTACTTGGGTTAGGAGTGCTGCTGCTCGGTCTTCCACTGCATCATCTACAGCAGCGGGGCCCTCTACAGGAGCTACACACTCAGCTGATCCTGACCCACCGTCCGCTGACACTGCACAGGGAGAGGAGCCCTATGTGCCGCCTACTGACATGATGCAGACCCCTGCTCCTGTACCTTACTCGACAGATCTACAGGCTCAGTTCCAGACCTTCCATCAGAGGTTTGAAAGCTTTGAGCAGAGGGTGATACAGCGCTTGGACCGGAGTGATGAGATGCATGCACAGACAGCGCAGCAGAATGCGCAGACCGCTCAGCTCCTAGAGCGTCTTCTCGCTCAGAGGCCAGGGACCTGCACAGCCTCCACCACCACCACCACAGTGATTTTAGTTTATTTTATTTTATTGTTATTTTTATTTCATTTTATATTTCTCTGACTTTTTGTAGACTATTACTGTTTAAACCTTGTTCTAACATTTGATATATTCAGGAAGGTAACAGTGTGGTTTACTTTATGTTTTTATTTTATGAATTTTTATTTATGTTTTTCATTTTATGATTTTCTTTTGGTTCAATTGGAGTTCTGCTGGCTATATATGATTTTCTTTTCAGAACAAATTCTATGTCGAAAATATAGCTGAACTCACCTATGGAAAGCAACCTCAGTTGCTTTGGAATTTCAATATCTTGGGTTGAACACTTGCGCAAACTCAAGTGTGAGGAACGTCTCACCCCTGCCAAAGCTCTAAGTGTGAGGAAGGATACCTTCCTCAATCTACAATACAAGGGGAGTTTCAATTCTTCCTTATTTATAATAATGTTCAACCTACATGCATTTAATCCTTTATGAGTCTGTCATATTTTGAAAGGTCCTTTTCTTGACTTTAATTCTGAACAATGAGGACATTGCTCCTCTTAAGTGTGAGGAAGGAGAGACCTTTCCCTGAAAATATGACAATTGTTCGATAATGCCACACTCGCTTTTTGCTACTCTAAACTGCCTATATAAAAAAAATTTGAAAAATGAGATAAATAATTGTAGAGGTGTCTGAAATTATGTCAAGTGACAACTGAAAGGTAGTTTTATTTCAAGGAGTTTGTATAAAATTATTTTCCTTCAAAATACTCTATTTTCACTCAAAAAATGATAGATCTGCTAATTGTAAAAACCAATTTAGTTTAGCTTGGGATTATGGAAAATGTGGAAAGTCAAGAAAGAAAAGGATAAAGACAAGGTACTCCGCTGTTTATGAATTTTTCTAACCAAAACAGGCCTCGTCTATCCGGTTATTAAGTTCTTTGGGGTGCTTTAACACCTATCTACCTAAGGTCTCGTGATCTGGGATAGAAGACCCAACACCGCTACAAGGATAGAGAGAAAAGTCTGGGGTACAGAAAAAATAATGCAATTCAAAAAAAATATATTAAATAATATGTGCTTTGTCTATACAATTTGCACATTAAAAAAAAAAGTGTAAATAAATAAATTGCAATTTATGTTTATGAACATGAGTACGTGGTGTTGAAAGGTATTGCGGAATAAGGCATTACTTCACACCCCTTGTCATCCCGGGTTAGAGAATTGAAATTGGTTGAAATCCCAGGTTAATCTAACTTGTTTTCTGCATTCTAGTTTTTCTATGCTTTTATTAAATTGTTCTTCTTCACTGTTTATAAAACCTACTTCTAAGAGCAGAATTATTCTTTCAATTGTCACTTTGTCTAAATTCCCTTCTACACTTATTTAATCTTGTTTTATTATTATGGCTTAGAGATAATTATATTCCTTATTTGCTTGAGGACAAGCAAAAATCAAGTGTGAGGAAGTTTGATAAGTGCAAAACATATAGACTTATTAGGGTTTAATCACCTTATAATTTGTAGCATTTTTAGTAATGTTTCGCACTTATCTAGGGTTTTTCCTATAATTATGTTGTTATATTAACTGATGTATTATATGTGTTAAAATGTAGGAAAAACACCAATTAAACACAAACATTATAAGGGATTAAAAGAGGGAGATGGAAGAGTCACGCGACAAGGGCGTGTGCACGCCTTAGAGGCGACCACCCCGTAGCTGGCGGACAAGAGACAGAAGACCGCGAGGCGGTTGAGACAGAGGAGACCGCCACTTAAGAGGCGGACAACTCTAATGCAACCGCGAGGCGGACAGAGAAGGAAGCAGAGGAGACCGCTTGATAAACAGGCGGACAAGACAGAGGAAACCGCCCCATATTGGGTGGTTGAGATAGAGGAGACCGCTAGATAAGTGGCGGACACGTGTAAATGTGTAGGAAATCAACCGGTTATCTTCTTCGCCGACTCGCTCTCCAACTTGACTGCCTTATCGTTTAAGCAGTCGGCGCCTACCAGAAATCACGCACATTTCAGCCTTGTCCCCTGCGCAATCAATAGCTGCAATCATCGAGCTCAATCAGCGAGCTAATGAGCTGCTGCTCTGTTCTTCTTCCTCTATAAATACGAGCTTCATTCCTCCTTACTGAGTGTCCTTCCAAAGGCTGCTTCCGTGGTTCCTCTGGAGTTCCAATTCACACACCATCTCATTTCTCTCCTTCCGCCTTCTCCATTTTATTTATTTTACATTCCACAAAATCCACCTCTAGCCTACGTATACAAATAGCAGAGCGAGACGGAGTGATTACGGATGATTTCTATCATTCCTGTTTCTGTTATTCTATTTAATATGTTAGACTAGTTTACGTTTACTCTGGGAATAGTTATTATGTATCTGTATTAATTATGCAATATTTCTACTGGTTTATTTGTATACAGTTTGTTACGTTTTAAAAGTCATCTCGCCTTTTTAATAGATTTCGCGAATTTATTAAATTACTCTACTAAGTCTATTTTGATCAGACCAGGACTTGTTATGATTTAATAAGTTAGTATTCAGTTGCAAATGTAATTCCTCAAATACTCCTCTGCCGTTCGCAGGCTTTTGCTTGAACCTTGATTAGAACCTTGCATTACAGGTGAACGAGTTCTTATGAGGCTATGACTTAGTCCTTAAGAAAATAACAGGAACCTTGCCAAATTATTAAACCAGTAGAGATAGCTTAAATATGCAGATCATATTAACCTGACCCAGAGTTCCATTTAATTTATCTGTTAACTTAGTTTATTTTATCTTTTCTTTTTATTTATATGTAACAAGTCAATTAATCCACCCCCCTCTTGTGACACGCTTAGGTACTATAATATGTACATTAGTCCCGTGGTTTGATATCCGGTCGCTTACATTTTCACTATACTACTGCGACCGGGATTTATTTGCAGCCTGACATTATTTTTGGGTTTTAATTTCTTTCTTTTATGTTAATTACACCTGTTCTAACCACTCATAAATACACGTCTGCATATAGACTTCTAGTCTTCTGTGTTAGGAATGAATGAATCATTAGTATAGAGATATAATCCATCCTATATCTGAGGAATTCCCTCGCAAGTAGACCATTGAATCTCTTAAGACTGTTGAGTATCGCAACGCAACTTGACTCTATCCCTTCCACCCGCTCTTCTTCTATGTTTCTCTCCCTCCACTGAAGATTGAATTACTGAAACTAGATTACATTATAATATCAAATATTGAAGAAATCTAACAGTAGAAGTATGTAACCCACTCAACAGTTTATGGTTGAGTCTGTATCTGCTCCTAAAATGTAGTGCCAATGGGTAAGTGGAAGTTAAGTGGTGGTGGGAGTAGCGGCATGTCGATATACGAGCAAAGTCCATAAAACCATTTATATAGTAATGCTTCCATATATTGTAGGGTATCACTTTGTTTTTATTTAACTTATGTAGACGGCAGAGACACACTCCCCTAGTGCTGATGATGATGGTAAGACTGGCATATATCTTCCATGTTTGTGCATCTTCATTACATAAGTTATACATGTCTCTAAGACGGCTTTGATAGGATATAAGATGAGTGAAGAGGCGGGACTTAAGTGAATTCGATCTCTATTTTGATTTACAGTCTCACACTTACACTCACACACATATTAGTTGCAGCAGGAAAGACTCAACACATAGGCCACGTACAACTATTTTTCCATCTAATTTAAGAAAAGTAGTTCTCTTCTCTTCCTCCGGTACAATTGATTATTTTTGTTTTTCTTCTACTAAGCTGGCTGGGGGACTGCAATGACCAATGGTTTGTTTTCTTTGAATAACATGAATGTCTAACTCATATATATTCACAATGGTAGTGGGGTGTGTTCCATATGACCGTAATTAAGACCTCTGCTGCATTTATCTTATCTCTTAGAAGTCCATCGATCAGTAATCATCACATGGTAAAATCACTAATTTTACTTGTTAATTAATTTAGTAACCCCATAAATTTCTCGATTAAGTTCATTGTAATTGATAGTGACTGACATGTTTCATCATCAGTCTGGATTGGATTTTTTTTTTAGAAAATAAAAAGGTAACTTTTTTAAAAAATTAATTGTTGCTGCCCAGGATCGAACTGGGACCTCCAGCGTGTAAAGCTGACGTGATAACCACTACATTCACCTTTACCTTTGTCTTGCGGGCATTCTCTACGCTTGAAGGTTTTTTATCAGCTCCATTAGCATATAATGTTACATATGCCAGATCAATTTCAGTTTACATCTGTACAGATTGCCTTGTCTTGACATGATGTGATGCGCTCCTTGAATTATTTATAGGTGTCAGTTATACTCTTGACCCAGATTTTTCCTTTGCCAAAGTAGCTGCTCCATATGCATAGGTATGCCCCTTTATCTTTTTGTTTGATTGCTCACTCTTATGCTCTGCCTAGGTTGGTTTCAGTATTAACTTTTTTTCACCCCATGTTGGAACAAAGGATTAATGGATAGCTAGCTGCGCACTCTTATGCTCTACCCGAGTTTGTTATATTTGTTTAGTCTTCTAATCGTGTAATATTTGTTGTGTTGTTATATGCTCTTGAGTCTTTTGTATTCAATTCATAATATTAATGATTATCTAGCTTTGGACGTGTTTGATTGAGTGCTTGTAACTGCTGAAATGAATTAAGGGATTGTTATAGACACAAGTTTGCAATGGAAACAAGTTCAATATACTTGAAACATAAAAATGACCGAGAGTGCGTAGCTGCTATTCGTGGTTTTGTTGAATCAGCCTTTATGGGAAAACCCGCGAATGGGAAGATCTCCTGTCCTGTAGAGGTTGTATTACTTTATTTGAGCACTCTAAAGATGAAGTGTTCAGACATTTGGTTGATAATGGCTTCATGAAAAATTATGATAATCGACCAGTTCAGGGAGAGATGTCAAGCAACATCGCAACAGATCATTCATCAGTCGGACATGATATGATTGATTTGTTGCGTGATATAGGCCCAACAATAATGGCAGATGAAAACATGAATGAAGATATAGATATTGATATCGATGACGGTCATGAGAGGGCTTCACCACAAACATCCAATTCAACAAATAGATTTTATGATTTGGTGAAAGATGCTGACACAGAATTATACCCACATTGTCAAAAGCATAGTAAGTTGTCATGTGTTGTGAAATTATATCATCTGAAGTGTCTTAATGGATGGAGTGACAAGTCCTTTACAATGTTGTTAGAGTATTTGAAAGGATTGCTTCCAGAAGGGAACATATTGCCCAACTCCTTTTATGAAGTGAAACAAATGATCTCAAGTTTGGGGTTAGGCTATGAGAAGATCCATGCTTGTCCAAATGATTGTTCACTTTTTTGGGGTGACAACAAAGATGAAGAAACTTGTGACAAATGTGGGGCTTCTAGGTGGGTAGTATATGAGTGTAATGCTGCAGAAGGTTCTGATGTTACATTGTCAACAAAAAAGAAGAAACCAGCTAAAATTTTACGTTGGTTTCCTCTAAAACCAAGGTTGCAAAGGCTTTTTATATCAAAAAAGACAGCAACTCTCATGCGATGGCATCATGATGAGCCTCGTAGGGATGATCGAATGAGGCATCCATCAGACTCTCAAGCTTGGAAGAATTTTGATACATAACATAGTAGATTCTCCTTCGATCCTCGTAATGTCCGACTAGCTTTAGCTTCAGATGGTTTTAATCCATTCAAAACCATGAATGTTGCTCATAGCACATGGCCCGTCATCCTAATTCCTTACAACTTTCCGCCATGGATGGTAATGAAGCAGCCAAATTTTATTCTTTCTTTGTTAATCCCTGGCCCAAAAGGTCCAGGCAACAAGATAGATGTGTATATGCAACCATTGATTCAAGAGCTGAAAGAGTTATGGGATGAAGGAATTAGAACTTATGATGCATCTCAAAATGAACATTTTCAGTTACATGCAGCGATTATGACAACAATTAGTGATTTTCCTGGATATTCAATGCTTTCTGGGTATAGCACTAAGGGGAAATGTGCATGTCCTACTTGTGAAGCAGATACCACATCAAGGTGGCTGCAACATGGCAGGAAATTTTGCTACATGGGTCATCGTCGATTGTTAGGACCTCATCATAGCTTTCGTATGGATCGTCAATCTTTTGATGGTGAAGTTGAGTTTAGATCTCCTCCTATGTCATCATCCGGTGATCAGATATTACAGCATCTCAATGGTTTTGATTTTTTTGAAGATATAGAGAATGGTGGACCATGGAAAAAGAAATCAATTCTGTTTTCTCTTCCTTACTGGAAGGATCATTTAATGCGTCATAGTCTTGATGTGATGCACATAGTAAAAAATGCTGCTTCAAATGTCATAGGAACTATCATGGGACAAGATGGAATGTCAAAAGACAATTATAAAGCTCGATGTGACCTCGAGGTAATGGGTATAAGACATGCTATTCATCCAATAAGGAATTCTAATAATGCAAGGACCGTGTGTGGAGGGTGATTTTTCGGTGTGAGGGGGGTCTATCTAAATATGGTTCTGACTGAGAAGCCTGGATCCTAGAAAATGCCATTCTGTGGGGGGTGAAAACCCGTTGTTCTTGGCATCCCTCAATACCTACTACATCGTCTGTCTTTCCCAGAAAGCATAAGGGGAGTGTAAGTGGACACTACACCCGCTCTCAATGGGCCCCACGCGGACTTATGCCTTAGAGGCGGAAATTGACTAGAGTCGCCACCTAGTTTGACCTAAGGAACTAGGAAGGAAGGAAGAGGGTTCTAAGAACCGTTGGTTGACTCTGAGGTTGTTCCCTATGGATAGGACTTATCTAGTCATTTGTAGAGATTCTGTTATGGGTTCATACTGGGTTACACCCCTTAGAAGTGGCAACGACCACGACTTCGGATTGGTGCCCGAGGAAACCTCGGTCTCCAATTGTCGGGATTGCCTTCTTTCAAAACCTTATTAGAGAGATTCAATTTAAAGCCAAAGGATAGGATTGAGTGTGGATTGAGGAGTAGATGATTCTGAAGAGTTTGAAAAAATAGGCTGGTCTTGAACTATTGGTTCGTGAGTATAGTTAAAGGGTTGAGAGGTTTTGATTATTTTCGAGGGGATTAGATTTGTCTCGGCTTCGGTGAGGCTAAGGGCATTTTGGTCATTCTTGTGGAGTTAAAGGATGTTTGGATCATTTGTTAGAGTTGAAGAGTTGCCCGGGTTTGTTGGGTTCATCCTTTAGAAAGGTCGAATTTTTGAGGTGCTTGAGAAATCGAATGGGTTGAAGAGGAATTCGGGTTTTAAGGATGATTGAGTATGGAAGAGGATATTTGGTTTGCAAGTATTCGGGTTTTGAAGATGTTTCAGGTTTCTGGGGGTTTTCAAGAATTGGAAGTCCTATGTGACTTAGAGTTGGTTCAGAGGAGGAATGAGAAGTGTTTATGGGTCCTAGAGCTCTGTTGGATTGGTTTATTCAGAATTCTCTCTCCTAAAATTTTTAAAACCGAAAAAAAATCATTTTTTGTTGAAAAAGGGCGGATAATCCCAAGGGATTACCCTATACCCCCTCGAACACGACACTTAACTAATAATAAGCGCCGAGGCTCGAAAGATGGGGCAATGAATTTATGTCGAAAAATAGGATTCAGAGAGAAACATCATGAATGAGATGTTCTCGGTCGAACCCTAGTAACGTCTCTAACTCCCGGGTTTTAAAACATTAAAATCCGAAAACATTGAAATCGAGCGGAAGGGAGTTAGACGATTCTAAAATCCCGGCTGCAACTAGGAAGGTCGTTACTTCCCTAGCACCCTGCCTTGTAAAAATCTAAGCTGCAATTAGGGGAGGTTTGTCACCCTAATGCCCCGCCTAAAGAGATCCAGACTGTGACAAGGGAGGTTATGACCCCAGTGCCCTGCCTCGGATTTTTATTTTTTGGGAAGGAAGACAAGTGATGTCCTAACCATGGAGGAAATGTTTTGAAGGGGTTAGACATTACTTGTTCCCCGAAAACGGTTTATTTGAGTTAAAAAACTGAGTTGGAAAACTTTTGAAGTTGTTCGGAATTCTCGGTAAAGAAACACTGATTTTGAGAAATGTTTTGGGAGAAAACTTTCTGTATATGTGAGAAGAACTTCCTGCGTTTTGAGAAGAGTTTTCTGTGATGTGAGAAGAGTTTTTCCTTTAAAATTCCACAAAATAGTTTCTTTGAAATCTGAGAAAACTTGATGAAATTCAAATGAAATGAATGTTTGAAATTTGAAAAGAGATTTTTGGAGTTTGAATGAGATTTACAAATTGAGTTTGGATTAGATGAATTGAATTGAATTAGACTGAATTGAAATGAATTGAAATGAGTTGGGTTGGAATTGGGTTGAATTGAATAGAGGTTGAATTGAAATGGATTGGGTTGAATCGAATTGATTTTGAATCTGGGCCGGGATTAGAAGACGATCGGAGTCAAAGTTGGATTGGTCAAACTTGGGTCAAAGTCAACATTCAATCAAGGTCAAAGTTCAGGTTGGTCAAAGTTGGACCGAGTCAAAGTTGGACCAGATTAGGCCTTGGTCAATTTTTGGGCCGGATTGGGCCTTGGTCAAGGTTTGGGCCGGATTGGGCATTGGTCAAGGTTTGGGCCAGATTGGGCCTTGGTTGGGGTTTCGGGCTGAATTGTTTTTGGGCTGAATGGGTCTTGGGCTTTTTCTTTATTTGGGCCGAGATTGGACTTGGGCCGAGTTGGGCTTAGGCTGAATTGGGCTTAGTCCTGATTTGGCTTATGGGCTGGATTTGCTGATTGGGCCAGATGGGTTTTTGGGGTTATTCAGATTTGGGCTGATTGGGTGTTGGGCCGATTTGTGATTGGGCTTTGAGATTGGGCCAAGATTGGGCTCAAGAGTGTGTTTAATTTATGGGCCAAAGTGGGTTAGTGGGCCTAATTTGAATTTGGGCCTGATTCAGATATGGGCTTGAATTGGGTTTGAATCTGATTTGGATTTTGGGCCATATTGGCCTATGAAGTTTCGGGCTTGATTTTGGATTTGGGTTTTTTGAAATGAGCTCTTGAACTAGGTTGATTCTTGAATGGGTTTTGATTTTATCCTCAGAATTGGGCCAAATGTGGATTGGGCTAGATGGAGAATGGGCCAGATGGAAATTGGGTCAATTTGTGATTGGGCCTAATTGTGGGCCAAAGATGGGCTTCGATTTTGAATTGATCTTGGACCTGAAATTTTTGAATTGGATTGTTTTTCTCTTTTTTTTATTAACATAATAAGATGTGGTTTGGGTTTAGGGAGTGACAACTCCCGCATGGTGGCCCAACGATATGACGGAGACTACATTTTTTGGGATTTTTGGATGTATGATTTTTTTTTTTGGATTTTGGGGAGTGACAACTCCCGTATGGTAGCCCCACGATATGATACACTTTGAGATTGGGAAAGGTTTGAGCTCGGTTTTCTTTTCTATCCCTCTGAGATTGGGCTCTGGCGGTCGAGATATTGGGATGAAAGCTGGTGTGTGGCAAGTGACGATGAAACACGTGAGTGCGTGATGCTCGTGAGTGTGGACGAGATTCATGTATGGCTGATGATTTTGGACTGATTGCAAGTGCATGCGACCTTTTTGTCATGAATGCAATGCATGTTTTTTTTTTGTTTTACGCTCGATTGCATTTGTTGGCGTTGTTTACTTAGGGGATGCCTCCTGTAGACCGTGAATTTTCACCCCATAAAGCAAAATTGATGAATGATGTATAGATGTGTGGGGTCGTCCCTTATTCGTTCTTTTTATTATACGTGCATGCCAAAAGAAACCAAGTTTTAGAAAACAATTTCGAAAACGCGTGTTTTCAAAGTGGTGGATTTTCTCAATATAAACTTTGACGCTCGGTCATTCACAAATAAAATAGGGAGCAGGGAACCCTATACATGTTGATCTAAATAAATTCAAAGGGGATGTGTAAACCTATAAATGTAATCTATTCAGAAATGGATAAGCGAGAAAAGACTCATAGGGAAAAACCTATACAGCATTAATCCTAAAAGTCATTAAAAGGGGGAATTTTGAGCTAAACATCTTCTTAACTCTTCTGGTCCGTCTTCAGAATTCTGGCAGACTGCTCCCGCTCGGGCTCCTGGTTGGCTTCTTACTCGTCTTCAGATTCTTGATCGGACGTTCGCTCGCCTTCGGGCTCTTGACCGGCTGTCTCTTCACTTTCGGGCTCTTGACCGGCTGCCCGCTTGTCTTCGGGCTTTTGCAGCGAAGCAAAACAGTGATCAAATAAAACGGGTTGGTGTTCTTCTGATTTTCAACAATTTGAACTCGAACCGGTGTCGCTAGTCTTTATATCACTTGACTCGGGTTGGTGCAACTCTGATTTTATATTTGAACGGTTGGTGTTGGCCTTCTTGTCGCTCGGCTAGCTCCACGGGTTGGTGCGCCTCTGATTTCCGGCTCGATCCGCGTAGTTGATCTTCTTGCTGCCTCGTTTGCTCCGTCGTGGGGAATGAGGGATATTTTTGAGAAAGGAAAGGTGAATGATTGAGCACAAAATCATTGTGAAAATCCACCACTTTTGTGAAAACACGCAATGACTAGTACGCTCCACGGTAATGGCCGCTGCTCTTGAAGGTGGGATGAACTTCAAAAATAGCGGCTCACAACATGGGGACTAAATCATTTATTTTGAAATATGTTTGTGAAAAACAACTTGAAAAGTGTTTTCAAAACAATTTTGAAAGAATGTTGGTGAACAATGTTGTTTGAAATTCATTTGTAGAAAGTAGGTTTTTCGAAATCAATTTTTTTGAAAATTGTTTCGGAAATAGCATTTTAGTGAAATAAACCTTTTAAGGGAGAATTGACAAATTTTGAAAACCCCATTTATGAGTAAATATTTTGTGGAACATTGAATTAAACGAGCTCGTAAAACAGCTTTTAGGGACATGCAAACGAGAATTCCGAACATTTTAAAACGGATCGGTCTTTAAAAGTGGTTTGCACACATGTATAATCATAAAGTAAATCGTGGCTATATTTGATGTGGAGTTGTAAATGTTAATGTTGGGATAATCACTTTCCAGGTCAATTATGACTCCGTCTCACCGGGGGAACCGTCGTCCCTTCACTGTCATCTCTCGGGGTTTTTCTCTGCTATGCCCCTTGCGAGGCACGTTATCAAGAAAGTCCGGAGTGCTTAAGTTCGAAAGGTCAGGATACCCGAAGTGATAAGGAAACATACGCCACGGCCAGTGATGATCCGACAACACCCCACTTTTCGGGAAACTCGGGGAAGTATTGCATGGGAACGGGTCTCTCGTCATCTGCACGGTCAGGTGTGTCTAAAGTCCAAATTATTCACTGACTACATTGTGCCATGTATGGGTATCCGGTAAATACGGGATCCTCTATGGACGTGTAGCGTGACATTGGGCTTTAGAGACACCCGTGGTGCACAGGAGCAATGGAGAACTGAGCCCATGCAATCTTCAGGGTAAGATAGAAGGGTGGTCAGACAGGCGGCATACATGGGGTGACTACCCGTAAAACCCGTCTTAGACACCGGATTAGGCAGCTGGACACTGAAGGCTCATGGTTCACTATATGCTGGCTTAGACTCGGATAATGGAGGGTATTTTTGGATCATGAGCCTGCAGGGCGTAGGTCGATGACCATCTTGCCCGTGGGTTAGCCATTTATATAAATGACCCAGCTCATGGGAAATCAACCGTGGACCGGTCGGGATTCCGTGACTCGTGGATAAATCAGGTGACACAGAGGAATGCATGTCCTAAGCTACCCTCCCAATGCACCCCACAATCATAACATACATATGAAAGCGATGAAATCAGTAACACCCTATTTACTAAGAGTTTTAATCTTGAAAGTGATTCCAAATTGGTTATTTATTAACCTAAAGGGAAGTTAGCTTCATTCAATCCTAAGTGTCTCTTTCTAATCGTGAGCTAATTATTAACCCAATTGTTGTAATGTTTGTCGAGGATCTATCAAGTCCTAACTGTCCTCATCAGGTACACACTCTAAGTGTGGAATAAAATGGTCCTAGAGGCTTTGAAAAAAATCTCTTGAAGGTTTTGAAAGAAGTGGGGAAATCTCGACAAATTTGAATGGAGTTCAGTCTTCCTTAACCAAGTTTTATGAGAAAAACTTACTCAAGTTTTCCCCAGCAGAGTCGCCATTCTGTGGAGGGTGATTTTTCGGTGTGAGGGGGGTCTATCTAAATATGGTTCTGACTGAGAAGCCTGGATCCTAGAAAATGCCATTCTGTGGGGGGTGAAAACCCGTTGTTCTTGGCATCCCTCAATACCTACTACATCGTCCGTCTTTCCCAGAAAGCATAAGGGGAGTGTAAGTGGACACTACACCCGCTCTCAATGGGCCCCACGCGGACTTATGCCTTAGAGGCGGAAATTGACTAGAGTCGCCACCTAGTTTGACCTAAGGAACTAGGAAGGAAGGAAGAGGGTTCTAAGAACCGTTGGTTGACTCTGAGGTTGTTCCCTATGGATAGGACTTATCTAGTCATTTGTAGAGATTCTGTTATGGGTTCGTACTGGGTTACACCCCTTAGAAGTGGCAACGACCACGACTTCGGATTGGTGCCCGAGGAAACCTCGGTCTCCAATTGTCGGGATTGCCTTCTTTCAAAACCTTATTAGAGAGATTCAATTTAAAGCCAAAGGATAGGATTGAGTGTGGATTGAGGAGTAGATGATTTTGAAGAGTTTGAAAAAATAGGCTGGTCTTGAACTATTGGTTCGTGAGTATAGTTAAAGGGTTGAGAGGTTTTGATTATTTTCGAGGGGATTAGATTTGTCTCGGCTTTGGTGAGGCTAAGGGAATTTTGGTCATTCTTGTGGAGTTAAAGGATGTTTGGATCATTTGTTAGAGTTGAAGAGTTTCCCGGGTTTGTTGGGTTCATCCTTTAGAAAGGTCGAATTTTTGAGGTGCTTGAGAAATCGAATGGGTTGAAGAGGAATTCGGGTTTTAAGGATGATTGAGTATGGAAGAGGATATTTGGTTTGCAAGTATTCGGGTTTTGAAGATGTTTCAGGTTTCTGGGGGTTTTCAAGAATTGGAAGTCCTATGTGACTTAGAGTTGGTTCAGAGGAGGAATGAGAAGTGTTTATGGGTCCTAGAGCTCTGTTGGATTGGTTTATTCAGAATTCTCTCTCCTAAAATTTTTAAAACCGAAAAAAATCATTTTTTGTTGAAAAAGGGCGGATAATCCCAAGGGATTACCCTATGTACCCCCTCGAACACGACACTTAACTAATAATAAGCGTCGAGGCTCGAAAGATGGGGCAATGAATTTATGTCGAAAAATAGGATTCAGAGAGAAACATCATGAATGAGATGTTCTCGGTCGAACCCTAGTAACGTCTCTAACTCCCGGGTTTAAAACATTAAAATCCGAAAACATTGAAATCGAGCGGAAGGGAGTTAACGATTCTAAAATCCGGCTGCAACTAGGAAGGTCGTTACTTCCCTAGCACCCCGCCTTGTAAAAATCTAAGCTGCAATTAGGGGAGGTTTGTCACCCTAATGCCCCGCCTAAAGAGATCCAGACTGCGACAAGGGAGGTTATGACCCCAGTGCCCTGCCTCGGATTTTTATTTTTTGGGAAGGAAGACAAGTGATGTCCTAACCATGGAGGAAATGTTTTGAAGGGGTTAGACATTACTTGTTCCCCGAAAACGGTTTATTTGAGTTAAAAAACTGAGTTGGAAAACTTTTGAAGTTGTTCGGAATTCTCGGTAAAGAAACACTGATTTTGAGAAATGTTTTGGGAGAAAACTTTCTGTATATGTGAGAAGAACTTCCTGCGTTTTGAGAAGAGTTTTCTGTGATGTGAGAAGAGTTTTTCCTTTAAAATTCCACAAAATAGTTTCTTTGAAATCTGAGAAAACTTGATGAAATTCAAATGAAATGAATGTTTGAAATTTGAAAAGAGATTTTTGGAGTTTGAATGAGATTTACAAATTGAGTTTGGATTAGATGAATTGAATTAGACTGAATTGAAATGAATTGAAATGAGTTGGGTTGGAATTGGGTTGAATAGAGGTTAATTGAAATGGATTGGGTTGAATCGAATTGAATTTGAATCTGGGCCGGGATTAGAAGACGATCAGAGTCAAAGTTGGATTGGTCAAACTTGGGTCAAAGTCAACATTCAATCAAGGTCAAAGTTCAGGTTGGTCAAAGTTGGACCGAGTCAAAGTTGGACCAGATTAGGCCTTGGTCAATTTTTGGGCCGGATTGGGCCTTGGTCAAGGTTTGGGCCGGATTGGCATTGGTCAAGGTTTGGGCCAGATTGGGCCTTGGTTGGGGTTTCGGGCTGAATTGTTTTTTTTTGGCTGAATGGGTCTTGGGCTTTTTTTTTTATTTGGGCCGAGATTGGACTTGGGCCGAGTTGGGCTTAGGCTGAATTGGGCTTAGTCCTGATTTGGCTTATGGGCTGGATTTGCTGATTGGGCCAGATGGGTTTTTGGGGTTATTCAGATTTGGGCTGATTGGGTGTTGGGCCGATTTGTGATTGGGCTTTGAGATTGGGCCAAGATTGGGCTCAAGAGTGTGTTTAATTTATGGGCCGAAGTGGGTTAGTGGGCCTAATTTGAATTTGGGCCTGATTCAGATATGGTCTTGAATTGGGTTTGAATCTGATTTGGATTTTGGGCCATATTGGCCTATGAAGTTTCGGGCTTGATTTTGGATTTGGGTTTTTTGAAATGAGCTCTTGAACTAGGTTGATTCTTGAATGGGTTTTGATTTTATCCTCAGAATTGGGCCAAATGTGGATTGGGCTAGATGGAGAATGGGCCAGATGGAAATTGGGTCAATTTGTGATTGGGCCTAATTGTGGGCCAAAGATGGGCTTCGATTTGAATTGATCTTGGACCTGAAATTTTTGAATTGGATTGCTTTTCTCTTTTTTTTTATTAACATAATAAGATGTGGTTTGGGTTTAGGGTTTACCCAATTTATTAGGTGGGACCATGGCTCACCTAAATCTTAGGGTTCACCCTCTATCCTAAGGCTTGGTCCTAAAGGATAGTAACTAAGGCTTAACAATAATGACAATAAAAAAGACGATGACAAGGTTACTTAGTAGCAACATGAAAAAGTGAAATATTTACATGGGGTGCTGAAAAGTTCGAATTAAAATACTGATCAAATGCACGTATTATACAAATTGAAGCAAATGATAAGCATAGGGCAATCCACTCATTGGAAATGAAAAAAACATGGAAAAAATTGTGATGGAAAACTTGACCGCTAGCCAACAATTGGCTGAAGTGAGACCCAGAAGCAGTTGGGCTCCAGTTACAAGCTTAGCTCAAAATCTGATCCCAACAGCAAGGTGTGCTAGCTCGGTATAAGATCAACAAATTGCATATGTACCTCAATCAAACAACCAAAAAAAGTGGAGTTAGAACGGATATAAACAAAATCTAACTAAAACTCATGTTTTCCTTTTCTACTTTGTGATGTATTCTAGCAGAATCCCTTTTAAGGCAATGTCAATGTCAATCTGTTTTCATGGAGATTTGTCAAAGTAGCAGCGCTTTCCATTACCGACTCATTCTGACCAAGAGACCAAAAAAAACTGAAAAAAAGTTCATTATTCTGAGACTAGACAAAGAGAGTATGACCCTTCTGTAGAAAAGAGAAATGATTAATCCTCTCACCAAACGGATAGACAAGACATCTGAATCTAAGATAAAATCAGAGAGCATTGTTTAATTTGAGGATAACCTTTTTGAGAACCGATCAACATTACCCAAATAGACTAACAAGAGGTTCTAACTCAAAACTGTTGCGGTTAACCACATTTTATTCCCTTGTTCCATTGCGAACATTAACGTCTTCGAATAGATGAGCCAAACGACATATATCAGAACCGACTGCATCGACTGAGAAATAAAGAAATGGCGGAACACAAGTGCAAGTCAATTTGATGCTCACAACGAAAGGAAACCAAACAGAATATGAGTACAGCCCAGCGCATAACTAATGTGTGTTATCAGACAGACATCCAAGTGCTGTTTTTAGAGGGAAATTATGGACCCAAAAGGTTTAGAAATGGGTACCATTGGATGAACAGAGGAGATTTCCTGCAAAATAAACAAGAGATTCGAAGCACAATAATCAAATTGTAAACGGGAGTCAGTTCCTCCTCAACAGAACAAACCAGGTGCTAGCCTAACAGCTTAAACTTCTCAGGATACATACACACACCAAATTTTCCATTAGTTTCATGAGCCAAGGAATCCACGGTGGATCTGGTATCCAATCGGACCAAAAATAGACACTTAGATTTTCTGCAAGTTACTCAAAAACACCAACAGGAACTCAACTATGTTAGTATGATAAGCATAATCGAAGAAGGGTTGAGCACCTACGCTCCTGGGTCACCGGTGTGAGTTACAAAATTTCCGATAAACAAAAAAGAAAGAGGAAGTTGTGTACTTGTTCGTCAGTGGCTCGCACAATTACTATCGGGGAGAGACATGGAGAGGGTAGCCGTATGCTCCTTGTTCACCGATCTGGATTGCTAATTACCGTGAGGAAAAGTGTGGAAAAGGAAGGAGGTGCAGAGCCCTTGTTCGCCAGCAACGTCAAGCAGTTGAAGAAGCTTGGAGCGTAGATGAAGCAAGGGAGAAGCCGCAGAGCAGGTATGTTCCTTGTCACCGATGATTGCCAGTAACCATGAGCATGACGGGGAGTGCAGAGCTACTCCTTGCTTCGCCAGATTTTCGTAAACAAAGGAGATAGGTGGAGGAGAAGTTGGGTGATGATCCATTTCGTTATCGTACGAAGAAGGCGACCGCACGGGAAATCATTGGGGGTAGCAATGTCGACATGCGGAATTTTAGAGTTCAGGCACAGGTTTTTGAAGTGTTGGAGCAGCTTTTGGTTTTGAAAGTGTGAGGGAACGATGGCTACCGTGTATTCTAGAGCTTCGTTTGAAGATCGAGAGGAAGAAGAAAGGAGTGTCGGGGAGGAGAAGTTCAGTCTCGTTTTGGTTTCTGGGACGAGAAGATCGACGTTGTCGAAGGAAGATGATCGGGAAAAACTGTGTCGGCAGGGGACTGGTCGTGATTCAATAGTGGGAACGAAGAAGTTGAGGAGGAGAAGTCGGAAAAAAAATCTGGGTTTCACATGGAGAATGGGTTCTCAAAATGAAAGAATTGAATGGATCCGACATGTCGGCTGGCTCTTCTTTTTTTAATGGAACAGTAGGGTTTCCCAGATGTTCTTTTATAACAAACAGTTAGGGTTTTGTAAGAAAAGTCAGTTCTGATTGGGTTTACTGGATATGGGCCTTATTTGGAGTACTGGGGTAAAAATCGGAACCAAAATCGAAGATTGGCCCGTGTTTGGTCCATTCTAGGCCAGTTTGGCCGCGGCCCACCCAAAATAAAAAGGTTTCAGCTTCCCTGAGATTCGAACCCTAGATCTCCAACATCTTCCCTTGCATGCTCTAACCAGTTGACCAAGACAGTATTCTGTGAACAATGTCGAGCAGCAACAATAAATGTAACGTGTGCCAAAATGAATATAAACCAATTAAGCCAACTCAAAACTCAATACACAATCGCATGAAATAACACTTAATCTTTAATTCGAAGTGGATGAAATCATTTTAAATGGAAATATACTGTAAAATACGAGAGCTTAAACTAATAAAATGAATTGTTTTCTTTCTAAACGTCATGAAATTGTGAAATGTAAATGATGATAAAATACAAAACATAATAACAAGTACATGAAATAATGAAATAACATTAATACGATGGTGATAAAAATACAAGTGAATATAACAAAATGGGAAACGAATAAAATATGTACAAATAGCGGAAAATAAGATTGAATGAATAGCAAATAGAATAAAATAATATATGAGTAAGCTTAATCAAATAAGTAATAAATGAGGTACGCAAATAAAATAATAATAGTAAATGGCACATAGAATGATATAAATAACAATGAAAATGTTGATTAAAAAAAATAAATGCTAGAAGAAAATTAAAAGTAGCAATAAATAAGATAAAAAAGTAACCAAATAAAAGAAAACTAATAGGTAAGCAAGTAGGCAATGAGACAAAAGGGATGGGTTTAAAACCGGATTGTCATTTGAAAATTCATTTTCGGAAAATCAGGTTTTTATGAAATGCTTTGAAAAAGATTATAAAACGATGGTTTCATTTCGGCACGCACGCTAATACGTTTTGAAAAAGAAAGGCGACGACCCCTCTTATTGTAATTATTTTTTTTGTATTTTACTTTATGGGGTGAGAATTTTTGGTGTCTACACCGTGAAGTTGCCCAAAGCGTGTTATGAAATGACACGCCAAGAGAAGGAAAGCTTTTTGCAAGTTCTTAAGGAAATAAAAGTTCCAGATGAATGTTCATCAAACATTTCTCGTTGTGTGCAAGTTAGGCAAAAGAAGCTCATTGGACTCAAAAGTTATGATTTTCACATTCTAATGCAAGAATTTCTGCCTGTAGCTATCCGAGGTCATCTCCCTGATAGTGTGAGCTCGGTTCTGATTGAACTTAGCAACTACATTAGGAGCATTTGCTCTAACGTCATATCTGTACAAGACCTTGAAATATTAGAGACTCAAATTCCTTACACTCTATGTAAAATGGAGAGAATTTTCCCACCATCATTTTTCACGGTGATGGTGCACTTGATTGTTCACTTGGCAACTGAAGCTAAAATCGCTGGCCCAGTTTGCTATCGCTGGATGTATCCTGTTGAAAGGTACTTTTAGTATCCTATTAGTTGATTTTATAAATCATATTATTTGTAGTGAACAATTTCAAGTCCTTTCAGTTTTACCAACATGTGAATTAGGTACTTATGCACCTTGAAGTCATATGTGCGAAATAGAGCTCAGCCTGAAGGTTCTATTACTGAAGGGTATCTAGCGAATGAATGCTTAATGTTTTGCTCCCGTTATTTATCTGGTATTGAAACAAGATTCAACCGGCCAGTAAGAAACAATGATTATGTTGCGGAACTACTTGGAGAACAAAACTTGATGAATTTGGGTCGCCCACTAGGGGCTAAGGTTGGTGAAGAAGTTGTGACTGGAAAAAGAAAAAGGGTTACTCGGAAAAAGCTTGATGAACGATCTTTGTAACAAGCATATAGATATGTGCTTTTCAATCTTGAGTCAATCACACAGTTCAGATTGTAAGTTATCCATATCTCTACTTTCTTGAGATTGTTGCTTGCTGGATATCTTATGTTAATGATTTATGCAGAGAACACCAACAAATTTTAAAGCGACAATCCCGTGGTAGAAGGAGACCATATGACTTAGAGAAGGCACATTGTGAACACTTTTGCAGCTGGTTTCGTGAAAGAGTATAAATCTAGTTATACATTGATATACTTATTAATCATTATTTTATTTATAAACCAGAATAACATGAGATACATTTTATATTAGGTAGCAAGATTGGAGGAGGATGGAGTTGAAATCGATGATGAAATTAAGTGGCTTTCTCGTGGTCCTAGTGAATTAGTTAGATTCTTCTCTGGCTTTATTGTGAATGGGTTCAGGTTTCATACAGAAGAACGTGACAGATGCTTGAAAACTCAAAACCATGGAGTAGTAGTGCAAGTCAGTTGTGTCAGCTATGCAAGTTCAAGAGATACTCAACCTGTGAATGGAGAAGTTAATTATTATGGCTCGTTGAAGGAGATTATTCGATTGAATTATTCTGGCCAGAAAAAGATTGATTTGTTTAAGTGTGATTGGGTTGATATTAATAGAGGATGCAAAAAGTATAAGTTTGGCATTACACTTGTGAATTTTTCACATTTAGCTCACACTAGATCCAACTGGGCTGATGACCCCTTTATCTTTGCATCGCAAGCCAAAAAAGTCTATTATGTCAAAAATCCTACTGACAATGGATGGATGGTTGCAAGACATGTGAAGTTGAGAGATCTTTATGATATGGGTGAGAAGCCTTCTCTAGATTTGCATGAAGAAGCTGATGAAAATACTTTTGACCAACAACAGTTGCATAGAGTTGAGGTTAATGATGAAGATGTTGTAGTCACTGCACAGGAATTGGAGCAAGAATACTCGGATGAGGAAGAATTGAATTTATAGGCTTCAGCAACACTTGTTAGTTGCTTGGTTTCAGTTACGAAAAGTAACTTGGATGATGATAATTTTCTTTTTCTACATCTTCTGAAAGGAAAGTAAGAAACTTCTTCTGTTGTTGATCTTGTTATCAATTATCATCGTAATAGAATTCTAGCCTTGGTATCCATTATCATTATAATGCAACAACTGATCTACTAATTATATCCTTGTTTTACTTGTCCTATATCTTGTTTAGTTTATATATGTATCTTCACTTGAATATCTATATATTTTCTGTAGTTGATATTGTTTCACTGCGCTTTTATTTCTTTTTTTTTCTAATATCTTTATTTAACTTGAAAACAGGGGAAATGGTATTAAGTATTGATTCTACAAAAAAAACTGAGGATATACGAGAGTCCTAGCGATGTTAGATCCTACATAAATGGAGGAAATTAAGGGGTAAGTACTTGATTAGTGAGATTAGTTGTTAGTGACTATTAACTTATATTTTGTAAATTATTAATGGGAGGAAATGGCTTAAGAAAATTGATTATTAACCGAGAGACTAGGTTTATGTATATGTGCTATTTAAATCCTAATTATGTGCATAAAATAAATGGTTATATAATTGATTAGTGAGACTAAATGCTAATGGCTTATTTAAGTGTATTTTATAAGTGATCAATTAAAGAAAATGGAAGAAAATGATTTGATGGTATTATTATAAATTCTGTTTGCAAGTCATGACTATAATATAATTTTGAGGACATTTTAATGTCATTTAAAAGTTATTATTATGCTATTTTTTAAGGCCATATAATTAGGTTACATTATTATATGTAATTTGAGCCTTAAATGGTTATTATTGAATTTGTAAATTGATTAAAAGGGTGTATGAGTTTCTGGTGCAAAGATTATGATCCTAGAAACTACAACTACCTAGAAATATATTAGAAAGGTATTGGTATATATGTATAAACCTTTAACATGATTTACTTGAATTTTAAAACCTTATAAATGTTAAATAAATAAATAAATTATGCATGGGGTCAAACATATAAAAAGAAATATAGAGCATTAAAAATAGTTTAAAACCGAAAGGGATAAATCTTAGGAAGTTTATGAATATAGGATATGGATGTTATGAGATTAGGGGTTAAATAAAAATAGAGTTTTAATTGGGATATTTTCGTAAATAAAAATAAATCCGGTCAAAGGGATAATTTAAGTGGTCAACCTTGGCCATAAGTGGGGTTTGATCAAATTAAGATGATAATGATAATTATTTTTGGGTATTTAAAGGAATATTAAGTCAAAGACAACATTTATAAAGGAAATGGGGGCGTTCATGTACTTACCGTGGAATGTAGGTGTTGGAAAATAAACATTAAGACCCTAGGGGTCTGTTTGGAAATTTTAGAGAATTTTTGGGGTGAGTTTGAGGAATAAATTAATTAAGAGCTATAATGTATGGTATAAGTATTAGTTTGTAATGATTATAAAAATTGAGGGGTATATATATGTGGTTACCGGAATCTGGGGGAAACAATTAAATCTGGATAGTCTAAGGGGATTACTCGTAGATATACACGTACATATGTATATTATAAAGTTGGGATATCTTAGATTATAAATTAATAGGATTGGTAATGTAACAAGTATGGAAAATGGGGTGGTTTTGTAAATAAACAAAAATTGTGGGAATGGCATAAGGATTTGCCGAGAATGTTGGTGCTGTTCGAAATTTAAATACATGATATAAGTAGGTAATAATGGTTGGAAACTTTTGATTATAAGTTAATGAGACAAGGAATGTAATAGTTATTATATAGGGGTTGGTTTTATAAATAATCAGAGTATATGGGGAAGAAATTAGAATTACCGAAAACACAAGGGCTGTTTGAGAAATTTCCAAAATATGGACAACATATATATATATAAAGTTTTTGGGTGATATAATGTGACATTATATTGAAGTGAAAGGAATTATTATAAAGGGGTTATTAAAGAGCAAATATGCATTATATACATTTACATTAAATGGTGGGGTAGGTTGGCGAATTTTGAAAGTATAAGATATGGTTGGAATTTTACTACAAGAAGAGCTCTGTATTTGATATTAAATGAATTTATAACGTGGCGCGGGGGTATAATAAGGATAACAAGTTACGTGCTGGATTATACAACTAGGAGTAGCAATGTGACAATAACGACAACGACATTATAAGCATGCACGATGGTACAGTATATTACATGCATGTAAAAAGGGTGCGCAAATGGCGACGCATAACAACGACTATAACATATGTGTATTGGAATATATCTAAATACTCACGCACTTGCACGAATATAACTACGCGGGCTAATTCGTACAACAGAATGTTTAATTGAAATGCATGCGCGCGCGTAACGTTATTCCCGCATGCATGTAAACCGACAATATGTAAACAAATTGTACATGTGACTCCCATGTAACAAGTGTTAACCTCGTAGCGACAAATATGTATGCTCGTAAACTATAACGAGTAATTGGAATGTAAATCCCTAAGATTAACGGACATCAAGTTGAACTAGAGAGTAACTAAGGGTAGCTACGGGATGGAAGTAAAGGTTTAACCAATGATGATTAAGTAGGTTCGAGTTATATAAATATATATACTGATATTAGAACCCCGTGTACACCAGAGTTACGAGTGGGTAGACACGAGCATTGTGAGCACTAGAGACTGCACGGGGATTTGTTTTTCACAAGCGCTCAACGGTGTAAGGTATGTTGGATTCTGTGGTCTGAATCCCTGAGGGAAGCCTCGGGTTCGGGTTTTGTTTGGTTATGTGATAAGAGTGATATGTGTGCTATGCATGTTGTGTGGATTAATTCCATGATTTGTTAAAAAATTATTATTGTGCGCGACGTCTTCGGACAATATTACTATGATTTCTCATGTGATTGGAATACTAATATTCGAGAACTTTATTCCTAATTAACCTAAGTAAAACACTTAGGAACGAGACTCGGGATCCCCAGTCTCTAGAGCTTTACACTCGATCAAGAATATAACCTAGATAATTTCTAGGGAAGTATATAAGACTTCAAAGGTAATTGTAACGGTAATGACTTCTCCATGACCTAAGACTTTACTTAGGGTAGTTGGTTAAGAATTAATCACATATTGGAGAGTGCTGGTTTATGGTATATAGAATGGAAATCCCAATTAGTCTTCGACTAGTTGGTTGCGCATTGGTGATCAGTGGAGTATAACGTCCGTATCGGACCGACTCCCTCTATATTCCGACGGGCCTAGATAGACTGTTGGACAAAAGGTGCCGCTTTTGGCACGCGGCTTCGGCCATTCATAGACGCCTTTATTAGACAAGTGGAAGTCTCGGGATCGAATGATCCTTGGCAATGAGCACCTTGTGTGTATGGGAGGACTACTGTCCAGTAAGGTTATTTACGGGTTGTCCTAACATAACGCCCATTGGTGTTGAGAGTAAAACTTAATGGAGACTAAAGTAATTTAAAAGAAATACTACGACTATCCGGGTGGAAATAATTACGTGTTCGAATAATGTGTGTTGTATACTGTGTATTGTGTATTGTATTTTGCTTGTGGTGTATCGTATGTGGTGTATGTACGGTTTCATTGATGGAATGCTAAATGCTTATTTGTGTCATTTACCGCTGTCTATATAAACTGTAATATGAACCAGCATGTAATCAACCTCATGTTCAGACGGCTAATTGACCTAAGTGACCTAAAGGGTCTAGAACAACATAGTTTAACATACTCGGCCAAGTGCTGAGCCCTCCATGGGCACCGATATTTTATGCTTTCAGGTGATTGATGTGTGGTGCCGGAGTGCGGGATCGTGGGTAGATGACCTCGACTTCTATCATGCTTCTAGGATTAATTCATGTTAGTACGTTGTAATCTGGGAATTCTTTAAGTGCTCACCGGTCATAGGTATTGGTTTGTATATAGGATAAGGTAGTAGGTATCTCGTTCATCACTGCGGTTAGTAGTTGTTGTTATTTGTTATATTTCGGTTATGCTTCCTTACTCGCGTGGGCGAGTAATGGCATGTGACACCCAAGTGAGGATTAATGTAGTTTAACTTCCGCTGTGAGACGTCTTTAATTATGCTACGAGAGTGATTATTACGGGTTTATCTAGTGGGGTGTTACAAAAGTGGTATCAGAGCAGAGTACCGCTCTGATGACGATATATTAGGATTAAGACAATGAGCATAGGACTTGGGAAATACGGGAAACGTTTGTGAGGTACGCGGCGCCTGGTCTTAAACGAACCAGTGTCTTAGCAACGCTTAATGCGTAACATTATTAGCCTTAATGGCATATCCGTGTTATTGATTTCTACACAGTAAACTACCGAGTAATAATATGATATAGCGCATTACGGGTGTTGAGAAGAGGCATGTCGAGGGTGACGGAGGTCCTGCAACCCCGAATAGCATGAGATGGCAGTCGCCGCACTAGCTTGATGGAAGAGCATCCCAGGAAACAGCAGTGGTACCCCACCCGCCACTGCCCACACCTCGAGTATCACCCATAGAGACAATGTAATGGATGGTGCCAAGGAGACAAAAGAATTCCTCCTATTCGGAATGTTATAACCCGTACAATTACAACATTATATTATGTCCGGTTTATATTGTTGTTCTAAGATGGACTACATTACTTATGTCAGTGGGACTTGGTCGGCGTTCTTTTAAAAGTCAAGGGCAAGGAAGTCTTTGCTTAAAATTAATTAAGGTAATTGTTTTATTTAGTTAATAAGGAAGGGAACCTTATTTAATTTATTTTCTCTTCTAATCATTTTACAACACGTCAGTTCAATCGTTAGGAGCGTCTCTCATCGTGGTTTGAACGACAGTTTTCTCTTCTTCTTCTCTCCCTCAATTCCTTCCTCTGTTAAAATTGTGCTGCTGCAGTTGTGATCAGATCGAAGACCCTTGTTGTTGCTGCTGCGTTCCTCTTCTCCAATCAGGTTTGTATTGTGAGAATTCTGGATTTGGTTGTTGGTTTTCTCGCCTCTGAGTTTCTGATTTTTGGGACTCCGAACATGTTGATTCAGCGACGACGATTCTGCGTTGGGAATTAAGATCGTTGAGGCTACGCTACTGCAGTTTGTTGGATTTTTTTGCACTCTCAATCAGGTTTATGTTGCAGATTTTGGAAATTCAAGTTCTAGGTTTCTTCCCTTTGTTTCTGATTTTGGATTGTCATTTGTGGGAATTCAGTGGTGGTTTGGCTCTATCTGGTTGTGCAATTGTTCGGTGTTGTTGCTGCTGCATTCTGTGGATTTTCTGCACTTCGAACTGAGGTAGGTGGTTGCTTGATTCGATGTGGAAGTTCAGCCATAGGGATTTTGCAAGAGTTGTTGTCTGATTTTGTGTGTTAATTCCTTGCGTTTGAATTGCGTTTTTGAATGGCTAAAACCCCATGGTTCTCTGTATTTTCCTGTGGTTTGTTGTGTGTATCAGTTTGGCAATTTGTGGTGGTGATTTTGCATTGTTTTCTTCTCTGTTCGTCAATCTGAAATTTCAGTTTTCGCGCTGTCCGAACTTCTGTCCTAGCTTTGAAGTTCGGGCAGTGTGTTTTGCGCTTCTGTGTTTTCGAGTTCGGGGCGTGTCCGAACTTCGGTCCGAACTTCGATGTTCGGACACACCCCAGATTTCTGACTTCGAAGCTTGGACTTCACCATGTAACTTTCTCATAAAAATGTCCGAACATCAGTTCGAACTTCGATGTTCGGACACTCTGAATTTCCCTTCTGTTTTCAAACTGACTTGTGTCCAAACTTCAATGTCAGGACACAAGCTCGGACTCCTTACTGTTTTCAGCGTAACTTCTTTGTTTGAACTCCGATTTGAGCGCCGTTTGCGGTGTTGGATTCCTTTTGATCTGTACTACTGATTTATGAGTGTTTTGAATATTTGAATGCAAGTTTGCCTCTGATTATGCAATCCTTCTGTTTTGGGACATTTTACTTTGTGTCTGAGCCGTGAATGGTTGGGTTAAGCTATTCCATGGTATACCATGTAGACGTCATTCTGAGTGTGGGTCACGCCCTTTCTGTTCTGTGGGGTTGATGAACCCATTAGCTCTGTAGAGTCATTTCCGCGTTGTCGAGAGATCTGTTACGATCTATTGGTCTTCGACCCCTTCTGAGTGTGTGCATTGTATCTTGTCCCTTCTATGTTTAAGAACTCTGATTGTTTCTGTACCGGGAACTCTTGTGTTCCATTCTGTTTCTAATTTTGAAAGCTTCTGACCGTTGTGAAACTGCTGATATAATGTTTATCTTCTCCTTCTTCTGACTTCAATTGTTTTGAGCGACCTCACTGATGACGGTCACTGCTTACTGGGCATAGTTGTATGCTCACTCCCCTACTCTTATACCGTTTTTGCAGATTGATCAGCGAGGGTCATCTTAAGATTCTGGAGCCATCGTTTTTTAGCTCTTTTGATTATTCAAACTATTTGTTTATGATATTGCAGCCTTCGGGCCTTACACTATTTGACCTCTGTTTCTGATTTGAACATGTATTTGGGAGGATGTGTTAACTTCCGTTGTATTAGAATACTCTGGTTTATACTGTTTTTAAAAGCATCGTTTTGGGCCTTAATGCGATTGTTGGTTTGAGCCTTGCGTTATTAGGTAGTAATATGTGGCGTGTAATGCCCCTAACTCTTAGTCCGGTTTTAGGGGTGTTACATTTAGTGGTATCAGAGGCAGGTTTGGCTTTCTTTGGTGTCTGTGGATGTGTTTGCTTGTGTGAGGATCAGTTGTGGAAGCTTCTTGAAGTCTGAGTAAAAACTAACGAGTTTGGATTTGTTTGTCTCAGAATGCCTCCTCGTAGAGCACCAGTGACCCCTCAGGGAGATGCTGCGGAGGCAGTGCAGCAGTTTGTGACGCAGCTCATGCAGATGGTTGCAGCTGCTGGGGGAGCTGGTGGTGCAGGCCTAGCTGGGGCGAATGCTTTGGGAGGCCGAGTCAGGGCGCTCCAGGAGTTTATGAAGCTGAAGCCGCCTTCCTTCGACGGATGTGGTGACCCTCAGGAGTCGAGCCACTGGATTACTGAGGTAGAGGACCTGCTTAGAGTGATGGGTTCAGAGGATGATCAGAAGGTCGACTTCGCCACGTTCCTCTTTAAGGGGGAGGCGAAGGAGTGGTGGCGGATGGTGATGGGTAAGCATCCCCAGCCTTAGACTTGGGAGCAGTTCTGCTTGGAGTTCAACAAGCAGTTCTACCCAAATGTCTACAAGGATCAGAAGATCAATGAGTATAACCGGCTGCGTCAGGGTAGAGATATGTCAGTCGAGGAGTACATGAGGAAGTTCGTGACTCTCTCGAAGTATGCACCCGAGCCGGATCAGCACAGGAAGGCCCGGAAGTTCAAGAGCGGGCTGAGACCAGATATTAGGTCCGCTGTGACACCTCTCCGTCACCGGACCTTCAGAGATGTGGCAGATGTCGCCCTACTGGTGGAGACGGACATCAAGGGTAGGCAGGCTGGCAAGGACCACAAGGGGAAGAGATGTGCTGAAGAGTTTTAGAAGAAGGAGGCTGCTCCTCCTCAGAAGAAACTATCTTATGGAGATCGCCAGGGAGCTTCTTCATCTTCGTCAGCTGGGGCGAAGTGTGGGTCGTGTGGTCACTCTCATCCTGGTAGGGAGTGCTATAAGAAGACCGGTGCTTGCTTCAAGTGCGGTCGATGGAGCACAGGATTGCTCAGTGCCCACGCATCCGTAGAGGCGCATGAGATAGAGGCACCGGCTCAGACTCAGGGGCGAGGTCCGACCAGAAGAAGCCTCAGACTTAGGCCCGAGTTTATGCTATGGCTGGAGAGCGTGATCGAGCTAGTGATCGCGTCGTCTCAGGTATTCTCCAGATCCATTCTCAGGATGTGTTTTGCCTGTTTAACTCTGGAGCTACACACTCCTTTATCTGTTCTGATTTGTTGGGTAACCTTGGACTGACTGCCGTGCCTAGTGAGGTTGACCTATGTGTGAATAGTCCATTAGGTGGGGTTGCCCCTTGTGTGCTGAATTCTGTGTGTAAGACTTGTCCCATAGCAGTTAGGGACAAGACTTCTTATGCTGACCTCATCCCGATGTAAATGGCCTGTTTTGATGTGATCTTGGGCATGGACTGGCTAGCAGAGCACCATGCCCATATAGACTGTGCAGCTAGGAGAGTGGTATTTGATCTGCCAGACGGGACATGCTTTGCTTTCTCTGGGAATGCAGTTCCATGTGCGCCAGTGATTGTGTCGGCGATGCAGGCAGCCAGCTTCTTGCGGAAGGGCTGCCAGGGATTTTTGTGTTATCTGCCAGAGGTACGTGAGGGACCTAGCTTGGAGAGCATCCCGATTGTCAGAGAGTTCCCTGAGGTCTTCCTGGACGACGTGCTCGGGCTTCCACCAGAGAGGGAGGTGGAGTTCACGATTGATTTAGCGCCAGAGACTCAACCCATCTCTAGGGCCCCTTATTGTATGAGTCCGGCAGAGCTGAAGGAGCTGAAGGTTCAACTACAGGGGTTGCTCGATAAGGGCTTCATTCGCCCTAGCGTTTCACCTTGGGGAGCGCCAGTGTTGTTTGTGAAGAAGAATGATGGAACCTTCCGGTTATGCATCGATTATAGGGAGCCAAATAAGGCGACCATCAAGAACCGTTATCCCCTTCCGTGTATTGATGACCTGTTTGACCAGTTGGCGGGTGCCACAGTGTTCTTGAAGATCAATCTTCGTTCAGGCTACCATCAGTTGAGGATTAAGGCTGAGGATGTGCCTAGTCCGCTTTTAGGACTCGTTATGGTCATTACGAGTTCTTAGTTATGCCGTTTGGTTTGACTAATGCGCCATCTGTTTTTATGGATATGATGAACCGGGTTTTCAAACCCTATCTGGATCAGTTCGTGGTTGTTTTCATAGACGACATCTTGGTGTACTCCAAGAGCGCAGAGGAGCATGAGGAGCATCTGAGGTTCGTTCTGCAGACGTTGAAGGATCGTGAGCTGTACGCTAAGCTGAAGAAGTGTGACTTCTGGCTAGATCACGTAGTATTCTTGGGACATGTAGTCTCGAGGGACGGTATCTCGGTGGATCCCGAGAAAATTAGAGCTGTGATGGAGTGGGTGAGGCCCACAAATGTTGCTGAGATCCGTAGCTTCCTTGGGTTAGCAGGTTACTACAGGAAGTTCGTTGAGGGGTTCTCTAAGATTGTATCCCCGCTGACCCGTCTGTTGAGGAAGGAGATCAAGTATGAGTGGAGCGAGGCGTGCGAGCAGGGTTTCCAGGAAATTAAGAAGAGATTGACTACCGCACCGATTCTGACTTTGCCTTCTGGGACCTAGGGCTTCGAGGTCTTCTGCGATGCGTCCCATAAGGGACTTGGATGTGTCTTGATGCAGCAGGGTAAGGTAGTAGCTTATGGCTCTCGGCAGTTGAAGCCCTATGAGAAGAACTACCCTACCCACGATTTGGAGTTGGCAGCTGTAGTATTTCCGCTGAAGATTTGGAGACATTATCTGTATGGAGTGTCGTGTAAGGTTTACACGGGCCACAAGAGTCTCAAGTATCTATTCACTCAGAAGGAGCTGAACTTGAGACAGAGGAGGTGGTTGGAGCTACTTCACGACTACGACTTAGAGATCCTCTACCACCCCGGTAGAGCGAACGTTGTGGCAGATGCATTGAGCCGGAGAGGTGCTCCGGGTGTAGCTTGTGCTTTGACGGGAGTTCAGAGGTCCGCTATAGAGCTCCAGCGTATGGGTGTTTGGGTAGTCAGACCAGACAGTGCCAGTATGATAGCAGCGCTCCAGGTTCAGTCTTCGTTAGTGGACAGGATCAGGGTTGGTCAGGAGTCAGATTCAGCTTTGCGTCGGATCAGAGAGGGGTTGCCTTCAGAGCAGAGTTCAGACTTCAGTATCTTCAGCGATGGTTGTCTGCGTTTTAGAGGTCGAGTGTGTGTGCCGGCTGATGCGGCTCTACGCAGGGAGATCCTTCAGGAGGCACATGGGGCCTTATATTCGGTACACCCAGGAGGGGTGAAGATGTACCGAGATCTCAGGGAGTCATTCTAGTGGTCTGGGATGAAGCGCGACATCTCTGAGTTTGTTTCAAAGTGCCAGACCTATCAGCAGGTGAAGGGTGAGCACCAGAGGCCAGCGGGTTTACTTCAGCCCTTCCCATTCCTGAGTGGAAGTGGGAGAGTGTGGGGATGGACTCTATCATGGGGTTGCCTATGACTCCTCACTGGTGCGGACGGACTCAAAAATGACGGATCAAACTGTTTAAAAATGACGGTTCCGAACCATCTTTTATACGACCGTCGTTTTTTGCCACCCGCCTTAAACGACGGTTCGAAAACCGTCTTTTAAGATGCTATTAAACGACTGTTTTAATCGAACCGTCTTTAAAAGCTCTTGAGCGCAAAAATAAGTGAATCCACCTAGATTAATATTGTAATCTTTGGTGGTCTCTGGGATTCGAACCCGCGCGCGACCCATGGTGAAGTTCACACGCGTGCATGCACTCCCTAACCACTATGCCACTGCATTAAACTTGTTTATTTTATGAACAAAACATATATATGTAGCATTTATAACTTAATATTTTAATAATAGGAATTCTAACTGTTATTCAAACGTATGTTCACTCCTATATAAATTATAATAAGTAGTAAAACATCGTAATATGTAAATAAGCATCGTATTATACACATACTAAAGCTAAATATTATAAGAATACATATATGTACATATAGTTACAATTAATGTTAATTATAAAAAAGGACTATAATTTACTAAAATAATTAATAAATGCTAATTATAAAATACAAATTTTTTAAAATTATATATACATATTATATCTCATATCTATTTTGTGAATTTTAACCATCATGTAAACTAATTTAAATACTTATTACTTTATACAATTTTTCAAACTTTGTTAATTTGTGCTTAAACATATTTTAAAAAGAGAGATTTAAGAGACGGTTCATTCAAAACCCTCTTTTAAAATCTAAGATAAAATGACGGTTAACGAAAAACCATCTTTTTTAAGGTTTAAAAACGACGGTTCCGTCGAAACCGTCTTTGAAAAAGAAACCCCGACATAATAAATGACGGTTTGTCATCAACCGTCTTAAAAGATGTCTTACAACCATCTTAAAAGATGTCTTACCGCCTAAAAAAAAAAGCTTTAAACGACGGCTTGGCATCAACCGTCTTAAAAAGTCCCCCTCGCGTGCGGAAGGAGGTATTTAAGACGGTTTGTTGCAAACCGTCGTTTATTAGCCGTATTTTTTAATCATTTTTCCACTAGTGCCTTCAGGCTGTGACGCTGTGTGGGTGATAGTGGATCAACTGACGAAGTCTGCCCATTTTATGCCTATGAAGAAGACTTGCAGTTTGGAGCGTTTGGCTCGTTTGTACCTCGATGAGATAGTGAGGCTGCATGGTGTGCCTACTACTATAGTTTCTGATCGTGATGCGCGCTTTGTTTCGAGGTTCTGGTGCAGTTTGCATAAGGCCTTGGGTACGAATCTAGCTTTCAGTTCAGCCTACCATCCTCAGTCAGATGGCCAGACAGAGAGGACTATCAGGTCCTGGAGGACATGCTTCGCGCATGTGTCCTAGATTTTGGAGGTACCTGGGAGTAGCACGTGACTCAGATCGAGTTTGCTTACAACAACAGCTTTCAGGCGAGCATTAGTATGGCTCCGTTTGAAGCGTTGTATGGTAGGAGGTGCAGGTCCCCCATCTGTTGGGATGACCTGAAGGAGAGGGTTTTGGTTGGACCTGAGCTGGTGCAGGGTGCTGTTGAGAAGATCAGAATGATTTGGGAGCGTCTGCTTGTTGCTCAGAGTAGACAGAAGTGCTATGCAGACCAGAGGCGCAGGCCGCTGGAGTTTGATGTTGGTGACCACATCTATCTGCGAGTGTCGCCGGTCAGAGGTGTAGTCCGGTTTGGGAAGCGTGGGAGGCTTAGCCCGAGGTTCGTAGGACCTTTTGAGATCTTAGAGCGGATTGGCCCTGTGGCATATCATCTAGCCTTGCCTACATCATTGTCTGCTGTCCATAATGTTTTCCATGTTTTGATGCTGAGGAAGTACTTGCATGATCCATCCCATGTGATCGACCATAGTCAGCTTTAGTTGAGAGAGGACTTCAGTTATGAGGCGGTGCCTACTCGCATTCTGGCTAGAGATGTTCGCCAGCTCCGTAGCAAGACCCTGCCTATGGTTAAGGTGCAGTGGTCTGATCAGTCAGAACGTGAAGCGACTTGGGAGCTTGAAGATGAGTTACGTGCCAAGTTTCCCTCCCTTTTTGATCAGTGAGGTGAGTCAATTTCGAGGACGAAATTCTTTTAAGGGGGAGGTGATGTTATAACCCGTACAATTGCAACATTATATTATGTCCGGTTTATATTGTTGTCCTAAGATGGACTACATACTTATGTCAGTGGGACTTGGTCAGCGTTCTTTTAAAAGTCAAGGGCAAGGAAGTCTTTGCTTAAAAACAATTAAGGTAATTGTTTTATTTAGTTAATAAGGAAGGGAACCTTATTTAATTTATTTTCTCTTCTAATCATTTTGCATCACGTCAGTTCAATCATTAGGAGCGTCTCTCATCGTGGTTTGAACGATAGATTTCTCTTCTCCTTCTCTCCCTCAATTCCTTCCTCTGTGAGAATTGTGCTGCTGCTGTGATCAGATCGAAGACCCTTGTTGTTGCTGCTGCGTTCCTCTTCTCCAATTAGGTTTGTGTTATGAGAATTCTGAATTCCGTTGTTGGTTTTCTCGCCTCTCAGTTTCTGATTTTTAGGACTCCGAACATGTTGATTCAGTGACGACGATTCTGCGTTGGGAATTCAGATCGTTGAGGCTACGCTACTGCAGTTTGTTGGATTTTTCTGCACTCTCAATCAGGTTTGTGTTGCAGATTTTGGGAATTCAAGTTCTAGGTTTCTTCCATTTGTTTCTGATTTTGGATTGTCATTTGTGGGAATTCAGTGGTGGTTTGGCACTGTCTGGTTGAGCAATTGTTCGGTGTTGTTGCTGCTGCATTCTGTGGATTTTCTACACTTCAAGCTGAGGTTGGTGGTTGCTTGATTCGGTGTGGAAGTTCAGCCATGGGGATTTTGCAAGAGTTGTTGTCTGATTTTGTGTGTGAATTCCTTACGTTTGAATTGCGTTTTTGAATGGCTAAAACCCCATGGTTCTCTGTATTTTCTTGTGATTTGGTGTGTGTATCAGTTTGGCAATTCGTGGTGGTGATTTTGCATTGTTTTCTTCTCAGTTCGTCAATCTGAAATTGCAGTTTTTGCGCTGTCCGAACTTCTGTCCTAGCATTGAAGTTCGGACAGTGTGTTTTGCGCTTCTGTGTTTTCGAGTTCGGGGCGTGTCCGAACTACGATGTTCGGACACACCCCAGATTTCTGACTTCGAAGCTTGGACTTCACCATGTAACTTTCTCGTAAAAACGTCCGAACATCAATCCAAACTTCGATGTTCAGACACTCTGAATTTCCCTTCTGTTTTCAAACCGACTTGTGTCCGAACTTCAAAGTCAGGACATAAGCTCGGACCCCTTACTGTTTTCAGCGCAACTTCTTCGTTTGAACTCCGATTTGAGCGCCGTTTGTGGTGATGGATTCCTTTTGATATTTACTACTGATTTATGAGTGTTTTGGCATATTTGAATGCAAGTTTGCCTCTGATTATGCAATGCTTCTGTTTTGGGACATTTTACTTTGTTTCTGAGCCGTGAATGGACGGGTCGAGCTATTCCGTGGCATACCATGTAGACGTCATTCTGAGTGTGGGGCATGCCCTTTCTATTCTATGGGGTTGACAAACCCTTTGGCTCTTTAGAGTCATTTCTGCGTTGTCGAGAGATCTATTACGATCTATGGGTCTTCGACCCCTTCTGAGTGTGTGCATTGTATCTTGTCCCTTCTCTGTTTAAGAACTCTGATTGTTTCTGTACCGGGAACTCTTGTGTTCCATTCTGTTTCTGATTCTAAAAGCTTCTGACCGTTGTGAAACTGTTGATATAATATTTATCTTCTCCTTCTTCTGACTTCAATTGTTTTGAGCGACCTCACTGATGACGGTCACTGCTTACTGGGCATAGTTGTATGCTCACTCCCCTACTCTTACCGTTTTTGCAGATTGATCTGCGAGGGTCATCTTAAGATTCTGGAGCCATCGTTGTTTAGCTCTTTTGATTATTCAAACTATTTGTTTATGATATTACAGCCTTCGGGCCTTACACTGTTTGACCTTTGTTTCTGATTTGAACATGTATTTGGGAGGTTGTGTTAGCTTCCGTTGTATTAGAATACTCTGGTTTATACTGTTTATAAAAGCATCATTTTGGGCCTTAACGCGATTGTTGGTTTAGAGCCTTGCGTTATTAGGTACTAATACGTGGCGTGTAATGCCCCTAACTCTTAGGCCGGTTTTGGGGGTGTTACACGGAACACTGACGCGAATGCTATAGTCACTGTGACATCAAGACAACAGAAGAGCTTGTTATACGATGAGTCATTAAGGATCGGGGGTCTCGACAGCTACATACTATCTAGAAGCGTACTTATACGCAGTGAAGAATATACATCAAACCTCACCTTGAAGAGGGATAGGAAATCCATAGGACAATCATGCCGGCTTATAACTAGAAATTGAAACCCTGTCCAGTTAACCCGAGGAAAGCACGCGCGGATGCATTTGAAGATCAAAAGATAGAAGAACGAGATTTAGGCGATTATCAAAATGCACAATATGCAAAACCAAGGACTACCTGGAAGCCTCTCCTAGAAAGAGAATAGCTTCAACCGGATACAACCTAGAAGGCTCATTAAAATCTGACCTACTGTCACAATAACTATATGAGCTTATGAGCTAAACTCCTGAAATTACTACAACCCAACACTTAGGAAAAGGAATGTCGTACCAAGGACAACTAGAGTGCTCCATCTGCTGGACCCGAAGCACCACGAAGTAGCCACGCGGAGCAGACCCCAGCCGATATGAGCTATTAGAAGGGGAAAGTCGTCACCAGGGGCAGAATGCCCTGAATTTTGTGGGAACCTTAGGTGCTGGTACTAGTACGCAACGTGATCTAGGTAACCGCACATCCTTAACTTAACGAATTGACTGCATGAACATGCGTCAGAAACATCCTTCTACCATGAAGGGGTTTAAAACAAAACTCAGCAAGAGCCTAACTCTGAAAACGTAGAAATAGAATTAGCTTAGAAAACTTACCATACCTTAACGAACCGAAATAACTCCAATACTACCCTTTTCAAGACAAATCATCTAAACCATACTCAAAATACTGAAACGTCAGTGAAACGAACAATTCCGGAAGCCGATAACTCAACCTGCATGGCGCGCTTTCTATAGCAAGCGCTATAGCCAATACTATATACTCACAATTCCGTCTACCTCGCGCACTTGCTACAGCAAGTGCTACAATGATGGCTACAATCATGATTACAATTATGGCTATAATTATGACCACAATCACAACTATAACTATAACGACAAATACAACTTCAGTACGAATCTTGTAACTGTAACCACTATTACAACTACAACTGTAATTATAACTATAACTACAACTAGGATTACAACTGTAACTACAAGGATAACGGTAGTTAGGATTGGATTCTACAAGACTGTGTAAGTCATGACTACCGGTAATCACTAATATTCATACAATTATAGTACAAATTCTATAACTACAAACTTGTCACCATAAGGTCACAAACCCTTAGAATACGAAAACTACAACCATGGGAGGACCCAACGAGTCCGAACATTACAACTAAAGGGCATACTCCAGCCTATAACAAACTGCAACCATTAAACAATAATCAATCATAACATCGGCCTATGAACCAAACATCATAACATATTTGGTAAATCATTTAATGGTTTGAAATTGACGTGAGAAGTGGAACTTGACCCGGTACAGGTCAAGGGAAGCTGAACACAAATTGGGGGTGAAAGGATAGTTCAACACTGATACTGATCACATCAGGGTCGGATGATTCCTGAAACCCTCTACAAGTGGTCGCAATTAATTACATTAGGAATAAACAAGAACCGAAGTATAACAGCTGCAAACAGCTAAAATACACACAACCTAACAAATAAGGTGTCAAATACGAATACTCGTGAATCACAACCACTCCCGAATATATATATATGTATAAATAAAGAATGGTGGTGGAACATAATCACGTAACAATTAGGGCAATGCTACGCCCATAATGGCATACGTGAATACGTAATAAATATTGGAAGAATAAAAGAACATACTAGTCCTTAGTAGGACCAGCAATGAAAATGTTACATTACAACACAATTAATACTTAAACCGATCACAACCTTAAACGCGAATCGGAGCTGAGCACTTGAACAATTACCACCCAAGGCACTAACCATACCACGGAATGCCATAACCAACTATGGACGAACAGATGACAAATTACAATTATACATTGTTAACTCATTTGATTACATTGATTATTGGATGAAATTTCAGAATAAAAAGGGGAATGGCTATCGCCATTGGCGTCCCACCAAACAATAGGTGACAAAAGGGAACACGTATTTAAGACATGTCGTCTACTAACATGACGGCTGTCAGGGAAATGACTATATGAGTTTGAAATACCCCAAAACTTGATATATTGTTTAAACATTAAACTATGGTATAGTAAGGCTAAAAAGTACCTGAGAAACATTAGTGAACAATTTAAACCATAGTAAAAACACAATAAAGCACTAAGACACAGTTTGAGCAAAAAACATGCTCTAAGCTTGGACCGAACTTGGTTAGGACCCAAAGAGCCTAACAAGACTTTATAACATTCAATTATGATCTAATAAGGCTAATTAAGTCCTTAGGAAACTTTGGTAGGCAATTAAACCAAACAAAACACAAATAAATACCTTAAAGCCAATATGGGCGACAATGTGCTCTAAGCTTGGGATAAGTTTGGTTAAGTCCTAATAAGCTTACCAAGACCTTATTTATATGTTAATGAACAAATTAAATCAATTACTAAAGAAAACCAAGCTTGAAAACAAGCTAAAACACAAAATGTGCTTTAAGGAGCCTTAAAGCACATTTTTGAAAAATTGTCTTGTAAATGGGTTTTGAGTGGCTAAATTTCCATCATTCCTCTTTAATCAACATGTGTAATACTTAGTATCACATTAGGAAGTCTAAATCAATGGGAAATCAAAAATTTCACAAATATGTGCCTTAATTAGTGAATAGTGCTCAAATAGTGCTAGTTTTGACTTAAGTCAACTTTAATTAGTTAAATGGTCAACAAAGACCATAAATATCCTTATGATGGAAGGGGGCACGGTTCTTAGAGTGTGAGTCATCACACTTGGCTAGCAACTAAAGAAAAGAAAAAGAAAAGTAAGTAAAAGTTACTATTTACCTTTTATAACATAAATATCTTAACTAAAGGCTTACCTCTCACCTCCTCTCTTTATTTCCTTCACTCACCACCGTATTCATCTTCATCCTCCCTTCTCAATCTCGTTTTGCTACAGCAAGTATCCCTTCTCCATCTTTGAATGCTTGTAACTTATGACTCCATGCTCCAAAATCAATTTCAAGACTACCTTTGTCTTAGTTAGAGCGAGCTCTTCTTTTCCCTCTTTACAAATCTTCAAGAACTCAATTTTGGTGCCATGGAGATTCACCATTGAAGGAGCTTGAGCTCATATTTCCATGCCTTCTCATTCTCCGTTGTTTCAAGGTAAGGAAAATCAAAGAAAATCCAAGTTCCCATCATTTTCTTTGTATAGCCGAAAATTCACCTTACAAAGGTGCCTTGTCTTGCTATTTTCTTAGCTTAATTCAATCTTCAAGGGACTAGGAGGAGTCCTATCTTTCCACTTAACCAAGCTCTCTTTCAAATTCCAAAGGTAATCATCAAATTTTAGTGTTTTAAGACACTTATGTAAACCTAGGGTTTAATTATGAGTTTGAGTATTAAACTTAATACTCATTACCCTTATATGTGTATTGGTTAGAAGGTTGACAAGTGATAAAAGCTCCTTACCGATTTTCAATCAAGAAAAACAAGAGAAAACAAGTGAGAAAGCTTGGAAAACAAAGAGGTAAATGACCTCTCTTAATGTGGTTTTATGTACTAGGGAATTGAGCTATATTTGCTTAATAATTAACCTAAAGAGCCAATGGGAAATGAGATAGAAAACTATCCACAAGGTGGACTAAAAGGACATGGGAGCATTGTTGTGTGTATTTGCAGGTTGAAGGCATTATTATGTGGGAAATTCAGTGTTTAAGGTTTATGCAATTTAAGGGCCTAAGTGCCAAGCAATTTAAGTTTGTGCACTATATTGTGATGTAGTGTTGTCTAAAGGTTTAGTTGTGTGTAAAGAACATCTCTTATGAAGATGGATATCTTTGGTGGTTAAAGGATGAAAAACAATATGTTTGTGTGTGAGGAATGTGTATTAAGAGATTTAGTGTTCTTGGTTGTATAATGGTGGAAAAACTATGTGTTTTGGTGTAAGGTGACACAAGAGAAGCTATGGCAAAATTTAGTTGATAAACAAAGGAGTTTATGTATTCTAATGAGATTTGGTGACCTAGATTGTACTAGGAATTGTTAAGCGTTAAGATGATGAAAGAAAGTGAATTAAGGTGTTCTTAAGTGTTAAGATGCCTAAGGAATAGTCTTGGAGATTTAGAGAACTAATGGATGAATTTTGGATACACCCAGGTCATGGTGGAGATGTGGTAAAGTCTTGTGCAAAGTTTGGTGAACAATGGAAGTGTAATGCCTTGTGAAGGTTTAATGAGGAACTTGTGGGAAAGACTTGAGGAGTGTGTGTAAAGGGGATGAGTGTGATACAAAATGATGCTATAGGAGTGGTTATCTTGTGGTCGAAAAACACTTTGGTTAGTGGAAGTTTTAAGCAAAAACTACAAGTTACAAGTGTAAGTAAAATGTTCTGAGTGTTAAGGATTTAGTAAAAGTTTGAGTAAAAGTTTAAGGAGTTTTTGGGATGATTATAGAGGGTTTTAGTGGGGCAAAAAGATGTTAAAACATGTAGGAAAACATGTGTAATGCATAGGAAAAGATTGGGGTGAATTTGGAGTTCAAAAGGAGGAGAAAAACGGTTTTTAAAATGGGGTCTGTTCTGGACCGCCCCTAGGGACCGCCCCTGTGGGGAGGTCCAGTGCAGAGAAGTGAAAAAAAAAGAAACGTGTAGCTTCTGTTATGGACCCCCCCTGGGACCGCCCTAGAGGGGCGGTCCAGACCAGAGATGAAGAAAAAAATTTGTTTAAGGCTCCTAATGATGGGGGATTGAATGGTAATGGTTTTAGATGATGTTTAGGCCTTGTTTGGTGACTTTTAAAGGCCATTGGAAGTATAAACAAGTGTGAGAGTGAATGTGTAAGTTGTGAACTTAAGATCACATAAATAAATTAAGTACAACGGGATGACGGGGTTAACTATGGGCATTAGATATTAAACAATCATGTCACCCCGATGTTAATGAAAGTAATTGTGATGTTACCAGTTGTACGGGATTTGTTCGAGGAACCTAGGAGGACACAATATAGTGGACCGTGGTGAAAGGTATGGTTTTCTTGCAACCTGTGTCCTACCGGATTATACCGGCTTGTATGCCAATGTGTTTTTCTGTATGTTTGCCACGTTATAAGATAAAAGGATGTAATGAGTTTACAGTAATTCATATATGTGGCGTGTCTAGTTCCGATACCATTTAACCTCAAAAGTGTTAAACCTTAGCTAACTGAGTCTAGGATCACATGAGAGATCGGTATTCGGATTTAACGACCCGAACCATGGGACGTTCTAACCACGGCTATGCGTGAGTTAATTGTGTGATGTTTGTGTGTGAATGTATGGACCTCCCTTGTGTGTTTAACCCAGTTGTAATACCTTATGGTGTTTGGGTGTAATAGGTTCCATAATGGAGCTCTAACTGTTTACTTATAAGTGTATATGTACTAATGGGGGGTGAGGAATCCGGTCGTTCCGGTCGCGCGTTGTTTGGGAGTGGGTATCCATCCTTGCTTTACCTTCCTCTCTGTTATGGTTGTTTTCCTTCTTGGATTACAATCTCCCACTAGCTTACTCCAAAGCTTAGCTATTCTGACTTATGATCGGTTTAGGGGGAACATGTGTTTGTGTGGTGTGTTCGGGTCACTATATCTGAACCATCTTAACTTAAGTTACTTGTCCGACTATTAGGACGGTAATGAGTGTTGTATAACGAGCTTATCATGAGGGTAATATCATTCTCTAGGCTCATAGATGAATTAACTATGTTTGGGTCGGTTCCTAAGAGAACCATTCCCGTTATGTTATGTGTTATTGTTGTACTGCAATTCCCATTGCGATGTTATGTTATGTGCACGTTGAAACGTGAAAAGTGTTGTTATGTGGTGTATGTGGATCATGGATATGAATCCCAGTTTATAAAAGAGACGTTTATGGATAACCCGATTATTGGGTAAGTGTCGTCTATTAAGGAAATAGCTCCATCAAGGGAGAAACACTCTAGGTTCAAAGAACACAAAGAGTGATTTATTAGGTGTAGATGTGTTGTCTGTATTTGTTGTGACCACTGTTGTGGATTGTAATGTGTTTTGTGTTATTGGAGTACATGCATGATTTAAATGTAATCAACCGCATGCTAAGACGACAAATAGTTGTGCATGGTCCGGTAGCATGCGGGCTGCGGGATTACCATACCAGCAAAGGTGCTGAGCCCCTGGGGGGCCACCCTTTCTCTTCTTTTCCTATTTCAGGTACAAGGAGCTGGAAGCCGTTCGAGAGTAGGATGGGGTAGTCGTTTGTACGTGGGTAGTCATTTAAGTTGTATATGTACAGTAGGTGTAGTAAGACTGAAATTGTTATCAGCATCAGCTTGTAAATACTCGGTATAGTTGGAAGGCTTATGTATGTTGGTTGTTGTTAATGAAAGGGTATAGTAATGTACAGTTGCTCGGGAATCTAGTCCATCAGACCGATACAATGTATATGTAATAGCCTTGTTAGCCACGTGGGTGGTTAACGGCGTGTAACACCAACGAGTTAAGTAATGTGGTGAAGTATATTTTCCGCCGCAGTTTGTTGTTAAGTGTGTTGTTGTTGTTGGATGGGGTGTTACAAAAAGTGGTATCAGAGCGAAGTATCGCTCTGATGACTGAATTACCGAGCTTAGGAAGTACCGAGTTAGGATTTTAGTACTTTGGGTTAAGGGTTGAGTGATAGCGTGAGAGATACGCTAGTTAGGAATTACCAGTGTGTACTGGAAACCTACAATATCCTTCCCGCCCTCCACAATCCCTATTTTATAACTTGGGAAAGAACGCCAGAGAGATGGAAGTCCTCTCTTACTCGGGAATACCCAATCTGGCTGTTATTAAGTACCACTGTGAGTACGGAGAACCTGTCATACGGTAGATCCCGAAAAGTGGGAATCCCGGAGACGGTTTCCCTCTGAACAATGTTAACCGCATTTAATAGCGAAGAGTGAAGAATCTTGTGTATAGAATAATGGAATTTCCGGCAACCTGGGTCGACATGCCGAGCAGTCGAGAACAACCAGCTTGCAACGCACCAGCTGTGCAACAGGCAAGAAGTGAAGTAATGAAACCCGAGACGAGTGTCTACGGGACCACGATTATTAAATAATGTCGCAAAACGGTATATACCAACCGGTGAGGAACTACAAACGTAGTACCCAAACAAGAGACAAGTCTTAGTGATACGACAAATGCGTGGATGGAATGGGCTACGAAGAAGATACGGTACTAAGTAAAAAAGGGGTCTCCAAGAAGGGAACCCTAGTTAATGATTATCATGTGAAGACAGTGAGAAGTCGCCCATAAATTTTTGTTAAGACTCTAAGACCAAGTGAGGGCCAACAAGGCCATGATGACAGTGCGGGTAAAACATACCGCAACCGGTATGTGTTGAACCGATGGCCAGTTAGCATGGCGCACGTGCCTGGCAAGTGCTGCTACACAGGGCTGTTCGGGAAAATTTTTAACAAATACAAAGTACTTAGTAAGTAACATAAGTTAAAGGAGATCATCATAACCGTGGAAGGGCTTAACAGCCTAACCAATGTAGTGGGAATAAACCAGTCAGCAAGAAGCTAGACTTGGATAAGGCAAGAAGGCATTGTAATACCATGGGGATTTTTCTTTCAAATCGGATTTGTTTCAAACTCTTTTTCAAACCAAATTTTCTTTCCAACCCATGTTTATTTCTAACCTTCTTTTAAACCCAACCAGAGGACCTACACCGGCTCAGCGATTTGAATAACCAGACGGAAACCGGTAAAACCCAAGGGTAATAACCCGAGGGAATGGATTGAGTTCATAGTAATACAACAGTGGATAGACTTTTCCTTGATTAAGTTCGAGAAGCACGGAATTCATATTGTCACAGGACAATATAAGGGAGTTGACAACTGAATACTTCACCTAGGCGTGTGACGGACACTACGAGTGTACCAACTGTAATGTGGGACGACTGCACTCCGATAGGAGCTTGTGGGCCTAACAGACCTACTTATGGGTTAGTTGGGTAAGTAGTAATGTATTAGTAGGGTACCCCACATATGTATACTAGTAGAGTCAGGAACACGGGAAGTAGTCGACTCCATACTATGGTCAGCAGTAAAAGACAAACAAGAGTAACGGATTACCAAGAATGGTTAAAGTAAAGGAACTCAGTTAAGTTAACGAGACTAAAGGAATTAGTGAATTCATTTCAAGGAAATGTTTAAGAGTCAGGGAATACGAAGTGCACTGACTGTTACGTAAAGACATCGCATATGTCTTAAGGATCCTCAGGGATAAACATGATAGCTGGAACGGTGACCCAGCCTGTGCATGGCAAGGCAGATGCCTAATGTGGACACATTAATGTGCAATGAACGGGATGAAACTCCCGGAATGATCACCTGGACTACCAGGGAATATTGATCTTCACAGACGAGGATAGTAAACCCAGCTAAGAACGTAAAACGGCGTAGCTAACTAAACACACCAATAAGTGCAAGCCAGATGTAATGACATAACTTAGTAACACCCAGGAGCAATCCTTGAGGGATGTTTGGATGAACAATCATTGAACGAAATAACGTGGTAGAAACGCAAAGGTTGAAACTAACACTCAGTTTAAACATAAGTCGTTAGGAGGAAGCCTGACATCCTTGAAGGGGCATCCCATGAAAGGAAGTGTGATGCAACGACCTTGTCATGGAGCCCAATACTACCTCTAAACCATGTAATGTTGTATAAAGAAGTAAATATGTGTGAACGGCCTAAATGCAGAACTCGAGGCAATAAGGCTTATAAGCCACTAGCAAAATGTGTTATGTAAGTTTGATCGATTGCAGGACTTTATGTTATACAAGTAAATAGAGCGGGGAACGAACCACTGCTTTAAGAGGGGATACCTCTCGATATTGTGAACCGCGGGAGCGGTAGTTATGTGAACCGAGTTCAAGAAATATGTTAAGGATTGATCATGTTGATATTGCGAGAAAACAGTTAGTTTAGTAGCATGTGAAGCACCGGGCTGAATAACGGTGGCTAGTAACTCGAGTGAGCTACGCTCAAGGAGCATTCAGTAGTCATCCAAATGAATGACGAACCATAATACGAATGATGTAAGTATATGTGTGGAAGCTAATGTGACAGTGAATACCATGTAAGTTAGTGTTATACAAGGAGCACGGTGCGCAGTAAGCGACCGTTGTATAAGTATTGTTAAACGATAATATGGCAACTAAGCACAGTTACAAGTTAAACCAAATAGAGATACAACAGTAAGTGATACCAAACAAACCGGGCAGTAAGCCGGTAGCTAGTAATTTAAGATAAGAGTCTCAGTGAAACACAGTGTAAATTCCTATTACAATCGCATAAGAGATTTACTGTCAAGAGTTTACGCCTCTGCACTCTGTATGACTGAGTGTTTTGGTATTGCACTTGCGCAGTAATGATCGAGTGGGATACTTAGGAATTTGGGAAATGTTAATTGTGGTGGAAATAGAAAGAGGTTTATAACGCTATAAGGACCAAGGCATAGGAAATGCAAGGTCGTACCAATGAAAGGATACATGTACAAAACCAGATGTGGAGACATGTATAGCAATAAATGACTGCAATAGCACGGAATACCAAATATCGGTACGGAATATACCTCAAGTGCAGGGAATAGCCGAGAGAGCACTACACATTAGGTAGTGGCTAAACCTCAACCGACAGTAAGTCGGAAGGAATCAAAACAATCATTGTAAAACATATAGCAGTATACACAGTAAATTATTATGGAAGTTGATAGAAAGTTTGTAACTCACCGAATTCGTGCATGGCAAGAAATACCACGCATCAGTTGAGAAACCATTATTACCAAGATAAAGGTGGTAAATGGGAGATTTACAATACAGTAAGAATAACGAACGGGGCAAACTAAGCTCTAAAGTTATCAGGGTTGCGCAGTAGAAACTAGTGGGCCAGTGATTCAAGTGTTGAATGTGAATAGTGAACATGAGTGAATGGCTAATTATTAATGCCTAGAAGCCTCACAGGCCAGAACCGAAACTAGTTAAGAGTTTAAACAAACTCCAGTGAGAATTCTCGGTTTAGGGACTAAACCGCTAACATGGTTAAGATCCTATAACCAGAACACATTGTATAACAGACCGCGTGGAAGTTTAAACACTTCACGGTGGCAGAACATTTTAAACCGATGTTCAGTGATTGATTACGTGGGCGTAATCCCTTTTAAAGGGGGTAGAGCGTAAAACCGCTTAGTGTGTTTTACCGTACAAGTGTACGTGAACTATGTTGTGCATAGCACAAAATAATTTGTTTGGATGATGGTGCGCGCGTTATATAAACATACACATTCATTCATGGTTTAATTGTGGTAATTGCGCACAAGAGATGCGAATACCATGGTGATAAGTGTGTTTATTTTGTTAACAGTTGTGTGTGGTAGTACAAGTATAAGGGAGTAAAGAAACTCCCGGGGAAACAAAAACCCCGACAGTGTATAAATGTAAAACCGTGTGTTGTATTTTGATAAAATATATGTATATATGTAATATAGTGATTCATGAAAGGGTATGGAACTGACATAGAACCTAGTGAGAATAAGATTCCCTAGGTAACAAGATTAAAGTGAATGGAGATAACTGATAGACGGAGTTCTATCCTTGGAGATGTAATGATTATGACTAGAAAGACTAAAAAGATAGAAAATTGGAAATGAGTGTATTATTTGATGCTTGAAATTGAAGTGGGAGGTGAAACTTGATTTTCATGAGATCAAGGGAAGCCGAACACAAATTGGGGTGGAAGGATAGTTCAACACTGATGCTGATCACATCAGGGTTGGATAATTCTTGAAGCTCCCTATAAGTGGTCATAAATAACCACGCTAAGAAAAGATGCAAAGAGCATAAATTGGACTTGGAGTTGTAGTGCGTTTTCAAAAGGATTTTCAATTGGTATTTCCAAACTTTAGTTAGATACTTTAAATAGGGAAAGTTCTTCTACTTAACCTCATAAGAATATTTTTGTAGTACTTGCTCACGAGCCGAGGACGTATGAGCCTTTGTCTTCGGACTGGTGACATGAGAAGTGTAACACCCCTAATACGCACATGATACTAAATGAAATCGCAGCGGAATAAAATAACTAAACAGTAACTAACGCTTCGGTGCTACAACGCCGTCAACCACCCACGTGGTTGACAAGGCAGAATAAATACAATTGTACCGGTCTGATGATCAGACTCCCGAGCATAAAACTAACCATAAATACATCATATACAATACCGAGTGTTTACATATCCTTCACTGTAAACATCACTGTAACTGCAACAACCAAAGTATATAACGCCACAGGAGCACAGGCGCATCCCGGGCCAACATCCAAAAGTATACAAAAGTAATCACATCCTAGGATCTAAAGCCACTCCGCTTCTTCGATCCTCATCCTGCAGTATAAGAAATATGGATCCCCCGAGGGGGTCAGCAACCCTTGGCTGGTATGGCTAACGCGCAGCCCATCGGCTACCGGGATACGCGCAGCTAATTGTCATATAACATGGCATTCATTTATATACATAACATAACATAACATGGAGCATAGCATCAATAGTGCACAGCTCATCATCACATACACGGTGGATCTTCGTTCCACAATAACAAACCACAAGGGTCAAATAACATAAGAGCCTAGAGAGTGATTCACCCTCATGTTAAGCTCGTTAAACACACTCATTACCGTTCTGTTAGACGAACGAGTAACTTAAGTCACAGATGGTTCGGATT
>CM041778.1:195328910-195365771 GCA_023374045.1 Limonium bicolor | reverse complement strand
CAGAGGTCCGCCTTAGAGCTGCAGCGTATGGGTGTTTGGGTAGTCAGACCAGCCAGTGCCAGTGTGATAGCAGCGCTTCAGGTTCAGTCTTCGTTGGTCGACAGGATCCGGGTTGGTCAGGAGGCAGATTCAGCTTTGTGTCGGATCAGAGAGGGGCTGCCTTCGGAGCAGAGTTCAGACTTCAGTGTCTCCAGTGATGGTTGTCTGCGTTTCAGAGGCCGAGTGTGCGTGCCTGACGATGCAGTGCTGCGCAGAGAGATCCTTCAGGAGGCTCATGGAGCGCCATATTCAGTTCACCCAGGAGGGGTGAAGATGTATCGGGATCTCAGAGAGTCATTCTGGTGGTCTGGGATGAAGCGTGACATCTCCGAGTTTGTTTCGAAGTGCCAGACCTGTCAGCAGATTAAGGCTGAGCACCAGAGGCCAGCGGGTTTGCTTCAGCCCCTTCCCAATCCTAAGTGGAAGTGGGAGAGTGTGGGGATGGATTTTGTCATGGGTTTGCCCAGGACTCCTTCGGGTTGTGATGCCGTATGGGTGATAGTTGATCGTCTGACGAAGTCTGCTCATTTTCTGCCGGTGAAGAAGACCTTCAGTCTGGAGCGTCTAGCTCGTCTGTATCTGGATGAGATAGTGAGGTTGCACGGTGTGCCTACTACTATTGTATCTGATCGTGACCCTCGTTTTGTTTCGAGATTTTGGCGCAGTTTACATAAGGCTTTGGGTACGAATTTAGCATTCAGTTCAGCTTACCATCCTCAGTCGGATGGCCAGACAGAGAGGACTAATCAGGTTTTGGAGGACATGCTTCGCGCATGTGTCCTGGATTTTGGAGGTAGCTGGGAGCAGCATGTGACTCTGATTGAGTTCGCCTACAACAACAGCTTTCAGGCGAGCATTGGTATGGCTCCGTTTGAAGCGTTGTACGGTAGGAGGTGCAGGTCCCCCATCTGTTGGGATGACCTGAAGGAGAGGGTCTTGGTTGGACCCGAGCTGGTGCAGGGAGCAGTAGAGAAGATCAGGGTGATTCGTGAGCGTCTGCTTGTTGCTCAGAGTAGGCAGAAATGTTATGCAGACCAGAGGCGTAGGCCGCTCGAGTTCGAGGTTGGAGACCATGTTTTCTTGAGAGTTTCTCCAGTCAGGGGAGTAGTCCGTTTTGGGAAGCGTGGGAAGCTTAGCCCGAGGTTCGTTGGACCGTTTGAGATTCTGGAGAGGATTGGTCCTGTGGCTTACCGGTTAGCGTTGCCACCTGCTTTTTCTGCTGTTCACGGTGTTTTTCATGTCTCCATGTTGAGGAAGTATCTGCATGATCCGTCTCACGTGATCGACTACAGCCAGCTTCAGTTGAGAGAGGACTGCAGTTCTAATTGCTGATTGTGGTTTTGTCGACTTGTGAAAATCAGAACTGTTACGTGTATCTGCTGGTGGATTATTCGGGACTGCTGTGGACTGTTCAGATCGTTAGATCAATTGCTGATAATTGAGGTAGGTGGTTACTCGATTCAGTTTGGAAGTTCAGCCATGGGTGTTGAAAGACTTTAATCTGATTTGAAGTGCGTGTCTGATTGCGTTGTTGTTTGATTGTGTTTTGAATGGCTAAACCCCCATGTGTAGACACCAAAAATTCTCACCCCATAAAGCAAATTTCGAAATAATAAGAGGGGTCGTCGCCTTTCTTTTTCAAAACATATTAACGTGCGTGCTAAGACGAAACCATCATTTTATAATCTTTTTCAAAACATTTCAGAAAAAAAACACAATTCTTCGAAAATGAATTTCCATCGACAGTCCAGTTTCAAGGTCGTCCCCTTTTGTTTATTCACTTATTTTACTATATGTGTTTTGTTATATTTATTTATTTATTTTATTATTTTTCTTTCTCTTCTATACACCTTTTCTTATATATTTTATTCTACTATTAACATTAGTTTTTTTATTTTTTTTTATTTTTTTTATTTTTTTTCATTTCTATTTATATACACTCATTTTCATCTTACAAACAACTCACACTTGATTGAAGTCTGGTCTAACCCAGTCCCTTAAACCCATTCCAGCTCCAAGCATTGGACCAATAGGCCCAAACATAAACTCAAACCCACAACAAATGAGGCCCAAGTCTTGCCAGCCCATTCCCTCCTCCTAACACAGCCCAAAATCGGAAGGAAAACCCTAACCTGATACAATGAGAAGCCGTCCTTTGATCCCGGTTTTTCTATAAAACATCAAACACTAGTAAAGCAAGGCAGGCACCAGTATTTCAGTTTTGATTCTCAGGCTTCATTTTGATCATGCCACTCCAAATGTCGAAACTCTCAAACAATCAAACTGAGAAACCAATCTCCTAGCTCCATCATCGGCCGCCTTCCTCGCCTCATTCTTCAATCCATATCAACACTAAAAAAAAACCTAGACCTAGATCATCCCTTCCCAGCCATTTTTTTCACTCATCCGAAGCTCATCCCCTCCTTCATCTCTGAAAAATCTGGAACCCTGTTTCCTTCCTTCTTTCGATCAACAACAACATTCTCCTCGATTTCAATCTCCCCCCATTCTCCTCATCGAGAACAAGGAACAAATAGCTCCAACTCTCCGTTCCTCTCACTCACGGTAATTTCAACCTAAATTCTTCATCTGCGAAGATTTTAAAAACCCCAAACAGAGGCAGTCGACACGCGAGAAAAGCGTACCACTCCCTCGTCCGCTGCTGCTTGCTGGAAAACCAGTTCGATTTCTTCCTCATTCAAGCTTATTCTACTTTGCTTATTTAGTAGTTTTACCTAGTTTGCTCATTTTCTTTTCCTTTTTTTTCTCTGTCTTCTTGCGAGAGTTGTATATGAATCACTCAACTCATGTTGTTCTCGTGTCGATTCTGGCCGGTTCAAGACGGTGTCGACTTGACTGTTGGAGCACCCTGTGTTTTTTGTGTTTTCTGTGCCATATTGGGTTTGAGCAGTCGCTAAAGCCATCCAGGCCATCCTTCTGATGAGAGCAATGTCTTCGTCTCTGGTGTACCAACTCGTGGAGCCTGCCGAGCGACATGAAGACCGACACCAACCGTTCAAGTATAAAATCAGAGGTGCACCAACCCGTGGAGCTAGCCGAGCAACATGAAGACCGACACCAACCGTTCAATTATAGAATCAGAGGCGCACCAACCCGTGGAGCTAGCCGAGCAACATGAAGACCGACACCAACCGTTCAATTATAAAATCAGAGGTGCACCAACCCGTGGAGCTAGCCGAGCAACATGAAGACTGACACCAACCGTTCAATTACAAAATCAGAGGCGTACCAACCTGAGCCAAACGACATGAAGACTAGAGACACCGGTTTGAGTTCAAACTGTTGAAAATCAGAAGAACACCAACCCGTTTTGTTTGATCACAGTTTTGCTTCGCTGTGAAAGCCTGAAAATGAGCCAGCAGTCGGTCAAGCACCCGAAGACAAGCGTGCAGCCGGTCAGGAGGTCGAAAACGAGCAGCCGGTCGAGAACCCGAAAACAAGCGAGCAGCCGTTCAAGAACCCGAAGATGAGTGAGTGGCCAATCAGGAGCCCGTACGTGAGTAAGCAATCAGTCAGAAGCTCGAAGACGGAGAGAAGAGATTAGTGAGAAGTCTTTAAGCTCAAAATCCCCCATTTAATGACTTTTAGAATTGATGTATAGGTTTTCCCTAGCATTCTTTTCTCTCTTGTCAATTTCTGAATAGACTTGTGTATAGGTTGTACATTCCCTTTAAATTTATTTAGATCAATATGTATAGGGTTCCCCACTCCTTATTTTATTTGCGAATGACTGAGCATCAAAATCCATATTGAGAAAATCCGCCACTTTGAAAACACGTGTTTTCAAAATTGTTTTTCCAAAACATGGTTTGTTTTGGCATGCACGTATAATGAAAAGAGTGAATAAGGAACGACCCCTCACAGTTATATATCATTCATAAATCTCACTTTATGGGGTGAAAATTCACGGTATCTACAGAAGGCATCCCCTGAATAAGCACACCAACAAATACAACCGAGCACAAAGCAAGCCGCATGCATTGCATCCATTACAAAAGGTCTCATGCATTTTCGATCAGTCCAAATTCGTCAAACAGGTGCAAGTCCTGCCCACCTCAAAAATTGTGTAATCATGTGTTTTATTGTCACCACACTATACACCATCTTTCATCCCAAATACCCCGACCGCCAAAGCCCAATCTCAGAGGGATAAGAAAGAAAACGGGAAGCTCAAACCTCTCCCAATCAGAATCACCTTGCACTCCAGTGACGAAAAAGGAAAGAGTGTGTCATATCGCGGGGCCACCATGCGGGAGTCGTCACTCCCTAAAAGTCCTAAAATCCAGGAGCTAGTCACCAACCCGACAACTACCCCGACAACTACACCTTCTTCTGGGTCGACATTGAAAGGATGAGCTTCATGAACCATCAACTGGAACCGACTCAAGCGAGACTAGGTGTAGCCTTACCACTTATGCATTACATACAAAAAAAAAGCAACAAAAAAAACAACATTTGGTCAAAATTCAAAGTCCACCATCTCCATTCATCATTTTCAGCATTTCATGCATCATATGTACATAGTAGTTCCATATTACCACAACACATTGCATGGTAGATGTACTGCATACACTCGTATCGAAACAACATCTTTGGGGAAAATCTTAAGAGATTGATTGAACAGCATGCCTGAATCACTAAACTCTCGACCCGTCAATGAACACAAGGGTTTAATCAAAATCAGTACCACAAACCAAGTGAGTAGTGTGCGGAGAGCGGTATTTTCTCTTGAATTTCAAGTAGGCGTTTTGGACAATCCATTGAGCGACGAGGGAAGGTAGAGAGAGTCAACCGAGGTAAAACCATGAGCGGCATGTGCATTCCTTCAGCACATGGAGAGGCATAATAAATAGTGAGATCAGTGTCGATAACGAGATAAGAACCGTGATTCATGCAAAGATCCGAGAAGTGGTAGGAAAGCAATCATTAACTAATGAGAATGACGAGGCACTTAGGATCAAAAATCTCCACAAAACCAAAAGACTTTGATTGCCCTATACATAATCCCTTAGTGAGCCCCGCTGAGCCTGTCACGATAAACCTTTTTCTGCGAACTCCACAACATGTCACCTAACATATACATACTTACCCTTGCAACAGAGGATCTCAAAGGAGCCGGAACCATGGCCCCTCCCCACCATCTTTCACAAACACAATAAAGGAAATGTTTGAAGAAATCAGTGAGTCAATGCAACTCTCTCCAAAGCCAAACACCAAAAAAGAACATCAAAAATATTCAAGAAGATCGATGAGTCAATGTAACTCCAAAGCTCAAAACCAAAATACAAAGCAGAGAATGCTTGAGAAAGTTGATGAGCCAAATGCAATTTCAAAAACAAAATGAGAAGAAAGTTCAAATCGAACACCAGAAGAGGCAAGAAGGAGAAATCCAAATCAGAAGGACCAATGATGTCCCGAAGAAATCAAAAGGTTATCAAAACCAGTCTAATCATTCCACCCATGGCGAAGGCGAAACATATCCTCTGTTGCACAAAAACTCCACAATTACCAAATAAATCCTCCAGTCCCATGTGACATACATCATACCTCTCAGCCCCGTTATAACCCAATAAAAGACCTCTGACTCGTTAGTTGATGAACGGTAACCGAAAGTATCGGATCTGAAACATGAATCATAAGCTTCGTACTTGTTATCAACATGTCCTGTCATACCAGAGGGACCATGAGCATGAGCGTGACCTTACCCCACAAGGTCTTATGAGTGCGAGTGAATCTTCAGTCTAAGCACCAAATCATAAACAACCTACCCCATTGTAGGAAAGGAACTTGTAAGGATTGGAAAGTCCAGAACCTCGAAAGAAATTCTAAGGAAAATACTGCTCCGAGCATCGAGAGCATCATCACACCATTTGCACACACAACCATACTCATGAAAGATTGACCCATATCCCTCCGTGAGAGGAAAGTGATTCACGCATTCTAGCTCAACAATCACTCAAGATCAAACTGAAGATGTCTTATATTCGTAAACCTCATATTAATAGGGATAGGACCGTACCTTCTCTCCAAAAATTGCATACACATTTTGCATCAGTTAGCATTTGCATGCATCATAACTACTTCATTTTCAACATCCGGCTGGTAAGAACCATGCCTAGTCTCGTGGAAGGTCGACTTCAGTTTCCTGCTATCGAAGCTCAACTCAAAATCAAAAGAAATCAAAACCGAGGCCATCCGGAGCCATACGACGATCTTCCCGGAGCCATCCAGCGTCATCGGGCCTCATCAACATCATATCCAAAACCAAACTAGAGCCATGCGAGAGCCATCCTCAAACGTTGAGACCGTCCTAGAGACTTCAAGACTATACACGAGCCATTTCGTCACCAGGGCTTTGCCTACAAAGATCGAACTACGTATGGTCTGATCTCAATATGGAATTGAGTACGTAGGCAACCCGCCCAGGGTGCGACCACCTCAAAGAAAAAATGCCCCTTTCTTCCTCGCCATCACCAAATAGAGCCATCTCATAGCCCTTCCCGGAGCCATCCCGAGCTATCCTGGAGCCATCATAAGAGAACCCTGAAATCATAACCGGGCCGAAGCCATCCATCCATGACCAAGAATTTGTCTATCACATCAAAATGCGTCAAACACAACACAGTCCACTAATCACATCAACCCACCATTCCACTCAAAATCTCAATACAAATCGAAACCCACCAACTACCCCAGAGCCGTTGCTCATAATAGGGTCATGAATCATGTCGGAGCCCTCTGACCACACTGGAGCCACCCAACCGCACCGGAGCCATCAACGTAATCCGGAGCCATCAGTCCATACCGGAGCCATCACCACATGCCAAAGTCATCTCAAAATTTGAAACAACTCTGGAGCCGTCTGCTCACACAAAACCTACATCCACAAACAGGGAGTTTAATTCAATTAATACATTGGTTAATCACCACACATCACATATCATCTGCATATACCCACAAAATTTGCTCGCTATCTGACGCATCTGCACACCCGCTAGACAGCTATTGCGCTACTAGTGCAGTCGACATTTCATTTTACACCCGCTAGACAGCTATTGCGCTACTAGTGCGGTCGACATTTCATTTTACACCCGCTAGACAGCTATTGCGCTACTAGTGCGGTCGACATTTCATTTTACACCCGCTAGACAGCTATTGCGCTACTAGTGCGGTCGACATTTCATTTTACACCCGCTAGACAGCTATTGCGCTACTAGTGCGGTCGATTTCATTTTACACCCGCTAGACAGCTATTGCGCTACTAGTGCGGTCGACTTTTCGTTTTACACCCGCTAGACAGCTATTGCGCTACTAGTGCGGTCGACTTTTCGTTTTACACCCACTAGACAGCTATTGCGCTACTAGTGCGGTCGACTTTTCATTTTACACCCGCTAGACAGCTATTGCGCTACTAGTGCGGTCGACTTTTCGTTTTACACCCGCTAGACAGCTATTGCGCTACTAGTGCGGTCGACTTTTCGTTTTACACCCGCTAGACAGCTATTGCTACTAGTGCGGTCGACTTTTCGTTTTACACCCGCTAGACAGCTATTGCGCTACTAGTGCGGTCGACTTTTCGTTTTACACCCTAGACAGCTATTGCGCTACTAGTGCGGTCGACTTTTCGTTTTACACCCACTAGACAGCTATTGCGCTACTTGTGCGGTCGCCTTTTCCACCTGCTAGGCAGCTATTGCGCTACTAGTACGGTACTCGATCAAAGTATTATAGGCTCGTCATAAGTCCTATAGCTAGATGTCAAGAGGTCTAGTTGAGGCACTCCTAAGTCCTCGTACTTTCACTCGCATTCTAGGCCCGTCATAAGCCCTAGGACTGGATATCAAGAGGTCCAGTTGAGGCACTCCTAAGTCCTCGTGCACCCTAAATCAACCCTATTGTTAGTATCCTAGGCTCATCATAAGTCCTAGAGTTAGATGTCAAGGGTCTAACTGAGGCTCGTCATAAGTCCTCGTACTTTCAATCACATTCATACACTCACGTCGCATCCCTATGCACCACTAAACCATTGTGAGAATTTTGGCGTCCTGTCAACCTTGATCCAATCCTGCAATGGTTTGCAGAATTGAATCAAGGGGAGCCATCTGTAGACACCAAAATTCTCACCCCATAAAGCAAATTTCGAAATAATAAGAGGGGTCGTCGCCTTTCTTTTTCAAAACATATTAACGTGCGTGCTAAGACGAAACCATCATTTTATAATCTTTTTCAAAACATTTCAGAAAAAAAACACAATTCTTCGAAAATGAATTTCCATCGACAGTCCAGTTTCAAGGTCGTCCCCTTTTGTTTATTCACTTATTTACTATCTTATGTTGTTTGTTTATATTCTATTATTTATTTATTTTATTTTATTATTTTTTTTTCTTTCTCTTCTATACACCTTTTCTTATATTTTATTTTATTCTACTATTAACATTAGTTTTTTTTTTTTTTTTTTTTATTTATTTTTTTTCATTTCTATTTATATACACTCATTTTCATCTTACAAACAACTCACACTTGATTGAAGTCTGGTCTAACCCAGTCCCTTAAACCCATTCCAGCTCCAAGCATTGGACCAATAGGCCCAAACAGAAACTCAAACCCACAACAAATGAGGCCCAAATCTTGCCAGCCCATTCCCTCCTCCTAACACAGCCCAAAATCGGAAGGAAAACCCTAACCTGATACAATGAGAAGCCGTCCTTTGATCCCGGTTTTTCTATAAAACATCAAACACTAGTAAAGCAAGGCAGGCACCAGTATTTCAGTTTTGATTCTCAGGCTTCATTTTGATCATGCCACTCCAAATGTCGAAACTCTCAAACAATCAAACTGAGAAACCAATCTCCTAGCTCCATCATCGGCCGCCTTCCTCGCCTCATTCTTCAATCCATCTCAACACTAAAAAAAAACCTAGACCTAGATCATCCTTTCCCAGCCATTTTTTTCACTCATCCGAAGCTCATCCCTCCTTCATCTCTGAAAAATCTGGAACCCTGTTGCCTTCCTTCTTTCGATCAACAACAACATCTCCTCGATTTCATCTCCCCCATTCTCCTCATCGAGAACAAGGAACAAATGGCTCCAACTCTCCGTTCCTCTCACTCACGGTAATTTCAACCTAAACTTCATCTGCGAAGATTTTAAAAACCCCAAACAGAGGCAGTCGACACGAGAAAGCGTACCACTCCCTCGTCCGCTGTTGCTTGCTGGAAAACCAGTTCGATTTCTTCCTCATTCAAGCTTATTCTACTTTGCTTATTTAGTAGTTTTACCTAGTTTGCTCATTTTCTTTTCCTTTTTTTTTCTCTGTCTTCTTGCGAGAGTTGTATAGAATCACTCAACTCATGTTGTTCTCGTGTCGATTCTGGCCGGGTTCAAGACGGTGTCGACTTGACTGTTGGACACCTGTGTTTTTGTGTTTTCTGTGCCCTATTGGGTTGAGCAGTCGCTAAAGCCATCCAGGCCATCCTTCTGATGAGAGCAATGTCTTCGTCTCTGGTCGTTTGCCTATTATGCTTTGATTTGTTGATCGTTTCTAGTTAAAATAGCGTTCGCCGCCTTGGTAAGGGGTTCTGGAGGTGTTCTCCTTCGACCGAAGGCACTCATACCCTTTTTGGTTTTTTTAGCCCATTCAATTATGCTTATTAACCTAACGCTGTCTGATTTTTGTTGGTGTTTTTGAGTAACTTGCAGGAATCTTCGGTGAAGTAGGCACAGGAAGCACCTCCCCTTTGTTGCTTCTCTCGAATTTTTTATGTTCAACTAATGCTTGTTGGTCTCTGATTTATATTTCTGAAGTGTTTATAGGAGTCATTACGGTTCTCCTTGTGGTATTTACTCATGAACCAAATAAGTTTAACCTTGTCTGGAAATTGTTTGGGAACACACGCTTGCTGTTGATCAATTATGCTTACAGTTGCAAACCATTGTGTTGTTATGGATATTTAGTCAGATCTACACGTAATGCATTTGTGTGTGCGGTGAAAATGGCGGCTAATATGTCTGATCTGGTCAACCGATGGGTTAAAAGCATTTTCTGTATATTAGTTGTTCTATCTATATTACTCTGTGTATTGCTTTAGACTCGTTCTAATTAGTTTCCATCTCTGTTTCTTAACCGAGGGCACCTGATATTAGAAGTCTTAGACGAGCTTATGAAGGGGTGAGAAATTGGCCATGCTAGAGGATCTTCAGCCAAACTCAGTTCCAGGGATTTTACATCAGCCGCGTTGGGCTTTTAAAACTCACAGCAAACTTTCCATTTACGTTGTTTCTGTCAAAGATCATTAACCCATGTTTAATTACTTTGGTGAGATTTCACGTTTTCCTTATTTCATGTAATGTATTTGTTTTGTTTATGCTGTTTCAATCGAATCGTGAACTGGGAATACACTGGTTTCTGTTGGGGGTTGGGTTTGCGGACCTTGAATTCTACATGTGGGCTGGAATAATGGACTCTTAAGCTCCATGGTTACTCTTCACGGGCCTGAAACACCCTTTTGGTCAACTTTTTGATTCTAACTTTGTCATTTCATGATTATTTGATTTATTGCTTCATTAACGTTTCATGTATATTTCATTGTAGTTTTTTTGTTTAACTTTACCTTTCCTTTTCATGCTAAGCCCTAGTTATTAGACCTCAGGACCAAGCCTTAGGATAGAGGGTGAACCCTAAGATTTAGGTGAGCCATGGTCCCACCTAATAAATTGGGTAAACCCTAAACCCAAACCACATCTTATTATGTTAATAAAAAAAAGAGAAAAGAATTCGAATTCAAAAAATTTCAAGCCCAAGATCAATTCAAAATTGAAGCCAATATTTGGCCCACAATTAGGCCCAATCACAAATTGGCCCAATTTCCATCTGGCCCAATCTCAAGGCCCAATCACAAATCGGCCCAACACCCAATTAGGCCAATCACAAATTGGCCCAATTTCCATCTGGCCCAATCTCAAGGCCCAATCACAAATCGGCCCAACACCCAATCAGCCCAAATCAACCCAACTTTGGTCCAGAGCCCACAAAACCAGCCCATAGCCCATAAAACTGGCCTAGAACCCATGAAACCGGTCCAGAATCCTTAAAACAAAATCAGCCCAAAAACAAATCCAGCCCAAAAACAACCGTCAACCCAAATAAAAAAGCCAAAGGCCCACTTTGACCCGAATTGAAAAAGCTCACTTTGGCCCGGATCAAAAATCCAAGAGTCAATCCAAATTGAAAATTCCATTTCAGTCCAAATCAAAAATCCAAAAATCAGCAAAAATAAAAAAAGCCTACTCGGCCATCAAGCTCCACATTGACCCAACTTTCAAGCCCAACATTTGGCTCAATTCGACCCGGCCAATCCAACCCGGCCCATTGTCCAATTTTGGCCCAAACCTAATTTAATCCCAAATTCAAAACAACTCATTGCCAAACCCAAATCAATTCAAGCCCAATTCATTTTCAATTCAGCTCAGTCCAATCCTGATCAATTCAAATCCAAATTTAATACATCCAATTCAAACTCATTGTAAATCTCGTTCAAATTCCAAAAATCCAAAAAATCTCTTCTCTCAAGTTTCAAATAATCTTTTCATTCAAATTTCATCGAATTTTCAAAGAAATCATTTTGTGGAATTTTAAAGGAAAACTCTTCTCATCACAGAAAACTCTTCTCAAAATGCAGGAAGTTCTTCTCACATATATAGAAAGTTTTCCCCTAAAACATTTCTCAAAATCAGTGTTTCTTCATCGAGAATTCCGAACAACTTCAAAAGTTTTCCAACTTAGGTTTCAAACTCAAAACTAAACCGTTTTCGGGGAACATGGGATGTCTAACACCTTCAAAGAACGTTTTCTCCCTAGTTAGGCATCACTTGTCTCCCTTCCAAAATAAAAATCTGAGGCGGGGCACTGGGGTCATAACCTCCCTTGTCGCAGTCTGGATCTCTTTAGGCGGGGCATTAGGGTGACAAAACTCCCCTAATTGCAGCCTAGATTTTTACAAGGCAGGGTGCTAGGGAAGTAACGACCTTCCTAGTTGCAGCCGGGATTTCATAATCGTCTAACTCCCTTCCACTCGATTTCAATGTTTTTGGGTTTTAACGTTTTAAAACCCGGGAGTTAGAGACGTTATTAGGGTTTGACCGAGAGTATCCCATTCATGATACTTCTCTCTAAATCCTATATTTCGACATAATTCATTGCCCCATCTTTCGAGCCTCGGCACTTACCATTAACTAAGTGTCGTGCGAGGGGGTACATAGGGTAATCCCTCGGGGTTATCCGCCCTTTTACAACAAACAATGATTTTTTCGTTTTTTAAAAAAACTTTAAGAGAGACAATTTTGACAATCATTCCTCTAAAAAATTTAGCCCATCATCATCTTACTCCAAATTCAAAATATCCCAAAACCTCAACCCTTGTAGATTCTTGAACCCGAAAAACCCGGGATCTCTACTCAAACTTCAATTGCCTCACACACTCAAACCATTATCCAAATTCCAATCATCATTCGAATTCAAAACATCTCCTGAATCCTGACTTCTTCCAAACTTCTATAGTCTCATAGGCCCGAGTGCCCCACAGACTTAAACATCTCAATCTCTCCACCATTTTCAGTTTCAAATGTCTCACAGACCCGAGCATCTCACAGACCTTGATAGCCCATACCTCCCACTACATGAACATCCCAACCGTCTCATAGACCTGAGCGTCTCACAGACCAAACTCTCACACCCAAAACTTCAAACCCTTCAAAACTTCCAAAACCCAAATCGTGAACTACGTAAGGTCTGATCTCAACAGGGAGTTAAGTACGTAGGCAGCCCATCTAGGGTGCGACCCCATTCCGAACAAAAAACCTTTTTCCCCCTCTGAGGTGATGCTCGTATCTCTCAAAACACGCAAGCCTTCTTCGGCTCCCACAAACTTCATACCATCAGACTCCAAGTCTTGTCTATTCACTCAACCTCAAACTTTTCCCAAATCTTCATTCTATACTCATTTGAATTCACCAATTCTTCTTCTTGGCGCTAGCTTGGCAGAAAAGCTCACCTCATCCACTCTCTTTCTCTCCTCCCATCTCAATCCTATCCTCTGGCTTTAATTGAATCTCTCTAATAAGGTTTTGAAAGAAGGCAATCCCGACAATTGGAGACCGAGGTTTCCTCAGGCACCAATCCAAAGTCGTGGTCGTTGCCACTTCTAAGGGGTGTAACCCAGTGCGAACCCATAATAGAATCTCTTATTTGATCAGGTAAGTCCTATCCTTAGGCAACAAATTCAGAGTCAACCAGCGGTTCTTAGAACCCTCCTCCCCTCCCTTCCTAGTTCCTTAGGTCAAACTAGGTGGCGACTCTAGTCAATTCCGCCCTTAGGGCATAAGTCCGCGTGGAGCCCATTGAGAGCGGGTGTAGTGTTCACTAACATTCCCCATTAAGCTTTCTGGGAAAGACGGACGATGAAGTAGGTATTTGAGGGATGCCGAGGTGACGGGTATTCACCCTCCACAGAATGGCAGTTTGTAGGATCTAGACTTCTCAGTCAAAACCATTTAGATAGACCCCCCCTCATACCGAAAAATCACCCTCCACACCATGGTTTCCTGTTTTAATGTCTGATTTGGTGTGTGTGCTTAATTGGCAATTCGAGACATTGAATTGCGTTGTTTTTCTGCTCTGTTCGTCTTCTGGAATTTGTAGTTTTCGCACTGTCCGAGCTTTGAAGTTCGGACAGTGCGTTTTTGCCTTTCTGATTTTCAAGTTCGGGGTATGTCCGAACATCTGTCCGAACATGGATGTTCGGACACACCCTCAGGTTTTCTTCTGATTTAAGTTCGACCTGTGTCCGAACTTTGACGTCCGGACACAAGGTCGGACCTTCCGCGTGTTATTCCGTAAAACTTGCCCGAACATCAGTCCGAACATTGATGTTCGGACATTCTGAATTCCTCTATCTGATTTCAAATCGACTTGTGTCCGAACATTGATGTCCGGGCACAAGTTCGGACGCTTGACTGTTTTGGCTTCTGAGTCTCGACTTGTGTCCGAACTTCGACGTTAGGACACAAGTTCGGACACCCCTCTGTTTTCAACATAACTTCTTCGTTTGAACTCCGATTTGAGTGTCGTCTGCGGCGTTGGATTCCTTATGATCTGTACTACTGATTTATGAGTGTTTTGGCATATTTAATGCAATCTCGCTTCTGTTTAAGCAACCCTTCTGTTTTGGGACATTACACATTGTTTCTGAGCCGTGAATGGCTGGGTCGAGCTATTCCGTGGTATACCATGTAGACGTCGTTCTGAGTGTGGGTCATTCCCTTACTGTTCTGTGGGGTTGATGAACCCATTGGCTCTTTCGAGTCATTTCTGCGTTGCCGAGAGACCTGGTATGGTCTATGGGTCTTCGACCCTTCTGAGTGTGTGCATTGTATCTTGTCCCCTTTCTGTTTAAGAGTTCTGATTGTTTCTGAATTGGGAACCCTTGAGTTCCACTCTGTTTCTGTTCTGAAAGCTTCTGAATATGGAGAATTGTGGTTATTATATCTATCTTTTCCTCCTTCTGTTTTCAATTGTTTTGAGCGACCTTGCTGATGACGGTCGCTGCTTACTGGGCATAGTTGTGTGCTCATTCCCCTACTTCTAACATTTTTGCAGATTGATCAGCGAGGATCATCTTGAGTTCTAGAGCTATAGTGTTTAGCTTTTGTTGCTCGTTCAGATTGATATTTTAAGATGTTGTAGCCTCCGGGCCTTACACTTTTTGACTTCTGTTTCTGACTCAATTACGTATTTGGGATTTTGGTATTTGCTTTCGCTGTATTTAAATACTTTGGTTTACAATGTTTATGTAAACTTTGTTTTGGGCCTTTATTGCGTTTGAGTGTTTTAGAGCCTTGCGTTATTAGGTAGTATACGCGGCGTGTAGCACCCTTAACTCTTAGGCCGGTTTTAGGGGTGTTACATTACGGGTCTGGTTTCATTTTACCATTTGTAAGGTTTGTAAGAACTATCTTACACCGACATTATTAGTATGGACTTGCCCTTTCTTGGCAGTTGAGGATTTCACCTCACTGTCCATTATATACTTTCTAGTGTGGCATTCACACATTTATTTGTTGTATACATTTAAAGTATTCCATCGGTTTAAGTGACCTTCCTTGTTATGCTTCTCACAAACATAATTTGGTTGTAGTCATTTATAATGGTTGCCTCATTGCGCACCATGTACCAGTCGATTAGACGGTTATCCGCTATTGCGGTATGCAAGGAGTACTTAATCTCCAGCTTAAAGTATCTTCTCAAATGCTAGCCCTTTCCCTTCGTCTATTGTAATCATACAATACGACTATGGGTTTTAACTTGGCATACGTTTTCTGTTCAACCCTAAATTGGTACTAATGTACTAACGTTTTATGGCTTGAGCATGTGGTTATTATTACTTAATACGACATCATCACCGCGCCCTCAGTGCGTAATATAACTCTCTTGTGCTCCCTTCTCGGGTGGCATATATATCTTTATGCATGCTTCTCTCAAGGTGATTAACATTGTACTATCCTGAGCAAACTCTTCCAACTTAATAAGGGACCACAATTCATCTTCTCAGTCATGGGTTCTCCTTGCCTTTACCATTAATCGGCCTTTGGCTTCCTCATTTACTAAGATCTTTAAAACTTAAGTTCTAACTTCTCCTCTATGGATTTACGACCTTCTGTCGTGTCACTATCAAGATATCCTTGATTTTCTCAACCTTGCTGTTTGACTGAGATCTCTCTCGTCAATTCATGGTTTACCTAGTCAGGATTCCAATCTCTGACTTAGACACAGAGTTGATTACCTCCTGGGTTCTTACACCACTCGTTTACATACATGGGGTACCGTACTGATACATTACTACCTACCTAACTAACTTAAAGTACGTTTCGTCAGGCCCACAAGCTCTTAGGAGTGTGGTCGTCCCATGTCTCATTTAGTGCACTCGTAGTGTTCGTACCCGGTGGTTGTCACACTCTTAGTCCCGGTAAATTCTATTTGGGTAACTAGGCTGCCAATTCTTAACCGTTAGTCTTAGAATGGCCCTAGAGGATTCTCTGGGTTCCATGACCAAGATAAAAAGAGGACAAGATAGCATCAATTTTGGAATACCTTTCTTCGTAACATCTTGCGCTAGAGAATACTCACACAAGTAGTTACATTCTAGTCTCCCCTGAAAATCATCATCATTAAAGATAAAAAAACTAATATTAATACGGACAATAGTAAATCCTGCTACTTAAATTTAACAATGTTAGGCCATAACCCAACCATCGATGCAATTAAAATCCTCCTTATTGATGAGTGTAAGATTAAGAAGAGTATACATGGGACCGAGGAATAGTTTGATTAGCATCATAATACCAAATACATTTCAGTGAGTTAACTCTGAAAATTAAAAAATTTAAAGAAAAACTATCCCAGATGCAAGGTACTGCCAAATGCAGATAACACTAGTCCAATAAAAATGTTGATTATATAGTGCATGAGCTGTAACTTTGGGAAGGAAACAAGCCATATCCAGTTGTATTCTTAATGCCCAGAGTGTATCAGTATGCACCTTCATTTCAAGCTCAAGTGATGATATTTTATCCATAACTTATGTACACTTGGACATAAACTTGGCAGCTGGATCTGGATCATCCAAACCAAGTACAAGATGAAATCCCAATTCTCCAAGCATTCTCCGGGCACAGTTCGTATTGTATAGGCCCCTATCAAAAACCAAAATAGACAAGGCAAACAAGATAAATACATTCCACAGATAGAGCTCAGATAGAGCTCTTGTAGTAGCAGCTGCTGCTCAATGAGAGAGTTTGTACCACGTATGTGAAATGAGAGATTGGATACCCCAATCCTGCACCTCAAGAAACCTAAGAAGTTGCAACATAAAGGGTGTACTATGGTAAAGAATATAAATACTTCAACTAACATGTTGATTATCAAGAAATTAATCATGCTTTCAAGCATTTTTATTATTATTTTTGTGACTCTAATGTCCAGTTCTACTAAAAATTGTAGAGGGTTTATCATTTCCAACCTTACTCATATTATTTCGGGGGGGGGGGGGGTGTAAAAGAGAAGGATATATGGTCCGTATTGATGAAAATTTCTCCTTGCTAAATGATTTTCTGTGCGCAAATATGATTTGTAAAGAGATGAACTCGTAAGCACAAAGTCATTTTTTAGGAGGACAAATCAAATTATGCTCATATTAAAAAAAAATTCAATGTGACATATGTAAGACTCCTTTCCACTTTGCAGTACAATCAACATTACTTTTAAGAGAAAGATAATATAAAAAACCTGCTGCAATAAAGAAGGGACAACACGCAAAAGCGAAGAGTTTAAATCAATACTTTGGGCAGTGCTTTGCTAGATATGTGAGCCAACCATAACCCTTAAACTCAGCCAACGATACTGATGTAGCTCAAATGCACTTTCCCTTCATAAGAGAAAGGGCAAAGATTAAAGTACTCACATTTACACCAAACTTGAATAGCAAGTAATAAAGTAAAGATGGAAAACAAAACACATCTGCACGCAATGTTCTCCAGTCAACTTGATACATATTACTTTGAATAGGTTGCTTGATTACGATATGTGGTACAAGATATAACAAAGATAACAAACATTACATTGGCGTGGAAGGGGACGATAAAAAGAAACAGAAGAGCAAGAAGTAATCATTATCAAAGAATCCACTTACAGTTCAACAAGTTAAGTCACCAAAGGCCTAAATAGAAAGTTGGGTATAACAAACTTGTCACAATCATTTCCTGGAACATCCCGCATTGATGAAAAACCTGAAGAAAAGAACGCAAAAAAACTCTATTAGATCAGTAGGGAAGTTTATACATATTTATAGAGAGGGGAATAAGAACATGTTAGTAAAAAAGAGAGATGCCTAGGGAGTAACTACCTAGGGAATATACAAAGGCTAGACAGACTTATTGCACCCACTAATAATAACATTACCTATTCCCAAAGAGGGACAACTATTAATTAATTACAGGGATAAATGTGAAAGTAAAATACAACATAACAACATCTACTCAACAAAATCAAATATGAAAAGTAACTATTTTCATACTGAAATAACACAATAGGTTTAGACACTGAGCTTCCCTTTTTGAGAAGAGATATATTGTTGTAACCTGCCATAGCATAAGCCTAAGCATCTAGTGTCAAAAACATCTTTTGATGAGCAAGCAGATGTACTGAAGACCTTGAAGAGAACTTCAAGGAGAAGTGCAAGGCAGACTCTAGATCTCTAGATAAGCGAGACAAAGTGTAACACCCCTACCGCTAATCCTCTAATTATTGTCTCATCATCTCGGTCATCATACTAATCACAGCGGGAATTCAAGTACAATTGACGGGTGATACAATGTCGTTAGCCGCCCATGCGACTAACAAGGCCTAAACTACATACAATACGGTTTGATAGACTTGAAATACCAAGTTTCCATAAACAGTTACCACAACATCATGAGTCTAACATCCTACTCATGTCTCCCAAGTCTACATACTTTCCAACATACAAAAGGGTGTACCACATAGTACACTGGCAATTCAAAAAGGGCTACTAGCCCGTGTACAACTCAGTACACCGTTTAAAATAATTCTAACTAACAAAAAGCATGCATCTCGGTCTCACCATGACCATAAACCTTCTTGAGTACCTGAAAATAAACATTGGCCCCAAAAGGGCTTAGCACAACTTGTTGGCATGAAATTCGCATACCCCGCATGCTTACGGGGGTACGCCGACTATTTTGTCGCCTACATGGAGTCCATTTTAATTTAAGCACCATGCTACATGAACAACATCATAACATACAATAGCATACTCATGCATAGAGTATAACACAAGCAATGGAAACAATTTGCAAATCATCCATTCATTAGTCAACGAGGCCTTGAGATTCTCTTCTCAAGTTCTAGCCATCTCGTGTTAATTAATTTCTCATCTGGGTTAATCGGATGTTCTTAACTCTTCTACTCTTGATCAATGACTCACACTAGTCCTGATCTTTACTTTACCATTTATCCTTCTCTTGAATAATTATTAAGTTAAGTCGGGTGACCTCCGGGCAGAGATAAGAGTATCTCACAATCGGGCTTAAGGTTGGCTTACTTCCCCGGGTTGCTTCCCATAAAGGGTCTGGACCATGTTGGGAAGGTTATGCCAGGATTCGGATAGCAACCTCTCGTGTCTCCTCATCCTCACGTGTGGCCGAAACTATATCGGGCTTCTCACAAACTCCAAATTACCATTTTCTCAAAGTTAGGAAGGTCTTATAGTTAAAGACTAGGAACCTTAGTATTGGTTTATGGGATAGGAAATGTGAGTGAGACGTGCAAGGTGCGCAAATCTAAGAAATTCTTTGTGGCATTAACTAACTTAGAGAAATTAATAGTGAATACCTTAAACCTTGAGTTCAGTACACCATCTATAGTAATAGGTGGAAGGTGGTTTAGCTTTTGGAACATTGATAAGGAGACCTGATCAACCTCATTATCATGAAGTCCATGAGTTAAACTAATTTTCACCTTGTAGGACTAACCATATGATATATAGTGAGAAGTCTTCAAGATAATACAATAAGACATTTAAGGTCACCAATAGAATTAAGGTTGTTGGTGTAAAAAAGCTTAAATAAGCTATTTCTACATTAAACATTAATGTTGTGACCTATATATAGGGCTATGTAAAGATAAATAACTATGTGCTGTTGTGATGACTAAAAGATATTATAGATGACCATGGATGTGATAAATGAAACATCCTAATATCATGTAGAGATATAAGCGGTTGAATTATAAACTTTATCATAAATATATTCATACCCATTAGGGTATGTGATGATGTGCATTAGTGTACACACATGTTTGAGCAAATATGAAAGTCTTATGAGACTACAATGTCATGTAAACTTTAGAATTAGTTGTCACTTGTATATGAAGCTCAAATGATTATTATTATTAAGGCAAATTGTCCTTATCATGTTGAATGTATTGATCTTGTAAACTGATATAGGTGAATATGATGATGTGATGAGTGAAATGTGAATATAGGAGGTTCGGTTATGAACCACACTCTAGAAATTATACTCATTTCCATAATGGCATATGATAATGTGCATTAAATGATACATAAGTCAAACAAATCTAAAATTTTCTTTACATATTACTACGGAATTCGTAGTAGTATCACTAAGTGAGTAAGTCATACAAATGAACGTATTATTCATACCTAAGTTATTGGAATTCTAAGAATGTTGATTAAAGCCTCAAAATTTTGAGAAGTGTAAATTTAGGTTATGTTTGTACTCTGAGTATTGGGATACTCAAAATAAGTATTATTAGTGATAAACCTTGGAGTCAAATTCCATTTCGTTATAGTTCCCTTTTTTGATGAACATTAATGTGGTATTAGGCCTTGAGATAGCCTATATATTATAATTTTGTAAATCTTTTCAATTTTGTTCCAAGGAAGGATGATAGAGAATAATACCTAAGATAATAACTTGGGAATAAAAAGTATGTAATACATTATTGGGGACCAAATATGTGAGATAACTTGAAAGTTAGGAAGGCTTGAGGTAAAGTTAATGGATTTGAGGTGGGTCCATAACCCACAGGTTTCAGGATCAAAAATTAGTTGTGTTTGACAGATTATGTATGGAGTTAGTTTTATGGACATTATAAGAGATATGAAATGTTTGAGAATCACATTTGATCTTGGGAAAGAAATGAGGTTTAAGAACAATCTTTAAGATTTTATGGAAAGATTTTGGTATTTGGGTTATAGAATAAAAGTGGAAGTAAAAGTTGTGGAAAGAAGGTATTCATATTGTTAGGAATCGAATCGATGCATTAAGCATATGATTTGAGGATACTACTTATTGAGAATGTCTTGGTATATGATTGGATGGATGGTAATAGATGGGTTGTATTATGCAAGAACTCCGGAATTGTTATTGGGAAGTTAGTAAACGTGTATTTGATACTCTATGAATGTACTGAACTTGGTGGAAGGTTGAACTTGGTCTTGGCCAGATCAAGGGATATTTGGACACGAAATGGGGTGGAAAGGTAATTCGACTTTGGCATTAGCCATGTCAAGGTTAAGTGATCCTTGAAGCTTCATGAAACTCGGTATCTAAAAAGGGTGTAATTCATTACAAATTACATAGATACTTTGAAGAATTGGGTCAACCAAAGGAGAATTTTAAATGGAGTACCACAATATGGGTGTAACACCCCTACTACGTACTTAACAACTAACCGAAATCGCAGCGGAAATAAACAACTAGCAATAACTAAATGGTGCGGTGCTACAACACCGTTAACCACCCACGTGGTTAACAAGGCAGAATAAATACAAGTGTACCGGTCTGATGATCAGACTCCCGAGCGTTAGGTACTAACATCGATATATATACATAACCAACAATACCGAGTATTTATATCACAACGTCACTGTAAACTATAAACAACCGCCACTGTCAAAAATAACGGCGCCAAAATATAATGCCACGGGAGCACAGGCGCATCCCGCGCTCAACATCCAAAATAACCAAAAGTATAACACGACCTAGTTCTACAGCCACTCTCCTTCTTCGATCCTCATCCTGCAATATAAATATGGAGCCCCCGAGGGGGTCAGCAACCCTTGGCTGGTATGGTTAACACGTAGCCCATCGGCTACCGGGATACGCGCAACTAATTATCATGATAACATGGCATTGATTTTATACATACAACATACATAGCGTAGCAAGAACATCGCATAGCAAGAACATCACACATAACATACAAGAACGATTCCTTTTAGAAACTGAACCAACATAGTTAGATCACATGAAGAGCCTAGAGAATGTTGCCAAACCCATGCTAAGCTCGTCACATAACTCGTTACCGTCCTGTTAGATTGAACGGATAACTTAACCCCAAGGTGCGTCGGATATAGTAATCCAAGCACACCGAACAAACATAGTATGCCCCTGTGGCCCGACGTGAGTCAGTAAAATAGCCTTGGATAAGCTAAAGGGAAGGTTGAAAACCAAAATGGAAAACAACCATAAAATACAAAGAGAATGTAACCGGATATGACATCGACTCCCATACTCACACGCGTGGCCGGAACTACCGGACTTCTCACTCCCTAGTTAGCACTTGTTAGAAGTTCCACAATGAACTTAATAAATGAATTCACAAGCAAGTGTTTAGGTCTAGTTAGACACACACAAGGGAAATGAGTCACATCTTAACAACATAATAATATTAACAACTGTAAACTCATTACATGACTTAAGTCTTACAAGGTCATAAACACACAGAAAAACAAACAACACACAAGCCGGTGTAAACCGGTAGGCAACAGACTGCAAGAAAACCATACCTTGGTCCTTGCTTCGACTGGTTTCCACCGTTGGAGAATCCTATACACATTTAGTAACGTCGGTTAATTAACGTACTAGTCTGTTGTTATCTTATTACTTCACATATCTAGTTATTTTGTTCCCACATTTTGTTTTAACTTCTCACCTTTTAAATTGTCATTATAACACACCCAACATGTCTTAGACAACCTTATAACATCATTACTAACTAATCCCCATCATTAGACATCATTATTTAACCTTAAACTAAGTTTTTTAAGTGGTTCGGGACTTGGTCCTCATCTAAGGTCCCGGACCTAGTCTCTGTAAAACTCTCGGGTTGTTTTTATGGGGTGGTCCGGGACTTCATACAGGTCCTAGGTCCCGGACCAATGTAGGCAAATTCTCTCGGGGGTAAAACAGGGGGTGGTCCGGGTCTTTGTACAAGACCTATGTCCCGGACCAGAATGGCTTATGAACTCTCGGCTTGTTTTAATGCAAGGTCCAGGACATTACCCAAGACCTAAGTCCCGGACCACTGCTACAGATTTTGCATTTTAACATTTTCTAAGTCTTGTTGCAATGGTTCTCCACATCCATCATATGTATAAACTTCCCAAATGATCTTAGGTATATTCTAATGCCAAAATATCATCTTAAACTCATCTAGTTCCTTGTCTAACTTGTTACTTAATTTCTTGCAAAATTTACCAACACTTATAACATTTCTTACTAGGTTTCTAAATGGTGTTTCTCACCTATGACAACCACTATCCCAAAAATGCTTTCTCACCACTATAACATCTTCTCCCAAGCATCTTTTCTTACTAACCTAAACTCCTAGATGATGCCTAAGCCCTTTTAGCACCCTAGAACACCTTGAGACATTGTTTCCTTCTCTAGTAAAACACCTAGTTATTCCTAACATTTCCTAGTTCACAAAACTCATTTTAAACACTCAAACTTTTTATATATTATCCAAATTTTGACATGGGTTCTCCTAGAACATTGCTATGCCAAAACACATTGTTTTCCCCATTGAACATCCAAGAACACTTAAACCCATCAAGAACATTCTTATACACAAACTTCACCCATTTAACACTACATCACAATATAGTGCATAATTTAAATTGCTTGGCACTTAGGCCCATAAATAAAATGGCTCTTAGGCCCTTAAATTGCATAAACCATAAATACTGAATTTCCACATTATATTTGCCTTTGACCTGCAAATACACTCAACATCACATTTGTCCTTTAATAACTCCTTAAGAGCATTTTACTAACTCATTCACCATTGGCTCTTTAGGTAGTTTTAATAAGCAACATAAGCTCATTTTTCCTAAGGCATTAAGCTACATTAAGTTAGCACATTTACCTCTTTTCCTCACAAACTTCTTTCTCGTTTCCTTGATTAAATCGACAAGGCTTTTGATTGTTTGTCAACTTCTAACCAATATACAAGCAAGGTAATGAGTATTCAACCTTCATGCTTAATCTCATTGTAAACCCTAGTTACATATATTGTCTTAACACATTAAGATAGTTGTTTTACCTTGGCAATTGAAGAGAGTTTTGATGGGTAGCAAGAGAAGACTCCACCAAGCCCTTTGAAGTTTGAAATGAAGCTAGAACAAGGCAAGATAAAGAACACCATCAATGGTGATTTTCGGTTACCTAACAAAACAAGAGGAAATGGAGTTTTTCTTTGAGTTTCCTTACCTTGAAGCAAAGGAGAACAATAAGATGTAAAAAGATGAGCTCAAGCTCCTCCCATGTTGTTTCTCCTTGGCACCGAAATGGAGGTTTTGGCACTTTGAAAAGATAGAATTGAAGAGCTTGATGAGACTAAGAGAATGATGGTCTTGGTTTTTGATTTGGTAAATGGAGCTAGGAATTACAAGAGGTTGAAGATGATGAATCGTGGTGGTGCTGTAGCATACCGATGGAAAGAGGAAGAAGGTGAAGTTGGAGACAGTGGGAGTGCAAGAGAAATGAAGGGAATGTGAGGAATCTAGCTAGTTTTGGAGATATTTATGTAAAAGTAAATAGTAACTTTGTTTTATTACTTTATTAGATTACTTAATTGTTGACGTGTGGTGAGTCATCCATGAAAACCGGCCCCCTTATAGTCAAATGGGGTATTTTGGTCTTTGTTGACCAATTAAATTACTTATATTGACTTATGTTATAAACTAGCTTAATTTAGTTACTATTCACAAAACAAGGCACATATTTGTGAAATTTTTGATTTCTCATTGATTTAGACTTCCTAATGTGATACTAAGTATTACACATGTTAATTAAAGAGTATTGATGGACATTTAGCCACTCAAAACTCATTTACAAGACAATTTTTCAAAAATGTGCTTTAAGGCTCCTTAAAGCACATTTTGTGTTTTAACTTGTTTTCAAGCTTGGTTTTCTTTGGTAATTGGTTTAATATGTTTATTAACATATAAAAAAGGTCTTGGTAAGCTTATTAGGTCTTAACCAAGATTATCCCAAGCTTAGAGCACATTTTTGCCCATATTGACTTTAAGGTATTTAATTGTGTTTACTATGGTTTAAATTGTTTACAAATGTTTATAAGGCACTTTTTAGTCTTAATATATCATAGTTTAATGTTTAAACAACCTATTAAGGTTTGGGGTATTTCAATCTACCCCCCTTAAAAGAACTTTGTCCCCAAAGTTCACACTTCCCACATATCTTTAATATTAAAACACGGGGAATACTTATAAAACAATACTTCCATAATAACATCAACAACATACTTACATAACCTCGGACTCAAGGTCCAAACAACATAACATCATTCAGACACAACGGTCTGTAACATAACAAGATGACAATATAACAACATAACATAGACGATGTATTTAAATACATGTCGCACACGCATAACCAAAACGGCTCTACCCCCCTTAAAATAGGGGTACGCCCCGTACCCTATACATACAAACACTAAGAAGCAAACAACGATGGGTACTTCGTCCTCATCTTATCTTCCAGCTCCCAAGTGGCCTCCTCGACGTCCTGGTTAGACCAGAGGACCTTCACCAGTCTTACAGACTTATGGCGAGTGTCTCGAGTCTTAGTGTCCAGAATCTGTACGGGAGTCTCCATTGATCGCATGGTCGGCTCTAAGGTTAGCCTTTCAGGCTGAAGTACATGAGACGGATGAGACATATATTTCTTCAACTGGGACACATGAAATACATCATGTACCTTGCCCATTTCAGCAGGTAAATCAAGTCTATAGGCTACCGGGTCTATCCGCTCCGTCACAACATAAGGCCCCACATATTTCGGGCTCAACTTGCCTTTCTGGCCAAAACAAAATACTCCCTTCATGGGGGATACTCTAAGAATTACCTGATCGCCCACGGCGAACTCCAGGTCACGTCTGCGCACATCGGCGTACGACTTCTGCCTATCCTGAGCTGCCTTCATGTTAGCCCGGATTTGGCATACTTCTGCTTGAACTTGTTCCAGATACTCTGGTCCCATAATGACCGTCTCACTCGACTCATCCCAGCATAATGGCGTGCGGCATGGTCTACCGTACAAAGCCTGGAAGGGAGACATCTTGATCGAAGCATGATAACTGTTGTTGTAACTAAACTCGATCAGATGTAACTTGTCAATCCAGCTGGTCTGAAAGTCAAGTGCACATGCACGTAACAATCCTCAAGTGTCTGGATGGTGCGCTCACTCTGACCATCTGTCTCTGGGTGGAACGCTGTACTTAGCTTCAGCTCGGTACCAAGCGCTTCCCGTGTAGTTCTCCAGTACCTCGAGAGGAATCTGGTATCCCTATCAGACACGATAGTCTTCGGTACCCCATGGTGCCGTATAATCTCTCGGTCGAAGAGCTCTGCAAGCTTTGCCACTTTCCAGGTGTCCTTCATCGGTATGAATCGAGCCACCTTGGTCAATTGGTCAACAACAACCCAAATCATATTCAGGCCTCCCCTTGTAGGTGGAAGCCCTACTACGAAGTCCATAGAAATATCATGGAACTTCCACTCAGGCACTAGCATTGGCTGTACCATACCACCAGGCCGTCGGTGCTCAAACTTGACCTTCTGGCAAGTGAGACACCTCAACACATAGTCATTCACATCCTTTTTCATGCCTGTCCACCAAAAATAACGTTTCATACCCTTGTACATCTTTGAAGCTCCGGGGTGAATCGAAGTCGTAGAACAGTAGGATTCACTCAGTATGCGCTCCTTCAGCTCAGCGCTACTCCTCGGAATACACAGTCGGCCATTAAGCCTAATCAGGTCATCATCGTGGAGTCGGAAGTCGTACTTCTGACCCTCGAATGTGCCATTAATAAGCTTCTGCCTGATCTCCAACATATACTGATCCGTCATCTGAGCACTCCGCACCTCTTCAACCAAGCTAGTATGAGAGACTAGCGAATGGAGAGAGTGTGCTCGGCGACTCAGTGTGTCAGCTACCACATTTGCTTTCCCCTCCTTGTACTGTAGGTTGATGTCGTAGTCGTGTAAGAACTCGACCCACCTTCTTTGCCTCATGTTCAACTCTCTCTGGGTGAACAAGTACTTTAAACTCTTGTGGTCAGAATAAATTGTCACGCTTACCCCATACAAATGATGTTGTCATATCTTCAGTGCAAAGACAATGGCACCCAATTCTAAGTCGTGGGTAGGGTAGTTCTCTTCATGCTTCTTCAGCTGTCGGGAGGCGTATGCTACGACCTTCCCGTGTTGCATCAACACACAACCCATACCTCTGCCTGATGCGTCGCAATAGACCTCAAAACCATCTGGACCGTCTGGTATAGTCAGGACTGGTGCAGATGTCAGAGCATCCTCGAGACTCTGGAAAGAACTCTCGCAATCGACTGTCCACTCGAATGAAGCATCCTTTTTCATCAAAGAAGTCATCGGCTTCAAGACACTGGAGAAGTCCTTCACAAACCTCCTGTAATATCCCGCCAGACCGAGGAAGCTCCGGATATTGGTAACTGCCTTCGGCCTAGGCCAGGTGTGCATTGCATCTATCTTTGTCAGATCAACAACGATCCCGGCTTCAGAAATCACATGTCCAAGAAAGGAAACTTGGTTCAACCAAAACTCACACTTAGAAAATTTAGCATACAACTGATTCCTTCTCAGTGTTTGCAACACACTTCTCAGGTGGCTTTCATGCTCACCCTTCGATTTCGAGTACACAAGAATATCGTCGATGAAGACTACCTCTGACTTGTCCAACTGATCTTGGAACAAGCGGTTCATTAAGTCCATAAACTTGGCTGGTGCATTGGATAAACCAAACGGCATAACCGTAAACTCATAATGTCCATATCTGGTTCTGAATGCGGTCTTCTCAATGTCACTCTCACGGATGGCAATCTGATGGTATTCGGATCGTAGATCTATCTTGGAGAATACTGACGCTCCTTTCAACTGATCAAACAAGTCATCGATGTGTGGTAAAGGATAACGGTTCTTCACCGTAACTGCATTCAGCTCTCGATAATCAATACAGAGGCGGAGACTACCATCCTTCTTCTTCACGAAGAGGACCGGCGCTCCCCATGGTGAAATGCTAGGGCGGATAAATCCCTTGTCGAGTAGGTCTCTCAACTGCTCCTTGAGCTCTGTCATCTTTGTTGGAGCCATACGATAGGGTGCCTTCGCAATTGGTCCGGTGCCCGGAACCAAATCAATCTCATGAGATATGTTGAAACCCCAGTGAGAATCCTAGATAGGAAGACCAGAGACACTCGCCATAAGTCTATACGAATGGTGAAGGTCCTATGGTCAAACCATGATGTCGAGGAAGCGACATGGGAGTTGGAAGATGCCATGAAGGCTAAGTACCCACAACTTTTCATAGACTAGAGAGTCTAGCATTTAGCAATACGGGTACGGGTCGTACCCCTTTTAAGGGGGGTAGAGCCCTTTTGCTTTTGCATTGCTTCGGGGTAAGCATTGCTTAGTGTGTAGGTATTGTAATAGACTTTTGTATGGCACATGTAGTGCAAGTGAATTGGTATGTGTATGTATGCATGTGTAATGTGTAGTGTATGGACTTGTATGTGTAATGTGTATTGCGAATTGTAATGGTGTATTGTGTATTGTGGAATGGTATGAATTGAAAATGTTGGATTGTGCATGTGAATTGTGTATGATGCTTGAAGAGTGTATGCTTGCAATGTGGAATGAAGTAAACACCTCATAGGTGTAGTAAGACACATTAGGGCATTTGGTTTTCCTAATGAGTATAATAATTAAACTATTTACCTTGAGCAACTTTGAGGGAAAAGTTTCTTATGGGGGGTAGATTGAAATACCCCGTAATTAAAAATAGCGATTAATTAGGCTAATGAATAATTTAGAAGCTTAATTAAGTATAAATAATCATGAGGGAACAAATCCCGAAGAAAACGGATCCTTAAAACGGTTTAAAAACATTACCGAACCTTAAAGCATGTTTTTCGAGGTAACCGAGAAAACGTGTCTTTAAGCGGGTCAAATAGACTCGTAACAGTTTTGGTCAACTAAATAATCATTAATAAATATTAGTGAAGCTTTAGAACTAATAAAATCAATAAAACGAGAAATTAGTAAAAACTATCAAAAACGGGAAGTTGTGGGGTAGAAACATAAATAACACAAACTTATGTGTCCAATAATGTAAATGAAATTTTAAAACCCTCATGGGCTCTGTGTGCTGTCCGATTTTGTCCCACACACACACACACCCTACTCACTTTTTACTCACAAAGACAAAAATAATAAAAAGCAAAAAGTAACACCTCATTACTTACCCCACTCTCACATTCTCTCTCCTATCCCTATTCCCTCCTCTCTTACGTGAATCCCCTCTTCCTCACTCTCTCATTTCCTTCTTCTTCTCCAAACCGATGGCAACCATGGAGAATTGAAGAACATCACAAAATACCACCTTCTCTCCTCTTGAAACTTCCTCAAACCTCTTCCAAAAATTATAAAAACTACACCATTGTCTTCCTCTCCTCAAGAGCAACATTTCCCTCTTTTCAAAATTTGGAAAAGAGCATTTTCGTTTTTATGGGTATGCCCCATTTCGAGCCTCAAGACCACCATTAGAAGGCCCTCCTTCTCCTTGTTCTATTGTGGTACAAATATTCTTAAAAACTCCATCTTTTTCTAGCCTCAAGGGCAAAACGAAAATGTAAACTAAAACCCTTGCTTGCTTCTTTATGCTAACCGATTTTGGCCTTGTTGGTGGAGTTGGAATTTTGTTCTTGAGCCACTCCAAGCTTCATTTACACCCTTGCAAGGTAAGGAATTTTCAAAACCCTAAAACCCACATTAAAAGCTTAAATAATGTTAGGGTTAATTTTTAGTATTGAATGGTGTATTTAAGAATGGGTTGTGATGTTAGATTGGTTGAGAGACTAAAACCGGTAGAGAGAAGGAAGGAGGAAGAAGCAAGAAGAACAAAGAAAATCTAGAAGAAAAACAAGGTAAGGATGCTCACCTTTGTGTAGTCTTGTATATGTATGTGTAACAGATTTTAGAGGTTTGGATTTAGTAATGAAAATGGTATTGTGTAGTAGAGTAGTGTATAAGAGGATACAAATATTTTAAACCCTTAAAAGTCATTTTAAAAACTGTTACAAAACAGATTGGGATTAGGATGTTTGAGTGCAGGAATTCAATGTTGTTTAGAGTGGTAATTGTGTATGAGAGTTTGTATATTGATATGGTGTATAAAACAGGTGGTATAGATCATAATGTGAGTGTAAACAATGTGGTGAGAGTATAAAATTATAGGGGAGACTATGGTGAAATTTACATAGGAATAGAACACTTAGTGAATGAGAAACTAGGTGAATAAGGTGGTTTGTAACAGATTTTGTTAGAGAAAGATTGAGGGTATATTAGGAGAGATAGGTAATGTAGTTATAATGTATTAGAGGTGTTAGAAATGACATTAGAAGAGGGAGTTGTAGAAGGGGAGTGTTAGTATCAAAATCTGTAGCAAAAATGCATTAAGGGAGGAAACAAGGGGAGCGTTGAATAAAAACTTAGAGAATTGTGTGTATAAGTTAGTATAGAATTATGTAATGAATTAGGAAATGAATTAGCATGACTTAGAGTGGTTAAATTGTACTAAAACATGTTAGGATGTATGTAGGAAGATTGGGGAAACAATGGGTGAAATTGGGAAAAGAAAATAAGGGCTGTAGCAAGGTTCTGCTACCGTCCGACCCAGAGTCTGGATCAGACGGTGGGTCGGACGGGGCTTAAGAATCGGTAATCAATCTTTCTGGAATGGTCCGACCCAGGACCGTGGGTCGGACAGGCAAAAAAAATAAGGGTCGAAGTTTCTGACTTCGTCCGACCCAGAGTCTGGGTCGGACAGTGGGTCGGACGGAGCAGGGACACGGGACCGAAACCTTCTGGAACGGTCCAACCCAGAGGGTATGGGTCGGACAAAATAGTGCTGGGTCGGACAGGGTGAATTTCAGAGGACGAACTCTACTGGAATGGTCCGACCCAGGGCTTGGGTCAGACGGTGGGTCGGACGGCCCAATACTTACAAAAAAAAAAAACTGTAAGCTTATAACTAGTACGTATATATATATATGTGTGTATACCCTCCTACACATATGTATATATATAGGTAAGTAAACCATGGATAAGTAATGAAAAATGAGTAAATGAAATATAAGTGTTAAGAATGCAAAGACTTAGTAAGTATGGATTAGTAAACATAAGAGTAATGAGTTAAGTTAATGATGGCTATAATAATCATTTAATTGTATATGTATAAAATAGGATTTGATTTGTGACACCGGAAGAACGTTTGGAAACACGTACGACGGTGAATGGTATGAATTCCTCATGCCCCGTATGCTATCTTGGTTACTCTGATTTGTGTGTTGTGTGCTAATTGATCACCAAATAAGATAAATGCACCAATCGGAGTTATCATGTTTACTTGTGAATATGTAGTGTTGTATATTGTGGTATACTTTCTTTAAATCTCAGTTTGTATAATTCATGAAATGTATAGATGATAATGAATGTGTGTATGTATGTTGTATTGCATCGTGACCGATTATTTGTGTGAATGGACTTCTAACTTATTCCTAACGAGCTAACCATCCTAACTTAAATTGGTAATTAAATTGGAATGAGTAGAAGTCCGATATAGTTTCGGCCACGCGTGAGGATGAGGAGACACATGAGGTTGGATCCGATTCCTGACTCTTAAACTGGTCCGCGGCCCAAATCCCTTAAGTGGGTAGCATCCCGGATTGGTGAGTCAAGTAAATCCCGGAGGTAGGACGGAGTAGTCCCCAGGGCCGGAGGTCCCGACGACTTAACTTGAGTATAAGCAAGTAAGTAAGAATGAGTAAGTAAAGTAAATGAAAGTAAGTAAGTGTAAGTAAGAGTAAGTAATGAGTAAAAGAGTAAAAGCATTCCGATTAACCCGGATGCGTAATTTGGCTAACAATGTGAAGGTAAGTATTGTATGCACTATTGTATTGATGCCTTGAATTGTGTGATGTATTGTAAATGCATGTATGTTGTATGTAAAGCATGTATGTATGAAAACAATGAATCGCATGTTTAGTGGACGTCAAATAGTCAGCGTGCCCTAGCTAGCACGCGGTATATGCGGAGTTTTTACGCAGCGTTTGCTGAGCCCCTTGGGGCACCATTTTTACTACACGCAGGTACAATAGAAGGATGAAGGCCGTGAAGAGACGTAGCTAGTTTCTTTTGATTTCTTTTTGGATTGTAAACAATGAATGATGATTGGTGTACTTAGTAGTACATGGCTGTAGTTTTGATTAGCCGGTGTACCATGTGGTACACCTTTTTGGGGATACTGTGAAGGGATTTGGATTGGTATAGATGAGTAATTGGTAGGTACTCATTCTTTTGGAAAGATTGAAAAGGGATGTAAGTATAAACTTTAAATACTCGGTGATCCAAGAATGTAAGAAGGTTATTTTGTATTCGGTATGCAATATAGTAGTAGCTCGGTACATATGTTCATCAGACCGTTACTATAAGTAAAACAGCCTAGCTAGCCGTATGGGCGGTTAGCGGCGTTGTATCACCCGCCGTAGCAATAGTAGAATTTCCGCTGCGAACTGATAGGATTAACAGGACGATTAGACGGTAAGCATAGGATTAACGGTAGGGGTGTTACACTGGGTATCCAATAAAATTTCAGTGTTTGCTCTTTACGTGTAGGTCTTCATCAAACCCCTTTTGACGATTCATGTAGTCTTAAGTATTTTTACATTAATTCATGTATTCCTTTTCATGACATCTGCTCGTCATTTAGGCAGGTCATAATTTGTAGTTACTGTAAGTTTGGACAGTTGATAACGCCCTTCGGCGATCCAAGCAAAACTAACTTATTATTCCTCACTGTACTATCTCACACCCTTTATCCCAAGGCTAATCTCGGTTTGTATTCGGTTTAATACTCTTAATACTATGGTACATTAATCTAGATTCTCCATTATATAACAATGTGTCTCCTGACTTCAAAATAATCTTGTTCGCCTTATTCATCCTTTTCTTATCATCGTATATAACTCAGCATCTTCTCCTATGGAGAATGATACAACTGGTATCCCTTTCCTTACTCAATCCTTACCCATACATATCACACATAATTTAAGTTTTGATCCACTCCCATATCCTGGAATATAAAATCCTCCAAGGCCTATTCCCAAGTTCTACATTCATTTTCAATGGCTATTTGTTCCTTTATAGTTAAATATTTCTTGAGTAGGGTCATGCCGGGTCAAAGTACTTGGCATTCTGCCTCTGGATATTCCCGACCTTCGCACATAGGCTCAGGTGGCCTCGGTCTCATAGATAAGGGAAAAACAAATATCGAAGTATCCTATTAGGTGAGAGGTTACCTAAGTTAGGTCTCTCTAAAATTTTGATACTTACTAACACATACCAGTCTCATCGACTGATAATTATAAACACACATTCATGCATTATGCATTTGGTTTAAGCTCTAGGCTTACCGTTTCGCGCTGAGCGCTAGCTTCAGCGCCTGAAGTTCCCACTATGTATAGGGTGTTTCTTCATGGAACTATCTCCTTTCCCTTCCGACTCCCGGATGAGGATGGCTGTCCTCCCGGTCCTCTAGTATAGGTGTTGTTCTGCGGCGTCTGGCCTCCTCTTGGTCCTCCCGCCACAATAGCTGGTGTTCTCTGTGAACCTCTAGCTCCCTTGTATACTCGGCTCCCTGGATTGGAAAAGCATTCATACTCCCTGTGACCTTCCTTTTTGTAATAGCGGCACTCCACCTTCCTTCCTGAGCAATCTACGCCTGGGTGATCATTTCCACAGCGTTTAGAGTAATAGTGACGTTGGGTTGGCTTATTGCCTCTAGGTGGTGCTGATCTTAGTGGCTGAGCATCAATAGCTGGGCCGGTCAGACGAGGGACCTGCTCCTTCGTCTTCTGACCATGGAAATCCTTCCGCCCCTTCCTTTATCAAAGAATTTCTTCCCCTCCTTGTAGTAACCGCCAGAGGTTGATTCACTATCATCTCCTTCAGTACTCTTTCTCTTCTTTCTTCCTGTGCCCTTTCCCTTAAACTTTTGAGTCTTCACAGTGTCGGAGTAGTCGACTCCTGCTATGTAGTCCAACAAACTGGTGAACCGTGCGTAGTACTGGTCAACTATTTGACTCCCAAACTTTCGGTTTCCACTTATATTTTTCTATATTTACATTTTAACCCCAAAACTTTATACAAGTTATATATTAACTTATAAACTATGATTTTAATATTTAATTTCCACAAATACCGAAATAAACCCTATATTTTCGTAAATTCTGACTTCGCCCCAAATTAAATTTGTTTTTACACTTATGTTTCCATAAATTACATATTTACCCTTAAACTTTATAAAATGTTATTTTAACACTTAAACTCTTATTTAAATCCACCAAAATTCATAATATCAATTCCTACCTTATATTATACCATTAATACAACAAATGGACCCTTATGTTCTCGGCAATCCTATTTAATACCACAAACTTTTCAAAATTTACATTTTAGCCACATAACTTATTAACTAGCCATTTAAATACTTGTAGTTATTTTTATTGTTCCCAACATTTATAATATAAGTTAATATACTTATATATTTTTCAAAAGTCACCAATAATTCATTGTACTCTCGGCTTTAATTTCTACATACTATATAGTTTTTAAAACTTGGTTTAAACCTTATAATAGATATATATAAAGTATATAAGCCATATAACACTTCTAAAAATCATGTTAATGACTTAGAAAAATTATAAACTTAAACTAGAACATTTTATCCCTAGAGTATTCGGTTTGAACTTGTATGTATCTTAATAAATTTTTGTGACATAAATATATACCTTAAGGTAACAATCTTACCTTATATGTTACAAATTATTTTCTTGACAATATAACCCATAGTTTTCGGCCTTAATTATTTAGAGGTTATACAAAATTTTTATACCAAAGTTTGAAGCTTAAATCAACTTAAACTTAATAAACCTTACTTATATAAACTTACCCCTAAATCAAGACAATTCTTGTACTTGATTTTCCTGGATTCCAAGCTCTCCAAATGCTATCTTGATGAAGAATTTTCGGCTCCTTATATATTTAGGAGATCATTTGTTAGACTTCTAACAAAGATTTATAAATGATATTTGGAGTAATTTTACAAGAGTTTACCTTAGGAATTTAACAAGGTATTTTTGGTACACCTTGGGATGATTGTAGATCCAAGTTTCCTTCATGAAATAATGAGAATATGGATTTAGAAGCTCTTAAATTTCAAAAATTGCTTAAGGTAATTTACTAGGATTTTCAACATAAAAATATACCTTAACTTGATCTTGTTGTTCCTTGTGTTGTTGTTGAATTTAGGAACCTTCTTGGTACACTTATGCTTGGCGAAAATTGAAGAAGTTGCTAGGATGATTTCTTGCTTCAAGACTTAGGAGATTTAACTAGAAAATTACATTAAAATGGTGTTAGAACTTAGAACACCATTAATGGAGCTTAAAGCTCTAAGGAATTAAATTAGCAAAGGAAGAAGAAACGAGAGAGCAAGAGGATGCTTACCATTCGATTGGTGTGGGCAAGGGAATGAATGAAGACTCACGTAGGTATTAAGGCAAGGATGGAGGGAATCAAATTTGGAAATTATTGGCATGTCACATGGCATTATTTTATGTCTTTGTTTTTGATTATTTGATTTCATAATTGACCACAAAAGTCTCTCAATTTAGACTAGCCTTACGGCTGATTGGCAAGAAGATAATGGAGCTTAGTTTGACGATTTGAAGGAAGAAGACAAGGAGTAAGATAGGTAGGTATTTCTTTTGATTTTCTAAGATGACTCACATGCTATAATTGTCTTCTTTTCCCTTTAAAATCGGCTACATGGACTGAATGGAGTACTTGATTTTTGCTAGATTTAATAAGGCATTTACACCTCCTTGACTAGTTGAAATCGGCCACCATGTGCCATAAGAGACAAGTTGTAACCCCCCTAATAAACCAACCAGTAGTCTGAACAGTGCTCCAAACAATATTACAATAAGTCCAAGCAGCGGATTCACATCCATCCGGGTTCACAGACGCCAACCACCCACGTGGTTGACATCAACAAGCTACGGTCTGAATGACTAGAATTTAAACCTTAACCAAATCCAAGTACCAACAGGAGATACAAACCAAGTACCGAGTGTCTACATCATAAGTTCTTAATTAAAACACACAATCCGAAACGCACATCAGGGTTTTGTGTTACATAGTCACAACCCATTAAGAAAACATACTACTTAAAAGGTCTTGCCCAGATGGACTACCCCCATGGGTAGTCGCCCTGCCTACTCTCCGCCATCGTCCAGATCCATACCTGTAAAAATAAAGGACTCAGCAAAACTATGCTGAGTATGAATATGTGAGCCCGTATGTGCCGGGCTACACGACTACTTGGTCGAATATTATTAATTCCAAGTGACATGCTATAATAAGGTAAAGCACACCACAATACATTGTGATATCATACACACTTAAAGGTTGCAACCATTAGCAACAATGACCAAGCATAACATACTAGCATCATAGCAACATCAAACACGCTACCAAGCAAACAAGCTGCTAGTATAGCAACAACAATCACGTAGATAATAAAGCGTGTGCACAGGTATGTTATACCCATGACCCTCACTATAGGATCATTCGAACGTTGTGTGGTTTCATTTCTTTTCTTTGTCCTCATAATGGGTATTCTCTTCTTTTCTCTTGCACCAGGTCTGGGAATAGTTTAGATCCCGTGACCATACTCTGTAGGTGCCAA